>JAQQAF010000002.1:32051828-32704328 GCA_029747655.1 Ensete ventricosum | reverse complement strand
AGATGGCCATAAGTGACATTACAAGTGGATTGTAGAATTGAGGAATATATTATGAAAGGGATAAATTTTATTTATTGAGATGATGAATATTTATACGGGTTTTGAGATAAAGGTTTCTCTTAATCAAATATTCAAATCATGCAATCAGATCAGCTACTCAAATCCATGATTGATTATCAAATCATAGATTGATTGAGGATACAAGAAAGCAGGGATGTTATTCCATGTGTACTTCTATCATGCCCCCGCAAGATTAAGCTTCTATCAAGGATGTCAATCTTGGACCGATGTAATTGAAATGTCTTACGGGCGAGAGGCTTTATGAGGGATTCTACTAGTTGATCAGTTATATGTACGAGAGAAACACATAATTGATATCTGACGACTTGATCTTTGACGAAGTAGGAGTCAATGGCAATGTGTTTCATGCGTAAGGGGTACACTGAATTGTCGCATAGGTAGATGGCACCGTTATTATCACAGTATATTGCAAGAGTAGATTTGGAGGTGATACTAAGTTCTTGTAGTAGATGATGACTCAATTGATTTATGCAACTATGATAGCGATGGCGGTATTTAGCTTCAATGGTGGATCTTGCAATTGTTTTATGTTTATTAAAACTCCAATTGATTGGATTTGCTTTAAGGAAGATAATATAGGTTGATGTAGACGTTCTATCATCAATGTTGCTTGCAATCAGCATCGTCGAAGGCATAGAGATAAACTAATGAGTGTTTACGAAGAAAAAATCTATAATTAAGAGTTCCTTTTAGATATCGCATGACTCGTTTTACTACAAACAAATACGCGGTTAAGGGTCGATGCATAAATTGTGATAATTTGTTGATTGTAAACGATATGTTTGGACGTATAAGAGATAAGTACTGTAAGGAGCAAAGTACTTATAGGTACTGTGTGGGATCCGTAGTAGGGCTGTCATAATATAATTTGAGTGATTCAGTAGCAGAGAGTAAGATAACTTTTTTGATATTCTACATGTTCGTCTTTAATAGTATATGTTGAATCTATTTGTTTTGAGATAGGAAAAGTTCGAAAGATGTGATAGTTGATTTCACTCCCAAAAAGTAGCTCAAGGCTCGAAGATTTTTTATGGAGAATCGATTTGCCAACTACTTAAGAAATTATCTGGTCTCCATAGGATTATTGCTTGTAATGATAATATCATCACAATACCCCAGTAGATATACGGTACTTTTTATTATTGTAGAAATAACAAGGTGTCAGACTTGGAGTTGATGAAGCTAGTTGATGCCAAAAATAAGTCAAGTTCGATATCTCAAGCTCTTGAAGTTTCGCAAAGTTCATAAATAGCTTTTCATAGTTTACAAACATGGCTTGAATATTAAGAGTGAATGAAGTCAGAAGGTTGCTCCATCAAGATATTTTCAATTGAGGTCCCTTATAAGAAAGCATTGTTAACATCCAATAGGCATATGTGTTAGTCTTAAGTAACAACCAAACTCAAGATAAGTCAGATTACTGCCAGTATAACAAATAGACTGAATATTTTTGTATAGTCAAGTCATTGGTGAAACCCTTTGGCCACTAGATGTGCTTTGTATCTAAAAAAGGATTCATCTAGGTTTCGTTTAATTCGAAAGATTCACTTACACTCGATTATATTTTGTGTGTGATGAAATGGTACAAGGGTCCATGTGGCATTATGGAGTCGGGCATTATATTTTTCACACATGGTTTTGCGCTAGTGTGAAGATTTTTTAGCTTGGGTGATGTTTATAAATAAGTTCAATAGGTTCAGGTGGAGAACTTGTGGTAGCATGAAGGTCAAGGCTCTGACGTGGATTGAAGATGTCATTTTTGGAGTGTGTTTGTCATGTAATGTTCAAGCATAGTGGTATTATTGGGTTGTGTTGGAGGTATGAGAATTGATGGAGAGTTATTGACACGTACTTAATCAAGTTGATGCACTTCAATATTACTTGATCGAGGAGATGACAAATACATCATTTATGGTGCCGAGAGTGTTGCTTCATTAGGCATTAGAGGGTAAATTTATGGATAAGTTGCAAAGGGGGTGCGGTGTTGCTGGACTGGAGTGATAATGGAGTGTATGCCTTGAGGAGAACTACTAATTAATGTGATGAGAGGTGTATTTGAGGGAGTCTGAGATATACTCATATGAATCCAATGATTTATGATTGTTGGGAGTGGCTCGCATTGCTGGAGGCCAATGGTTTTGGAAGGGAAAGAAAGACTCAACAAAAATAACATAACGTGATATAGAGACTTTTTGAGTTTGAGGATCATAACACCGAAGATCATTCTGTTCAAGAGAGTCCCATGTTGTTGATTATATGCAAAATATAAAAGTTATTATAAAAGATTTGGCTTTAATAAGTCATCTCTTGAGTAATGAAGAAGTCATTGTCCGTACTCTAAATAAATTAGGAGACAAATATAAGAAACTAATAGCTACAATTTGGACACGAGACTCATCGATGTTATTTGAAGAATTGTATGATAAATTGAATGATCATGAAATATATCTAAAAAGAGAATATAAGATGACCAACTATCACAGCTCAAGTTAGTCAAAAATCCAAAATAAAGAGTAATCAAAACAATAAGACTTCAATAAAAGACTGACCAAGATGACTCCTAGACAACATGGGTTATGCAGAGCCATCATCCTTCATTACACTGTCAACCCTTCAATCATGGTGGCAACTTCAATCCAAATAACTCAAGAAATAACTTACACTACAACTATCAACAACTCTGACGTCCCAACAATAACAATCAACAAAAATCATTTGTCAGCTCTGATATCATATAGAATTGAGGAATATATTATGAAGTGGATGAATTTTATTCATTGAGGTGATGAGTATTTATATAGGTTTCGAGGGAGAAATTTTTCTCAATCAAGCACTCACATCATGTAATCAGATCGGCTACTCAAATCCGTGATTGATTCTCAAACCCTAAATTGATTGAGGATATAAAGAAGCAAGGATGTTATTTCATATGTGCCTTTATAATGATCTTCTATCATGGTTCTCGATGCCACTGGGTGACAATGGGAGAGGATGAGATCATAGTCTCATGACATAGAATTGACTATTGGAGAAGATGGATGGAAGGTTCAGATTCCTCTCTGCTCTTCTTACTTTTTCTTTTATTTCTTCTCCCTCATTCTATTTTTTCTTTTTTTCTTTAATTGTTTTCATTGATTTTTGTTGGAGAGAGTGGACTTTGAACCAATAATCAAAGAATAAATTAAAAAAATAACAAAAATTTTATGTGATTCGACACTTATTATGTATATCTATAGAGCAAAAAATTATTCATCACTTGAAATCAAGCAACAAGTTGTAAACTTTCTTTACCTCTAAGAAATTGACCTTAGGAATTTAAAAATATATTTTAGCCCCAATAATTTAGGTGTGGTGTTTATGTAAAAACTAATTTATCATAGAATACATCTCTTTAGGCAGATTTTATCTGTCCATGTTGCTATGGAATATTTCTTAACCTATGCCTCATACCCACATTATTGTGTTACATATCAACTTTTAGAATTATTCTTGATGGAATTCAATGGTTGAATTTTATTAAACAATAGGTGCCTTGGTCCTCGACTAAGTACTTCGGTAAGGTGAGGCAAGAACCAAACACTTAGATGGATTTTAGATGAGGTGCCTTCAGCACCACATTAGCAAGTAACTTAGTTGAGATGCACGTTCTCTTTGTTACCCTCTAATGGTTGGCTCAAGTGATTCAAATCATCATTATCCTCTACCATTGCCCCACTCTCGCTTTTTTCTGTTTCTTTCTCCTCTCTCCTTTAATAGAGGTTGCTACCTACTATTATCATCATCTTTGTTCTCTTTTCTTCTCTCTTCTCTATGCTCTCTCCTTGGCTAGTAATCGTATTGCAGTTGTCTTCCCTTCCCTCCCTCTTTCTTTCTCTCCTCTGGTTCTCTATCCATAACTTAATTAATTAAATTTAATAAAATATTAAATTATGTCCAAGGTGCAATATCCACTGAAGACACATACCTCAGAGGAATCATCATCAAGAAACTATAAAAAGAATCTTAGATGAAAGTACAATTAAGTAAAGATTCCAAAATAGTAGATGTTTAATGATAGTATACAAATCAATAGGAGAAGAATAAGTTGACCGAATATAAAAAGTATCGTGTGAAAAAAATAAAAGAACATTTAGATAAGATGATCGAACCAGCCAAAACAAAATCGTTAGGTAAGATCTATGTCATACATGAAATCATAATATAATGCGTAAAATTCTAATATGGACGATAAAATAAATAAAGGATGAAAGATGCTACATATTTCCTTTCTATATTTAAGATAATGGCAGAGCCACCAGAAATAGTGTAATTTAAGATAAAACTGCACTCTCAAATTGAGCATCGATAAGTCAAAAATCATACATCAATGGAAGTCTCTTTTTCAAAGTAAGTCATTTTTCAATCGAAATATCAATTTAAACAAGAATATTACCATGACACCCGCAGTAGGATGACGGAAGCCGGCGAGTAGGGAAAAGATGTAGCTTTGACCATTATGGCGTGCCTGAAAAGGTCAAGTTTGCAATACCAGAGAAAATACTATGACAAAAATGACAAGAAGAGACGTATAGTTAAAAGCATTACCCTTTTTATGAAGCTTGAGTCTGAATTGTAAGTCCTTGCTGCTCGTTCAAATGCTTCACCTTCATCATTTGGTCCATCAACCACCTCAATGTAAGCAGTCACAGCCTTTATCTCTGCTTCGGCATATGCCACACCGACCAGATTTCGATATGAAAATAGAGAAAATGAATGACAAGAAGCACAAGATTGTTGGTAAACTTGTTGGCCACGTCGAATTCTGCTCGATCACCACATAACGATGTCATATCCAAATTACAGAATTGGAAACAAATTTTGCATATTCTTGTGTTGAAAATTGAATATGTACAGACAAATTAGTAAACTCACCTTAACAAAATAGAGAAATCAATCACCGAACAATATTTATAGAGCAGCAGTTCAATGGAAAATATATCAATCTATTCATAAGGCAACATTTGTTGTGAACATAAAAATGAATTATTACTCACGAAGCATGATCATGGTCGTAGGAATCAAGGATGCCTTTATGAGGCCAAGGGTAGCTAGGACATGCGATGCCATGCTCAGCTTCATCAGCAGAGGCTACAGTAGCAAAGCTGATTACACCATAGACACCTATTCCCATGACCGCCAATGCTCTTAATGACTTCATCCCTGCTGATTCAACATTTCCCTGATATGCATATCCATTGAATGCAAAAGATGGCACCAATATTGGAGCCTGCAACAGAGATGTCCGGTTATAGAAATGATTCAACATGACCCAACGATAGTAGATACCATGACCGAAAATATAAAGCTTGAACAGCAAAAACATTTTAGTTCTCTAAGATGTTAAATGATGAAACAAAAAAGAGATAGGAAAGAAACAATATAGTGTCTCTTTTAATTTTTTGTTGTCTTTCTTCTTCCTCGAGGTAAGTAAAATAAAAACATGGGAGATGCCGCATGGCACTTTATAGTGTCGCCACAAAAATAACCCCCTTAAGTTAATAAAATTTACTCCAAACATCAATTTTAAACAAATTAGCCCCTATATCATGGGGATGCATATGTGGTTTTGCGTACAGGCTTGACTTCATATCCTCCTAAATGGACATGCAACTTCATATTGCATTGGACCACACTATAAGCATCAAAATCTGATTAAAGCATTTAATGAATCATATACACGTATTCCATCTTCTCTATCAAAATAAGAAGATCAATTGCGGTCTAAAAGTTTAATATCCTGCTGTACCCTCTGTTCCATTGTGATAGTCGCCAGGATTTTAAGCGAGAACATCATCATGTTCCAGCCATGAAAGAAATGATAAACACACAGGTCTGCAACAAAATTCTGACAACTGATAAAGTCAAACTGCAAGAAAATGAGATGCTAATCTCCAATATGTGAGACTTATTCAACTTATTCAGCAATTAGTAATTTCCAATCGAACATGATGAGAATACAAATACTCGATTTCAGTACTCTTATCAGGAAAAAGATCATAAATGAGCCAACAAGTTCTCGGGATGTTCCAAACAGAAAAAAGCTGGACATATCTGTAGCTAGAAGAAGGATGGTGGGGATGCTTACACATGATTGAAAATGATGCCTCTTTCTCAGAAGCTGGCTAATGATTCTCCCTGCAGCCATGTCAATCAACCAGTAGGAAAGCAGAAATTACCTATTTCTGCACGTAAACAAGAGAAGAAGAAGAAGGCCACAAAAGATGTATGAGATCCAAAATCAAGATGACATCAGTTTCTCCACAACTGAGAGCAGTGTGCACATCCAAGGAACAAAGCTTGAGATCTTTTACCCTACAAAAAAAAAAAAAACGCCAGACATTTTTATTATCGGTTCAGATGTATAACAGATGATGCGTCTCGCCATCCATCAGCAAAAATGTGTCAAATCTGTAACTACATACATCTATCTTTTTTGTATGAATAGTTATTGCACATCGGTCATACAGTCATGTAAACAGGTTCATTTCTTCCCTGAAAATAGTAGTTATTCATCCGAAAATAGCTGAAAAAATTGATCCGATTACCAGGACAAAGACAAGTAATTGTGCCGGTAGGACTAGTTGCATGCAGCTCAATAATTTGAAGTAAAACAAACATTCCAAGATACTATCATTTTGTGCTTGTGTGTGTGTGTGTGTGCTGAGAATATCCTTCCAACTCTTTCACGAACAGATCTGAACTCCGGGCTTCAGATTAGAGGGGCGAAACTTTCCATCAACGCCAAGTCTTTTGAAGCTAACCCTGGTCACAGGAACCACATTTAAGATGACCAAAGATTACTGGAACTTTCATTGCAGAGACAAGCTCCTCTTTAGGCAACCATGTTATCGGGTGCTCGTTCGACGATCAAAATCTACCGACTCATAACAGAACTCGCAAATATGACGAGAAAAGAAAGTGGGAATGCCTGAGAGAGATGATCCAGGGAATTTGACGGTGAGAACGGCTGGAATTTGGGGGCGGCGGGGCTCGGGGAGAGCCGGGATCGACCGGCCGCAAACTAGTACGACGTAGGTTTAGGTGCTGGGAGCGGGCGACACGAACGCCGGTCTTATCCGCAGCCTTATCCGTCCTTCTAACTGTGTCGAAATGTCGTTGCAGATGTTGCCAAATTAAAGGGCCCCCCAGTTTTGTGATAACGTGGCATGCGGATATTGACCGACCCATCATACAACACGTAGCTCCTGTCAAGAATATTTTATTGGTGGAGTATGTTGCCATTGAAACTGAGTGATGATTTCATAAAAAAAAAAATTATGAGTAAATTTTCGAAAAAAAAATCTTATTTTGAGAAATTCCCTCGTGTTTCTATTTTTAAATATTCTGCTAAAAAGTTATTTTTTTAAATAAAAATAATTTATACAATTAGATCGGTTCAACCCTAAAACTCGGATCAATTTAAAATAATTTATATTAAACAATTTACTTATATGTATATCAATTTATATCATTAAAAATATATCAAAATTTAAAAATATAATTCTCAAAAAATGGGTAAATTCTTAAAAAAATTCTTGACTTTAGATTTTTTTCGAGTGCCCATATTTTAAAAAATATCTAAACAAACCCCTTGTATGCTACTTTACTCATCTACCCTTGGACAATTAAGTCTATTTTTCTACCCTGTCCTTTAGACTATCAGTTCAGTGTCACCTAACTGAGTAATAATCGATTTGAACGTGGTCAATATGTGATATACCTATAGAGCTATGTCTAAGTCCAAGGTCGAAACGATCAAGTCAAAGTCAAAGAACTCTGTCAAAGGTGGCAAAGCCCCACCTTTGAAGGGGCAACCTCCACTGGAGTAGTCAATTCAACTGCCCTCAAGGAATAAGATTCTATGACCAACTCCAAGGGTGGCGACGGGATCAATGACCTATTTGAGTTTGAGAAACTATCGAAGGAGTAATACAAAGATATCTTAAAACTTGAAGTTTGAAAGGCTAGAAGTCAAGAGTTGAATATTTGGTCCGAGGAGGTCCGAGTTGCATAATTATGGGGAGTAGAGATTGATCAGTCCATTATTTATATAGAGGTGTTGATTACCTATTCAGCTCTTGAACGTCTCAAAAGGAGGCAACGTGGCTTAATCTAGATAGCATAGAGGTGCTTAGCACAATCTGAATGGCCAAACAAATCATTTAGATGTGATCTCACTAAATTTGCCAAAGTCTAGGCAATCAACACATGGATAACTAAAATCATGTCATATCAACTCAACCGTAGGTGGTTGTATATGTGTTCATATTTTACATCATGCCCATATCAGTTTGGCTATCAAGGAGGAGAACATGCATGCCAGAAGATTTTGGCACTGTGCCTAGCTTAGTTAGCCCATAGTACACCATCATGCTTGATCTAGTCGACTCATCATGCATCGTTACACCCGACCAAGTTGGTCCCCTAGGCATTGCTATATGTGGCCTAGTCGACTCACTACATATGATATTATAGGCCCATCAAATATTACCTTATTCAACTTAATCTTATCGTTCACAAATAATCAATCAAATAGTATTCCCCAACCTAACTCCATCATGCTTGCTAACTCAAGAAGTGAAAAAGGTCAATGAGTTATAAAAAAAAAATGACTTGTCAACATCTCAACACATATCATTAACATATCGTCAACAAACTATGACAATAAAAAAAATTGACCTAACAATGTAAATTATAACTAAGAGATCATAATTATCTAAATTGAATTGAACTAGATCCGATATTTAGACCATTTGGGTCTTAAAAAGATTATTTATCTTAAAATATATATATATTCAAAACGTAGGTGAGTATCCTCTCTCTTTATGTTTAGAAGGTCTTGGCTTGAATTCTTTTTACATCCATTTAATTGCCTGTTAATTTTTTCTTTTATAATTTATGCATTAATCTTCATCTTAAATATACTTCTAATTTTATTTTATAATAGTAGTATTCTTCATTTATGTATTAACCTTTGGCATAAATATTTTTTTTTTCATTTATGCATTAATTTCCATTTTTAGTTATGAATATGAAAAATCAAACGCTCAACCACTGGTGTCGTTTGAGCATTAATAATCATCTCATATTTTATTTATTACTGAATATATTTAAATTCTCAAGAATATTCAAATCTTTTCATTGTAAGAGCGAAAGAGATAAAAATCCTATTGCATTTGCCATTCTATCATCCTGCTTTGTCACTATCATTCTCTTTTACTATAATACATATTTTTAATTTTAAAGTAATCTACATTTAGTTTTATTTTTGTAAAAAAATAAATGTGCGAATTAACCAATTATTCAGCGAGTCAAGTAATAACGATTATCTTTACATTAATGTATCAAGTATTTGGATGTCTTAGATCGAGAGAACTACAGCCTCCTCTCTTGTTTTCACTGTAGTTTAAGGTATAGAGAGAGGTTAAAAGTGGCTGCATATTGTTTTAGAAATGTTATGTTTGTTGGAATCTTAAATTCAACTTTGGATAAAATCATAAATTTTAATTAGCTTTCAGAGTCCAAGTGGATTAGGTTAAAAACATAATAAACTTATACATAACCTATGTCCATTAAACGCATGAGATAACAAATCGAAAGAGAAATTTAGAAAGAGACTAATGATTTGAAAAAAATGTAGGGGTGATAAAAAGATATTTTAGACCAGTCTCTCTTGTATTTCTTCTGTGTCTTTCCTATGAATTATTAAAATTTTCCCATTATTATAGTAGGATAGAAGATATGATTTAGATGATACCTAATTCTAGTGTTTTTATGAACAATCACTAATAAAAAATGAATACTAAAGAATAATTACAAAAGTGATCACAACAACAATAATCGATAAAAAAAACTTTTAATTGATTGAAAAATCGTCTCAGATAAGAGTTCTTGAACCTTTCAATATTATTAAGATTTAACAAATAGTATTTTTAGATGTAAACATTTAAAATAGATATTTGGATGATAAGACTTGAAAGAATTAGTTGTAAAAAATTTAAAAGTGATGTAAATGACGAAGAGGGATTTAATTCTTAAGAAAAAAAGCTATAATTTATGTATCATATAATAATTGATGAAAAATTTTAATGGATCCCAAAAATAAAGTATATAAGCCAGGTATGGTTCACCTTAGACTGGAAGAAAAGTATCATGGATATGATTGTGAATTTAAACAAACAAATATATTATATTATGTTATATGAAATTTCGTCCGGTCTCACTAATTACCTAATAATATTTTTATTGAGACTAATGATGGTCAGTTTGTGCAAGAACAAGATATATATATATATATATATATATATATATATATGATTGGGTCGGATCAAATCGAGGTTCACCCGATTCGAATCCGCTCTAACCCAAATCCCCCCCGCCCTGTGCATGATAATCCCAAAAGAAAAGAACAAAAAAGAAAAAATTTCCGCACCCCCGGTGATCGGGGCGAACTCTCACCGACTCTACGGGCGCATGGAGACCTGACGATGCTGCTGTTGCATCTATCTGTCGATCCATCTTGACCGTCGGATCGGAAACTAAACTAATATTTTTCTTCGCCATTGAGGTTCCCTTTTCTACCCCTTGCTTCCAGAGTCGGCGGCGTCGCCTCTCTCTTCTGTTTCCCCGTCTGGTGCTGCTCCTCCAGTATTTTACAAGAGAGAGAGAGGAGAGAGAGAGATGGAATCGGACGAAGGGAAGCTGTTCATCGGGGGTATATCGTGGGAGACCACCGAGGAAAAGCTCAAGGATCACTTCGGAGACTACGGGGAGGTCCTTGACGCCATCATCATGAGGGACAAGGCCACCGGCCGGCCTAGGGGCTTCGGCTTCGTCGTCTTCGCCGATCCCTCCCTCCTCGATCGCGTCCTCCAGGACAAGCACTCCATCGATGGCCGCACCGTAAGCTTGCGCCCTTTTCCCTCTTTTCTCTCCTTGCACCTTTTTTCTTTCTCTTGTTTCCTTCAATGTTTACTTGTTTTGAAAGGATTTTGTTGATTCTGGTTTTTCCTTGTTTGTATCTGATGTAAAAAATGTTTCTTGGTGAGAGGCGTTTTATTGGCTTCTTTGTCCATTGCTTAGATTTATAGATCATTCGATGATTTGTCGTGGTTGTATGGTTTCATTTCTTAGATTTTTATGAGGATGCGCGAAATCGGGTTCTGTTAAATGGTTATTGATCATGCTAGCCGTGAAATTCTCTTGTGACATGAGAACTAGGGTTCTATATCGTTGATTTATGAACGTTTTTCTTGGTTTTCTTTCCTTGTTTCAATTCAAAATTGGGTTTTTATTTTCTCCTTTGTACCTTCGATATTTTGGACCACGAAATCGTAATGTTTGTTGAGTATTTATTTCGTTTTTTTTTTTTTGACAAAAAAAAAAGGTCTTTCTCGTGTTTATATTATCTTTCTGAAATTTGGGGATATGTATAACCTTTTTTGAGTCTGAAAGTTATTTCCTGTTCTAGTATGTCTATTTGTCTAGTGTGGATTACAATTACCTAAATTCTTCTATCATAGTGATATGTGAAGTCTGCTATAAACTGATTTTCGTGCTCTTGTTCTTTGTCATGTTACAAAACTAGCTGGTTGTTGTACTTCTGCAGCTTTCATGGTCCAAGCCTTGGCCACGGCATATCTGTTATTGGCCTTTATGATGTGTTTGAGGTTGATTTGGTTCTAAAGTTGTTGGATGTTTGTAGAACTTTGGATAGGAATAAAAGCAGCTAATCTCGAATGTTGTGTATTTCTTCTTTATGCCTATAAATCATCTTGTTGCTTTTGATGTGTACTAACTCGCGTGGTATGGAGATTAGCTGTTTCTCTCTATTCATGCCCCTTATGAATATGATGTGTAGTTGCTTTTCTTTTTTATAATGCTTTAAACATCAGGCAGTATAATTCTTTGTTTTGGATTCGATGCATGTTCATGAGACTGCTGATAGGACTTATTACCTCCCATCAGTGACATTTATCGAAGGGAAGATGATAATTTCCAAGAGAATTTTTAGGGGATAAAGATAAGACAAGAGATTAAGAGGAAAAGAAAAGAGATGCGAAGGAGAAGAGACTATCAAATCCAACTAGCTTCTACCTGCTTATATATATATATATATATCTTCTATTAGATGACTTTAGAACCCTAAAATCACATGTATTAATAGGAAAATATCAAGACTAATCTAACCCTACTCATCTTGACTTCTATACATTCTAGATTGGACTTTAAAAACCTCTATTGTTACTAAAAATAATGATGAAATTACATTAACATCCATATGTAGGAGCTGGCACAGTTGACCAAATAAACCCTTACCAAGTGAGGTTTATGGATGTTGCCTGAATGATATCTTAGGGTTGCACAACACCCGAGCATGGGTGACCAGTGCAAGCATTTTGTGGTTTCATTTAGGTTGCTGTTATGGATGATATCTTTTGAGCTTTAATTGAGCTCATCAGCAGTCTAGTTCAGGATGAAGATGAAATGAAGTCATTCTCATTATGCTTAAAGCCTTGTTGGCTAAATTAATTCCTCTAGGACCTCCAAAATCTGGGTTGGTATGACCTGGAAGTAGAGAATGCATAATAACAAAAATTTTGGTTTAGATGAGTTAGGTATGTTTATGTCCATCTATTAGTTTTATGATTGCATCATTGCTTGTATCAATTAGTCTATGGTGGTTATGAATCATGATTGATTGATTAGCTTTGGAATGTATTGAGCATGGGCTAAGCTATTCTTTGAGGCTTATTGTCTATCAGCTGTCACTTATCACACACATATTTGCCATTTTGATGAGTATCTTCAAACACGGACATGGTGGTTTAGATGGCGTACCATGTTTGATACAAATTCGTCACTAACATGGTTGGTCACATGTCTAGCAGTGTCTTTTTTTTTGTTATTTTTTTAATTCGGTTAGATATGATGCTTGCATGTTGGACTCAAGATTTCTCAACGCTCACATGCGGAGGCATCGTGAAACCTTTGAAATCCTCCTTCCTCATTCGCTTTCCTTCTTCACCAACGAAGCCTCTGCCCCTGCCCCACTAACTATGGAAGAGGCAGGCTCTGCCCTCGCCCCGAGCACCCCTTAAACCACCACCACCCATCGGCCACCTCTACTTCGACTCTCGTGCAGTTTCACAACAAAGCAAATCCTTCTTCCTCAGCGAAGGCGAAGCCTCTACCCCGTCCTGAGCACCCCTAGTCCACCATCGGGTCCTACCGAAGCTTGTGCTCAAGTGAAGGCTACACCCCACATGCGCCCCATCAGCATCCTCACCGACATCCGGTCGGCATGATGTCGACCCCACCTGCGTCACCAGCAAAGCCTTTGTCGTCGCATAGTTGGGCCCTTTGTCCCAAGCACCCCACTTATGACACAACGGCCATCATGCGCTATCGGGCTTCACCCCGAGCGTCCTTTGTCGTTGCACGTCGCTTCTTCCACTGCCATGTTGCATCGCAAGGTTTGTTTAGATTTTCTTACTACTAAAAACACTTATTTTTATTATTAACCTATTTTTTTTAATGTAAGGTTTTTTATTGCTTATATTATATTGTTATAATAACTTGAGTAAACTATAAAATATAACTGTTTGAGTAATATATATTATATTGTATAAAAGTCATGTTATATATATATATATATATATACATACATACACACACACATGTGTCCTCACCGTGTTCATGTCGTATCATGTCCATGCCGTGTTCGTGTTTGTGCTTCTTAGGTATCTTGGATCCTTGTATCTTAGCTATGATGCTCCACATGCATACTTAGTTGATACATATTATTGCTTTTCATGTTGATTTATCTTCTGATATTAGAAAACATTTGCTACAGAATCATCATTTATGAATTGCATTTATTATGAGTTTCCTCTACAACTTAATTTGATCTCCAGGTGGAAGCTAAAAGGGCCCTTTCAAGAGAAGAGCAGCAAACATCTGCTAGATCAGGAAATCCTGTTGTTGCGAGATCTGTTGGAACAGCTGCTGGTGCAAACATAAGGACCAAGAAGATATTTGTTGGAGGGTTGCCTCCGACTATAACCGAGGATGGATTTCGTGAGTACTTTGAGTCCTATGGTCCTGTGACCGATGCAGTTGTGATGTATGATCAAAACACACATCGCCCTCGTGGCTTTGGGTTCATCTCTTTTGATTCAGAGGATACTGTTGATAAAGTTATTCAGAAGTCCTTTCATGATCTGGATGGCAAGCTTGTGGAAGTCAAACGTGCCCTTCCTAAAGATGCAAATCCGAACACTGGCAGTGGTCGATCAATGGGAAGTGGGCCCTATCAATCCTATGGTTCAAGTGGTAACACTAGTTCTTATGATGGTAGGCCAGATGCTAATAGGTATGCACAACCTCAAGCAGCAGGTGGTGGGTATCCAGCTTACAGCTCCTCTGGCTATGGCACTCCTGGTTATGGGTATGGAGCAGCAAACAATGGTGTTGGTTATGCGGGTTATGGTGTTGGTGGCTATGGAAATGCTACTATTGGGTATAGTGGACCTGCTGGGGCTTATCCAAATCCGAATGTTCCAGCTGCTGGCTATGTAGGTGGCAACCCAGGTGCTCAGAGGAACCTTTGGAGTAATCAAGCTCCAACTGGTTATGGTTCTGCAGGCTATGGTGGAGGCACAACTTATGGTCCAGCCTCTTCATGGAATGCTTCAGCATCAAGTGTTGGATCTGGTGCAGCACCAACTGGTCAAGGTGGAACACCTGGATACGTGAGTCAGGGTTATGGTTATGGTACATATGGAGGGTCAGAAGGGCCTTATGGTAATCAAGGTGGCTACGGGTCTTCTGGTGGACGTCTAGTTTCTAATCCTTCAGGCAATTCTGGTGATCAAGGAGTAGGTTCTGCTTACATGGCTGGTGGTTATGGGGATGCTAATGCAGGCTCAGGTTATCCAAATTCTTGGAGGTCTGACCCTTCACCCTATGGAGTTGCTCAGGCAAATGGGCTCTCTGGCGGCCCAGTAAGTTATGGAGGTGGTTATGGAGGTTCTCAGGGCAGGCAAGCCCAGCAGCAGTGACTGCAGAAGGATTTCAGTTCCAACTAGGGGTATTCATGAACAAGGAATGCCTTGTTTCTTTTGCAGCCAATGTCCCCTCTCTTATGTTTTGTGGGCCATTGTGTCCAGCTTTTGGCAAATGGAAGCAAAAGATATATCCCGGGTTGGACTGCTTGGTCTCAGTAGTTAAACTGCAATTCTCTTCCTAGTATAAAATAAGTAGTAGTTCTGAGGAGTAGTGGGTACCTCATATTACTGTTCTAGAAGCTTCCGGTTCTCAAGTTTGGTGTGATTTGATGTGTTATCCCGCAGCTATATTTCTAGAACTTTTATACCCTAGCTTTGCCTCTAGTTACAAGCTAGAGTAGCTTATAGGCCTTTATTATGTTGTGTTTGGATAATGTAGTTAACTACAATATCTGTGATATTGGCTTTAGTATTCTATTTAGCATTTGGTAGTACTGGGAATGTTGTATGTTTTGCTAGTTATACTGCTTAGCACTAGCTATGTTCTTTTATGGTGAGGATAGGTTTAAAGATGTGTTATGTTTCTTGCTTCCAGATATCTGACAGTTGTTGTAGGGATGTATTCCCATCGAAGTTACATCAGTAGCTTTGATGTAAGATAAGAGTAAGGATATAAAGACTAGTGGAGGCATCTTGGATGGAGTTAACTGTTGTTTGAGTAGGGAATATGCCAATGGTAGCAGTAGGTCAGATATTTGTCAATGGCATAATCGTTTGTTCCCTTCGTGCCCTTTGTACAGGCGGCGCTGAGTGTGGTATTGCCTCTGACTTCACCAAAACGAAGGCCCTTAGAGATGAGGTGCAAAAGCATCGAGGAAGTGTGGTCACAAAGTTGTGGTGTTCGCTTGAAGCGAGCATGCCTTGAAACGTTGATGGTTGGATGTTGCGTTTATCATTCGGATTCACTAATGCTTGGTTTCATCGGCGCTATTGATCATGTCGAGGTTATTGGGCTCACTTGAGATGGCCGGTATTATGTTTAAGCTTATACATGTCCATTTCTTGGATGAGTTGGATGCATTTTCCCTGTTTACCACGAGATTCTGTTATGTATGTAGTTGCTGTACCTGGAGTTGTGAGAAAGCAAGTAAACTATACTCGAAAATCTTGATATGCTACTGTTGCTTTCTCACTAGTTCTGTTTTCTGGTTCTATTATGATCCGGTACAAATATTAAGCATGATTATAGGTTAGTCTTGTATGCTTTTTTTATTAAGAAGTTGGAAGTTATGTTATTCTGGTTCAACAATGTATTGTGTTGTAGGATATTTAAGCTGCACAGTATGGAAAGCATGTCAAGTTTTTTAATGGTTTCTTAAAATTGCTACTTCCTGACTTGGCCGGAACTGTGATGACACATGTAGGTCTGGGATGCATGAGGTTAGTTTATCTTATTTAGATATTGGTGAAGGTTAATCAACTATTGTCTATTCTGACATGTTAGCAGAGCATCAAAACCTTGTGAATCCTGCTTTAGCAAAAACTGGTCTGCAGATCAGCAACATTGTCATTGGTTTACTAATGATGTTACATCAATTCATGTAACTTTATACTGCTGTCAAAACAAGATGCAACACAGTTTTTATTTACCTTGTGACACCATTATGTTGATGCCTGCAAAACTCTCCTAGGAAAGCTAGAAAGATGGTTTCCTTTTATGTTACATGCTGCCCTATTGTCTCATTGTGTATTTGATTAGCATTGTTCAATGCAAGTTTTTCTTGTGGTCAAAAGGGTTGCCAGTTTAGTGTGTGTGTGTGTGTTTTTTTTTTTTTAGTTTTTCTATTCATCCAAGGGCTTGTTCCTCTTTTTTCTCATTGGAAGGGTTGTATGTTTTAAGCTATTATATGACAGGAGGGTTGAACTGACATAAATTGGATAAGGTATTTTTTGCAAATGGCTTATTATTTGTCAGTGTAATTATGTGTGTTGCCTTTGAATGGATACATCTGATTACATGCACTGTGAAACCGGGCTATCGGACCGAAGACAAATTAATCCACTTTATTTATCATCATGATGCAAAATTCAGTGGCCCACAATTCTCTTCAACTTCGGATCCATCAGTAAGTAGAGAGGTCAAAGGGTGTCACATCAATCTTATTCGGGCGTATGGGCTGATGAGATTAGCAAGCCGATGATGGACACAGAGAATGCGAAGTGCAACAATTTAGGAAATTAAAGCAATTGTGAAATGAGACGGTGTATAGGATTCAGTTCTAATATCATAATTTGTAGCATCTTATTTTTAACTTTATTCTATATTTTATATGCATGATTAGAATAGAATGATGTCGTATTGCTATTTACTTGTGTTGTCAATTATGACATAGTGAAAAAAAAAATGAACAAATTTAAAACTTATTAATTTGTTAAATAAAATGATAGGATTTCCTCTTTATACATTGGTGTTTGATACTTGTATATAAATAAATTATAAACACATATTCTCAACCCCCACATATTTTTTTACCCATACGTATTTACATAAAAGGGTGCTTGTAGGTCATCATCTACATATTATTCATCACACCTTACCTGTAAAACAAGGTTTATAACATGCAAAACAAAGTTTACGATGAGTTATAACTCAATAAGTATGAACTTTTAAATTAACATATTAAGGTGAACATATATTATGTCATACTTATAAAATTAAATATATTAAATATTTTATTGTGAAATTATCATCTTATGACCTCTTTAGCAATTTAGCTATGTATAACATTAACATGATAGATGTATAACATTAACATGATAGATGTATAACAAAAGAGGTAAGCTCTCATATATATGCATGAGTAGGTCACTACATGCAATAGGTGATTATAGTACATTCATCAACTCACACATCATATTTACATGTTTTTTCATACCGCACATCATATCTATATATATATATATATATATATATATATATATATATATATATATATATATATATATATATATATATATATATATATATATATATATATATATATATATATATATATATATATATATATATATATATATTCTATAATAAATATATAATAAAAACATAAAATTTTAATTTAATAAGGATACACGTGCAAAAATAGTTCATAGTATATCATTCAACTTCAACACTACATTTCATCAGATATTTGTGCACTCCTACACCACACATCCACAAATACATAAAATATTTCATAAAAAATACATCTTCTTATGACTACCTTGGCAACATACAACTATATATATATATATATATATATATAGAAAGACAGCGGTCAAGTTCTACTTAAAGGCAGCCTAATGGAAAGTTAGAGATAAGCAAAGTAAAAGAAACTTATATTACCCCAATCCGTTATATAGTGGGAAAGGAACAAGATTTATATGCTGAAAGTGGAGCAAATCCATACGATCTCTTATATCCCTTTCAAACTGCCTATTGGTGGTGGCGAAATAGGGCAATTTACCCATAAAAAAGATTAGATAGCAGTAAGGTTGTCCTAGTTATGAGTTTGCTCTTGTGTTTCGGTTTTGCTTAGAGTCTTTCTCATAGTGGTATTGGTGTTGCCTGTCACAGTGGATCCCCAGTTTCTTGTTCCAATTGTATGCTTATATATTATCCATAATGTGTTACAAATTTTGTGGTTGACCATACATAAACATCAATGTCTAATTTAAGCATATTTTGTAACAAGAATGCATGGTTCGTTCTTTGCAGCAACAAGACAATGGTTGTTGACATATAGTGCATAAGCAGCTTTAAGTGAATCTCTACCATGATTTAAATAATAATAATTTTTAAACATTATTTATATAGAGGATAATAAGTTACTTAGGCTTAGGCATAGATAGAGAAATACAAAAAAATAAATAAATACAAATCAAAGAGTAGTGTTATGCTAAAAATATTGAGATTAAATGATGAGTTTAGACAAAAAAAATAATATCATCTTTGTCAAATCAAATTAGACTTGTTATATATTAGTAAAAATATAAAGAAAAACTTGAAATAAGATCTAATGAGATTGAACCATAGACCTCGAGATAACCTTTTTAAGTACCTTTATATTATTTTGGCATTAAACTTTTTATCAATTTGATAACTCGTGACCTTTTTTTATCATTCTTCATTCATTCTCTCACCTCAGCTTTTCTTATAGAGGCCAGGAAACCCCTACACTAAGGTTAAGGTCAAAAATTAGTGGTGAAATTTAGATATTTTTTTTAGGTTGAGTATAATATATTTTATTAGAGATTTTATTAATTTTCAAATAATTTTTTCTATGAATTATTATAAATTAATTATTTTAAGAGGTAGGATTCTTAATTAAAGCATCTCATGACCCTATGCTCCTAATTTGATAGGTGTACCACTCTCTAACACACTCGATCATTAATAAACATGATTTTTCATTAACATCTTTATTTTGAGTTAAATCATGTAAGTATAAATTTAATTCACTTCAAAATAATGATATTATAGATTATTATATTTATAATATATTTTAAAATTCATGTTTCTAATGATATAATTATCATGAGTAAGGCATCATATGAATGTATATATTCTATAAGCATAAAAATATATGAATTATGATAAGAATAAGAATATATTATATGAATGCATATATATGACGACGTACAATATAGAAGTATACATGTTTTCAATGATATATGGTATATGAGTGTATATATTTATATATTATGCTGATATGTGGTGCAAGAGTACACTAGATGAAGTATGGTGTGAAATTGCATGCATATGTTTTGATATAGGATTAAAAGTTCATGAATTTATTATATATTTTTTATATGTGCATATAAGCATTAAATTATTTTGACATAAAAAATTTATCTTTTTATTTTTTTCATATGCTATGTTGTAGGGTTATTATGCTTGTTGAAGAAGTCATAGCATGAGGAATTTACTGTTAAATGTCTTATGTAGATGATTTTAAAATATTATATATATGATATAATATATGATTACCTAAATAAAGCTATAAAGATATATACTTACCAAATATTACTTACCATATATCATATTTTACACGTAAAGACTAGCACGTCACATAAATGATTTGGTAGGGAAGTGAACATAACTCATGCTAGTGTAGATATGGATTATGACCTCTAATTTTTTTATTAGAGGTTATAATTATGTACAAGTGCTAAAATCAATGTCTACCGAGGGAACTCTATCAGTTTGTTTAGTAAATGTCTATGATTTGCTCTTAAGATTATCTACGCTCGTCATGATAACGGTAGAAGAATTGAAAAGTGGTATCATACTTTAGTCATGCATCTAGGGTATGGGTAGGATTAGGAGAAGGGTATTTACAAGCAGTTCGAGCAAGCAACAAAAATTCATAATCTTGCCATGGTGAAGCACCATGGAGAATCAAGCAAAATGAGACAAGCCAAATCATTGCCTCAAGCAGCAACATGTGGGTTACAAGAGCAAACTCGCTCTCAAGTTGTTGGAGT
The DNA here is from genome assembly GCA_029747655.1 of Ensete ventricosum. Taxonomy (NCBI): domain Eukaryota; kingdom Viridiplantae; phylum Streptophyta; class Magnoliopsida; order Zingiberales; family Musaceae; genus Ensete; species Ensete ventricosum. The sequence continues at coordinate 32,683,677 of JAQQAF010000002.1, read as the reverse complement.
TGCTCAAGAGGAGCGCACTAGTTAAAACGGTGAGCGAGAAATTGACTATTTTCGTGAGTAGAGGAAATATAATTTGAAGTGCCAATTGGAAAAAGATGTCACAAGAAGAGGCTTACAACTGCGAAAACTCACCTTGATGTTCTTGAAGTGAGTCCAAAGAAACACTACCAAGTCCTATGAAGACTTCTTGGGATGGAAAACTTACAAGAGGAGGTGGAATCCTAGAGATCGATTGATGGAAGACACCAAAGACTCTATGCAACATATACATGAAGTCATGACAGAACTGACGTCTAGGATTATTACGCTTGTTCACATTGGCTCTTTATGCAGGAGAGAGCAACACCGTGTTACTCTATCATAAAACTTGAGGGCATCTGAACTGCATTGCTACAGGGGTGCCAAGGATACGAAGGAGGTTAAGAATTTTCTGTTCAATATGGAACTAATCTACAAGGCTCGATTATAAGAAAATTAAAGTTTTGATAGCAAATATATATCTAAATGAGGATTAAAATTTTGATGGTGAACACATTAGAAAGAGATTCAACAAGGTTGGTATTAAGTGGACAAATGAGAGGACTTGAAGTGAGAGTTGAGAACTCAGTTCCTTTTTGAGAAAATAGAGTTCATCATAAGAAGGAAGCTGATATAATTTTATACACTCATACTATATACATAAGACATGTTTAAGAAGGACAAATTGTTTAACTTCCTCGATGACCATAACCACAATAAAAACTACAACGAAGGAATGCCATCGATATGATCAAGGCAATTACAATAGTGGAATGACTTACTAACTTTGTTTACTCGGATGTCTCGGGAAAAAAGAAATAATCTTCAAGAAATCGCTCATCTAAATATTCCCGGGAGAAGGAGTCCAAAATTGAGCAAAAGAAAAAAATTCCCATAAATGATCAAGTTTAAAAGATAAAGCCCTAAAACCTAACAAATGATTCTTGTAAGAATGATCACACATGATAAAAAATGTCCACAAAAATAAGCAAACAACAAAGCTCAAACATCTTATAGCAATATCTTGGATTTCTTTATCAATAGCTTGGACTTTTTGAGACTATTCCCCTTCACAACGATGAGGGGCATGCTGCTACCCCCACTATCAATGGCTTTTAGGATTCTACTGGAGAAGGTTGATCTATCTCTAGATGAAGTTTCTATGGGTCTTCCTATCTTCCTATTGAGAACCCCACTCTGATCACAAGCATTCCCTCGAATGTGACGGAAGTGTCCTCTTCCCGTACGGTCGTGTCAACCAATCTATCATGCGTTGACGTCCCGTTTCTTTAGGAAAGAACGCGAGATGGCCTCACGTGTGGCATAGTTCTCTTCCCATATAATGATGGTTTCTTCAAATAAGGTTGTGTGTGAATCACACAAAGAATTATATATAATCGAAGGAGATTAGAATCACATCTACAATGAGGAGGCCGCACGCGGACAAAGTCGTTTCCTCTCCCACACCCATAATTCAAAATCCTGAAATAGCGTCGACAATAACTTCATCCAAACACCGTCAGATTAGTAGTGCTGGTAATGAATTCCAATCCAATGCTAGTAATCAATTCGAACGGTCCGATAATCTATGCAGATTGTGTCGAAAAATTTCAATCGGAGCATCACATGCGTAATAAAAATTAAAATTAAAATTAAAATAAATTTTTTTTTACGTAGATCAAATTATCGTGTAAAAGATTATGATCATGAAAAAATCACAAAAACTATGTCATATGATAGATTTATTACATAGGAAGATCATATATCCCTGTATTTTCAGATCCGAATGGAGAGGATGAAAGAGGTCAAGTGTCCTCCTCTCTAGCAATATCCACACGATGGATCTCTACAGCAAAACTCCAACAATTTGATCTCGCAACTCTTACGCAGAGGGAGAGAGGATAATAAGAGGGGGAGGCCAAAGCTACAACCTATCAACCATGAGTCTCCCCTCCTATTTATAGAGAGCCACCAAAAAATCATAGGGCTCCTGCCTTAATGAGTATTTGATCTCCATCCAATAACACACCGATCTTGTATTATTGGATCTCTATCCAATAATCTCCTTAGGCCTCTAATTGGACTTTAAGCAAGGAGCACATCAGCATAGGGTCTCATCTAATGAGAATATGAGCTAATTAGATCTTCATCCAATCCTCTATTCGCTGAATCATCTATCATATATGTGTGAACCCTCTAGGCCCGATACCAAAATGGCCGTGAGCCACTCCCATCATAACTCTTTCTGATACAGTGAATTATTATCTTCATAATAATTCACTCGACTCATCAACTATGAACGTACTAGGCTACTAAGCCATAGTCCTCAAACAGTATAAGAGGATCAAATCCATCGGGCCTGTCTGTTCACAGTTACCGTGTATCTATAATCCCTCATCCAACTAATATCCCAGAGACCGTATATTAGACATGGTACTGTCAAGTCACATACGAAATCAATTTATCTTGCTCTAATCGAATTCTACCAGAGAACTCATTTTCTCTTAATCCGATTAATCCTAGCTAGGGATTTGTTTGAGCAAGTACATACATGATATTCCTCTCATGATACCGAGAGTGGATGATCATTTATTGACACTTAATTGCCTTCGTAAGGTTGGCTACCAATCCCGATAACCATCTGTACTAGATCTAAAGCTTTTCAAACCTATAAATCTGCGTCAAAGAAAAGAGTACTCAAACAAGACATCTTTGGTGTCTTAAGTCTAAGGACAAGATAAACAACTGAGACTATGAAATTAATTTTTGAGAACAATAGTTGTTGAATAATTATGGATGGTGAGATCATCACTAGAGGGACTCTTGTAAATGGCTTATATGTATTAGACACTTCTCCACACATCATGAATATAAATATGTCTAAGAGGAAAAGAGATGAGGTGAATAATGCAAACCTATGACATTATAGGCTATGTCATATTAATGAGGGAATGATTCAAAAGTTGCTGAAAGATAAATACTTAGATCTATTTGACTATGAATCATATGTAACTTGCGAACCTTGCCTTCGTGGGAAGATGACCAACTCTCCTTTTAGTAGAACCGGAGAGAGAGCCACCGAGTTATTGGAACTCATACATAGTGATGTATGTGGTCCCATGTCGACTCAGGCTATAGGTGGTTACTCATACTTCATTACATTCACTAATGATTTCTCTAGTTATGGACATTTGTACTTAATGAAGTATAAATCTGAGGCCTTCGAGAAATTCAGAAAATATAAGAATAAGGTAGAGAACCAAATTAGAAAGAGTATTAAGACTCTTCGATCAGATCGAGGAGGAGAATACTTGAGTACGAAATTCACCCATTTCCTAAGGGACAATGAGATTCTATCCCAGTGGACACCTCCTTATACACCTCAGCTCAATGATGTATCAGAAAAGAGGAATCATATGCTGTTAGACATTGTGTGGTCCATGATGAGTTTCGCTGACCTACCCGTCTTATTCTGGGGGTACGCCCTATAGACCGTAGCTTACCTTCTGAATAGAGTTCCATCAAAGTCGGTAGTGTCTATACCAAATGAGATATAGAAAGGAAAGAAGCTCAATCTTGAGGTGGTTAAGATTTAGGACTGTCCTGCGCATGTTAGAAGATACAACCCCGATAAGTTAGAATTAAGGATGGAGCGATGCACGTTCGTGGGAATCCTAAGGAGACTTTGGGGTATTATTTCTATCATCCTGAGGACTGAAAGATCTTTATTGCCAAAAGAGCTGTGTTCTTTGAGAAGGAACACATTCTTGGTGGAAATAGTGGGAGTGAGATAGAATTGAGCGAGGTTGGAGAACCTAGCTCGAGCACCATTCCAGAGCCCGAGTTTGTTCAGGTACCTAACACACAAATTCTAACTTTTCGTAGGCCTAGTAGAGTATCTCACCCTCCTGAAAGATATGTGAGACATATCAGTGGAGATGACTCTCAGGATGTTGATCCTTAGACCTACGAGGAGGCTATTATGAGTATAGACTCCGGGAAGTGGTAAGAATCTATGAATTCTGAGATGGATTCTATGTACTCTAATAAGGTTTGGAACCTTGTGGATGCACCTGAGGGTATTATACCCATAAGCTGCAAATGGATCTTCAAGAAGAAGATCGGAGTGGATTGAAAGGTAGAGACTTATAAAGTAAGGCTGGTAGCTAAAAGATATCATCAAAGACAAGGAGTTGACTATGACGAAACCTTTTCACTTGTAGCCATGCTTATGTCCATTAGAATTATTTTGGCCATTGTAGCACAATATGACTATGAGATTTGGCAAATGGATGTTAAAATGGTAACCTCAAGGAAGAGGTGCATATGATACAACCAGAGGGATTCGTATCCATTCGTATCGAATGGATGTCAAATTCAGGGTATATTTTCACCCTGAATGGAGGAGCAGTAAGTTGGAAGAGTTCCAAGCAAGATACTACTACTGACTCGACCACAGAGGCGGAATACATTGCTATAACAGAAGCAGCAAAGGAAGGGGTGTGAATGAAAAAGTTCATCAAGGATTTGAGAGTCATACCAAGGAGCGTGGAGCTGACTCCCATATATTGTGACAGCGACAGGGCGATAACTCTAGCTAGGGAACCCAGGTCTCATCAGAATTGTTCTGAGGAGGTTCCATCTGATTAGAGCGATCATGACCCGAAAAGATATAGCAATGAAAATAGTTTCATCCAAAGATAACATTGCAGATCCACTGACGAAGCCGCTGGCTCAGATTGTATTTGAGCGTCACAGGGGTCTGATGGGGATCAGACACATAGGTGATTGGTTTTTGGTCAAATGAGAGATTACTAGTTACAGGTACCCTACAAGCCAATCATATGAGTGATAACACGTGTGACATGCTGTGTGATCTTTTTGCTTATGATTAATATTGGTATATTCTCACATTTTTTGTTACATATATATTGTGATGTGCAATAGGAGTCGGATCATGATGAAATTACGATAATGAGATCGATTCACTTTAAACACAGATCCTAAATAATCCCGGTCATAGGTTACTCAATAGGGACATTGAGATAATCGGACAGATCAGTGTACTATATACCCATCCATATGATGGAGGCGACTGGTCTCATAGCCACTTGTGTGGAGACACTGAGGATATAGTACAGGTGCTCATTGGAGAATGAGTTCACTGATTGATCCGCTTATGGAATGCTGTACGGTTAATGATACCTAATGTCATACAGTGATTCCATAGTCCCAATTGTATATCTGGTCCTTAGATTTGAGACACCAAGGATGCCTTGTATAAGTACTCATTTATTTTACGCCAGACTTATAGGTTTGGAAAGTTCTAGATCTGGTACAATTGGTTATCGAGATTGGTAGCCAACCTTATGAAGACAATTGAGTGTCAATAGAGGATCATCTACTCTCGGTATCACGAGAGGAATATATCATATATGTTTGCTCAAATAAATCTCTGGCCAGGGTCATTCGGATTGAGAGAGAAGGAGTTCTCCGGTAGAATCCGATTAAAGCAAGACAAACTGATTCCGTATGTGACCTAACAGTACCATGTCAAATATACGATCTTTGAGATATTATTTGGATGAAGGATTATAGATACATGGTAACTGTGGATAGATAGGTGGTTACTCATACTTCATTACATTCACTGATGATTTCTCTAGGTATGGACACGTGTACTTAATGAAGTATAAATCTGAGGCATTCGAGAAATTCAGGGAATATAAGAATGAGGTAGAGAACCAAATTAGAAAGAGTATTAAGACACTTCGATCAGATCGAGGAGGAGAATACTTGAGTACAGAGTTCACCCATTTCCTCAAGGACAATGAGATTCTATCCCAGTGGACACCTCCTTATACACCTCAGCTCAATGGTGTATCAGAAAGGAGGAATCACATGCTGTTAGACATGGTGTGATCCATGATGAGTTTCGCTGACCTACCCATCTCATTCTGGGGGTACGCCCTAAAGACTGCAGCTTACCTTCTGAACATAGTTCCATCAAAGTCGGTAATGTCTATACCATATGAGATATGGAAAGGAAAGAAGCTCGATCTTAAGGTAGTTAAGATTTGGGACTGTCCTGCATACGTTAGAAGACACAACCCTGACAAGTTAGAATCAAGGACGGAGCGGTACACGTTCGTGGGATACCCTAAGGAGACTTTGGGGTATTATTTCTATCATCCCGAGGACCGAAAGATCTTTGTTGCCAAGAGAGCTGTGTTCTTTGAGAAGGAACACATTCTTGGTGGAAATAGTGGGAGTGAGATAGAATTGAGCGAGGTTGGAGAACCTAGCTCGAGCACTATTCCAGAGTCCGAGTCTGTTCAGGTACCTAACACACAAATTCCAGCTTTTCGTAGGTCTAGTAGAGTATCTCACCCTCCTGAAAGATATGTGGGACATATCAGTGGAGATGACTCTCAGGATGTTGATCCTCAGACCTACGATGAGGCTATTATGAGTATAGACTCCGGGAAGTGGCAAGAAGCCATGAATTCTGAGATGGATTCCATATACTCTAACAAGGTTTGAAACCTTGCGGATACACCTAAGGGTATTGTACCCATCAGTTGCAAATGGATCTTTCAGAAGAAGATCGGAGTGGATGGAAAGGTGGAGACCTATAAAGCAAGGCTGGTTGCTAAAGGATATCATCAAAGACAAGAAGTTGACTATGACGAAACATTTCACTTGTAGTCATGCTTAAGTCCATTGGATTTATTTTGGCCATTGTAGCACATTATAACTATGAGATCTGTCAAATGGATGTCAAAATGACATTCCTTAATGGCAACCTCGAGGAGGAGGTGTATATGATACATCCAAAGAGATTCGTATCCAAAGATAGTCCACATAAAGTGTGCAGGTTGCTTAGATCCATTTATGGATTGAAGCAAGCTTCATGATGTTGGAACATAAGATTTGATGAGATGATCATATCTTATGACTTCGTTAAGAACGAATATGAGCCTTGTGTGTACATGAAGGTAAGTGAAAGAGCTATCACATTCTTAGTGCTATATGTGGATGACATCCTAATCATTGGAAATGATATATGAATGCTCTCCACAGTAACGACTTGGCTATCCAGAAACTTCTCCATGAAAGACTTAGGGGAAGCATCCTATATTTTTGGGATTGAGATCTATAGAGATATATCCAAAAAGATGTTTGGCTTGTCTCAATCTAGGTACATAGACTTCATTGTCAAAAGGTTTGACATGAAGAATTCTAAGAGATGTCTTATACTGATGAGACATGAAATATCACTTTCTAGGAGTATGTCCCCAAAGACTCATAAAGAAATGACAGACATGGATAAGATACCTTATGCCTCAGTGATAGGGTCTATCATGTATGTGATGCTATATACCAGGCCTGATATATCACGAGTAGATATCAAGCAGATCCAGGTTTAGAACACTAGAAGGTAGTAAAGTGTATCCTTAAGTATTTGAGAAAGACTAAGGATATTTTACTAGTATATACAGACTCGAGTTTTCAGTCCGATATTGATGATAGTAAGTTAAATTCAGGGTATGTTTTCACCCTGAATGGATGAGCAATAAGCTGGAAGAGTTTCAAGCAAGATACTACTACTGACTCGACCATAGAGGCAGAATACATTACTGCAACATAAGTAGTAATGGAAGGGGTGTGGATGAAGAAGTTCATCAAGGATTTGGGAGTCATACCAAGAAGCGTGGAGCTGACTTCCATATATTGTGACAGCGATAGGGCGATAACATTAGCAAGGGAGCCCAGGTCTCATCAGAATTGTTCTGAGGAGGTTCTATCTGATTAGAGCGATCATGACCCGAAAAGATATAACAATGAAAAGAGTTCCATCCGAAGATAACATTGCAGATCCACTAACGAAGCCGCTGGCTCATATTGTATTTGAGCGTCATAGGGGTCTGATGGGGATCAAACACATAGGTGATTAGTTTTTGGTCAAGTGGGAGATTACTAGTTACAGGTGCCCTGCAAGCCAATCACGTCAGTGATGGCACGTGTGACACGCTGTGTGATCTTTTTGCTTATGATTAATATTGGCATATACTCACATTATTTGTTACATATATATTGTGATGTCTTTGGTTCTGTGCAATAGGAGTCAGATCGTGATAAGATTACGATAATGAAATCGATTCACCTTTAAACACAGATCCTAAATAATCCCGGTCATAGGTTACTCAAGAGGGACATTGAGATAACCGGATAGATCGGTGTACTATATACCCGTCCATATGATGGAGGCACCTGGTCTCATAGCCATTTGTTTGGAGACACTAAGGATATAGTACATGTGCTCATTGGAGAATAAGTTCATTGATTGATCCGCTTATGGAATGTTGTATGGTTAATGATACCTAATATCAGACAGTGATTCCATAGTCCCAGTTGTGTATTTGGTCCTTAGACTTGAGACACCAAAGATGTCTTGTATGAGTACTCCTTTCTTTAACGCTAGACTCACAGGTTTGAAAAGTTTCAGATCTGGTATAGTTGGTTATCGGGTTTAGTAGCCAACCTTATGAAGGTAATTGAGTGACAATAGAGGATCATCCACTCTCAGTATCATGAGAGAAATATCTCATATGTGCTTGCTCAAACAAATCCCTGACCGGGTTATTCGGATTGAGAGAGAAAGAGTTCTCTAGGAGAATCTAATTAGAAAGAGTCTATAACGAATTTCGTATGTGACCTAACAGTACCATGTCCAATATACGGTCTCTAGGATATTAGTTGGATGAGGAATTATAGATACACGGTAACTATGGACAGATAGGTCTGATGGATTCGATCCCCCTGTACCGTTTGGGGACTATGACATAGTGGCCTATTACGTCCATAGTCCATGAGTCGAGTGAATTATTATGGAGATAATAATTCACTATATTAGGAGTTCTGATGGGAATGACTCACGGCCAACTCGGTATCGGGCCTAGAGGGTCACATATATATGGTGGATGCTTCAGCGAATAGAGGATTGGATGGAGATCCAATTAACCCCTATTCTCATTAGATGAGACCCTATGCTGATGGGCTCCTTGATTAAGGCCCAATTAGAGGTCAAAGGAGATTATTGGATAGAGATCCAATAATACAATGTTAGTGGATTATTGGAAGAAGATCCAATACCCACTAAGGTAAGAGCCTTAAGGTTTTGGTGGCTCTCTATAAATAGGAGGGGCGACTCATGGTTGATAGGTTGTAGCTTTAGCCACCACCTCCTATTCTTCTCCCTCCCTCTATGCAAGAGTTGTGAGATCAGATTGGAGGAGTTTCGATGCAGAGATCCATCGTGTGGATACCGCTAAAGAGGAGGACGCTTGACCTCCTTCATCTTATCCATCCGGATCTGAAATACAGGGATATATGATCTTCCTAGGTAAAATCAATCTCTCACACATCGTGATTTTTTGGTTTTACATTTTTTTCTCGCGGCCCCAATCTTTGCACGACAATTTGATCTGCGTGGGAAATCGATTTTATGTTTTGATTTCTGCTACGCATATGATACAACGCTGAGGTTTCCCAATAAAGGCTACCTCTTCCATATTCCAGTAAAAGATCCTTACTCCTTCTTAAGTACTTAAGGATATACTTTACTGCCTTCTAGTGTTCTAAACCTGGATCTACCTGATACCTGCTCAGAGCATGTGCTATATCAGGTTTGGTATATAGCATATCATACATGATAGACCGTATCGCTAAGGCATAAGATATCTTATCATGTCTACCCTTTCTTCATGAGTCTTTGGGGATATACTCATAGAAAGTGATATTCCACGTCTCATCGGTATGAGACCTCTCTTGAAATTCTTCATGCCAAACCTTTTGATAATGGAGTCTATGTACCTAGACTGAGACAAGTCAAACATCCTCTTAAATCTATCTCTATAGATCCGGATTCCCAAAATATAAGATATTTTTCCTAAATCTTTAATGGAGAAGTTTCTAGATAGCCAAGTCTTTATTGTGGAGAGCATTCCTAAATCATTCCCAATGATTAGGATGTCATCCACATACAATACCAAGAAGGAGATAGTACTCCCACTTACCTTCCTGTATACACAAGGCTCATCTTCATTCTTAACGAAGTCATAAGATCTGATCGTCTCATCAAATCTTATGTTCCAACTTTGGGAAGCTTGCTATAGTCCATAAATAGACTTGAGCAACTTGCACACTTTATCTGGACTCTCTTTGGATATGAATCTTTTTTGCTGTATCATATACACCTCCTCTAGGTTGCAATTGAGGAATACCGTTTTGACATCCATTTATCAGATCTCATAGTCATAGTGTGTGCAATGAGCAAAAGAATTCTAATGGACTTAAGTATGGCTATAGATGAAAAGGTATCATCATAGTCAATTCGTTGTCTTTGATGATATCCTTTAGCTACTAGCCTTGTCTTATATGTCTCCACATTTCCATCTACTCCAATCTTCTTTTTGAAGATCCACTTGCAATCAATGGGTACGATACCCTCAGGTGCATCCACAAAGTTCAGAACCTTGTTAGAGTACATGGAAATCAATCTCAGAATTCTTGGCTTCTTGCCACTTCCCGGAGTCTATACTTATAATAACCTCCTCGTAGGTCTAAGGATCAACATCCTAAGAGTCCTCTCGACTGATATATCCCACATATCTTTCATGATGGTGAAATACTCTACTAGACCTACGTAAAGTTGGAACTTGTGTATTAGGTACCTACTAGAATGGTGAAATACACCATTGAGCTAAGGTGTATAAGAAGATATCCATTGGGATAGAATCTCATTATCCCTAAGGAAATGGGTGAACTTCATACTCAAGTACTCTCCTCCTCGATTTGATTGAAGAGTCTTAATACTCTTTCCAATTTGGTTCTCTACATCATTCTTATATTCGCTGAATTTCTCAAAGGCCACAGATTTGTACATCATAAAGTATATGTGTCCATACATAGAGAAATCATCAGTGAATGTAATGAAGTATGAGTAACCACCTATAGCCTGAGTCGACATGGGACCACATACATCACTATATATGAGTTCTAATAACTCAGTGGCTTTCTTTCAGATTCCACTAAAAGGAGAGTTGATCATCTTCCTACGAAGGTTTGCAAGTTGCATATGACTCATAGTCAAATGGATTTAAGTATTCATCTTTCAGTAACTTTTGAATCCTTCCCTCATGTATATGACATAGCCTAAAATATCATAGGTATGCATTGTTCATCTCATCTCTTTTTATCTTAGACGTATTTATATTCATGATATGTAGAGAAGTGTCTAACACATATAAGTTATTTATCAATGTCCCTCTAGTGATGATCTCATCATCTATAATTATTGAATAACTATTATTCTCAGAAACTAATTTATATCCACTAATTGTTAAACAAGAGATGGAACTAATGTATTTGATAACAGAGGGAAATAAAATAGCATGCATCTAATGCAATGATACTCCACCATGCAGATATAGGGTGACCTCCCCAATGGTAACTGTAGCAACTCTTGCTCCATCGCCCATCTTGAGGTTCATCTCATCTCTGGTCAATCTCCTAGGTCTTGCCAGAAACTAAAACAAATTACAGATATGATAAGCACTCCCGGTATCTAATACTCATGTGTTATCATAAAAATCTAACAAGTGGAGACTGATCATGAATATACTTGAAACTTCTCCAAGCTTTTGTTTCACCTTATTTATAAGGTAGTTATTACAATTCCTCTTCCAATGCCTGTCTTGGTCGTAGTGGAAGCATTGTCCTTTATCCTTTGTCGGATATTTATTGGCAACCTTGGTCTTACCCGATCTTTCTTTGCCCTTACCCTTCTTAAGGATCTTACTACCATTCCTTTTCCTATTGGTCTCACTAATATAGAGAACTGACTTCTCTTTCTTAATGGTACTCTCAACTTCCCTCAATATATTGAGGAGCTCAGGTAGAGTCACATCAAACTTATTCATATTAAAGTTAATGATGAACTGTGAAAAAGAATCTAGTAGGGACTGAAGTATAAGATCAATATACATGTTATCCTTTAGGATTATTATTCATATTAAAGTTTATACTTCACAAAACAAGCGATCTCATCCTCGCTTGTCCTTTCCTCCGGCATGGGCACAATCGTGTTAAGGACCTATACGATTTTCTTTTTCGTGAGAATAATTCTCAAATTGCGGAGCCTTTGAACTAATGAGGCGGTTGACATCAAGTATGCCACATAGGGGTTTTGCAAGCGACAAACAATATATAGCATAAATAAATAACGTGCAGACTTTACAAAAAAAACTAATTGAGATATGGACTTCTATCTTAATGTACTCCCACTATTTTTTTAGCGAATCACGCGACGTCCTCGACACGTGAGACGGAAGTCTACGACAGACTCCTAGTGGGGATCAGGATCCAATCGGTATCTTAGTGCAACCTTGAGGGACTCGACCAATTATACTAAGCCCAAAAGGTAGGCAACTCTTATCAATTACAACTGCTTGTGATTCCCGTCATGTTCGGCCTCCGAATCAACATGGTCTCAAGGGACTCGACCAATCATGACGTCCAGTTAAGTCATCACCATCGTTGCAGGATGAGTTTGATTCGATGATATGTCGTCAAGGGACTCGACCAAGCATACCATATCCTTTGGTCATCGTTGACATCTCTATGTCATAAGTAAGAACTCGATCATGTAGATAGGTGAGCCTCGAGGGACTCGACCAACTCAACCTATGTCGTGATTCAATTTCTTCCTATAACGATAGAAGGCCACGTGGGTCAATCTTATTGTCTCACGCTTACCGATTTAATATTATCGTAGGAGGGGTTTTTATTTCATATTGGTTTCCTAATATGTCGGGTCACACATATACATATATAATATATATCTACATCGCATATATATATATATATATATATATATATATATATCTAGTAGGTGTATGACACATCTCATATGCAAGCGACCGGATGATCATGAGCCGTCACCTAATATGATTAAACCCGAGCAAATATGTCTAATCACTCACAATAGGATCTATGTGTGCATCGGCGCATCTTCATGCCTTGTGATTGTTGATATCGTCATCATTGGTTCCGTCGGGTAGTCGCATCACTATGCATCGTGATCTCCCACCACGGCATCGTGGGTCTCATTGTTACATCCACGCTTCTGTTGCGTCTCTCCATGTAATTACAAATAATCACAAGCACGCAGACCCAACAATAAACGAGAAAAACAAAGGCTCGCTAGCCCTAATAATAATAATAATAATTTTACACATCACAATACATGGCTCATGATTATCATTCCACTTTATACATCATATGTACATCACATCATACGTAGGATTACTAGATATATATAATAATTAATTAAACTATTTAATTAATTATTTTTCTAGAAATCAGGATATGCTCGAAATTTCCAGAATTGTCAAGGGTATTTTCATAATTATGGATAAGAGGATAGTCCTCGAATTTTTATAATTATTGAGGGTATTTTGAGAATTCTATACATGCGGACAATCCTTGAAATTTCTCGAATTCAGAGGGGCATGATCATCCTTTTCTCAAAAGGATTGCCCCAACCCCTCTTGCCCCCTCTGCGCCGCTGTCGCCCCTGCGCGGGCGACAAAGCTGCACATCATTGGCGGTCGCCCTGCCCACGGGCTGCTACCCCTGCGGTAAGCGGTGCTACCCTCGGGTGGCACCTTGCGGGCAGGCAGGCGCCGTGCCCGTAGGCGACGCCTCTATTGGCGTCGCCCCTGTAGGGGTCTGGCCGTGGCTGGCTGCCCCTGTAGAGGGCCTGGCCATGGCTGGCCACCCTTGCAAAGGGCTAGGCTATGACATAGCGCCCTCTTTCCTCGTTGCATTCATTACGAAAATACAGTAAGAACACGTAGAACGATTCTACGCGATTCAAATTCATCACACGTAGTTTAAAACCAATCTTTTATATGAAAACTTGGCTCTTATACAACTGTTGGGAAACCTCAGTGGGAGCATCACATGCGCAGTGAAAATCAAAACAAAAACTAATTGTTCATGCAGATCAAATCGTCGTGCAAAAGATTGGGGTCGCGAGAAAGCCGTAAAAACTGATAAAACTGTGTCATATAATAGATTAATTACATATGGAGATCGTATATCCATGTATTTTCAGATCTGAATGGAGAGGATGAAGGAGGTCAAGCGTCTCCTCTCTAGCAGTATCCACACAATGGATCTCTGCAACGAAACTCCTACAATCTGATCTCACAACTCTTGCACAGAGGGAGGGCGGAGAATATGAGGGGGAGGCCAAAGCTACAGCCTATCAACCATGAGTCTCCCCTCCTATTTATAGAGAGACACAAAAAGACCCTAGTGCTCCTGCCTTAGTGGGTATTGGATCTCCATCCAATAACCCACCAACCTTATATTATTGGATCTCTATCCAATAATCTTTTTATGCCTCTAATTGGACCTTAAGCAAGGATCCCATCAGGGTTCACTAGCATTTCAAGAGACTAATAAGTCTATTAATTACATTTTGGATATCTTGAAATTGATTTTGAAATTAAATGACATCATGATTTTGATTTCTTGGAATTATAACTTGAAATCTTTTATGAATCAAAAACTTTTGTTATGTGTTTTTATATTATTTAAAAAGATATTTTTATACAAGTCATGAACTTGGCAACTTAAGATTTCTTATGGATAAATCAAGAGATTTTATTTTAATTATTTCTCATATAAATTTGTCTCTTGATATTCATGAATTTTAAATCTCATCACTGTATTAATCTTTCATGATATATTTCATGTGATGATATTGAAAATGGTGAAATGGGAAAAGTTTTGCACTATCGCAACCATCCCCTCTTTTTGACAATGATAAAGGGGGAGCAAAATTTGTTAGCTCGTAAAATTGCAACCTTGAACAATGCAAAGGAATCAAAAATTTGCTAGCTTGCACTTCCCAAAAGAGAAGAAAGAACTTACTAGATTTATTTATTATATTTGCTTGAAATTTACATGAAAAAAATGTGTTGAGCTCATATTCGAATTTTATATATCTACAAGATTGAGGTTGAGACCTAGAAATGCTAAATCATGAAAATATATAAATTGCTAATCTAGATTTCATGAGATTAAGCTATGATAATATTTTTAAAAACTTTCTTCATGATTTGGTATCTTATTGTTTTCAAAAAATGCATGAAGATGTGCCACATTTGAAATTTACAAGAGATGATTTTATATATCAAGAGATGACTTTTGCTATATTTGGAATACATAAGTAGTCTTTAAATCTCTTGGACTTTTTAGCTCATCTTAATATTGCTCTTAAAAAGAGCTCTTCTCATGATGAAATGATTCAGCAACACCTCCCCTGTTTCTCTCCTTATTAATTATAAAACAAAAAAAAATTATAATGCATATACTAAGGGGGAGTAATGTCATCATGTGTTTTTGAAATTATTAGCTCTATATTTTACCTTTTTCATTGATGACAAAGGGAAAGAAATATATATTGATGACACGTGACATTGAAAAATATTCATTGATAACACTTGATGATATAACTTGGATATTTTACAATTCATGATTTGATGACTTGATACAAATTTGTACTGAAATTTACATTAAATGATTGATTGCTTGAATTTAAGAGTGAGTGCGTCTCTTAAATTTAAGTTGTATGGTTTTATGGGGAGTTAGGATTAACTCATGTCATCAATTGATTATCGTCATCAATCGATTATCATCATCAAAAAGGGGGAGATTGTTGAACATCAGATTTTGATGATGAAATCAATTGATGGATTATTGATCTAACAGGATTGTTAGATTTGATTGATGCAGGATTAATTACAATAGAAGGATTATTACAATTAGAGTTGGCCAATGTTAAGTCTATGCATCGAGTCGATGCGTTTGGGAACTCACTAAAAGTGTGTCGGAAGCTCACCGAGGGTATCGAGAGTTTGCTAGGATAACGCAAGGGAGTTCGCCAAAAAAAGATCGAGACTCGTTGGAAGATTGTCGGGGTAACCGAAAAGCTTGCCAAGAGTCGGGATAGTCTTGTAATGGATATTTTAGTAATTATGATTATATTTAATTAAGTTATAATTAGCATCCTACAAGTCTAACTATGACAGGATCAATGGAGTTACAACCAGATGATGGGCCAAGATAAAGCCTATGCATCAGGCTGAGTTCGGACGATGCGGTGGGATCTCGTCGAAAATTTGCTAGAAGATTCACCGAAGGAATCATGAAGCTCGCTGGGAATGCGAAGGGAGATCGCCGGAAAGAAGACCGGAGGACTTACCACAAGATTGCCGGAGGTTGCCGGAGTATACGGGAGTTAGGTCTTAATTAGGCTTAATTGGTTATTAAGTGTTATAATCATTGAGTCATATTTAAGGTTAGAGTCCTAATTGAGTTAGATTTGGACAGGAATCCAAATCAACTCAATGAGGCAACCAGATCCACTACTGGGTTTGGTTGAGCTCAATCAGTTGAGCAAAGAGCTGGTCAACGTAAAAGTCAAGCCAGAATTTAAAAAATGAGGGAACCACTTTTGTGGAAATTTTGATGGATAAATTGCCATTTAGCGACGATTGAACCGCACGTACCACAGAATCCAGGAGGTGGGTAGCAGCTTTCGATGGGTAAACCGCCCGGATGGCGGGTGATTTGCCCATACCACAGAATCTGGGCGGCGGCCAGCTGCTGACGGTGGGTAAACCGCCCAAGTCGATGGGTAAACCGCCCGTACCCGGATTTTCTGGATACAATTGGATTTTGGCTTCGATTTTGAAGCCAATTTGGGGCCTATAAATAATCCAAGTTTTCTTACATTCAAAACAACACTTTTAAGAGATTATATTCTAAGAAAATATTATGTGAGAATTGTAAGAAAAAAAAAAGAGGTTAGGGAGAGAGCTTAGAGTTGTAAATCTAGTCTCCCTTGTAAGCTTAAGTGTAAGGGTTTGATCATCACCCAAAGAAGATTGGTAGTGGATGTCGGTGTGCCTCAAGAAGGAGGACTCGGAAGTGAACGTAGGCTGTTGGCGCTGAACCACTATAAAATTGTAAGTGTTTTATACTTGCATTGTTTGAATATTATTGAATTAATGCTTCTAACTTAACTAAACTCCTTAAAATCAAGACGATAAGTTCTTTTCCTCAAACGTGATTATCTTTCTGGCTTCCTTAACAACTTACTTTTAATCACTCACTTGTTTTATTAAAAATAAAAAGCTTCATATTTCCTATTCTATCTTATTCGAAAAGTTTTTGCTTTAGAAAGAAAAATTTTAGCTTTCACTAATTCACTCCCCCTTGTTAGTGTCAATTGATCCTAACAATCTTCACCTAAAGAATATTGATATTGGACACCGGTGGACCTCGAAGAAGATGACTCGAGAGTGGTCGTAGGCCTGTTGAGGTCGAATTACTATAAATTTATGAGTTCTCTATTCATACATTATTACTACTTTTAATTACTCTTAACTAATTTAAAGTAAGATACGAGCATCATTTCGTTACTTTCTCTTAAATCATTTTATTAATCATTTCTAACAAAATATAAAAAGGTGTTTTTGATTTTCTTTCTTTTTTATAAGCAAGGTTTTAAAATTGAGCACTTTCACTCTTGCACTAATTCAACCCCCCCCCCCCCCCCCCCCCCCTCCCCTCTTAGTGCCAATTGATAATAATAATTGGTATTAGAGTCACGTGTTACTCATTGGACTAAAAACCTAAGTAAATGGTTTTGTTTGGCATGAACAAGGGACATTCTATTGCACGTCCTCTCATATTCAATGAAACGAATTACATATATTGGAAAATAAGAATACATATTTATCTGATTTCCATGGATTTTGACTTATGACACATTGTTGAGAACGACTTTGAGAAATTTTCTAAACCCATGAACGAGTGGAATGATTTTGAAAAAAAAAAAATTCATTAAATACAAAAGCAATGATTATTTTATTTTGTGCACTTGATAAGAATGAATTTGATCGAATTTCTTCTTATGATTCGGCTTTTGAGATTTGGCATACATTAGAAATGATATATAAAAATACACTTAATCTAAATGAATCATTAAATAAAAAGACTTGCAAAAATGAATATGAGAAACACCTTTCAAAGAACAGGAAGGATAGTGAACTGAGAATAGAAGAAGACCGTCCAAAGAACAAGAATGAATTTGAACTAACAAGAACATATGATTCCTCGAGTGAAATCTCGAGTGATGAGAACTTTAAAACTTTGACAAATAAATCAGAAAATTTAATGAACATAAATCACAAAAATGATCTTAAAATGGATAAGAACTATTGCTATGAATCTAAGAAGCCAAGACACTTCAAAGATGAAGAGCACAACAGAGAAGTATAGAATTTTACGTTCGTGGCCAACCACAATGAGGTAAGTAACTC
Source organism: Ensete ventricosum (assembly GCA_029747655.1). Lineage (NCBI taxonomy): Eukaryota > Viridiplantae > Streptophyta > Magnoliopsida > Zingiberales > Musaceae > Ensete > Ensete ventricosum. The sequence goes on along the minus strand of JAQQAF010000002.1, from coordinate 32,665,195 downwards.
ATCTAATGTCTCATTTACTTTTGATAAATTATTAAATATTTTTTATGAGCTTTATGATAAATTTAGAAATATTAGCAAATCCTATAAATTACTTAAGGAAGAAGAGCATGCATCAATAGTGATTAAACTTAAAGAAATGCATGAAGTAGCACCATCACATAATTTATGCACTAAACATGAAGCTTTGAATGATGCATCAACATTATATATATCTTATTTTAAGTATAAGTCACTAGAGGTAATTAAACAAAAAACTGACATACTACAACAAACTCTAAAGAGTCTTAAGATAAACAATAAATCTTTAAACATAATTCACGTTGATAAGGGTAATGTTTATAAAGAAGGTATTGGCATTGTGAACAATACTCATTAAAGGCCAACTACCCTTCTTAGAATATCATATTACACTCTTTGTCCAAAAATAGATGTAATTTTTGTGGCAGATGTAGGTTCCTAAAGGAACCATAAACAATTAAATATCTTTAGTGAAAACGAGTAGAGCTTTTCGTGAGAGATCCAAACTCAAATGGGTACCTAAAATAAAATCTCACATCTTGTAGAGTTGTCTCCTAATAAGGCTAGGAACAAAAATGAATGGTATCTTGATAGTGGATACTCAAACTATATGACTTGAGATCTAACTCATTTATCAAGTTGTCTAGCCAAAATGATAAAAATAAAAAAATTATTTGAATTAAGATGATTAAAAATTAATAATCTTTATTTTGATTATAATAAATCTTTTATTAAAAATAGTCTATAATTATATAACTAATCTTGATGATGAATAGAACATCTAGTACAAAAATTAAAGGGGATTATTTTCAGTGGAAAGTTATAATTTTATTTTTGAATCAATACAATATTTAAATCAATCATTCCACAAGCTTAGTCATTGATTCAAAAATTATTAGTTTAGATGTTGGTTTAAATGTAAAGGCTATTGTTAAATGATTTAAATATTATATTACTATTGACTAAGCTTGTGGAATGATTGATTTAAATATTGTATTGATTTAAATGCTATGATAATTGTATGAGTTGTATGATTGAATGATTGCTCTTGGATGTTAGAATTTGAGCATAAAATAAAAAAGGGGGAGAGAAAAACCATACTTCAGTTTTTAGTATTTTTAAAAAAAATATTTTTAATTGAAAATAAAATGAGCATGGTGACTCATTTTATTAAGTCTAAAGAATTATATTCACTTAAGAAATAAAAATAATTGGAATTAAAATAAATCAAAGCTCTTGCTTAAAAATATTTTATTGTAATGATTTTGATGATTTCTTTTGGAAATAATACTTGGTTTTTTAGTTTTAAAATATTTAAAAATATTTTACTTAGTTGAAAATATTTTATTATGATCTTGATGTTTTCTTTTATAAATGAAACTTTTGATGACAATACATAAAGGCATTCTTGAAACAAATCACATGAAACAACTGAAAAGGAGTATATTTCTTCTTGAAAATATCTTTATTCTATCAATCCTTCGATAAGAGATAAAGTGGTATCATTATTGTTGAATCTCTTAAATTATAAAATTGATTTGATTATTTAAAAAGTTATTATCCAAATCATGATCTTGACATTTTAAAAATTACAACTTGAGATCTTCATATAAATCAAGGTCATTTACCATGATTCCTACATTTTAGATAATTATCAAATGAATTATTATCTTGATCTTTTATTTATTCTCCTATATCTCCTTGGCAACTTACTAATCAAAAGTTTTCATCCTAATCATGATCTTAACTTCTCAATATTTATAAATTGATATTTCTATATGAATCAAAATCCTTTTTATTATTAGATCTCTTAAGATTTCATTTTGTCATCTAAGAGAAGATTTATTAAATTAAATCATATCTTTTGATGTTAATATCTTTCTTGATATGATTTATTTATGATTTTATAACTCATGAATGATATACCTTATCACCAAATTAATATTTTTTAAATTTATGATAAGTTAAAAATTATAGATTTGTTTTATCATGAATATTTTCTTGATTTCTTGACTTGACTTGTCCTTTATAAGAATCACATTTAATCTCTATGATTTTCTCTTTTTAAAGAAGATTTATGATCTTAACAATTATAATTGAGATTTTTTATCAAGATCATTCTTTTATTCTATTAAAAAGATTTATCTAAATGAATTGGGGGTCTTAAGATTTATCTTAGATTAATAAAAATTATTTAATCTCCTACGACTTATTTTTATTATTTATAAAGAAAAAGTGAGGGAAGATAATTCTTAAAAGAAATCATGTAGGTACTTACAATTTGATTTTCATCCTTAATGAATGACATGATCCCTTTCTACTAATGATCATAAAAAGAACAAGTATACTATCATATTCCTTTATAATAATCAAAGGTGGAAATAAAATTATCAATATGATTAGAAGAAAATTAGATATGATTAATCTTATAACATTGAATGAGGAAAAATTTGCTTAGGAGAAAATTTAGAATTTTAAATTTTCTAAATTCATGCAAAATGTATGATTTACAATTTAAGCATGAGTTACTATCATATTTTCTTTTGGCTTTTTTGACCTTTACAAATTGAGCTTTTTATCAAAATTTACATGAGATGAACTTAAAAATGTATGATTTACTACTTTTTAGATTTTATGATTTGCTATTTATGTTTAAAATTACATAAGATGAATGCATAAGTAGCTCTTGGATTTCTCAAACTTTTGAGCTCACATTCAAAAGGATTCTCATTAAAATTGACATTTATAAGAAGGTGGTTCAAGATTTTTTTTATGAGACTTTATTTCGATATATAGACCTTATATAAATATTTTTGAATGTACCCCCTACCCCCACTCAATTTATTTGGAATACTAAATTTTTGAATCTTTAATTTCATCCCTATAAAGTGTGACAATATAAGTACAATATGCTTAATCAAAAGTCTCATTCAGAAGAACTAAACATATTTATATTAAACATCACTTTATTAAAGATTATATGAATGAATAATCATGATATGTCTTTAGAATTTATTGATACTAAGTATCAATTAATAGATATTTTTACTAAACCAATAAATGAAGAGCAATTTGATTTTATTAGAAGAGAGTTAGGAATGCTAAACCATAAGATGCATGATTTGATTGATTTACTACTCTTGTAAGAAACCTACATTAAATTAATAGGTAGTTCTTGATTTTTTTTAGATTTCAAAATTTATATCTATAAAATTGAGTATTTTTGTGATTTGATTTTTTTTCACTTCTCTCCCATGTTTCTACTTTCTTATTTACAAAAATGGGAAGAAAATTTTTCATAAGAAATTATATTTTATCCTATTTTACTAAGGAGCAATGAAATATTAAATATTCAATCAATATATGTTTTATGAAAATATGAAAATATGAAAATTTTGGCACATGATAAGTTTATATATCATGAAATTACTTGCTCATTATGTCACATCTTTTTTATGATGACAAAGGGAGAAAAATAACATATTGATGATACAAATATAAAAAATAATATATATATGACAAAGGGAAAGAAATAGCATAAAAATGATACATATAAGACAAAGGGAAAGAAAATAACATTTCTTCTTAAAGAAAGTAGATTTTTAAATTCATTGTATGACCAATGTATAAATTTTGAAATTCTTAAATTTAATGATTTATGATTTGTTGTTGAAATTAATGTTATAAGAAAATTTTGCATGAATTTTTGAAATTCTTGGAATATCCTTGAAAATTTAATGATTTATGATTGGTTGAAATTAATATTATGTATCATTGATGATTTGATTATCTTAAAATTTATGGTATATCATATCAAAATTTGATAAATGGATAATATGATACTTAAATTAAAGAATGTTTGGTTCTCTTGAATTTAAGTTTTTCTTATTTGAATTATGACATTGATTTAGGGTGAGTAAAGTTTAATTCCCGTCATCAATAGATTGTCATCATCAAAAAGGGGGAGATTGTTGAATCTCAAATTTTGATAATAAAATCAATTGATGGATTATTGATCTAACATGTGTGTTAGAGATGATTGATACAAGATTAACTATGACAAAGAGAGAATTACAATCAGATGTTATGCTAGAGTCAAGTCCGGGCATTGGGTCGGGGTTCGAACAATGCAGTGGGAACTCACCGAGATACTCATCGGAAGCTTGTCGAAGGTATCAGAAGCTTGTCGAAGGTATCAGAAGCTTGTCGGGAGATCACCGAAGAGATCAGAGGCTTGTCGGGAGTTTGATCTTCACCCAAAGAAAATTGATAGTGGATACCGATGAAACGCAGAGAAGAGGACTCGAGATTGGACGTAGGCCATATTGAGGCTGAACCACTATAAATTTTTGAGTTCTCTACTCTTGTATTATTTACTGCTTTTAATTACTCTTGACTAGTTTAAAATAAGATACGAGTATCATTTCATGACTTTCTCTTAAATATTTTTCTTAATCATTTCTAACGAAATATAAAAAGGCGCTTCCGATTTTCTTTCTTTTTTGTAAGCAAGGTCTTCAAATTTAGCACTTTTACTCTTGCACTAATTTATCTCATCCCCCCCTCCTCCTCCTCCTCCTCCTTAGTGCCAATTGATTCTAACAGGAACTCTATAGGGGTTCTCCCCCTCCTTGGTAGTCAGCCAGTTGAAGAAAAGATATGTTACTTGAGAAAAGAGGTGGGCGACTACATGCTTTTATAAGGCCTCCAAACCCAAACCCTAGAGAGACTCCTACTCCTAGTGAGACCCCTACTCTAAGTGAAATACTCTCACCCCAACCCTAGCTGACTTTCCCAATCAAGGTGGGCGATCAATTAGGGTTGATTATAATCATAACTAGGATCTTGACTTTGCTCCAACTCCTATTCCTAATCAAATCCCAATTCAGTCGAATCCTAATTCTACTAGGATTTAGGTTAATTTATTTAAATTGACTCAACTCATCTTATAGCCAACTCAATGTCAAGTCTAGGCCGTCCAACAAGGCCCAATCTATATACTCGACTCAATCGATTAGGACCCGACCCAGCTAGGGTCCTATCATGGCTTTGGTGAAGGGCAAGGAGGCAGAGGACCTCCTTTTGACTAGAGAGGATTGAGTGGCCAAGGGCGGGGTTTCGCTCCCTTGCTCTCCCGGAAGCAACCTTGTGATGAACGGGCATCAATCGTCCATCGTCGGAGGTCGACAAACCCTGAATCTGGCTGAGAGGGGTGCCTCCATGCTTCTTTGTTAGGCAACAACTTGAATAGGGCTCCCTTTTCACTGGATTTGATAATTTCTTTTTTATCATATGCAAATATTTTGTAATACGCTTGATTTGTTGTAAGCAGTCCGATCTGAACTTTCTTGGTTAATAAAATCATATCATTCCCTTCCACTTATGCATGTCGAAGTCTGATGATAAGTGCATTGCATTTATATTAGAGTCTTGGCTTTTCTGGACAATATTCTCGCTCGTGGGCAAGAGGACGAGGGTATGACCCCTCGAACCCGGATTAGGGGTATGCATGCAGGCGACCCGACCCAGCTATTCTCCCGGGTCCGCATGTGATATTATATGCTCAATCGGTGCAGAGCCCTCTTTCTAGCACCAAAGAATGTTATACAATTTATGTATCGAGGCTAAGATGTCGCATCGGCCTGGTTCTGCCTACATACACATGGGTGTTCAAGGATTCTTCATTGGCGCCCAAGGGATGTATAGGCTCATCGAGACATCGGTTGGTAGATCAAGAACTCAAGCGGTCGGTTTGTGCTGGAGTCAACTTTTGGTCCTTAGTGGAGCTATAGCCACCCAAAGTTTGTTGCGATGTTTCGAGGGGAGTTGCTTATCCTCGGTTAGGGGACCTTATTTGGTTGGCCTCCATGGATGAAGCTTCACTCTTTTCGAGTGCATCCTTCCATTCCTCAGCTGGCTTCCCAATCGTTGACGCTTGCACCAAGGCCATAGTCGGGGTGGGGGGGTCAAGTCAGCTAGGTTAATCGTTCTATGACTTATGTCTAATGTGAAAGAAGACCCATTTGATCATTTAAATGCCTGTGCACCTTTTATACTACCTAGGGAGGCAGAAGTCGCACAAAGTAAGTTAATGCACATGAGTGGTAGGTCGACGTCATACACTGGTCGGAGGCAGAACCTCCGGCTTGTCTACCAATTCCCATTATTGTGTTAGGTGCTTTTATTGTGTTTCTACAGTAGGCATGATCCTTCCATGGGTCATTGTCTGAGTTGAAACATGTCCTCCTACTATACAGGGGATGTACGAAAGGAAACCTCACGGTGGAGACAGGTGATGTGGCCTAAGTCTAGCCCCTCAAGTGGTGGTCTAGGGTAGTACTCCTTCCCGAGACCTCAATATGAGTTGAGTCGACTGTGTCTACTGGGCTTTTGGAAGGTGATGTGGAAGTATACGTTGGACAAGCCAAAATATGCCCTATCACACCTTATTCAATATTTATTATCTTGTTACTTATATAGTTTTAATTATTTATGTAAATTTTATTGGTGCTTTAGAAGATTATGATTTAAATATGATTAAAAGTTAATATTGCTAATAAAATAATTCAATAAAAGATTAATCATTATTAACCGTTATAATGCAAATTATAGTAGACAACAAAGTAACCTTCTTCGTCTACGAATCAAAGTTAGCAAGGATAGTAGCATAAGGGAGCAATTATTGTTATAAAAGTAAAAAATCAAGAGAATTATTAGGCTCAAATTTGAAATTTATCTAATAACTTCTTTGAGTCTAATGACAATATTATGGGTAAAAGTTTTTAATTTTGGATTAATGGGCATGATATACAATTTACCTTTTTGATTTTAGCAATGTTTGCAAGGAAAATATTAGTAAATTAGTTGAAGTTTAAACACATATTAATAATTCGACCAAAGCGTAAAAAAAATAGATTATCCACAAAAAAAATAACTACACATCCGGAGTATCAACCGAAAGAATAGAAAGATCGAAACATCCAAACATTAAAAAGTGATTAAAAAATATTATAATTTTATACTGTTTTATATTAATTTTATTTTATTAAACTCATTATACATTCAATTTTTAAAGAAATAAAATTATTTTTAATTAATTTTTTTTAAAAAATAACTATTCGAACCGAAACTGGCCCAATTCGGTTCGTTCCCGTTCTAAATTTAAATTGGAACCACAGGGTTAGGTCTAGTGAAAGGCCAAAGTCCAAAAGCTATGATGACGTCCGCCGCTTTGGTGTGCCGCCCACTCACTCTCATGACGCAGGGTTGTGAACTACGCTCCCGCGTTCGTACCCGCCCGCTGCGTGATTCCGTACGACCTCTCGTGTTGCGTCACGATGATGATGGGATACCCACGCAGCAACTTTTCATTCTCCATCATGGCTTAAGCCATTCTTTTTACCAGCCGCGCGACATTGGCGAGAACGACGACAACGGTATCTGTGGGAAGCGCTTGTTGGAATGAAATGAAATTAATCGAGGGTCAATGTACTAGGGGGTTAGGAAAACTATTGTCAGGAAGCATCATGCCTGCTCCCCCGAAGTGCATCATAACAGATACGTGGATGCATAAGAATAACCAAATCCAATTATAACTTCGATCGAATTTGCAACTACCATACGTCACAGCTCGAGTGGTAAGTATTTAAATATTTAATTATGTGTTAACATACTTTTTGTTCAAGATAACAGTTTCTTACCGCGCTGCTTCAAAAGTAAAGGCGGGGATGAAAGTAGCGGAGGAGGTGACCGCACCGTTTCGCATCCCCTCCATAAATTATCTGCCCCTCGGCCTTCTCTCTTGCTTCGCTTCCACTTGCTTCGCCTCGAAGCTAAGAAACTTTTCACTTCCACTTGCTTCGCCTCGAAGAATGTCCAGCAACGGGAAGACCTCCTCCGTGGCGTCGTCGTCGTCGTCGTCTTCCTCCGTCCTCGCCACTGCCGCCGATGGCCGTCTGCCGCTCCCGGTGATGGCTTTACGGGACAAGATCGTCGCCAAGATTCTGGGGAATCGGGTGACTCTTATCATCGGTGACACCGGCTGTGGTATAATCTCAATGCCATCTTCTATCGTTGATGTATGATCGATCGAACGTTCGTCGTCGGTGTCTTAGGTCTCCTGCTACTGTTCCTTGTTTATATGCTGTTGCGATTCGCCTTTTGTTTCGTATAATCGCGCCGGTTGAGAGAAAACCTTGATTCTTTAACTAATGAATTATTCCGTTGGAGACGTTTCTTCTTTTTATATAGAAGTTTGCTTTCTTAAACCATGGCTATGTGTTTGCAATCAATAACATTTCTGCTTGCGTTGACATTCAGTTCTCTGACAGTGGTTTTGAGAAGTTTAACTGTAAAGGAAAAGCATGGGGGGTTTGGATTTACATGAGTACCGAAGTGATGTTTATTGCATTGGTAACGAGGAGTATTTATTGATCCTATAAATACAGGGTGGATGCGAGAAAGATTATTGGTTCAATCTTTAGGTTTTTGTTTGCTATTGCTTGGGGTAAAGCTGCTTATTGAGGAGATTTTTTGTTTTAATACAATGATGGCGATGCTTAAGTAATCTTTTCTTGATGATGGGTGTATGAAAAGGGGATGTGATGATGCCCGTTTACAATACTTCAGCGAAGTTTCATTCTTCATTTCATAGCCCTTTTTTTATATCATAGTCTCCCCTGTAAGCACAAAAAGTCATTCTAGAATAAATATAAACAAAAGAAAAAAAAGTAATTTGCTAAAGTTAAAAATAATAAAGATGTTGAATAAAAAAAAATGTTAATCTAACTTACAAGCTAGTCTTTTAGTTTTAGTAAAAGAGATTTGGCGCAAAATTTATTGAATGTATTCGGTTTTGCTGTTGTAGCTCATGTTTATGCCTATCAGAAGGAAGCAAAGCTGTAAAATTAACATAGATTTCTTTTTTAAAAACTAACTTGTTACATTTACATTTATGCTAGATGTTCAATTGAATGATTGTTACAAAAATCATGCTACATTGCAATCATGCAGGCTGTTCAGTTAAAAAGTATGAGTACAAAAATCATGATGTGACCTTTTTGAAAAGATAAAAGAAAGAGAACAATTTTTAATTTTTCTTCGTTCTTTTCTGTGTTGATATAGGATCAAGTTAGTAATTAGGAGAGGGCTGTAACCTATGGTACCTTGAAGAACATTCTGATTGCTCACAGTAGTTACTGCTTGAATGTTAAATTATATGAGAAAAGAAATTGACAAGACAATAAAATTGAATGAGTTTCTGTTGTGAAAGAGATTATTGCAGACCATGGCACTTTTTCTGCATTTATCCTGTATGATTGACTAGTGTAGGTCAGGGCAGACGCTGGTCAAACCTATATAAAGTTGGACGAGTATTACTAATCTGTGTCAATTATCAGACTACCATGTTTACCCTCAAATTTTTTGTTGATGTTCATCTAAGTTGTCTTTGATGAACTGCTAACTGGTCTTGACGAAAAGGCAAGATTTCTTTAAATGTTAGAGTCAAAGTAGTCCTTTTGGGTTTCTGGGCAACAACTACAAGTGGTGGGTCAAAGTGTATAATGCTTTGCACATGAATTACAAAAGGAGGATCAGACCGTAGGATGGAATGTGGTTTATAGTACCATGGTGTTAAACATTAACCCATTATTGCTTTCAACAAATTGTTGGTCCAGTATGAAAATAGTGTATAGGGTGATATATCAAACTCTTCTTAATATCCAAAAATAATCACAACAAATTAAATCAATGGGTGTCAAATGTTATGGTTTGCTATTGGTGCTTGAAGCCAACCAATAAATGCAGATTGATAGGTATTTTAGGGGTCTGACCAATATTCAAAACCATTTGCTCAGACTAAGTGTTTCAGATGTTGGACAAAGAATTATATTAAGGACTAGTTTCAAGTGCACCGTACTTGTAAATATAACATATATATTTTCACCACTCAAGCATTTGTCAGAAATAAAGAATTTTTTCTTTTACCAATATGTATTAAAGTTTACAAGCCCTTTATAGACATTCCACATACAAAATAGTAAGGAAAGTAAAGGAAGAAAAATAACAAAAAGAAATCTATTAAATCTTTCATGTTGCTGATTGATGCTGAAAGATCTAATTTTATTCAAGCTATATGTTGAAGTCCTCATTCCTGGTCAATATTTGATTGGAGAAATTAGCTTCCTCAATTGCAATGATTTTGTTGGCAATTAGTTTTCATTATATTCAAAGATATTAAATTAGTCATCATCAACCACATTGGTTCAGGATCTAATTGGAAATTGCAATGTAAGAAATTTTCTTTTCTTCCTGATGGATAACTGTAGATTTAGTATTGCATGCATCTCTGGTACAAGATGACAAATGCCTATAAAAACTTGTAATTTTGACATTTGGCAAAATTATTCTATATGCAATAAATTTCAAACTGTTACGATACTGCATAAAGTATAACGAAAACAGGAAAGATAAACTAACTTGAGAGATAACATTAACTTTGTTGATATGCATCAGCACTGATGCCAGTCTCTTTGCAAAGTCCATCATGTTATCTCAAATATTAATTTTATCATTTTAAATATATATAGATTTAGCCAAAAATTAAAAAGGCATGGAGGAGTTGGTCTTCACAGGTCATAAGGTATGAGGTGATGGTTAAATTTAGGTGAAATGAGTGGAAATAGAAGTTCAATAGAAAAAAAAAAGATAACATGAGGGATTGGGGTTAGTTGGAGTAGAAAAAAAGAGGGGGATGACGGAAAAAGAGAAAAGAAAGAAAGGGAGAAAAATGAAGAGAAACAAAGGGCTCTCAGGTACGGGAAAATGTGATAGGTTACTGCCAAAAGAAAGGTGAGAGGAAAGTGGGTAAACGAGTTTGTTGATTGGCCACATTCATTTAATGTATCAGGAAAGAAAACATGATTTTGGAGGTAAAAAATCTCTCCTTTCTTTTTAATTCTGTTTTTTAAGTCTCTAAAATATACATTCTAATCGTAAAATATGAAAACAGAGTTTGATGTATTATAGACAGACAGATATTTAGAAAAACTGTCTCGAAAAAGCTACAAAAAAGTCATTGTACACGTTTCTTATAGTTAGTTATAGCATGCAAGCTACCAACTAAGAGTTTCCATCATAGGTGTAACAGCCATTGAATTCATGAGTAGTCAGAAAGGGTTCACAAGTACAAATAAGTGATGTTAATGATTAATGTTTCCTACTGGGAGATCTAATTTTTTAAATCTCAACGAAAGCAATATTCTCAATGGCAGCAAAAAGATCCATGTAGTCGACCCCAAATATTTGAGACTTATGGCTTTGTTGTTGTAGACTATGAGATCTGATCTCTTTCATTTACTTTCATAGTTGGTCAAACAGTTAATTCATCATTCAACTATTATTATGATTTTAGTTTAGAACTAAATACAAGACTTTTTTGGTGAGTATTCTAATAAAAACCTTCAAACACACAATTTCAGATTAAATGAAGTCAGATCTATTTTTTTTTTGTATACTTCTATCTGACATGAATTATGAATCTTTAACATCCTCTTTAAGTTTCAGTGTATCTACAATAAGTTATCAATTCATCATATGCAATTCTTTAATAAACTTACAGCTAATTAGATTAATGAAATTATTAACTAAGCAAAACCTTATTAAAAGATTGCATATCAATGTTGTTTTGATAAATGAATTGTTGTTTTGCATATTTAGAATTTGTTGGAGTTGATGGATGAATATAACCTTTCCCATGTGTCTAGGGAGGGAAATGAAGTGGCCAACTGGTTGGCCAGATATGCTAGGGAGTCTCAGCCTTCTATATTTTCGAGATGGGAGTGGCCCTCTTGGCCAATTGCTAGGGGTGTCTTTTGTAATGCTTTAATATAGCTAATTTAATCTGCTGGTTTTGGAAAGGGAAAAGATTTTATATCAAGATTATAATGCAGCTCCCAATTTCTAGATTAGGTTTGTTACCTTTTTTTGCTGTAATTGGTGCCAAAATGCAGAAGAACATCTCAAGTTCTTAATATTACTGAGCTTCTTATTTCCCCAACTACCTAATAAATTGTTTATTGTTGGATTGATTTTGCTATGTGTACAATTACTTTCTAGTTTGTATTTTTTTCTTTTTTCCTTTATTTTATGCATTGTCATTTGATTATGTTAAAGGAAAGAGCTCCCAAGTTCCACAGTTCCTCCTTGAAGAGAATATCGAACCCATATTGTGTACGCAACCTAGAAGATTTGCAGCCGTGGCAATAGCTAGAATGGTAGCTAAAGCTCGTAACTGTGAAGTAGGAAGTGAGGTTGGATATCATATAGGCCATTCAAATGTCTCCAACATCAGTTCGACTAGGTACTAAATCTTTCCTTGATATGTATTTGCACTGAATCACACTGCATGATAAATAATATGGCGATAATGTACCAAAAGATAGTCTGTTCTGCCAAAACCTTTGAGCTGTGTTCTAAGTCATCCTTATTGATAAGAAAATGCAAATAGCTCATGTTTAATGTGGACAAGAACTTACATATGTACCACCTTTTCTTCTTCCGTTTCTAAATTCTTTAATGATATGACTTTTCTGATTTGTATTACTTTCATCATGAACTTAACCATTTCTCAAAGGTTGCTATATTACATTGTCAGCCTGTGTGTTTTGTTGCTTGGTTTTAAATTCTAAGATGCTTTACTTTTTCTTTAACGATCATGTGACAGATCAAAAATTGTTTTCAAGACTGCTGGTGTTGTATTGGAACAAATGCATGATAAGGGATTGACTGCCCTAAAATATAAAGTTATAATTCTTGATGAAGTGCATGAACGGTCAGTGGAATCAGATCTTCTTCTCGCCTGTGTGAAGCAACTTATGATGAAAAACAATGATATGAGGTTAGGACCATGTACTACTTTTTCTTTCCCCAACTATCATATTATAGCCTATACTAAAGATGCAAGGATTGTCATGCTAGTTGGCTTGAGCCACACAACGGAATATGTCCGATACTGGGTCATTCCAATTTTTGCCCACTGCCAGATGGCAGTTGTATGTTTATTGGCATGATACAGTACATTCCATTTTGTGAGGCACTTTATGCCTTTATAGAACATTCTATATTATGGATTCTTTTGTCTAGAACATTCAACTACTATGATTAGAACATTATGCTTTTAGCCATTTAGTTATGGTATCTCTCCTATCCATAATATAGCTGATACTATTTTGTTTACACGTAGGGTTGTTCTGATGTCTGCCACAGCTGATATTACAAGATACAGGGATTACTTCAAAGACCTTGGTAGGGATGAAAGAGTGGAAGTGATCGCAATTCCTAATGCCCCACAGCATTACATCTTTCAGAGAAAGGTTCTATATCTTGATCAGGTACTTTACATTTCTCTCATTTTGTCTTATTTATGTTGGTTTGACAATTGATTATTGGTTTGGAGTTATTATATAATTGCTTAGTGGACATGCAGAATTTATAAATCTCATTTGGAAGAGTCAGTGACATTCATGATGCATATAGTTAAAAGTGCTGATTGTGCTTGAGGATGTCAAAGTGTCATTCTTAGATTCTTTCTTGTCTTAGAAATTACCATTTTTTAGCTCATGATTGTGATTGCACATTTAAATGACCAGGAGACTTACGACTTCTGGAAGGTCACCTGATATTTGGCCAACAATTTACTGGTTAAATTAGCAGACAAGACTTGTGCTAGCAAATAAGCAAATACCTACTTTGTGATAGCTCCAACAGTGATACTGGGTTCTTACAGCCAACAAAAAACAGTAGAGGGTGATAGTGACAGTTATTGTCCCTCTTGTTTAGTGGATTACACATTATATGGTGCAATGGACGTTTTCTTGAAGGTAGCATATATAGCATGTGTTGTTGCAGCCTGTAGGATCTAGGAACTTGCCTTGACTACTGAAAAATAAGTCTGTGGTATTTGTTGATTGATTTGGTTCACCTAAATCTTCTAGTGATTTTCTAGATATGATGGCCTAGAATTGGAATTTGTAGTACTCATGTGCTTCTTGTTAGGTGGCTAGAGATCAAGTTAGTCACAGATAGCAATCAATTTGTATCAAACTCGAAAACATTCTCAAAGGCCAGCCTATATCATTTTTTGCGGTACCTAATGGTTATCCTCCAACTCTCAACTCAAAGAAAGTTGTTTTTCTTACTTCAGCAACTTTTTTTGCAAGCAGATGCATTGTCTTTATACCTCTATTATGTTGATCGTAAACAGTAAGATATTCTAGATGTTGGCATTTTGTGTTACAACTTCAGGAATTAAGAGAAAAATGATGTGAGATGTTTATGGTGACTGAGATTGTGGTGATGAAAGCTTTTTATCACTGAGTGCTGATACAAGCCAGTTTAGTTCAAGCTGGATCAGATATCCAGTATGGTATGGTATGGGTCTGGTTGACCAGTTTAGAGCAAACAGTTACGGTGAAGGGTGTGTTGAAGCACTTTCAGGATGGTTCAAAACCTTATATCAGTACATGGATGAATTGGTTTATTTGATGGATGTTAAAGGGTTGGGGCTCAGGAATGGTGGAGATAAGGCTTGAATAGGTGCAAAGCAGTGATTTAAATAGGCGCTCGGGCGAGGCGAGGCGAGGCGAGGCCCGAGCGCCTCGCTCGATCTCCAGGCGGCGTGCTTCAAAGAGGCACCACCTAGGTGTTGGGCAGATGGCCCAGATTCAGCCCATAATGGGCTTTAGTAAAGCCCACAGTCCAGAACCTCACTTATATTAACCTAAAATCTAGATTAGGTGGCTAGGATTGAAATTAAGAGAGCAGCAGCGGTTGGAAACGTGGGAGAGAGAAAGAAGACTGCAGATTGACAGTAGAGGCCAGAAAACAAGAGATCCAGGAAAGGGAAGAAGACAAGGGCAGGAAAAGATTATTTTCAATAATTCAAATCTCAGGTTAGATCAGTTTACAGTGGATTCTTACTGTGATCTCTTGGGAAGGTTTTGGATATTGTGATTAGGATTATAGTCCTTGTATCTCTGTGATTCTCTTGTGGCTATTGTTTTGGGCTTGGGCAAGAAGCCTTGAGATCTGTATATTCATTATTTTGATAGTGGATTTTCTCTGGCTTGTCTCGTGGTTTTTATCCTTCGAGTTGAAGGGGTTTTTCACGTAAATCTTGGTGTTCATCTGATTGTGATTTCTGTTTGATTCCGCTGTGTGTGACGGTTTGCTAGTATTTGTTCGTATACAAAGTTGATTCCTGTTTTATTCCCATTGGTGGTATTTAATCTTTTGTATCTGAACATAAAGACCGATAATATTTCTCGCATGATTAGTTTAAACAGAAACAATTGGATGATATGGAAACCAAGAATGGAAGATCTCTTGTATTGTAAAGATTTGTATAGACCTTTGCAAGGAGATAGTGCAAAGCCTACATCTATGACAGATGATGAGTGGAAGATGTTAGATCGAAAAACAGTTGGCTTTATTCGACAATGGCTAGATAATAGTGTCTTTCACCATGTTTCTACTGAATGTTCTGCATACTCTTTTTGAAAAAAGTTAGAAGGTCTTTATGAAAGAAAAACCGCTAGCAACAAAGCTTTTCTGATTAGAAAACTTGTAAACTTGAAATATAAAGAGGGTACTTCTATTCCTGAGCATTTGAATGAAATGCAGAGTATTACTAACCAGTTATCCTCTATGAAAATGTCTCTTGATGATGAGTTGCAGGCATTGTTATTTCTCAGTTCTTTGCCAAAAAGTTGGGAGACACTAGTGGTTTCTCTCAGTAATTCGGTACCAGATGGTATTGTCACCATGAGTCAAGTAACAAGCAGTTTGTTGAATGAGGAGTTAAGGAGAAAGAATTCAGCAATTTCTCAGATTGATTCACAAGCACTTGTCTCAGAGAACAGAGGAAGGTCAAAGTCAAAGGATAGAAGTGGTTCACGTGTGGGTAAAAGCAAGTCAAGGTCAATGAAAAATATTGTTTGCTACAATTGTGGTGAGAAAGGACATTACAAGAATCAGTGCAAGCAACTTAAGAAGAACAAGAAAAGAGGGAAAGAAGTGGAGCATACAGAGTCAATAGAGAATATCACAGCTACAGTACAAGGTAGTGATTATTTGATTTTGTCTACTTCCGATGATATTTTTTCTTGTGTGTGTCAGGATCTCGAGTAGATAATTGACACAGGTGCTTCTTATCATGCTACACCACGGAGGGAGTTCTTTGCTACTTACAGGTCTGAAAATTTTGGTGTTGTCAAGATGGACAACTATGACACAGCAAACATCATTGGCATGAGAGATATCCATATAAAGACTAACCTTGGTTGCAAGTTGGTACTTAAGGATGTGAGACATGTGGTTGACTTAAGACTGAATTTAATTTCAGTTGGAAGGCTGGACGATGAAGACTTTGATGTCAGATTTCATAGAGGGCGATGGAAGCTCAGTAAGGGTTCTCTTATTGTAGCTAATGGGAAGAAATGTCATACATTGTATAGATTGCAGCCTAAAGCTTGTGGTGAGCAGTTGAATGCTACAGAGAAAGACTCCAGCATGGAGTTGTGGCATAGGCGACTAGGACACATGAGCGAGAAGGGGCTGCAAGAACTTTCCAAAAGAGAGGTATTGCCATCCCTCAGAGGTACACGTTTGAACCCTTGTATTGATTGTTTGGCTGGTAAACAATATAAAGTTTCCTTTGTTAGTCTTGCCTTATCTAGAAAAATGCATGCCTTGGACCGTGTCTATACAGATGTGTGTGGTCCTTTGAGGACAAAAACTCCTGGATCTGTTAATGTTCCTAGTATCAGTGGTGCACTTTATTTTGTTACTTTTATAGATGACTTTTCCAGGAAAGTTTGGGCCTATGCTTTGAAGACTAAAGATCAGGTTATTAATGTCTTCAAAGAGTTTCATGCCAGAGTTGAAAGGGAGACAGAAAGACAATTGAAATGTATAAGATCAGATAATAGTGGTGAGTACACAAGATTGTTTAATGATTATTGCAGGTCACATTACATCCAACATGAGTTGACAGTTCCTGGTACGCCTCAGCATAATGCAATTGCAGAGAGGATGAACCGTATCATCATGGAAAAAATCAGATGTATGCTTTCACAGGCCAAGCTACCCAAAAGGTTTTAGGATGAGGCTTTGAGGACTGCAGTTGATGTAATCAACTTATCCCCATGTACAGCTCTAGATAGTGATGTTGCAGAGCATGTATGGTCAGAGAAAGATATCTCCTATAGGCATTTAAGAGTGTTTGGTTGTCGTGCATTTGCACATGTTCGAAACAATAAAAGGTCCAAGCTGGATGGTAAGATAAAAGAGTGTATTTTTCTTGGTTACTCATATGATCAGTTTGGTTACAGGCTTTGGGATCCAGAAAAGCAGAAGGTGTTCAGAAGCAGAGATGTTGTTTTCTTTGAGGATCAAACCATTGAGGATTTGAAGAAGGAGGCACCAGCTAAGACTTCTGCAGAGGGATCTGTAGACTGTGACCCAGTTATTCCTCTAATATATCAGGGTGATGGGGGAGGTGTGCAGGAAGATGGTGTAGAGCCAGATGTTGATCTACCTGCAAGACATGTTGAGTAAGAAGAAGAAAGAGAGCAAGTTCTCACAGAACCTCAGTTAAGAAGATCTTCTAGACCACGTCAACCTTCCAGAAGATACTCTACAGATGAGTATGTGATGCTTACTGATGCAGGTGAACCAGAGAGTTACCAGGAAGCAGTTGAAAGTGAGCAGAAAAAGAAAGACAGGAGATGTGCCGACAGCCGATCAGCATTGCTTCACATTGAGGAGTCATGAGACAGCCTCCCTTATGGGCTGAAGGGGGAGGTTGTTGGGCAGATGGTCCAGATTCAGCCCATAATGGGCTTTAGTAAAGCCCACAGCCCAGAACCTCACTTATATTAACTTAAAACTTAGATTAGGTGGCTAGGGTTAAGATTAAGAGAGCAGCGGCGGCTGAAAACGTGGGAGAGAGAAAGAAGACTGCAGATTGACAGTAGAGGCCAGAAAACAAGAGATCTAGGAAAGGGAAGAAGACAAGGGCAGGAAAAGACTATTCTCAATCATTCAAATCTCAGGTTAGATCACTTTGCAATGGATTCTTACTGTGATCTCTTGGGAAGGTTTTGGATATTGTGATTAGGATTATAGTCCTTGTATCCCTGTGATTCTCTTGTGGCTATTGCTTTGGGCTTGGGCAAGAAGCCTTGAGATCTGTATATTCATTATTTTGATAGTGGATTTTCTCTGGCTTGTCCCGTGATTTTTACCCTTCGAGTTGAAGGGGTTTTCCACGTAAATCTTGGTGTTCATCTGATTGTGATTTCTGTTTGATTCCGCTGTGTGTGACGGTATGCTAGTATTTGTTCGTATACAAAGTTGATTCCTGTTTTATTCCCATCACTATAGGCGCTTGCCCGAGCCCAGGCGCCGGGCGCTTCGGGCGAGTGCCCGAGTCATACCAAGCGGCAATAGCGTTGTTCCTGTTGTGGAACGTCGGGTTCAGGCAAGGAGGAGGAATAGGAGGAAGAGGAGGGGGAAATGAACTTTCGTCGGAGAGCGGTGAGACGGGTGGTGTGATGAGCAGGAGCAGCCATTGCTGCAGCAACAACGAGATGCGATGACGATGGCTCCTCTCTCTCCATAGCTCGAGCACTGTTTCTGTCGTGGACGTCGGGTTCAGGCAAGAAGGAGGAACAGGAGGGGGAAATGGACCTTCGTCCGAGAGCGGTGAGACGGGTGGCTCGATGAGCAGGAGCAACACTGTTGCAGCGACCACGAGACGCGACGACTACGGATCCTCTTTTTCCATAGCTCGAGCACTTTGGATGTTAGCTAAGCGGGGAATCGAGAGGGGCGTGGTACATTCCTCGACTGTAAAGGAGTGAATGAAGAGTGAGATTGAGAGGTGGTGTGTGTGTATTTGGGCGGATGAAGTAGGCACACCCTCTCTCTCTCTCTCTCTCCCTGTAGAGAGCAGCAGTAGCTGCACACCTACTCCTGCTGCTGCAGCAATTGTAAAGAGCAGTAGTAGTTGCACACCTACTCTTGCTGTTGTAGCATACTGTTGCTCTCTTATTCCTACTACTGCAGCAATAATATCAACCTATAGAGAGCAGTAGTAATATCGCCCTGTAGCTGCGTATCTACTCCTGCTGCTGCAACAATAATATCGCTGATTAAAACGGGAGGAGTAATGCAATGCAACAACAAAAGACAAACAAAAGTGAAGAAGAAATATAGCCAAACAGAGGCCCGATTATTACATCAAACTTTTAACGCCTCTGCTCATGCATATAATAATAATAATAATAGCACGAAAGAAATAATAATAAAAAATCACCTGTTAGTGTTGAGAAGAGGGATGGATTGGATGGCTCCTCTCTCTCCATAGCTCGAGCAACAATATTTTTTTATATATATTTTATATATTTATTAATTATATTATATATATATATTTATTTTAGCGCCTAATTTCGCTCGGGCGAGCGCCTAGCGCCTCAGGCGTTTTGGGACCCTGACGTCTTTTGGCGCCTAGTGCTTTTTAAATCACTGGTGCAAAGGTAGGCTGTTATCTTGTTATGAGCGCATTAATGCACTATCTTGATGGTTGGATCATGCTAGGAATAGAAAAAAAAAGAATGGAAGAAGAGAAAAAAGGTGGATATTATAGATAGAAGACACGAAGAAAAATAGAAGCTTAAACTAGAGAATGAATCACATGTTTGTAAATTCGAGGACTGTTACCCTGAGCAGTAGATTGCTTTATGCATGATATAAATCCCTGTTCACGAAATTGTCCCTTAAGTGCAGAAGCAACAATCTTTGTCACTTAGATCAACTAATGATCATTTTTACAAAAAAAATACTAACCTAAATCGGTAATTTTTTATTAAACTGAAATTCCTTTAACAAAAAAGAAAACCAAGTGCACTAAAATTTGGCAATGCAGGGTTTGCAAAGGTTCAATGCTCGCAAGCTGACCTCTATAGATAAAGGTTGTTTTTGTAATTGAATTAAAAAACAGAAATAATTAAGATAGGAATGTAATGAGTTATCGTTGCAAATTCAACAAATTGAAAAATATTGACATGCCTTGCACCACTGAAACATTTTTTACAAACTTGTCATTAACAAGCCTATCTATTTAAGAACTTGTGGCTTGAGGATTTAATGGTGCTAATTAATGCTCTTAAAGAGCACTTAATGATCTTTACTATAAATCCCTTGTACATGCTCGAAACTGATCTTTAATATAGAAGAGCAGCTATTTAGTAGGTAAATCAACCTTGAAAGTTTTCCAAGAGTTTGCTGCCTCTCAAATCTGATGTTTGAAGACCCATACACAACAGGTTTCGTGAGAGGTGACATCACTACTGAAAATTCTAACCGCCACATCCTAGATATTATCATTTATATGGAGGAACTTTATATACTTGGGAACAGAAAACTTGTATAGTTGTTTGTTCATGACCATAAAGACATGCTTATTTGGTCTTAAGGATTTTGTGAGGACTTGCTATATTAATTGTCAAAATCTTTATAGTGAAACTAGTTGACATTCTTAATATATCTTGGATTAAGGGTTCAATACCTCAACGACAACGATGACAATAACTGTAAGTCATAATGTCTTCAATATTTGTTGTCAGCTACATGAATCTTTTATTACCAATGAGTTATATAGAAAACCATATCTTTAGCAACGATTTAAATAAGCACTCGGGCGCTTGCCTAAGCGCTTGGGCGAGGCGAGGCCCGAGTGCCTCGCTCAATCCATAGGTGGTGCGCTTCAAAGAGGCGCTGCTTGGGCGCTCACCCGAGCCTAGGTGTCGGGCACTTCGGGCGAGCGCCCGGGTTAATCCAGGTGACCGAACCAGGCTTTTAGCTCTGGTTCGGTCGTTCGCGTTAGTTGGTTCAATCGAACCAACTAACGCATAACCCTAATCCTCATCTCGAATCGCGATTACATCGCTGTCGCTGTTGCTATCTTCACCACCATCATTGCTCTCGCTCGAGAGCCTAGTTCGGTTGCTTGAATTACGTCGCCGACACCGTCGCTGCTGTCGTTTCTCTTCGCCGTCGTCACTGCAGTCACTATCGCTCGCTGTCGTCACTGTTGTCGCTCGTCGTCGTCACTGTTGCCGCTCGCTGTTGTCACTGTCGCTCCTCTCGCCTTCGGTCTGGTCAGCTCGTCACCTCGTTTCTACTGTTAACAGTATACTGTTAACAATATATGAACACTTAACAATATACTGTAATTAACACTTAACAGTTAACAATATATGAACACTTAACAGTATACTGTTAACAATATATGAACACTTAACAGTATACTGTATATTAACACTTAACAGTTATACTATAATGTTAACAATATAACACTATATTAACATATTATATACTGTATAATGCATATTAAGTATTAACAGTCTACTTGTTAATGGATTATTAACAGTATACTGTTAATGGACTGTTAACAGTATATTGTTAATAGTACTTTTAACAGTATATTAACAGTATACTATTAATTTATTATTAACAGTATACTATTAAATAGTATATTAATAACAATATTTTTTTATTAGATTAATAATATATTATATCGATTTTATGATGAGTGACTTTAATGTAAAACTTTATTGTTTTGAATTTTGAAACTTTTTTTAATGTGACATTGTGATTTGTAGTTGATACTTCATATTTACTTAATTAAATATCATATTTTTATTTAAATAATCATTTATTAATTATATTATATATTTTTTAATATTTTGGCGCCTCGCTTCGCTCGAGTGAGCGCCAGGCGCCTCGGGCGTTTTGGGACCCTAGCGCCTTTGGCGCCTAGTGCTTTTTAAATCACTGATCTTTAGTTAAGTCAAGAGTGTTTAAATCTTTATGTAAAGTTTTTAGTAGTCTTCTTGGGTCTTCCCTTACCTCTCCTCGTATATATCATTAATAGTAATTGGTTCCTCTTCTATTTACATCTATAGGTCTCCCTAACATATGTCCAAATGATTTTTAATGTTTGTTTCTCATTTTATTATTTATTTATGTTACATCTTATTATTCACAAAAGAATATATTCTTTTTCTTATTTTGTATGATAACTCTACATATTCATCCCATTATTCTTATATGATGATATAAACTTTGTTTATATGTTACTTATTAATAGTTTAATTCTCAAATTAATACAACATCAATGGTTTGACAATTGGCTTTGAAATGCTCCATTTAGTATGTAGGCTTTTGATCAAGATTGAGATGCGACAAGTTGATAATGTGTTGTAACACATTTGAATTCTTTTTCACTATTTTTTTGTAATTAAAGTGTTAATCTCTCTTGGTTAATGCCTACATGAAGATCCATTTGATTTCTATGTTGTACTTTTCTTGTAATTGTTTCTTGCTTCAATATCAAAGGTTTTCCATATCGATCTGTACTGCCCCTATTGGGCGATACGTACCAGTTCGCCAGGTTATCGGTACGCGGACCGCCCTCTATTGGGTGGTACCGTCAAAATCGACCGTCGGCGATCAATTTGGGCCGTCGGCGGTCGATTGAGGGAGACATCGACCGTCGGTGGTCGATTGAGGGAGAAAAAGGGAAGAAGAAGAAGAAGAGGAAAATAAGAAAGAAGAAGAAGAGGAGAAGAAGAATACCTCGAGCCGTCGCCGCCCGTGGGCGATTTTTCTCCTGTGGGAGGAGAAAGATTGAGGCGACGTTGCCCCTTTTTTTATTTTTTTGATATATTTTAATATTTAATATTTATATAATATTATAATATATTTTAATATATCGGATGGTACACACTGTGCGTATTGCCCGGTATCGGTACCATACTAGTACCGACAAAATATCGGTACACTGGTACGGACTGATAAGTAAAACCTTGCTTGTATAACATACAAGAAGTCAGTCATCTAGAGCATCATTAATAAATCACATGAATGTTTAATACTTTACTTTAATGTGCATCTGCTATATTGGATCATATTTATTCTTCATATTCTTGTGGCTTTTTTTAATAAAGTCTATGTAGATCTTATAGCTGCAGTTGCACTTAGTTGTAGCTTGTTATATATTCAGCTCAATTTGAGTGCAGCTTGCATCTGATCATTTCTTCTTTAAAACATGCCATATTTGAGGAAAAAATGAAGCAAATATTCCTACCAGGTTGCAGGACTTCTGGGAATGGATTCAGATTCATTGTCATCATCTTGCAATCAAGGGCAGATCCCTTCTTCCAATGCAAACATGAAACCTGAAGTACATGCTCTTATTCACAAGTTGGTATTGCATATCCATGAAAGTGAACCTGACATTGAAAAGAGCATATTGGTTTTTCTTCCAACATACTATTCCCTGGAGCAGCAATGGATACTTTTAAAGCCTCTTAGTTTGTTATTCAAAGTACATATTCTTCACCGAAGTGTTGATACTAATCAAGCACTATTGGCAATGAGAGTCTGCAAGTCTCACCGCAAGGTACTCCACAAAAATCAATTCCTTGTGGCTTATCATTTATTTTTTTTGTCCTGTAATGATTAATGTATACTTCATCTCCATGTTGATGGGTAGGTGTAGACTACTAGTTTTTTATTAAATAAAAAGCAGTTAATGCCTATGGATCGATGTGAGTTAACAACAAAGGCACATGCATGTAGTTGGTATTAAAGCATTAGATGTACAGTCACTACAAAGTCCTTTTATTGCTGGTTATAAGTTACAAGGATTATAACAACAATATAGTGTGGGTATTATGTTGTCAGACCGAGATATATTGACCAGAACCAATGTATCGACACATGACACTTTGGTATATATTGAAGAAGAATGAAAAGGTAAAGGAAGAAGAGGAGCTGGAGTTCGAGTCGAACTCCAAATTGATCGTGATTCAATCGAACCAAGTTTAAGCTCAAAGCTGAGCTTAAAGACCAGATCAAACACAACATAAATCTCATTCGAATTGAGCTTAAATTGAGTTCCAGTTTAAGTCCAATTTAGCTCAATCAGAGTTCGAGTTGAACTCTGCTTAAATCAATCGTGTTTTACCTAAATCGAGCTCAATTCCTAGCCCAAAAGACAGATTTGATCAACTCTAATAACAGCTCCAACTTGTAACAGACTCAATCTGAGTTCCACTCGGACTGGGAGAGTAGGCAACCAAATCGAGGAAGAGAATTGGGGTGTCAGCCCTAGCAATGGAGTCCTAACCTAGGTAGGACTTCATCCCTAAAAAGACTAGGAAGAGAGTCCTAACTTAGGACTCCACCCCTACAAGCAATAGGAAGAGGGAGTCAACGTTACGAAAAGGGAGTCCTAATCTAGCTAGGCCTTTCTCCCTCCATATATAAAACAAGGGGATGCTCAACCCCTTTAACTCATCAAAGTAGACACTCTTCAAGTCCCAGTTGGCCTAAGCAAAGTCCGAGCTGAAGAGAGAAGAGAGGAGAGAAAAAAGAGGAATAAGTCGACAATCATCAACCTTCTTGCAGCAGCACCTTAGTTGCAAAGATTCTTCCAAGAAGTTGTTCCTCCCCAGTAGCCTCCACAAGATCCTTTGACAGCAGCAAAAAGAGAAGAGTGCAGAGGAAGAGAAAGTAAGAGAACTTGTGACAACTCTCAGCAATCTCGAGTCCAACAACTTGTCCAAACAATAGCATAATAGCTACTACAACTCTCAGTAAACTCTGAAAGGACATGAGGAAGGGAGAGTTCGGTGACAAGTTTGTAGCCCAAATAGTTCATGATTGTCGCACGAGAAGTTCGAGCCTTTATCGCTCTAGCAGCCTTTGCTTAGTTCTCTGTTTTCCGTACTTCAATTTTTAAGTAAAGTAGATTGATTTTGCCTTTTGATTTTGTGTTTTCTACAACAAAAGAGCATTGTGAATCGCTCATACAGGTCAGGTGTTTTCAGAGCATCGTTCCTTGCTTGTGGATGGTTACCGCTAGGCAAAGATACAAAACATCGGGTGATAAATTAGTAGTTGGAGTTTCAACTTTGATCACTGATGAAAAGAGGCGATAACATGATGGCAAGCAATCCAACAGTCTTGGTGGACTTCTGCAAAAGATGGAGGTCTTGATAGGTTGGTTCCATTCCTAAGCCAAACCATCAACAAGAGACGATGGAGATAAGCACATCGCTACAAAGGAGAAAGCCATCCTCGTCAAATTTTGAAATTGGTTCGTTGAGACAATGTTGTGATACCGATGAAAAAAGGGAGTCTTCGACCGTTTCGAGTTAAGGCCTAGATTGACATACCGTCCTACGATGATACCATCAATGCTAAAGTATTAGATGTGTGGCTTGATCAACCTGATACTTGTTTTACTCTCTATGGGCATAACAACAACGATAAAGTCACACTCGTGTGACTGAATTTGATTGGGCATGCTCTAGCATGGTGGAACGTATAACTTTGATATTACATCGACAATAAAGTGACTTGTGGGCAATTTAAAAGGTTCGTCCGATAAGAATTCTATTTGATGGGCTACCTAAAAAAATGGTGGAAAATATGACATCACTTGTGCCAAGAATCAGAGCAATCAGTGTAAGATTACACCATCTAGTTTCAATGACAATCAGTGGCACTTCGGATTTCTCTTGACGGTCACTCAATAATCATGAAATATACCATTGGTTTACATGGTCAGAACTGAGCCTTTTCAAGGTATATGACATATCGGGCCCTAGGGGGCCAACCATGATGAACGAAAGAAAGAATAGATACTACAGCGAGAAGATTGTGGAAGGCCAAAGAGGGCTACTTGAAGGCCAAACAAAATTTTGAGTATGGTAAGAATTCTTCCTCCTCAAAGAAAAGTGATCTTTTATGTGATCATTATAAAATTGTAGTAAAATGAGAAGTGTTGGAAGGTTCGTTTGGAACTCTTTTTGAAAAAATGAAAGAAGAATGATCAAAGTTAGCAAATAGTGGTTGCGATCATTGATGATGACTCCATCGAACTTACATCGGTATCTCATTGTAAGGTCAAAGGTTATATACTCGAGTTCGATTCTTGGTCCAAAAGTTCGAGAAGAACTTTTTACTATAATGATCCAAGTGAAACGATATATCATTGGTGATGTCGAAGTTATCCTCGACATCGGTTGCCAAACAAACCTCATCTCAGTGAGCTCAGTCCAGAAGCTCGGTGTAGAGACCACCACATCCAAACCCATATTTTCTAGGCTAGCTCCATGAGGATGTGGATATAAAGATTGGTCAATAATACTAGATATGCTTTGCCATCACAAGACAATACATCGATAAGGTGATGTGCAAAGTGGTGTTGCTTGACATCTATCAACTCATTTCTTAGGAGCCCCTACCTTTGGGATTGAGATGTGTACTTCTGTTGTCAACTCCTAAATGGTATTAACTCTAGAAGGATGGAAGAAAGTTCCTCATCATCTGAGACCCGATTGGTTCGACGGACGACTTGCTAACCATAGACTAAGCAAAAAGATGATGAACACTTTCTAAAAGCATATGACTCTAATTTCGACATGCAAGAGATCAAAATCTTCCTCCAATATGACAAAAATGAGGAGAAACAAAAAGGGGCATTAATAAGATTGCAACCTCGAGAGCTCGAGAAAGAGAAATAGAACCCTTGAGTTGACGATGATTGATGATGAGGAAAACCCTGTTAAGAAGGCACAAAAAGATAGAATGGTCGTGCATGACAACATTAACCACGAGAACGGACCAAAACAAAATCCCTAGTTGCTCAAACCCAAATCAAGATTCAATAAGAGCTAAATCACCCAATTGGGGAATCCATGATCCTGAATGAGGAGCTCAAGTCGAACTCCAAATTGACTCAACCGGAGTTTCATTCGAACACAAAATCAATCCCAATCCAACCAAACCAAGCTCAAGCTAGAACCTTAGCTCAAGGACTAGATCAAATGCAGCCTGTCTCACTAGAGTTCAGGAGTTTTGATCGAAGTCGAATTCAACTCAAACGAACTTCGAGCCACATTGCGATTCAATCTCAATTCTACTGAACACAACTCGAGCTCAATTCCAAACTTAGAAATCAGATTTGACTAGCTCCAACCTACAACAGGCTCAATTTGAGTCCTACTTGGATTAGGAGAGTAGACAACCAAATTGAGGAAGCGACCTAGGGGCGCCAAGCAAGGAAGAAACCTAACCTAATTAGCACTCCATCTCTAAAAGCACTGGGAAGAGAGAGTCGTAACCTAATTAAGACTCCACTCTACTAGCACTAGGAAAGGGAGGCATAACCTAGTTAGGACTTCATCCCTCAATCTATAAATCACGTGGGTGCATAGCCCCTTCAACTCATTGAATCCGAACTAGAGCCAGCTCAAGTCCTAGTCGGCCCTAGGTGGCAAAGTCCTTGCTGAAGAGAGAAGAGAGGCAAGAAAAGAGAGGAAGTTCCTTTTTCTTTTTGCTATTTGCTTAAAATCTAATAATCTCCATCCAGTAGGAAGGGAAGGACCATAGAAATGTTGGCTCTAAGATCGACATGTGGACTGATAGACCAGAGACCTATTTCTTATTTTACTACGCTTGAAAGTGCACAAGGGTAGACCCGAACCTCTTGATTTCGGTCATGTGCCCTGGTACCAAAAAGTATATGTTACCTTGATCCTGGTAGGAAGAGGTAAAATAACACCTGAGTCACGTAAAAGTCACTTGGACCACAACGCCCTAAAGAAGGGTAGAACATTTGATAGGACTCCAGCAGGGTTGAGTCCTAATCTCCCTAGAAGTAGTCAATAAACCCCTGCTAGATTGTAATAAAGCCACTCCTATCTTATAAAGGAGTATGACTAGGGTTTAGATTAGCCCTTAGGGCTTAGTGGCCGTCGCCCCTTTACTGGGTTGGTTGGCCAGAGTTTCCCCCTGCTTAGGTCGGCTATAGAGCCAACCTAGTCGCCCCCTGTTCCTATTAAGGCAGGTTGGCTATAGGAAGGGCAAAGGGGTAATTTTACTTAGGTAAGTACCCCCTTAGGCTAGGGTTTTGATCCCTATATAATGATGTAGCTGCCCCCTCTCTTGAATCAAGTAATTATCAATTTTATTTCAGCCTTATGCCGAATCTAGGAGGTAGGAACCCCTACAACGTTCCAAGGGTTGATCCCCCTCAAGGATCAAAATCTATAGGGCTCCTTCTGGGGTTCTATCATCTGGTATCATAGCAGCGATCTTGCTACCCCTGTAGCAATCTCAGCCGCCTCCACCTTCCCAAGCAATTCCCACAATTGCTACGACACGCGCCTCCACCTTCCACCTCAGCAGTAGATCAAATCAGTCTGTCGCTGCCCCCTGCGTTTGATCTGGAATTTTGGTATATTTTTATCATCCACGCCTCTTCAATACTGCAAGATTCCTTACTTTATACGTTGAAGAGTTTTCCCAAATTTTATTCGCTACAAATTTTGTTCGTCGCAAACGTTATCATCGTTGCAAAGGCGAAATGCTACATAAATTTTCAACCGATTGTTGCTTCTTAAAACTAAACTTTTAATCGGCCTTTTTGGTTGAAACTTTTATACAATTTCATAGATCGTCTTAGTTTTCATCTAAGATTGATCTCGTAAAAGAACTCCTTCTGGATTTGGACTTATAGCACTGCGATTTTTCATTGCACAGTACTAAAATTTTACAACGCAGAATCTGTCTTCCGTCTATTGGCCTCTTGAAATTGAACTTTTGTTTATCCTTTTTGGCTGAAATTTTTACACAATTATCAAGATCAAGTTGTCTTTCATCTGGATTTGATTTCACGAAAAAACTCTTTCTGGAATTGGTTTTTTTGTGCAATCTTTGGCCATCACGCAGTTCTGGAATTTTACGATAAAGGAATCTGCCTTTCGTCTTTTGCCCTATTTCCCTACTGTTATGTTGCCAACATTTAGTCAAACTTTTTACTGGTATTAACAACATCTGAACCAAGGGTTTCTGCATAATTTCCTTGAACTTTCTTCTGGAATTTACGTCGAGAAGTCATCGTTTCTCTGACGTAAAACCGGTTTAGCAGGATAGCACATCGCAGCACTTCTTTTCACTGAATTCTATCAGATTTGAGTGCTGTTTTTTGTGGGATTTCGGACTCCCTTTTCCTCATCTCCAAATCCTACCATCCTCACCAAAAACCCTTCCAAATATTACCCTAAACCAAATCCAAATAGCCCCTAAATCAGCCACCCAAATCAGCCTACTTTCTTATCGAACTTACCTTTTTAGCCAACTTTCCTTACCGAGACACCTACCTTTGCTGCCATCTATCCCAGATCTAAAGTCTATTTTCCTAACCTTCATCTATTGCTATCACAGCCCTGAAACCACACCAATTCGCAGCCTAAACTCCACAAAACCGCAGCCCCAAATCTGCCCTAAATCGCAGCCTATTTTCATCTAAACCGATTCACCTTCCAACCGGCCACCCCCTTCTCCAAAATTCCCATGCTACTAACCTGACAACAGAAAAAAGATCTCAATATTACAGATCTAGAGGCGTATACTATGGCATCAGAGGAGGCTATAGATGCAAAGCTTGAAGCCTTTGGAAACCGCATGGAAAAGAAGATGTGATCCCTTTTTGCCGAATTCAGCATTAGCCGACTGTCGAACCTGAGGAAATCACAACACGAAGAAACTTTAGATCGGCGAGACGATCCTTAGGAACATGGCCACATCACCTTTAATCTTAATAATCCACGCATGAAGGTTGACTTCCCTAGATAGGAAGGAGACCCGATCGGGTGGATCTCACGTGCGGAGCGCTATTTTCGGTTCTACCGAACTGCCGACGCCACATGGGTGGAGATTGCTGCCATCCACCTCGAGGGAGATGCTATTCAGTGGTTTAATCGGTTTAATCACACCCATAGAGGACTCTCTTGGCAGCGATTCAAGGAAGGACTACTAGATCACTTCGGACCAAGCGATTTCAACAACATCGACGGACAATTGGCAAAGATTCGTCAAACCTCTACAATACAAGAATACCAAACAAGGTTTGAGCGTTTATCTAACCAAACTGAGAATTGGTCTTGATATGACAAATGCTGACCAGGCCGCCAAGTCATCACACCCTCGGACAGCTGGCCCGCCGACGTGGCCGACCCGACGCAGGTAACCGGTCGGATATACGGGGGGCGCTAGTGCTCATACAGCCCACCTGACACAGGTAAGGTCGACATCTCCCACCTGCAAACGTACGCCTCATTGCAAGGACAGCAAGCATGGCGAGAGGGTACGACGGTATGATAAGCCATAAAAGCAGTAAGGTTATCAGGTACGAATGGTCTACAGCACCCACTATAAAAGCTCCTGCACCTCCACGGGGCAGGGGGATCGCAAAACGAACCACTGAACTAACTTGACCGTCGGAGGGGTCACGTCGGGAACCTACCCGACCCGACCTCCTTGCAGGAGTTGGCGGCCGACCCTAATTGGATTACTCCCTCTTCACCCGGACTCCACCACTCCAACAGCCGACCTTCCAAGCCGAGCTCTGAATCACCACTCATCCGGACGAGCTCCCACTCTGTACCGAGAAGACTGCGAGGCGGGCAAGCTAGTGCACACGGGCCTGAACCAGCAAATGCTTGCTCAGCAAACTTGAAGGCGGGACGCATCAACTAGGCAAGCACCAGAAAAGTCTCTATCATTTTTGGCGCTAGAAGGAGGGCCCATGTCGCCAGAAGGCCCACTCACGGATGCGGGCACGGAGCGCCAGACGGAACCTGACCACCCTCGACTGGCGGAGGAAGTCGCGGCTGCCATGCCAACCCCCAACCGTTTTTGGAGGATGATGACCGACCCGGGGTTCCCTCACCCGCATCAAACCCCGCGCCACTCATGGTCACGGTAGAGGCTTTCCTTGGCCTCACCAGCCAGGTCCAAGCACTAGCAGGGATGGTGCAGACCATAATCCCATACCTACCCCAGCTGGTGCATTCGATGGCTCATCAACTAGCACTCCCGCAAACGGAACCACCGACGGCCCCAAGCCGGGGAATCCCGCCAGTCGCCGAGGCGCCATCACCTCGGGTCGCCGAGGTGCCACCGCCTCGGGTCGCCGAGGAGCCACCACCTCGGGTCCCAATTTCGCCGACCCTGACGCCAACCCGATCCCAAAGTCGCTCTTATAATCCAACACCAACTGAACTTGACCTCGACACTTTATCGACCGACTCCACCGACTCTTTGAGGGAGCAAGTCGGTCGAGTCCATCAGCGACTTGACGAGGTCCAGAAGGAAATCCTTAGATCGAAAGACGAGACTGGGGAAAGCTCTAAAGGAGGCTCCCTATTCACCCCCGAGATACAGTCCAAGCCCCTACCGGCCACCTTCAGGCTCCCAGCCCTCGAGCCCTATGATGGCAGTGGAGACCCGATGGAACATGTCGCCACATTCCGCTCCCAAATGGCCCTTTACGACACTTCGGAGGCACTGATGTGTCGAGCCTTCCCGACCACCCTTAGGGGATCGGCCAGAACCTGGTATGCTCGTCTCAAACCCGCATCCATACCGTCATTTGACGTGTTAGCAAGGGAGTTCGAGTCGAACTTTTTGGCAAGTGCACGCCCGAGGCCTACCACAACCTCGCTCCTCGGGATGGCCCAAGGGAGCGACGAGCCCCTCTCCCAGTTCGTAGGAAGATTCACATCACAAGTACAGGGCATTCCCGACCTCCATCCGTCCCTGGCCATCCAAGCATTTTTGACGGGGCTGAAGCCGTCAAGGTTCTTTTGGTCGCTGATCGAGCGACCACCAACAACTCTGCCCGAGATGTTGCAACGGGCGCACCAATATGTGGCGGCCGAGACCCTGATAGCTGGCAAGCGGGACGAGACGAAACGCTCTCGGGGGGAACAGTCTCGTGGGCATCTAGCCCCACCTCCGAAGAAAAGAGAGGACAGGTCGGGCTTGCTGCCAGCCAGACCTCCTCCGATTCCCCTCAACTCAACCCGAACGGAGATCTTTTTCCAAATACGGGAGAAGGGGCTCTTGAAGGCACCAAGCCCGATGAAGTCGCATCCCGAGCGGCGCGACAAGAGGAGGTACTGTCGCTTCCATCGAGAGTATGGTCACGACACCGAGGAATGCCGGGACCTTCAATACCAGATTGAAGACCTTATCCAGCGCGGGCACCTGCGGCGATACGTCCGCGAACAACCCCCTCTCACGGACGGTCGGCCATCCCGAGATCTGTCTCCCCGACCGCAGGGCCTGGTCGAAAAACAGATCGACGTCATCTTCGGCGGTCCAGCATCAAGCGGCAACAGCTCATCGGCGCGAAAAGCATACACGCGATCCGAGGCCGGAAAGAGGCCGCTCCATCATGAAGACCTCGACGTCACATTCAGGTCGCAAGACGAGGAGCACTCATCTCACGACGACGCGCTAGTAATCTCAATCCGCATGGCCAATGCCTATGTCAAGAGGGTCATGATCGACACGGGATGTTCGGCTGACATCCTGTATTTCGATGCCTTTCAACGGTTGAGATTGACCGACCTAGACCTCACCCCCCTAACATCTACCTTGACAGGGTTCACTGGTGATTCCATCTCTCCCATGGGGACAACCACGATCCCCGTCACGTTCGGGGGGGAGCCGAGATCAAAGACTCTGCTGGTGTCGTTCATGGTGGTCAAGCTCCCATCTGCGTACAACGCCATCGTCGGGCGCCCGACCCTCAATCGGATCAGGGCGGTTGTATCAACGTACCACCGGGTCTTGAAGTTCCCGACTCGAGCCGGGGTCGGCGAGGTCAAAAGTGACCCGAGGGAGTCCAGGCAATGTTATTTAACGGCGACAACGCTGTGCAAGAGGCCGAGAACCGACCCATGCGGTGCCACGCCCCCAGATCCATAGGAAAACACCCGAGACACCCACTCCGTAGAAAGAGTCCTTGAACTGGCACTAGACCAGAACCGCATGGATAAGTTGGTGAAGGTCGGGTCGGAGCTTGCGGAGAATCAACAAGTTCAACCGATAGATTTCCTGCGGAAGAACGACGATGTCTTCGCGTGGACCCCAAACGACATGCCGGGGGTCGACCCAGAGATCACCCAACATTACTTAAACATCTCCCCCGACGCCCGACCTGTGAAGCAGCATCCGCGAAAATTCGCTCCGGACCGACAGAAGGCTATAGAAGATGAGGTCACTCGCTTATTGGACGCACAACTTATCGAAGAAGTGAAATACCTGACCTGGTTGTCCAATGTTGTACTTGTCAAAAAGGCGAATGGAAATTGGCGAATGTACGTTGATTATACTGACCTCAATCGGGCTTGCCCGAAGGACTGCTACCCACTTCCCCGCATCGACCAACTTGTAGATGCCACGTCGGGACATCAGCTGCTTTCCTTCATGGATGCCTTCTCATGATACAACCAAATCAAAATGGCCCCGAGAGACAAAAGAAACACGGCCTTTATCACACATAATGGAACATATTGCTACAAGGTGATGCCGTTCGGGTTGAAAAATGCCGGCGCGACCTACCAGCGCCTCGTGAATCGCATGTTCAAGGACCAGGTCGGAAGGAATATGGAGATTTATGTAGACGACATGATAGTCAAAAGCCGGCATGCCGAGACCCACCTCTCCGACCTGGAGGAGACATTCCGCACGCTGAGGAAATATAAGATGCGTCTCAACACGGCGAAATGTACTTTCGGCATCACATCCGAGAAGTTCCTCGACTTTATAGTACACCAACGGGGAATCGACGCCAATCCCGACAAGATAAAAGCAATACGGGAAATGCAGCCCCCCAGGACTATAAAAGAGGTCCAACGACTTACGGGAAGGTTAGCAGCCCTAAGCCGCTTCATTTCCCGAGCTGGAGACAAGAGTTCAACCTTTTTTCGCGCATTGAAGTCGGCAAGAGACTTCAAATGGACCCCCGAATGCGAGGAAGCATTCTGCCAACTCAAGAGTCACATCGAGAACTTACCGCAACTAGCCTCAATGAAGGATGGCGAGCCCCTCGGCTTATACCTCGCTGCGATCGACCTGGCGGTCAGCTCGGTCCTGGTAACACTCGATAAAGCTGGGGAGAGGCCGATCTACTACACCAGCCATGTTCTGGCGGGGCCTGAGCTCCGCTATGCCCCCATAGAAAGGATAGCTTTGGCGTTGATCCTGACTTCCAGAAAATTGAGGCCGTATTTCTAGACACATCCCATCAAAGTAATAACCGATCAACCCTTGCGCCAGATCCTTTCCAAATTTGATGTTGCAGGTCGGATGCTCAAGTGGTCGGTGGAGTTAGGGGAATTCGATATCGAATACGAGCCAAGAAAGGCGATCAAAGGCCAAGTGCTTGCAGATTTCCTCTCGGAGCTCACACCTCCATAAGTCCTTGAAAACCCGATCCCTGGATGGACTCTACATATCGATGGTTCCGCTAACTCGGAAAGAGGGGGAGTCGGCTTGGTGCTCAAGGACCCCTCCGGCCACATCTACGAACATGCCTTGCGATTAGGGTTCAGAGCTACAAACAATGAAGCCGAATATGAAGGGCTCTTGTTCGGTCTTAAGGTCGCAGCCGAGCTAGGAGCAGAAGACATAGAGATATTCACCGACTCCCAACTCGTCGCTGGCCAAGTTAACGGCACATTCGAGACCCGGGAAGCAGCAATGGTCAAATACCTGGCCGAGGTGCGGCTGATGACAGCTCGGTTTTGAAGGTGTACCATCACCAAGGTACCTCACAACGAGAACGCGCAAGCAGATGCCTTGGCCAGGTTAGCTTCCTCCCGCGTGATCGACACACCAACCGGAGCAATGGTGAGGACCATCGGGCCCTCCATCGGTCCGACCATGATGACTGTTGATCAGGAAGACGGAGACTGGACCGACGAGATCCTCCGCTTCAAACAAGCAGGAGTCCTCCCCGAGGATAAGGCGGCTGCCCGAAGAATCAGAAGGACGGAATCATGGTACTGCATCGTAGATGGCCGCCTCTACTGGCGAGGCTTCAGCCGACCCCTACTCCGCTGTCTGAACCCGACCGAGGCATAAACTACCTTAGCTGAGATCCACGAGGGAATATGTGGAGACCATGTCGGCGCTCGCACCTTGGCACATATGGTCCTCAGGCAAGGTTACTACTGGCCCACACTACGAAAGGATGCCCAAGCTTATGTTCGGAATTGTGAGCCATGCCAAAAGCACGCCCGACTCCAACATAGACCGATGGTACCACTCACGACTGCCGACTGCGCCTGGCCCTTCGCCCAATGGGGAATGGACCTCCTCGGCCCCTTCCCCCCAGCCTCGGGACAGAGAAGGTTTCTGATAGTCGGAGTCGACTATTTCACCAAATGGCTCGAAGCCGAGCCGCTGGCCTCCATCACCGAGAGGCAAGTTGAAGGGTTCGTATGGAAGAACATCATAACCAGGTTCGGCCTCCCTAGGGCTATCATCACAGACAACGACACGCAGTTCAACAATGCGAAGTTCAAAACATTTTGCCAGAGCTACCGTATCCAGCTGAAATTCAGCTCGGTTGCCCATCCCCAAGCCAACGGGCTAGCCGAGGTAACAAACCGAGCCATTCTCGAAGGGTTGAAGAAAAGGGTCTCCAACGCTACGACTTCTTGGGTGGAGGAACTCCCGAGTGTACTATGGGCATTGAGAACGACTCCAAAAACCCCGACGGGGAATCACCATACAGCCTGGCATTCGGGACTGAAGCCGTATTACCTCCCGAGGTGGTTTTCCCGACCCTTCGAGTCCAAACCCAACATCAGGAGGAGTCCGACCAGCAGCTCCGTAGAAGCCTCGACCTATTGGAAGAAAAACGGGCCGTCTCCGAGCATTGGCCTACAGAAGAGCTGTAGCAAGAATCTACAACCGACGAGTACGCCCACAGCACGTCAGGTCGGGCGACTTGGTGCTCCGGAAGACCGAGGTCAGCGATCCGACCCGGTCCCGCGGCAAGCTGGCCCCGAACTGGGAGGGTCCCTACCGAGTTATAGATGTTATCCGAGACGGGACTTATACGTTGGCGACCATGGAAGGACGGATGTTGCCAAGAATCTGGCACATCACAAACTTGCGAAAGTTTTACGCATGACAATGTCAGCAAAGTGACTTCGATTGTATTACCATTTATGCCGAGTTGAAATGCAACTATGTCAGCAAAACGGCTTGACTTGTATTAACTTGGGACAAGTACAAAACAGGTCGGGAGCTAATATGAGGGCTACCCGACCCGAGTTACAAGCTTAAAAAAAAAAAAAAAAAAAAAAAAAAACAAGTGGAGAACAAAATCAAGACTCGGGAGGCGCCGAGTCGTCAAAATCCTATTGCCGCTCCATCGGCACTGAGTCATCCTCGGGGTAAATAGTGAACGGATCTTCTTCAATATCGGCATCAGGGTACCGGGCACGAAAGCGAGCCAGCGCCACCCGATACCCGTATTCGTAAGTAACCCGCCCCATTCGTTTCAGACCCTCTTTGAAGCCGAGGGACCCCTTGTACTCAGCAACCGCCTTCCCCGGCAGCTCGGCTCGGGCATGCTCCAGGTCCTTCACGGCCTGCAGCAGCTCGTCATCCATCCTCCGAGCCCTGGCTCGGGCCTCCTTCAGCAGATGCTGGGCATCACCCAGATGGCCCCGTAACTCTCTCTCCGAGGCTTCGCGTCTGAGGAGCTCCTCGGCTCTTTCAGCCTTTATTTTCTCCGGCTCCTCCTTCAGCCTGGACACCCGTTCCTCGGCCTCGGCAACTGCCTCGGGCCCTCCCTTGGATTTCAGGACGTCGAGCTCCTCTTGCAGCTGCTTGACCCGATGGTCCATGAAGGTGATCAGTCGACCCGCATCATGGACCCGGTCAACCAGTGCCATTTGGAAGTGCTGGCTCTGCACGAAAGGACAACCTTTAGAATGCAAAAAAAAAGAAGATAAACTTACACTACGGGGGCACAAGTCGGAAGACTTACCAAGACAATCTCCTTGGTGGCTCGGGCCATCAGAACCTCCGAGGGGAGCGTGTACAGCTCCCGCGCCAGTTGGGGATGGAGAATCCCCCTTTCGTACTCCTCGGTTGCCGACGAAGTGTGCCACACCTTCGTCGAGTTTTTCAGCCCCGCCCACCGAGCCTGTAGCTCTTTCTCGGGGTCTTGATGCCCCAGGTCAGACATCAGCAGGGCATAATAGCCCTGGTCGCCCTTGTAAACCTTTGTCTTGAAAAGGTCCTTCATGGACCTCGGGCGCTCGTGGACCGGTGAAGCGGCCCCCTCCTCGGACTCCGCGGGTTCCTCCGCCCTCTCTAGCGATGTGGTAGGCCCCTTACCCTTGGAGCGGGAGTGGGACCCCCCTTCGTCGACCTGGGACTTGTGCTTTCTCGTCAGCACCTTCGTCTTTTTCTGCTGCTTCCCCGCAGTTTCTGCCTGTTCAGTCGGGGGGGAGCTGGTCTTTTTAGCGGAGCCCTCGGAGCCTCCCTAGCAGGAGACGCGCCGACCTCACGGGCACTGGGGTGGCTCGGAGGGGCCCTTCCCCCTTTCGTACTCCTCGGTTGCCGACGAAGTGTGCCACACCTTCGTCGAATTTTTCAGCCCCGCCCACCGAGCCTGTAGCTCTTTCTCGGGGTCTTGATGCCCCAGGTCAGACATCAGCAGGGCATAATAGCCCTGGTCACCCTTGTAAACCTTTGTCTTGAAAAGGTCCTTCATGGACCTCGGGCGCTCGTGGACCGGTGAAGCGGC
Source organism: Ensete ventricosum (assembly GCA_029747655.1). Classification (NCBI taxonomy): domain Eukaryota; kingdom Viridiplantae; phylum Streptophyta; class Magnoliopsida; order Zingiberales; family Musaceae; genus Ensete; species Ensete ventricosum. The sequence goes on along the minus strand of JAQQAF010000002.1, from coordinate 32,627,415 downwards.
CCCCTCCTCGAACTCCGCGGGTTCCTCCGCCCTCTCTAGCGATGTGGTAGGCCCCTTACCCTTGGAGCGGGAGTGGGACCCCCCTTCGTCGACCTGGGACTTGTGCTTTCTCGTCAGCACCTTCGTCTTTTTCTGCTGCTTCCCCGCAGTTTCTGCCTGTTCAGTCGGGGGGGAGCTGGTCTTTTTAGCGGAGCCCTCGGAGCCTCCCTAGCAGGAGACGCGCCGACCTCACGGGCACTGGGGTGGCTCGGAGGGGCCCTTCCGCCAGCCACTCTCGGCATCCCGCGAAGCTCCCCGAGATTCATCCGGTCTGCATCACAACTTACAGGTCATTAAGAGATTAGTGAAGCTTGAGCAAAGCAAAATGCTAGTACCCTTGGAGGCCGGACTCAAACCCGCCTCAGCGAGCCAAAGCTCGGTCATCTCCTTGATCGCACGAGAAGAGGAGAGAATCCCTTCAGTCGGCCGACCAGGACGGTCTCCTCCTCGGACAGATAAGGGGGGGCGTTGCCGATCGGATAAGCCGACCAGCTGAACCCGAATCCCCAACCCATACCACTAACGTAAAGATAGCGGGACTTCCAACCTTTGTTACTGGAAGGTGCCCCGCTGACCCTAAAACCAACTCGGGCGGTGAGGTAGTAATCGCCCCGACTCTTGCACAGGCGAAAACACGCCATGAACAAGTCCCGAGTGGAGATAATCCCAGCTCCTCGGCACTCACCCAAGAAAACCACAAGGTAATGCCACGAGTTGGGCGCTACCTAGCTAGGAGAAATTCTCCACCATTTCAGGCACTCCTCAATCAGAGGGTGCAAAGGAAACCGAAGACCGGCTTCCAAGGCATCTATCGAGATGCATATGCCGGGGACGTCCAAGCTATAAGGACGTTGCCCCGGCTCTGGAACATGCAACCCGTATTCAGTCGGGATGCTGTACCGTGCCCTAATCGCGGCAAGTGACCCCTCAGTCACCGTCGAGTCGAGGTCATGATCTGACATCATGACCTCCAAATCCCTCTGAACCCGCGCGTCGACAGACGACGGGGGGCTCGGAAGACGCTCCCGAGGAACTAACCTCGGGATCACCATGACTCGACTCCCTCGACCTTGAGGGAGAAATGACCCTGACACTAGTCGAGGAGTCCGACGAGGTCATCGCGACTTGTTAAAAAGGGGTTGCCGAGCTGAAAGGGCGAAGGGTGGCTATGGTGGTCCGAGACGGAGGCAGGAAGAAGGCAAAATGTGCAAGTGAGGTTTCTGCCCAACCCCGCAGCTAACTTATAGCACCCAAGGGAGTCGTTTCAGCTTCCCGAGGTAATAGGAAGCACCGCCACCCCAAAAAGCACTCAGCGCATTAAATGCGCCATAACTATGACCGATACCCTAGGCAGGGGACGGAAAATACATATATATATATATATATATATACATATATGTAACTATATATATATATATAATATTGTCGCAAAGGCGTATATCCGGTTTTCTGCCCGACTTAACCCCCTCGGCCAAATCTCCGGATTTGCGCCCGAGATCACCTTCTCGGCCAAATCTCCGGATTTGCGTCCGAGATCACCCTCTCGGCCAAATCTTCGGATTTGCGCCCGAGGTCACCTTCTCGGCCAAATCTCCGGATTTGCGCCCGAGATCAATTTCTCGGCCAAATCTTCAGATTTGCGCCCGAGGTCACCCTCTCGGCCAAATCTCCGGATTTGCGTCCGAGGTCACCCTCTCGGCCAAATCTTCGGATTTGCGCCCAAGGTCACCCTCTCGGCCAAATCTCCGGATTTGCGCTTGAGGCGACCCTCTCGGCCAAATCTCCGGATTTGCGCCCGAGGCCACCCTCTCGGCCAAATCTCCGGATTTGCGCCCGAGGTCACCCTCTCGGCCAAATCTCCGGATTTGCGCCCGAGGTCACCCTCTCGGCCAAATCCCCGGATTTGCGCCCGACTTCACCCTTGGCGAAAGCCCTACATTGTAATTCCCGAGCTCATGCTCGGTCGGATCGACTCTTGCTACACCGCAATTCCCGAGCTCATGCTCGGTCGGATCGACTCTTGCTACAACGCAATTCCTGAGCTCATGCTCGATCAGATCGACTCTTGATACATCACAATTCCCGAGCTCATGCTCGGTCGGATCGACTCTTGATACGTCGTGATTCCCGAGCTCATGCTCGGTCGGATCTACTCTTGTTGCATTACAATTCCCGAGCTCATGCTCGGTCGAATCGACTCTCGATACATCCTAATTCCCGAGCTCACGCTCGGTCGGATCTACTCTTGCTACATTACAATTCCTGAGCTCCTGCTCAGTCGGATCAACCACCACACCATTCGAAATCCCCAAAGTCCGCATTCGGGACTAGTTCAGGGCGATCTCGAACCAGCGGTTAAATGCAAGACCTCATCTTCGACACCCTTATCAGGCGCCTCGAGAAGGTCTTCCGGGGGGGGGGGGGGGAAGAATGATATGACAAATGCTGACCTGGCCGCCAAGTCATCACACCCTCGGACAGCTGGCCCGCCGACGTGGCCGACCCGACGCAGGTAACCGGCCGGATATACGGGGGGCGCCAGTGCTCGTACAGCCGACCTGACACAGGTAAGGTTGACATCCCCACCTGCAAACGCACGCCTCATTGCAAGGACAGTAAGCATGGCGGGAGGGTACGGCGGTATGGTAAGCCATAAAGGCAGTAAGGTTATCAGGTACGAATGATCTATAACACCCACTATAAAAGCTCCTGCACCTCCACGGGGCAGGGGGATCGCAAAACGAACCACTGAACTAACTTGACCGTCGGAGAGGTCACGTCGGGAACCTACCCGACCCGACCTCCTTGCAGGAGTTGGCGGCCGACCCTAATTGGATTACTCCCTTTTCACCCGGACTCCACCACTCCAACAGCCGACCTTCCAAGCCGAGCTCTGAATCACCACTCATCCGGACGAGCTCTCACTCTGTATCGAGAAGACCGCGAGGCGGGCGAGCTAGCGCACACGGGCCTGAACCAGCAAATGCTTGCTCAGCAAACTTGAAGGCGGGACGCATCAACTAGGCAAGCACTAGAAAAGTCCCTATCAGGTCTGAGAAACAACTTTTAGGTATTTTTATCGAGGGCCTAAAGTCGGAGATCCGAGGAGAAGTAAAGGTGCGACAATTTTACACTCTTATGGCGGCGATTTTCTTCGCGCGTATCTAGGAAGAACAATTGAACCACGAGGTACGAAGGACAAGGGTCGCTCCCCGACCAGCCATGCCGAGGCCTACTGCTCCCTCTACTGCTATCCAAGCCCCTGCACCAAAAAAGTTAACAAGAGATGAGCTTCGCGAACGATCGGCTAAGGAGTTGTGTTGGCATTGTGACAAACCGTGGAGCCGCGAACATCACTGCAAAAAGGGTCGGCTCCTCGTGATTGAACTAGCGGGATGAGGACAATGAAACATCTGAAGAATCCCTTAAACCTAAAGAAGAAGTCATGGAGGAAGAGTCCCAATCGGCCAACTACGAAGTGCACGCATTGGCCGGCTATTCCAACCCACAGATGATGAAAGTTGGAGGACTTCTAAAATAACAACTCATCATCGTTCTCATCGACACGGGCAGCACCAATAACTTCCTCAACAGTAAGGTTGTTGCACGTTTGGCGCTTCAAATCAAAGGTTGCAACAAGTTTGACGTAAAGGTCGCCGATGGCCGAATCTTTAATTGCGACCAACAGTGCCCGCGGGTGAAACTACTCCTCCAAGACCAAGAAGTGGTAACTGATTTCTTGCTCCTAGCCATTGATGATTATGAAGCCGTACTCGGGATTGAATGACTCACAACATTAGGTGATATCTCCTGGAATTTTTCTAAATTAATCATGAAATTTTAATGCAAAGGGAGATAGATCACGTTATGAGGCAAGCGCGGGAGCCAATTTTCCATCGTTTCGTCGCAACAAATAGAGAAAGTTTTGCACAAAGCACATGGTGGATTCTTGATGCATATTCAGCAGCCATCTATGGGGGAGAACGCACAAAACTCAGATCCTAAGCTTGCCCTTTGCCTGAACGAATTCGTGGATGTTTTCTTGGAGCCGCGCGCGCTGTCCCCTAACCGGCCACATGACCACTACATTCCTATTTTGCCAGGCAAACCTCTAGCAAATTTACGATCGTACCACTATCCTCACTTGCAGAAGGACGAGATCGAGAACATTGTTAAAGAGATGCTTGACACCGGGGTGATTCGACCGAACTGCAGCCCTTACTCCTCATCGGTGTTGCAAGTGCGCAAGAAAGATGGTACATAGTGGATGTGCGTTGACTACCAGGCTCTAAACGTCATCACCGTCAAGGATAAATATCCTATCCCATTCGTAGATGAACTCTTGGACGAATTAAAAGGAGCCCGAGTCCTCACTAAATTGGATCTCTGATCCGGATACCATCAGATTCGGGTATGCATTGAAGATATTCTGAAAATTGTATTCCGCACGCATAACGGCCACTACGAGTTTCTGGTAATGCCTTTCGGACTTACGAATGCTCCTTTTAATTTCCAAAGCCTGATGAATGACATGTTTCGGAGTTTTCTACGCAAGTTCGTATTGGTATTCTTTGATGATATTCTCATTTATAGCCCTAAGCTTGATATACATTTTCAACACTTACGAACTGTTCTAACGATTCTTCGGGAGAATACTCCTTATGTTAAACAGTCAAAGTGCAGTTTCTTACAACGTAAATTGGAGTATCTTGGGCACATTATATTAGAGGATGGAGTGACAGTGGACTCGACAAAGATCGAGGCGATGCAAGGATGGTCGAGACCTACAAACGTACAATCATTACGCGGTTTCCTTAGACTCATGGGCTACTACCAAAATTTTAGGAAAGATTATGGCAAGATCAATGCCCCGCTCACGTCCTTACTGAAGAAAACTCCTTCTTGTGGTCGGATAAAGCCTCTGCAGCCTTCGAACGACTCAAGGCAGCCATGACGATGACATCGGTCCTAGCACTGCTCGATTTCGCCGCACTTTGGTCATTGAGGCCGATGCATCAGGAGTTGAAATTTGGGCTATTCTTATGTAAGATGGTCGACTCCTAATTTACACTGAGGCTTCCCCCACACTTCATACGAGGTTTTTGCAGGAGATACTAATTACTACCAAATTTAAAATATGGTTAGATACAGATCCATGACACGAAAGAGGACTTAAACTAGAAGAATTGCAATCCATGCTCACGCCAGATTGGGCTCTCATCATCCTGAACCATACCAGAGGGCAGTCACCATTCTAGAGGGCTATCACTAAAGACTAACTATGTGACAGCCCATGCAAGAAAGAAACTTCCCCCTGACAAACGCCGGAGCAGAAGAAAGTTTCCTGAGAAAGATCAAGTCCCCCTTTATCTCCAGCTCCACCAGCATGAAATTCAAGCCTCCAGAAAGTGGTCTCTCTATTTTTTTGGGCTTTGCAAACTTGGGGATCATATTGGGGCCCCAACCTGGAGATCAGATCCGTGCACCAGAACAAAATTACAGTTGATCCTTCAAGTATCCTACCTCAAATGAAAATTTAAAGACGACGACTCAGCTCAAGTTCTTCCAACTGACACCCAAGCTGATGAGGAGCTGAAGACTCGGTTCCCTGAGTTCATGGAACTTCAGCCTTAAGGACAAGGCTGATTTTAAGAAGGCGGGTTTGATAGAACTCTAGCAGGGTTGAGTTCTAATCTCCCTAGAAGTAGTCAATAAAACCCTGCTAGATTGTAATAAAGCCACTCCTATCTTATAAAGGAGTATGACTAGGGTTTAGATTAGCCCTTAGGGCTTAGTGGCCGTCGCCCCCTTACTGGGTTGGTTGGCTAGAGTTTCCCCCTGCTTAGGTCGGTTATAGAGCCAACCTAGTCGCCCCCTGTTCCTATTAAGGCAGGTTGGCTATAGGAAGGGCAAAGGGGTAATTTTACTTAGGCAAGCACCCCCTTAGGCTAGGGTTTTGATCCCTATATAATGATGTAGCCGCCCCCTCTCTTGAATCAAGCAATTATCAATTTTATTTCAACCTTGTGCCGAATCTAGGAGGGAGGAACCCCTACAACGTTCCAAGGGTTGATCCCCCTCAAGGATCAAAATCTATAGGGCTTCTTCTGAGGTTCTATCAACATTACCTGCTAATGGAAGAAGGGTAGAACATTACTTGCTAATGACACTGTCACTGACTCCTTATTTGCGGCAATCAGCAGCCTTCTTGTATTTCTTCCTACCTGGTGCAGCACCTTTGTTGCGACACCTTTGTTGTAGAGATTCTTCCAAGAAGCTGTCGTGCCTATCAGCCTTCGCAGGAGCCTTTATCTTCTACCGCGAGTGCAACAACTTCTTCCGCCAAACAACAGTAACTTCTGACCATTGGTACAACCCTCAACAACCTCTGAAAGGGAGGTTGATGGCTGAGAAGAAAGGAGAGAAAGGGAGATTTCGACAACAAGTTTGCAACTAGAACAGTCCGTGCTTCTCAACCAAGAAGTCTAAGCTTTTTTGCTCGAGAAGCCTTTGCTAAGTTCCCTGTATTAGGTACTTTTATTTTAAAGCAAAACAGGTCGATTTCCCGTTTCAAATGTCTTTTCTACGGCAAAAGACAAGACATAACTTCTCTACGAAGATATAAATCCACTCAAAGGAAGGTTTGACGTTGTCAAGTCCAGAGGAAGAAGGAAGAAGAGATAGTGGAGGAAAAGAGGAAGAATGGAGGCGGTGGAGGAATAGGAAGGAGGAGGATTACATGAAAAATGTCGTGTAGTGAGATAGAATGACAGTCGGGCAAAGATAGCGATTAGGTGACTGTAGGGGTTGAGCAAAAGTAGCTATCAGTAGTAGGAAGAGAAAGAGAAGGCAGATCGACTTGGTCTGGTTGTGAATACTAAATACCAATTGATAATGTACCAGTTAGGGCGAAAGGGAATTCTTTGGTAAATATGCTCTTGGCTTGCTTAGTTTTTGGTATTTGGATTATTTGATTTGGATCATCTTGGCTGGTATGAGGAGGTTGTAATATTTTATGCAGTATCTAGGCAAATTTATTTCTTTATGACATTGCTTTGTGCTGGTTATATAATAAACAGACTTGTTTATATTATAAGTAGATATTGCCATAGAAATACTCATTTTCATGCTATATGCTTTTTTTAAAAATTAAGCTAGAGAATCAGCATAAAAAATGTCAGAAAGGTTCTGTTAACTGCATGGGATACCATCCCAACAACAAGAGAGGCTTTTAAGTTGGGAAAATAGAGCAAGGGAATGAGTGTTCCTATTGTTTTCTCTGTACAAAAATCCTCAATGACATTAACATTAGTGGCTAACAAAAAACAGTTACTGGAATTGTTTTGGATGCTTCATGAAGGCATCACTGGGATATCCAAAAAAGCTAATGGCTGGCAAGGAGTCAGATCGGACCCAAATATTTCTTAGTCTTCTTTGAGCATGTTTCAAGCCTTCCAAATTGCGCCCCATTCCGCCTGAAGTATTAAATGCATAGTTCTGTGTGAGCAGCCAGCTTCAAGAATATTGCCCTGTTGATCTTGAAGATAAATCCCATGCCTGCACACTCAGCAGAATTCATGAAAAAAACATCAGATTCAAGGATGGAGTAGGAAGGAATGCACATTAATCTTTCCTGCATATCATTACCCTCATCCCTCTTAGCAGTACGAGGATCTGGATCTTCATCACAGGTAAATGAAAGTGATTTGCACGGAAGTGTCTCAATAAAACACTTGTGGTTGTGAAGTGGCAGCTGTTTTGGTGATTCCATAGGACCACAGTGAGCTTGCAATAGGGGCTTTAAGGGTACCCTTTGCAGCTTTGTCAAGAATTCTTCCTTAGAGAGCCAACCATCCTGGTTCCAATTGGAAGTGTAGTTTGGATTGACTAAGCTGCCAAAAGTTGTGAACAAACAAACTGAGAAAGAACATGTGACGGGAGCTATCCGGACTAGAATCACAGACAAGGCAGGAGGATCCGGAGAATTGGTAAATTTAGAGAACCATTTGAGGTAGGAATCCTACCACATAAGCGTTTCCACAGGAATAGTTTGATTCTAGGAGTTACCTTCAATTGCCAGATTGATTTCCAGCCAACCCATGAGTCATTTAAGTCAAGCTTCCTATCACTCTTGAGCCATCATGATGCCTAGAGGATGGGGTTCAAACCCATTTATCATCCTCAGGGAATAGAGGAAAGTGGAGTTTTGAGATAGAATTGGCCAAAGAAGGATGAAAGATATTAAAAACTTGTCTGTTCCATTGATTACCTTTAATTAAATCAGCAACCTTCTTATATCTCATCATTTCATCCTCGTTGATTAGAATAAGGCTTCTATTAAGGGGCTGATTGAATAGCGAAAGCTCATGCCAAAGTTCAGTTTGGTTCCAAGACCAAAGCTTTCTTAATCTGAGTTTGAGGGAGTTAAGAGTACTGAGAATGCTCTTCCAGTTCCAGGAGTGAAATTTCACAAGGGTGCTTTATGTTTGTTGATATTTGCAATTTCTTATATAATTGATGTCATATGGGTGAATTCTATATTAGTGCTGTTGATCCAAGTTTAAAAGATAATCTTAAACTAGATTAACAAAAGCTAAACATGTCATGGAATACATTTTCAGGGCAAAGCTCTTGTTGAAAATGACTACAATATAATTAAATTGAGCCATAAACTAATGCCAGAAGATTTTGGTTTTTAAGGTCACAATTAAGCGATTCATATGGAGTGGCTTAAGTGGAGATGTACCTCCACATTGTTACAGATGGTGTATATTTTAAAACTATAGAACTGTTGTCACATGGATTTGTTGCATATTTGATGAAGATTTATGGTAATAAATGTAAAATTTTATTATAAAGAGAATCTAGATGTGCATACATTGAAGCTGAATTCTTGGTATCAAGGTTTGTCGTATCAGTTCTACCGGTATATCAAGTTTATCTCAGTATGGTATGCTACTTGGTACCGAGCAGTATGCATAGTACATACCGCTTGGTACGTTATAATATAATATAATATTTTTATAATATTAATATAATATAATATAATATTAATATAATATAATATATATTAGAGAAATGGCAACGTCGCCTCAATCCTTCTCCCCGTGCGAGGAGACGCCTATCGGCGATTCTTCGCTCGCTGGCGACAAATCGTGCGGGCAACCCGCGGGCGACGAATCGCACTGGGGAACTGGTGAAGAGCAGTGCACGATGTATTTTTCTCCTCTTCTTCTCCTTCTTCTTCTGCCTCTTCTTCTCCTTTTTTCTTATTTCTCCCTTAATCGACCGTTGACGGTCGAAATTGACCGCCGACGGTCGAAATCGACCATCGACGGTCAAAATTGATCGTTGACGACCGATTTAGGCGGTACCATGCAGTAGCAGATGGCTCATGTACCGGTCAATTGGTGGACCGGTATGTACTGCTCGGTACGAGGCCTTATTGCTCGGTAAGGAAAACCTTGCCTGGTACATGAAACAAGCTATTGACATGCATCAATGGTGGGTGAAAAATGACAATTTGATGGGATAAATTGGAAAAATCAGGAATAAACTGAGTTATGGAAGAGTGATGGTTTCTTGGAAAGTTTTATATTGGATGGAGGATCAGATATTGCACGGAAAAACATTACTTGACTGAATCTTGTTTTAGTTGGTATTCTGCTTTGCCTTTATGCTTGCTTTGTTCTTTGACCTTGACTTGTTGGTATATTTCTAATACTATTTTTGGAAAATTTGTTTGATTTTATTTGTACCAATCATTATTTTGTTACACATCCTTAATTTTTCTAACTAGTGAAATGCAAGAAATGAATTGACTAAGTTCTAATCATCGCCATAGTTAATTCTTTTTTCTTTTAGTGCTTTGGAATCAATAGTTTTTTTTTTGTTTTACCGATGAAATGGTGATTACACTTTTCATTTATTTAATCATGTCCTGTAGTTCAATTTTTAGATATTTATATATTCTGGAAATTATCTTAAACTTCTGACTCATTTTATATCTTGAGCAGGAAGCATACTGTTCTTGATGACATTATATGCTTATATAAAATGCTGTAGAACTTTTGTTATATTCTGTTTCCAACGAAATGCAATTTCTCACATGGACATATGGATACATCTACAGGTGATACTTGCAACAAATATTGCAGAATCATCAGTCACAATTCCTGGAGTAGCCTACATAATTGATTCATGTCGATCTTTGCAAGTGTTTTGGGATCCTATCAGAAAAGTAGACTCTTGTGAGCTTGTTTGGGTTTCCAAATCACAGGTACATTGAGTTTACTTTTCTTATTGGGTTTCACTTACTAAGACTCGGTGTTGATCTGTTGGGACTTTGTTTAGGCTGACCAACGTAAAGGTCGGACTGGTCGAACCTGTGATGGCAAAATTTATCGATTACTCAAACAATCATTCTACAATAGTCTTAAAGACCATGAATATCCAGCAATATTGAGATTATCATTAAGGCAGCAGGTGCTCATGATTTGCTGCTCAGAGACTAAAGGAATTAATGATCCCAAAGGTAATGTCTATATTTCTTGAACTTAAAACTTAAATGAGGCAATACCTAGTTATGATATTTCCAGAGTTTGCTTCTTGAAGTCATAGGTGACTATTGACTGTTCAGAGCAGCTGAAAGTTACATATTGATCATAATTGCCACTCTAGATTATTAAATATCTTAGTGTTATGCAGAAAATCAAGGGGTTAATAAAGTTTCAATTTTTATCCATTTTGTTGGACACTTTTCTTGCGTAGTCCTTTATGAAATTTGTGATCATACATGTGACACAAATCTGATGATACACCACTGCTATATTAAGGTGCACATGAAACTGGTGAGAAAATTTTGATTAATATGACTAATTATCATGTAATGCATACACTTACATGCAAAATCTGTAATTGCTCAATCAGTTACCTGAGAATGTTAAATTAAAATTATTTTCAACTTTTCCTAAAATTACCTTAGTTCAAATCTCAGTGTGGCATAGATGGATGGACACTAGAGCACTAATTAAATCTAGCCAGATATTAGCTTCAGCATCTGGTCGAACTGGTATGGTACCATTACCGGTGCTCAGTTGGAGTCCTGATCGGTGTCGACAAGGCTAGCAGTGCTGGTCAGTCCATTTAAATGGGCAATTTAATATTGTAAAATGGAGTCCTAATCAATTATTTTTAATGAATAGACTTGATTGCAGTTTCAAATATGCAATTCAAAGGGATCAAATAGGAAATGATACTCTGAATCATACAACTATAATGAAATATACGATCAACCAACATTTATTGATTGTGAAAAAGAGTAAGAAGAAATGGTTTGATCCTCTTATTTCTCGAATCAAGAGATCCATGAATTGGGATGATGTATATACAAATGGTCCAATGAGAGCAATAATTTTGGAACATTTGGAATATTTCGTTTTTGAACAGAAGAACCATTTTCAAGTAATGTTCGATTGGTTATGTATTAATCAATATTCAATTGATTGGTCCGAGGCTATCGACAATCAAGATTTGTTTAAGTCACTTCGTTTCCTTTTGTCCAAGTTGCAAAGGCATCTATTGCTGCTTTTGTGGCATTTTTTGTAGCTATCGGTGTTGTTGTTGTGGGAATTTTATGCAGTGATTACATGCCCTTTGAGGCAGTTGCATAGATGTTCATCAAGTGCTTAGATGGCCAATGACACTTAGGTTACCTAGATGTGCCAAAGTCAATACCTCTTGTCCTAGCCTGACCACATAATCTTCCCAGTATTCCCCGGTAGAACGATCCTCAAATCCCATTGGAGTAGTAACAAGAGTTACCGTTCTAGTGAACCATCATCTGGTGCACCAGCTCTTCGGATTGACAACCCCACTATGATGATTGGAGAACAATTGATCCCTCTAGTGGCCTTCACATTTTGGTCTTTGAAATGCTAGCTCATTTTTTTGCATCACTTGCTGTGCCTCTATTAGGAATGCACCCCTCCTAACAGTTCCATCTTTACCTCAAAATGATTGAAGTGTCTTCAAGATGTGAACTAAAAAAGAAGATAATATATTAAAATTTATTAATGCAATAAAAGATGACAAAGGATTCATATGCCCCATTGTCCTTGAGGCACTCATACAATCATTGATTTTCTATTTATTAACATATTAAAATGGCATTCCCAGTGCACAAGGTTCCTGCCAATGCAATACTAGTGGTTATAATATATTCAATTGAGTGCATTTTCAGTAAATTAATGTAAAGCATATCTTACAAAATTCGGGTGAGGATTTGCTATGGATAACACAATCAAGATTGGTGCAGAAGATCAGATCAGATCAGTAATACTGGAATTTGTTTAGATAATCGATGCTAGAAATTGAGTTTCTATCTCATATTCTAGAACTATTATCTTATAGCTCATATTCTAGACGTAAGCTTGCAGCTCTGTTTTTCAGGCTGAAAAATCGTGTATGCTACTAAACCTCTATGTAGTACATCCTTTAGTTAAAATCTTTCTTTAGATGCTTTACATACGCCATAAGAGCCTGATGTGTAATCTTTGATATTCACCAGTCTTGTTGCAGAAGGTTCTGGATCCTCCAGATGTGGATATCATTGAAGATGCTTTGAGTCTGCTAGTCAAAATTAATGCATTGGACAAGCCTCTTTCTAGCAGAGGCCGCTATGAGCCAACATTCTATGGTTTCTTGCTCGATAGTCTGCCTCTCTCATTTGATGCTTCAATTCTAGCTTTAAAGTTTGGTGAGATTGGTATGCTTCAAGAAGGAATACTCATTAGTATACTAATGGATGTTCAACCATCACCAATTTTTCAACCTTTTGGCAATCAAAATTTGGTACTAACATTTGCATTGACTTAACTTTTGGTTCGTAAATTTTTGTATCTGATTATTTTTACTGTGTTATTGCTCTGAAGTATGTAGACAATTATTTTGAGGATGACAAAAGCAACGAATTGCCGATGGGCAAGAAAGAAACAATATTTATGGCAAACTTGTGTGCCTTTCAGTTTTGGCAACATGTTTTTAAGGTAATCCATTTAGTTTCTGCTTTTGAATATTGATATATTATGGGCCCATTCACTAAAAGGAATTTGTCATTTTGTAAGTAGGGAATTGGACCTAAGTTGCTGAAGCTCTGCTGAGAAAAACGAGAAAAGATTAGGGCCGTTATGCAAGGGTAATCAGAGAATTGAGAACCGCGATTAGAGATGACCAAGAGCTTTATCATAGATGAAAGTGCCAAGATATGAAATTTTTTCAGGATTTGCTTTTTAAATGGACTTGCTCTTTTATCATTTCGTGTTATACGTGATAAACAGACTAGTAATTAAGGCAGGGTTCAGAATCTGACATTTTCTTAGAATTGGAAACCTAAATTTCTGTACTGAAGCTCATACACTCAATTCCAACTGAATTATTAACTTTGTTGTTTATCTTGGATTAAGAGGTTCATTGGGTTTCCAGCTATGACATTTAGTTACTTCTTGTAGAGTATCAATTTCTTTTTCCTACGTTGCACCCAAATTAGTGCGTTGCAGTAGCTTTGTCAAAAAAGCAATGCATATTACTTTGTAGGCCATATCACCTGAAATAACTGACCTAAGTAAACAAATATACTTGCCCTAGCTCATCTCATTGATTAAGATCATCTAAGTGAAGAAACTAAAGGACTAATGATCTATCTGACTAATTTTGTTTTTATCTATTTGGTACATTAAAAATATATCTTTTATTGTGGATGTATAGATTCCTGTGTAGAGCGAATGTGAACTTGTAATTCTTTCTTTTGATTATTCTTATGAGATAACATCACAGAGATCTATATTCTTTTTAATTTCTAACTAATAGTAACATGCTTGAAGGATAAACACCGTCTTGAACGGCTAAAGCAAGATATCAACATTGATGAGCTAAGGACACCAGAAGTCCTGATCTCTGATCTTGAAGAGGAATGGTGCTCATATCACAATCTTGTGCGGACCTCTCTGCACAATGTCTCCGAAATCTGTAAGCAACCATTGATATGTAGTTAGTTTTTAATGCAACGTGTTTCTCTGCTTTTTAGATTTAACAAATGTCCTGCAGATGAAGATATTATCAACATAGTGCATCGTTTTAGGCCCAAGTTTTTGGCAAAAAGTGGGGTTCACTGTTACTTTGAGCCGTATGCATTTAAGCACAAATGTCTTTTGCAATCTGAATCGGCAAGAAATACAGATGCCCTAGAACTAGAATATGAGAACCCTGATACTATAACTGGGACAACCTGCATTACTGTACCATATGTTTCTCGAGATGATTTCCAAGCTACTTCAGTGTCTGAGAAACTTATGAATCTCATTAAAGAAGTATGATTCAACATCCTTCTCTTTCTGTTGCCTTGCATTTCTTTACTTTATTGCCTACATGTAATTCATGAATTCCAATATAATTTTGAACCTCATTATATTGAACAGATACGTATGAAGTACACGGAAGACAACTCATATAATCAGCATAACAATGTATATAATGTTGTTTCTCAAGTCAGTGAATCTGCTCTATGTAAATTCTTCATTATTGGGACATGTAACAAGGGGACACAATGTTGCTTTTCTCATTCACTTCAGGCCAGAAGACCTCCTTGCAGGTTTTTCCATACATTTCAGGTAATTGTTCATTACCTCTTGCAATTTTCTGTTTGTCAATTTTCACATGACAATAGCTCTTTTCCTTTTTACTATTTTAATTTGTTTTTTTCATAGCTAAATAAAGGACATGCCAGTAGCATTTCTTAAACAATGTCTTTTGCTTTCTCCTTGGTAGTTATCATATAAGTGATTGTACTTTCCTAAGAATGTTGAAGAATTGATCAGCGATTAAATTTTAGAAAGTTATTGTTACTTCTAGAATGAGTCTCTTAATTCATCTTTTTCTAAGGTAGCCAATCAGCCGGTACATTGTTTTCTAATAATTAGTTGCTAGCAAAGAAGGATTGTAGTGTTGACTGAGACAGTACAAATTCTCAATTTGGTTTCTCAGGTGCCTTTACCTCAAGGTTTCATCTAATGAGTTCCAAAAGTTGCATCGGAAGCTAAATTATAAAGGTGAAGTCTACTTCATATCTTTGAATCAAATTAGCCACAATACTGAAAAAAATCAACCCAAGGATTAAAATATTCACAAGACGGGGTTTCTACATGTTGCCGACACATTATGAGGTGGCAGAATACTGTTGGCATTCTCCCTATTTTAGATGAAACATAACAAAAGTTGATTGGCATAATCATAATATAAAAGTCAAAATGGCTCCACAGAACCCTACAGCTGCCTTAAATATGTGTTTATTGATTTGTATGCTACTGAATATATTATGTCCTCTTAAGAAGTCAATGGGACCTTACTCTCCTTTGTCTCGTTAGATCGGTAGGCCATTCTGTTCCTCTTTTTCATCCTTCCTCATCTTCTCTTCATTTCTCTTCTCTCCATTGCCTCCTCTTCCTTCCTCTTTGCTTTCTCTTCCTCCTTCCTCCTCTTCCTCCACTGTGTCCTCTTCTTCCTTCCTCTTCCATTCCTCCTTCCTCATCGTCTTCCTCCACTTCCATCTGTTCATTTCTCTTCTTCTTCTTCCTTTTTGAATCATCAGTATTTATCGGTGTACCATGTGTTGGTACCTCAGTTGATGCATATCAGTTTGACCAGGGACCAATATAGATGGTCACAATACAATAGTTCTTTCTCATACCTACTAGATCTGAGATATCGTCTGATAGCTACTAAAATTTTATATATCGGAAGAAGAAAGAATAATAAATTCACAGATCAAAAGAAATCTTTTAATTTCATATTTGATATGATTACAACTAATACAAATTATCAAACAAGAATTAGGAAAAAAAAATTTATGGGAATAGAACAAATTAGAGAAAAAGGTTCTTCAATGGTCATGTAATTACAACCATGTATTGGTTTTTCTTTATCTATGCTTTCAACCTGCCATTTTTTCCTTAAGGACTCAAAAGTGAAGTACTATATTGCTGTGATGACAAGGGTACTTGTTTCTCCCACATAAACATGTGGATTTATAATTATGTCAATCTTTTTCTTTTCGCAGGCTGTACTGTCTCTAATGTGGTAGTTGTACTATGAATGAACAGGGCTGCCGTAATGGAGATTCATGTTTCTTTTCACATGATTACACCCCATGCTTTGCAATGACTGCTGCATCTAGTCTGTGCTTACAAGAAGATGCAAGTACTCTGGCCTATTCTCTTTTAGAGTTGTTGCCCTCCAGGATCAATGATTATGTTCTTATACTGAACGATAAGGATCTCTGTTTTTCATCTAACCTCTCACAATGGTATGATCCTCACAAGATAGTTGCTACTACACATCGTCCATACTCTGAATCCGAGTTGTCTTCATCTGGGATCAAGATACTATGGAATATAGCTCTACCCTGGCAATCTATATTGAAAGCACAAGAATTTCCCATTTCTTGGAGACAAGTGAAATGTGTATTATGGTTTGCTGATATTAAAGATGATGCAACGGGAGAGCACAATCTTTTACAGAATTTCTTCCACTATCTTGCTGTCAGAATGTTGGCTGATGCTTTGTATGATATGCATGTAATTATAACCATCAACAACATGAAATTTGCACTGCTACAGGTATGATTAAGTTACCTATTGAATATTAATTAACATGTTTCAATGGGTTTCCTGTCTACTACATGTTTCATTTCATCACTATAATATATAGGTTTTCAAATCCAGACATTTTTCTTTAGAAATACATTTTTATTGGCAATATTTTGGCATGTATCCTTGAATTCAATAAAGCATGATATGATTTGTTCATATGAAATGTTTTCATCCTGATCATTATCTTCATTTGCATGATTTGTGATCAAATAGTAAATATAAAGGCTCACTACCAATGTTCCTTTTTTTTTCATTTTTTTTTTCAAATATACCTTTCAGGTGGAAAGATTGGCGAGGGAGTGTTTTTTCTTGCTTACCCAGTCATTTCCATTTGATGAAACGAGTTTTGGGAAGTTCTCAGGTTGCAGGGGAACTACAAGGCCCAAGCAGGTCTCTGTGCCTATCTCTTATGTTTTTCGTATGTATCCACCAGCTGGCATATAATTTGCGGACTATAATTAAGGCTGCAAAAGGATAATAGCATACAATTTGGGTCTGCAGCAGTGCTCCAGAATCCTAGACAATCATTGAAGGGATTTTGCTTGAGTAGTGATGAAGTGGTGTCTTTATTATCTATATTAAGCTGGAAGAAGATTGTAGCATAGCTAAGTTGATTCATTTTATTACATAGTATATGTGTTATGGAAGTGATCTTTTGCAGTTTCTTGACTGTTCGTAGTTTTAGACCAAGATTTTTTACGCTGAAATTAGAATTGAAATTCACCTTTCTTTTGTTTCTTTCTTGTGCTATAAGTTCTGGTGCTGAACATGTATGTCTATCAACGTACAAGCTTAAGATGTATGAAAAGGGAGAGATGGCGAGGAAGGTGATACAGAAGAAGACAACATTGTAGTAAGTTGATACAGCAGGCTTGATGCATTACAGAGCTTGCACAAGGGGATTGTAGTAAGCTTGTCATCCCTGGTGTTTATTGGATCGTGTAAGCGTTTTGGCATTGTACAGCTGCTTAGATGTCACGAACTAACCCGGATTTTGCCCAGAGGCTCCATCCTTTTCTATCTTCAGATGGGGGAAATTTTCTCTGATATGTTGGAGAGAGTCTCAAGCCCACTTGAGACTTTGTCTCGCGTTCCATTTTTCTTTATGAAGGATTGCAGATGCAGAGTTGCAGCTCTAGTTCGTCTGAACATACCGTGAGATTGGAGTCGGAATGAGATGAAGAAGGAAAAAAAGGAAAGAAGAACAGAAAAAGAAGGATGATGTTTTACAAAATAGCAGATATGGATGCTCGTATGTGGGATTTACTATGGTGATTCAGTCATCTTACTCTAACTGCACTAAAAGTGCCTTGATATCTATAATAGTACGTCGAGTATACATACTATTGTGATTCGGTCATCTTAATGAGGATATCCCGATGCTTAACAGATTAATTTCTATCTGGATTTGGATGAAGCCTTTCTCAATAGCAATCATTAAGCGTTCCTTTTTTAATATGAAGACCTAAAATAAGAACTTCATATTAAAAAGTACCAACAAAGAAAAAACAAAAAGAAGAGATAAATTCATTAAAAAAGCCCCCTTTTCTTTTTTTGTCTCTGCAAAGCATTCCATACTTTAAAAAAAAAAAGAAAAGGAGATTGCTCTTGTACGATCCGATCGTTTCACATATGGTTCGTTACACTGGAGAAAGAATTGATTCTAGTTGAACCAACTAACTTTCCCTTCGCCTTCCCCATTGAAGTGGCACAACCTCTCATCTACAATGACGCGACCTCTTATTTCTATTCACCCTTAACACCGATCAGATCGATCCTGACATTTGCCTTCCGAAGCCAGCATCTACCCCCTGCTGTCGGACTTGTGACGCCACCTTCCGTGCCCCTTTCCTTCTCCAGGCAGAGGCAGAGACCCCGATCTCCTCCTCTGCTGCGATTTTCATCGTTGGTTTCCTCCTCTTCGCCCGGACCCATCGCCAGACCCCCCGTCCCCCTCCCTGGCTTCCTCTGCCACTCGTCCGCCTTGGCTTCTTCCTCCTCTAGGCGGCAATGCCGACCTCCGCGTCTCTTTAACGAGAGTTTTTCACCGCTGCGACAAAAACAACTCTTCGACCGCGTCTTCTTCACCATTCTTTTCAAACTCAAGGAAGACTGATTCTGGGAGGCGTAGCTGTCTACCTTGTGAGCCACCCTCCACCCCCTTCTTCTCCAGGTAGCAACAGCTCATGGGTGGGCTTGGACAAATCAAATTAAAAAAAATAATAATTAGAAAACCCTTAAGTGGAGGTGTGTGTTGTGCGTGGTAGTAAGATGCTGTCGGCGGCGGCAGAAAACAGATAACAGTGAGAAGAAAGAGAAAGAAAAGAATAGAAATAAAAATAGTTTTGGTAAAGATAGAACGGTAAAAATTTATCAGATTTATAATTCTCTATGATGGTTTCATGCAATAACCATATTGTGAGATCCATATAGTTTGATGATGTTATCTTATTTATAAATTAAGATATATATTATTGATGTTATGGTGATCCTCTAGTTGTCTAGAGAAGCTTCATTGTAAATCTATTATCAATAGTGATGATATTGGAATTTAAGTGGACTACGATCCCATAGTTTTTTTCGCTTTGGATTTTTCACGTTAAAACTTAATATCTCATTTTGTAGATGATTTATTATCTTGCTCTGGTTAATATTTGTCTTTTGGTAACAAGTTGGTAAGTTTGGTGAGAATTCTATTTTGATACACAAAGAAGCAAAGATATTATTTCGCATTCTATAGTTTTTTCCCAACAAGTGGTATTAGAGCACATATTATTTGATGCAACTTTTCTTGTGTGATTGAAATGGAAGAGTCAAATTGTATGATTAAATTGAACTCATTGAACTATTCCACTTGGAGACGTATGATGAAAGATTTGCTCTATTGTAAAAATTTGTATAAGCCAATCATAGTTAAAGTAAAACCTTCTACTATAGATGATGAAAAATGAGAGGTACAATACAGAAATACCATTGCCTATATTAGAAGATGGATGGATATAAATCTGCATGAGTACATTTCTGATGAAACTAGCTGATGTTGTTTAGCAAAGGCTAGAAAATCTATTTGCAAAGAAGATAGTGGGAAACATAATTTCTCTCCTCAGAAGACTTGTCAATTTAAAGTATAAAGATGGTGGTAATATTATTGAGCATATAAGCCTGTTTCAGAGTCTTGCAAACAAGTTAGTTACTATGAAAATGAATATAAATGATGAGATGCAAGGACTGCTACTCCTCAGCTCTTTACCAAAAAGTTGGGAAACATATGTGATGACAATTTCTAACTCCATGCCAGAGGAGATTCTAACTATAGATATGGTTAAAGATAGTTTGCTAAATAAAGATGCTAGAAGGAAAGAATAAGGAGAATCTTCTTTTGGTACACTTGTTATTGAAAAATAAGAACGACGTGGAAGAAGTCATAGCAGAAATCCACATGGTTATAGAGAAAGATCCAAGTCCAGAAGAGATATCAAGTGTTTTTATTACAACAGACCAGGTCACATGAAGAAAGAGTGCAGGTTTTGGAAGAGAGAACAAAATGAAAGAAAGAAAAATGAAAAATAGACCAATATAATTACTGCTAAAGGTGATATTGTTATTATTTGTGATGATGGATGCGTTAATCTTACAACTCAGGACAGTAACTGGGTAATTGACTATGGTGCTTCTTTTCATGTTACTTCTCATGATGATTTATTCAAATCTTATACTGCTGGTGATTTTGGCAATGTCAAAATGAGAAACAGTGGTACATCTAAGATTGTAGGTATTGAAGATATTTGCTTGGAGACCAATACTGGGAGCAAATTGATACTCAAAGAGGTAAGACATATTCCAGATATTCGTCTAAACTTGATATCTATAGGGAAACTTGATGATGAGGGGTTTATGTACTATTTTGATGAAAGCAAATGGAAGCTCACTAATGGTTCTCTAGTTGTGACAAGAGGAAAGAAGCAGAACTTCTTTTATGTTATTGAGGCTAAGTTACACAAAGGAGATATTAATGCAATAAAAAAGGATGAAAGTATAAATCTTTGGCATAAAAGGTTTGGTCATATCAGCGAGAAGAGACTTAAAACTCTTGCTAGAAAGCAGTTCTTACCAAAGCTGCAAGGTACATCTCTTCAAACTTGTGATCATTGCTTAGCCAGAAAAACACATAGAATTGCCTTTCATTCTTATCCATCATCTAGAAAATTAAATGTCATTGATTTGATTCACACTGATGTTTATACTATGCAAACTAGAACTCTTGGAGATGCTCTTTATTTTGTTACTTTTATTGATGACCATTCTAGAAAAGTTTGGGCTTTTGCTTTGAAATCTAAAGACCAGGTACTCGATATTTTTGAAGAGTTTCATGCTAGTGTTGAAAAAGAACAGGAAGAAAACTTAAGTGTGTTCGAATAGATAATGGTGGTGAGTACAGGGGTCCTTTTGAAAATTATTATAGGTTTCATGGTATCAGGCTTGCGAAGACAGTTCCTAAAACTCCCCAGCAAAACGGTGTGGCAGAAAGGATGAACAAAACTATTGAAGAAAGGATTAGGTGTATGATTTCCCATGCCAAGTTACCTAAGTCTTTTTGGGGAGTGGCTATGAGAACTACAGTTGATTTGATAAATCTTTCTCCATCAGTTCCTCTGAATGGTGATGTTCCAGAGAGAGTATGAAAAGAAAAAGATGTATCATATGATCACTTAAGAGTCTTTGGGTGTAAATCATTTGTTCATATTCCTAAAGATGAGAGATCCAAGCTTAATAATAAAGCAAAAGCATGCATTTTCTTGAGATATGATCATGAAGAGTTTGGGTACAGATTATAGGATCCAGTGGATAAAAAGATTATCAAAAGCAGAAGTCGTGTTCCTTAAAGACCAATTATTTGAAGATTGTGATAATGTTCAGAAGAAAAATACATCTGTTTATACTCTTTAGAGTTTGAGCCCAGTTCCTCCACCTATAGTTCATGATGATCAAGGGGGAGATGCACATGAAGATAATGGTGAGAATGTTAGTGATGATACTTCTACAGTTGATGAAGCTGATCCAACTAAACAGACTGAGCAAGCACCTCCACCACCAGATGAGATTCCACTGAGAAGATCTACAAGAGAGCGAAAACCATCTACAAGATATTCTCCACATGAGTATGTTATGTTAACTGATATTGGAGAACTAGAAACTTACCAAGAAGCTATTCTACATGAGCACAAGAATGAGTGAGTTAAAGCAATGCAAGAAGAGAGAAAATCCTTGCTTGAGAACCACACCTATGACTTGGTAAAGTTGCCTACAGGGAAGAAATCTCTCAAGAATAAATGAGTTTATAAATTTAAGACTAAAAATAATAGCTCACAACAAAGATATAAGGCACAGTTCGTTGTGAAAGGATTCATTCAGAAAAAGGGTATTGATTTTGAAGAAATATTTTCTCCTATGGTGAAAATGTATTCTATTCGAGTTGTTCTTGATTTAGCTGCCTGCTTGAATTTAGAAGTAGAGCAACTTGATGTGAAAACTGTATTTCTACATGGAGACTTAGAAGAAACAAATTATATGGCCCAGCTAGAAGGTTTCAAAGTCAAAGGAAAAGAAAATATAGTGTGTAAGCTTAAGAAAAGCATATATGGACTCAAACAGACTCCTAAACAGTGGTACAAGAAGTTTGATTCCTTTATGATGAGCTAATGGTACAATAAAACCACATCTGATTATTGTGTATTTACAAAGAAGTTTTCAGATGATGGTTACATTATTCTCCTGTTATATGTTGATGATATGCTGATTGTTGGCTATGATGCTAGTAAAATTGAGAAGCTTAAGAGGGAACTAAGTAAGTCTTTTGCTATGAAAGACTTAGGATCGGCGAGACAAATTCTCGGCATGAAGATTCTTCGTGATATGAAGAATAGAAAGATTTGGTTATCTCAGGAGACTTACATTGAAAAGGTTCTTGAAAGATTTAATATGAATAATGCCAAACCGGTTTGTTCTTCACTTGCAGGTCATTTCAAGCTGAGTTCAAGACAATATCCTATAAGTGAGAAAGAAAAAGAAGAAATGTCCAAAGTGCCTTACTTATCAGCAGTAGGCAATTTGATGTATGCTACGGTTTGCACTAGGCCAGATATAGCTTATACAGTTGGAATTGTTAGTCGATTTCTCTCTAATCCTGGTAAGGAACATTGGGCAGCAGTAAAATGGAATGGATCTTAAGATATTTAAGAGGTACTACCAGGTTGTGTTTATGTTTTGACATTGGTAAACCTGTGCTAGAGGGTTACGCAGATGCAAACATAGCTGGTGATATTGATTTCAGGAAATCCACTTCAGGGTTCTTGATGACGTTTGCAGGGGGAGCGGTCTCTTGGCAATCTAAATTACAGAATTGTGTTGCTCTATCGACCACATAATCATAATATATAGCAATTACTGAAGTCTGTAAGGAAGTTTTATGGATGAAAAATTTTCTACAGGAATTGAGTTTAAAACATGAAAAATACAC
The DNA here is from genome assembly GCA_029747655.1 of Ensete ventricosum. NCBI lineage: Eukaryota > Viridiplantae > Streptophyta > Magnoliopsida > Zingiberales > Musaceae > Ensete > Ensete ventricosum. The sequence continues at coordinate 32,604,156 of JAQQAF010000002.1, read as the reverse complement.
TATTTACTGTGATAGTCAGTGTCATTCACCTCTCTAAGAATTCAACATATCATTCTAGATACAAGCATATTGATGTAAGATATCACTGGATTCGTGGTGTGCTTGAGATGAAAGAATTATACCTAGAAAAAGTGCATACAGATGAGAATGATTCAGATATATTGATAAAGTTCTTGCCTAAAGAGAAATTATAAGCATGTAGACAAAGAGTGAGCTTAGTACAGCCCACCATATGAGCTGAAGGGAGAGAATTGTTGGGTCCAACCCATAGGTTGGCTTTGACCAGTCAAATCTATATATAAAAAAAAAAAAAAGTAAATTAGTAAACCCTAATTGGAGGTGTGTACTGGAGTGATAGTAAGTTGATGTAAAGAACAATGATGAGAAAGAGAAAGGAAAGAATAAGGAGAGAAATAGATTTGGCAAGATCGAACGGTGAAACTTCTTCAGATTTGACCCAAATCTTATATGGAGAATCCTTGCGGCAAGCTCTACAATCATAACGGTATTGATTTATAATATATCCTTTCTATGATGGTTTCATGTAATATCTATTTGGTGAGATTTGATATTTTTCTATTATGAGATCCATATAGTTTTACGATACTATCTCATTTGTAAACCAAGATATATATTTTTGATGTTACGGTAATTCTCTAGTTGTCTAGAGAAGTTTTATTGTAAACCTATTATCAATAGTGGTGACAGTGGAAGTTAAATGAACTACGGTCCCATGAATTTTTTTTTTTTAAGTTTTTTATTTTATAGATGATTTATTATCTTATTCTGTTTAATATTTGTATTTCGGTAACATGTTGATAAGTTTGGTGGGAATCTCATTTTGATACAGAAATATAAAAAAATATTATTCAGCATTCAGTCGCGCAACTGTCGAACAGCTGCACGACCCTGGTGCTTCTTTCCCTGGGTCCTTCGAGGACGAGCCTTCCCTCCTCGCCAAGAAACCGCTGCCGTAACTACATATCAGCGCTGCAGCCCTGTTCCACAAATCGACGTCGATCTCCGCAGCATCGTCCGGTCTTCCTCCCGCGGCTCCTCCGGCCACGCTGCCCTCTTCTAATTCCTCCAGATCTGCCATAACCAGTACCAAACTGAGCCGTCTCTAACACTACTGTCGCCCCTAACAGTGCCGCTGCTGTCTTTCGCTCCAGCCGCACACAGCAGTGTCGCCACTGCTTCCCTCTGCTCTACTTATTTTCTTCTCCTTGCGGGGTATTCTTTGCCTCCGGTACTGCTCCAAGAACTCAGAGAACTCTCTGCGTACCGCGAGAACGACGCCGCTAGCACCGTCCACTTCGGCAACACCGTCGTCATGTTCCAGGACTACACCAGTATCCTCTTCACTGTGGCTGATTTCTCGCTTGACGACGCCGCAGTTCCCAGGGAACTTGCACTACCATCCCACACTCTCAGTCTGCTACTTCGAAGAATGTTGTACACTGCCGTAAGATTCCCTGCCTTCCATGCTTCCCTGCTGCCGTCGCTGCAGTAATAGCGTCTTCAGCCGTCTCTCGAACAGCCGCCCTTGCGGTAACACTTTCATGATCTCTCTAAACTCTGCAGCTCTTTTCTCGTCTTCTGCATCAACCGTCTGCCTCCTTCGTCATCTCTTTGGCAAGGAGTTCTTCTGCACGACGGACGCACCAGACCACTTCTATTACTGTATTCTCCATTGCTCCGTGAACACCTTCGTTGCTGTTGTCGCTACCAACAAAGAGGCTCTTCGGTGTGCCAACCTGCTGTCGGTCTTGCAGTCCAACCTCGGCTCATCCCAGCCTGCCTCGACTGCAATCTCAGCTTCCGTGGGAGCCCCAGATCTGATCAAGTCTCCTGCCCGACGCCGACATTCGTCAGCAGCTTCCCTCATCCGCCATACAGACTTCAGGCAGTGCTGTAGCTTCTTTGGGGAAGCATTCCACCCCCTTCAACAACAGGCCACACTAGTTTTAACCAGCATAGCACCTCTTTGCTTCTGCTATGCTCGGGACGGAACTGTACTCTCCTGCAGTGCGCTTCTCACTACCGGTCGCCAGAGCCATAGTTCATCCACCAATTTGGTGCTGGCCTCTCGCGTGACGCGCTGCAGCAAAGTCTTTCTCCATCTCTCTCCCGTTGCATTGACTGCACCTAAGACAGTTAGACGCCCACGGCAGAAATACCATCCAAGCGGTTCAACCAACTCTGATTGTCCTGCTCGTGCTTTCGTTCCCCGATGTATTCCTCCTTGTTCACCTCTAATTATTCCAACTCTTTTCCCTTCATAAACCCTAACGCCTTTTTCATGCAACTCTTATTTTTATCAACTTTGTCTCGCTAATCCCTTTGTCTCGCTAATCCCTTTTAAATTATCTAAAGACAATAACTACGCATCTTAGCATACGAAATTTTCTAATCTTTTATTAGTTATAGTTTACTAGGTTATGTTGATAGCTCCCTCAGTTGCCTACCAACAATGATTCACATTTCAGGTGACCCAAGTCCAGTACCAAATCCAGCTCACACACTTTGGTTATGTAAAGATCGTCTCATTCTCCAAGTCATTCAAGTTTCCATTGTTGGGTCCATTGCCTCGCTCGTCTCCTTCTGTGCTACTATTGTAGAAGCCTGAAATAAATTATAGACTGTCTTAGCAAATCGCTCACGTACTCGCATGCTCGAGCTCCTTTCCAGTCTCATGAAGACAAAACAAGAGGGAAGTATTATTGCTGATTATCTACAACATATCAAAATTATTATCGATGACCTGACATTGATAGATCATTTTATCAGTGATGAGGAAGCCTTTGTCCATATGCTTAATGGACTGAGCGAAGAGTTCAAGTAACTGGCAACGGTAATTCGAGCTCGCAACTCCCTAATCTCATTCGAAGAACTTAATGATAAGTTAACCGATTATGAGATATATTTGAAGTATGACGATGGGTTACCAATACCTCACATCACAGCCTAGTTCAATAAAAAACTAAAAAAAAAAACAACAAATATAGCAAGAATGCTCAAAGGTATGACCCAATTCTCTCCTGTCTCTTTGGGTACCAATCAATCCTTTCCTCCTCTACATCCTCCATACTTCAACCATCATCAAGGTGGTCACTTCTAGGCATGCCATCCTGCTCATGTGACTTAGCATCAAGTCGTCTATTAGTTGTGTGACAAAGTCAACCACTCTACAAAAGTTTGTCGGTCTCGACCTCGACTTCCTACTCCATTAAGTTGGTTTCAAGCAAATGTTATGACTACTCCGACTAATAGTTAATCAAATTAGATCGTAGACTCTGGTGCCTCTCATCATTGTTTTATAAAAAATTTACGTCGATTTAAATATTCACTCAATAAAAATCATATCGAAAATGCATTTAAGTGTAGAGATGTTTGTAAGAGTACAAGAAAAGTAGACAGTTAAATAAGAAAGCAATGAAAATAAAGAGCAAAAAAAGGAAGCAAACCGATTTTATAGTGGTTCGATCTCGTGACTTACGTCCACTCCTGATTCCTCCACTGTTGAGGTCACCGACTTTCACTATTAATCTTCCTTCAATGGTGAAGATCAACCATCCTCTTACAATTATATTCTTCTTTTACAGGTTTAGGAGATAACACTTACAAGTCTTTAAGCTCTCCTTTAAATAAAAAAATTACACAAGACAAAATGAGGAGAAACTCTCAATTACAACAGCGTTTTCACAAGGTCTTTGCTATTAATTGCTTGTATACTCCAACAAGAATGAGTGGGGTATTTATAAGCCCCAAATAGCTTAAAAAATGGAGCCAAATTTTAAATTCTTAGTGATCCCAAGGTATTAGTCTCGAAGACTGCGTTCTGAGCGGTTTAGCTGCTTGACACAGTCTTGAAGACTATGTCTGGGCGGGTCAATCGCCTGACACATCTTCGAAGATTATGTCATCTTGGAGATCGTGTCTCAACTGACCTTGGGTTACTGAAATGACTTTTATAATAAGTCCAAATCAACCCTAATTTAGGCTTAATGGCCTATTAATTGAGTTAGCAAAACTAACTCTTATTATGATGCTAACTACGACACTCAACATACAATCTTCGTTGTCCGATTATCTCTTTGGTGAAATCCTAACATATTTTCGATGAACCTCCGGCGAGTTCCTGATTTCCTTCGGTGAACTCCCAATAAACTTCCAGCATTCTTCCGGCGAACTCCCGACGAACTCCCGACAACCTGTCGGTGAACTCCTAACAAACTTCTGGTGAGTTCTTAGCGAGCTCGTGACAACCGTCCGAATCTCGGTCGACCTCCGGTGAACTCTCGGTGAGCTCCCATTGCGTCGTCCGAACCTCGGCTCGATGCTCGAACTTGACTCCGGCCCAACAGCTGATTGTATTGCCCTTTACTATTGTAGTTATGAATCATTTTCTTTAACACACAAGTTATATCATAAAATCTATCAATTGATTTCATCATCAAAATCCAAGATTCAACAATCTCCCCCTTTTTGATGATGATAACCAATTGATAATGGGAGTTAATCGTAACTCCCCCTATGTATATACCATATGATAAATACAATAAACTTGAATTCAAAAGCACTATCACTTTTGAATTCAAGTATTTTGATAATTTTCATAATTTAACCATATATGATAACATTTTTAGATATTCATTTTCTTGGTATCACATAAAAATTTCAATAATTATATTCATAATATAACCATATCATCAATTATGATATAGTATTCATTTCAACTATTTCAAATATTTCCAATTATCTCTCTTATGTCATCAATTATATCATTTCTCCCCCTTTGTCATCAACATAAAGGAGAAATGCTCGATTATATTTAAACATTTATCACAAAATTTAACACATAAAGAGAGGATAAAAATTAATCTTATCTCAAAAGAAACTTTGAATCCCAAAATGTCAATTTCAAGCAGAATTATTTAGAAAGAGAGCTCAAAAATTGAGAAGGCCAAAAAGATTATAAGAGCTACTCACGTATTCAAAATTATCTAATGTAAATTTGAAGCAAAAGCTCAAGAATTCTGAAAAATAGCAAATCATGCATTTGGATAGTTTAACATTCTCAACTCTCTTCTAATAAAGTCAAATTGTTCTTTATTTAATGGCTTGGTGAAAATATCAGTCAATTGATGCTTAGTATCAATAAATTATAAAGATATATCATGATTATTTACATGATCTCTAATAAAGTGATGTCTAATGTTAATATATTTAGTTTTTGAGTGTTGAATGAGATTTTTAGTTAGACATATTGCACTAGTATTATCGCATTTGATAGGAATATTTTTCAAGTGAATTTCATAATCTTGTAAGGTGTTTTTCATCAAAATGACTTGTGACAGCATGTACCAGCTGCTATGTATTCAGCTTCGACTATAGATAATATAACTGAATTTTATTTTCTGGAAGACTATGAAACAAAAGCATGTCCTAAGAATTGGCATGTTCTGGTTGTACTCTTTTTATATATTCTACAACCTCCAAAATCGGCATATGTACATGCAAGTAAATTAAAGTTTTTTTACTTAGAATACCATAAAGCTAAATTAGAAATTCTTTTTAAATATCTAAATATTTATTTAACTGCCTTAAAACGAGAAGATTTAGAATTGAATTGAAATCTTGCATATAATCCAACACTAAATATTATGTCCGGTCTAGTAGTAGTTAAATATAATAAACTACCTATCATTCCTCTATATGTTTTTTGATCAAAATTTCACCTTCATTATCCAAGTCTAATTTTATAAAGATGCTCATGGGTGTGTTGATGGCCTTAGCATTGTCCATACTAAAATATTTTAATAAATCTAATATATACATAGTTTTACTTATGAAGATATCATCATTTAACTGTTTTATTTGTAATCCTAAGAAAAAGATTAATTCACCTATTAGACTCATTTCAGATTCTTGGCTCATATTCTTGACAAAAGATTCACATAAGGATTCATTTGTTGAACAAAAAATAATATCATCAACATAAATTTGAACAACTATAAAATTATTTTTAAAATACTTAAAAAATAATGTGGTATCAACCTTGTCTTTTATACCAAGCCCTTGGGGCTTGCTTCAATTCATAAAGAGTCTTAGATAGTTTAAAAATATGATTCGGAAAAAGATCATTTTCAAAACCGGGGGGTTGTTCAACATAAACTTCTTCGGAAATGAAACCGTTAAGAAAAACACTCATGACATCCATTTGAAATAACAAAAAACTCTTAAAAGAGGTGAAGGCAAGGAGCATTCTTATGGCTTCAATTCTAGCCATAGGAGCGAATGTCTCTTCATAATTAATTCCTTCTTTTTGGTTGAAACCCTTGGCCACTAATCTAACCTTGTTTCTAACCACGATATCATTTTCATCTTGCTTGTTTCTAAAGACCCATTTAATATCAATCACTAAATGGTCATTAGGTCTAGGAACAAGCTCCCACACCTCATTTCTCTCAAATTGATTTAACTCTTCATGCATTGAAATAACCCAAGAATCGATTATCTTTTAGGGCTTCCTCAATGCATTTTAGTTCAATTTGAGATAAAAATATGGCGTTAGCATAAAAATTCTTAAATGATGAACGAGTTTGAACACCTTTTGATGTATCTCCTATTATTGACTCCTTAGGATGAGCATCTACATACTTCCATTCCTTAGGTAAGGATTCCTTGGAAGTAGATGCATCCAAGTTGTTCTGGAGAGGAGGTTTATCATTCAAATTTAAAGTATCAAAATTAAAATCATTATCAAAATCAATTTTCTTCAATTTGGGAACCTCATTAAAAAAAATATGGAAGCTATCTACTAGCGAATCACTCAAGTTATATGATGGTAGTCCTGCCACAAACCCTACTTAGTACCGACAATTAGTTAGTTCCTTACAGTTTCTAGCTCTTACCCATCTAAATGTCTCCTTCGCGGTCAATAAATTATCACAGTTTATGCATTAGCCGTCTATTATGCATTAGGCTGCAGTCAAACACATTTTGTGATATCTTAAGGGGACCATCGATCATGGTATCTTTCTTTGCAAACACTCTCATTCATCTTCATGTTTTTACTAATGTTGATTGGCAGAGAATGTTGATGATCAAACTTTCACATCAGGGTATCTTATTTTCCTTGATACTAATTTAAATTGGAGTTCCAAGAAGCAAAAGATAGTTTGTCTGGTCTATAACTGAAGCTGAATATCGTGCCATTGCCACTACTGCCGTTGAACTCAATTGGATCACGAATTTATTCAAGGAGCTTCACATAGCCTCTACCCTTACGCCTGCTATTTATTGTGATAAGTCGGTGCTATTTACCTTTGCGCCAATCTAGTATTTCACTCCCGTGTGAAACACATTACTATCAACTTTCATTTCGTGTCAAATCAAGTTGTTAGCCAACAACTCTATGTTTCTCATGTACATACGACTGATCAACTAGCCGATTCATTCATGAAGCCTCTTGCTCGTAAACTCTTTTATTTGCATCGATCCAAGATCAATGTCTTTGACAGGAGCTCGATCTTACGAGGACATGTTAATAGATCAGCTTTCCCTAACATGAATAAATAGATGTGAAAACAACAAATCAAATTGACTCTTTTTTTCTTACTTCCTATTCTAATAATAAGCACCGATCACTATCTTTTCTAATTTTTAATTGAGAAGCACTCAACTTTTTGAAGTTACTTCAGCCCCTTAATTGATTGAATGTTATTATTTTTCTCAAGTTTGACCTTTTTAGTTGGAATGGATCTCTCATTTGGCCGCAAATTTAATTGTATATTATTTAGAGAATGCATTCTGACCTCTCTTTTTTCTCAGAGGGGTTGCACTATTTTTGGGTCTTATTCAAAAACAGTGTAACTCAGTTTAATGGCTCAATAAAATTTGTAAAACTAAAAAGAATACCTCCAAAATGAATGGAGTAGCTCTTAATGATACTTTTTTTTTCTAATTTTTGGATTTGTTCTAAAAAGGAACTAATCTTTCCTAATTTTAACATAGATAAACATGGTTATTAGCATTACAGCGAACAATAAAATCTAGCTCCGGAGAAAAAACTCAAGACCAAAAGTTAGCAGTCTTGGTGGTCAAGTAAAGGAAGCTAACTAATTAACTATACCATTTGCCTCCAATACATTGGAGAATTTATATTTATCAACATAATTCTTTCTTCGGAGAATTAGAATTTATCCCTTCTAGATTTTGGACTACTCTATCTTGTTGAATAAATTGTGTTTTGTTCTGCCCCCGTAAATACACTTGTTAGACTGTGACTCTTTGCTAATATAGTCCCCGCTACACCCCTTAAGACTTAGCAACATGTTGAACTTATTACACACTTAAACCTCCTACGAACGTCTCCTTCCCATGTCGAAAAGAAAATTTTAATGCTCCAAGACATCGGGTTTCAGTCGCTTTGGAATGGCCACAGACACTCCATCGTCCACTTACAAGCCCTTGTATGAGTATCGAATTCTTTGAGTTAGCAATTCCCCTCACCTCTGTGAGCTTTGCATAACTCTTTTGGTCGCCGTGCAACCTATCCAATTTTGCACTATCTCATCCTTTACCAAACACCCTACTTGCCTTGAGCACCATCAAGTTTGGTTGCCAACATCGAGCTATAGCTCGAACTCAGCCATCCTAATCTCGTATGCTATGCAAGCTTCCCAGCTTTCTTGTCCTCATGGTGCATTTCACGCAAAGGATTGGTCATTCCTCTGAATACCAATCTTAGATGCTCACTCATCCGAATGACTCTTTTCCCTATATCTCAATGTGCATTTCCTCAAACGATCATGCATACTAGCTACTCTTAATGTAGCCCCAATAGGTCCCTCACGTTTACATGCCAAGTGTTTCTATATATGCTTGTCTTACTCTGATACCAAATGTCACGAACTTAGCTAGTTTTACCTAAGTCTTGCAGCACGCTTGCATATCTGTTCACAAAGGTCAATCTCCCTGAAACCTCTTATGGTCTCTTAGGACCTACAAAAGAGGAAATGGGCTAGAGAAAGCATTTCCTTCGGGATCCATAAGCAACCATTTCAGCAAATACTTAATATCCAATGTAAATTATAACCATAAACTTTATAAGCTCTAAACGATCGCACAACAAAATGTCATGATCCATTACAGACAAAAATTCTCACAAGTGCCCATATGACACAACTCTTATTTATAAGTCAAAAAATTAAAAATAACCCACAAAAGCTAACCAAACTAGGGCTGCCAAGCCTATTGTTAGCCTACTAGATGTTGTACAAAGCATGAATAAAAGTCAAAATACACGGGCATACATGAGCATTACATCGGAGTTCACGGAAGCTTCTTTGTCCATGACAATTTTATTTTATTTTTTTGCTATGCATATGATGTCCCTATGGTATCCCAACAATGGTATCAGAGCCAAGTTGTCTGTGAGATGATCGGTCTTAAATTGTATGCAGTGTAGAATTGATTTTTACATAAACTAGTTACAATTTTTGTTGATTTCAGATTAGGATAGCTTAGGTTTTTGGCGTATGAAGTGTTCAAACATCCAAAAATTTTATGGTCATTAGAGTTGATGGCAAACTGGGAAAGGGAAGGAAGGGTTGTTGCCTGCAATCCGACTGCAAGGGTTGTGGCTTTCGGCCTCATTGCTTGCAGCCTAGCCGAGGACATCCTTGGCCAAGAGCAACAAGGTTGCTTGCAGCCTGGCCGAGAGCTACCAAGCCGAGAGAGGAGCCCTTGATGCTAAGAATTCCTGGCGGCCACTGTTTCTTAGTGGCCAAGGACTCTTGGCGACTAGGGTTTCCTAGCAGTTAGGGTCTTTAGCCATTAGGGTTTTTGTGAGGTTTTACCATATTAGATTAATGGTTAATTCTAATTTAATTAATTAAAGAACTTAATTAGTTATCACCTAGTTAGTTCGATATATATATATATATATATATATATATATATATATATATATATATGATATATGTTGTGGATAGATGATCATAGATCATAGAACATATATGAATTGTGTACGTGTGTTTGTGATTATTTATTGGGGCTTGTGAGCCTCTCTCTCTCTCTCATTAAATCTAGCACTTATCATATCTCCCTTATAATCATGTATCCTATCTCCCTTATAATTATACCTCCCCTTGATCAGATCAAGGTTTTGTATTTGTATGATATGTACATTTTGGGTCTATGTGCTTGTAATTAAATTGTAATTGCATGAGAAGACATAATTGGAGCGTCGAGGTGCCGACGGGATCAATGAGGATGAGATGGATGACCATCAGGCATGAAGATATGCCACACACATAAAGCTTTTATTTGTGATCAAGTTTTTTGGCTCGAGCCTGGTCATGCTAGATCATTATATATGATCATTTGGGGTCGATATTTATGTATATATACGATATATATTTATTTCTACACCTACTAGGTACATATTTATATGTGATGTAAATATGTGTGTGTGATGTGTTATATTTAACTATGAGACAGAATCAAATCGAAAAACCCCTTTGATAAGAATATTAAATTGATAAACGTGATACAATGAGATTGACCCACAAAATCTTTTATCATTATAGGTGAAAATTATTTTTCAATATGGGTTGAGTTAGTCAGGTCTCTCGAGACTCACCTATATTGGGATTTAAGATCTAGACTATGATATAGAGATATCACTGATGACTTGAGGACATTGTATACTTGGTCAAGTCTCTCGAGTGTTGAATCTCAGATTTTGATAATGAGATCAATTGATGAGTGCTTATCTAACATGTGTATTAGAGAAAAAGCTGCAGGTGTAACTCTGACAGGAGCAATGGAGTTACAACCAGATGATGGGCCAATATCAAGCTTGGGCATTAGGTAGGGATCGGATGGTGCGGTGGAACCTTGCTAGGAGTTCGCTAGAAGATTCACCAAAGGGATCGGGAAGCTCGCTGGGAACACGTCAGGAGATCGTCAAAAGAAGACCATATGACCCACCGCAAGAATGTCGGAGGCTGCCAGATTAAGCGGGAGTTAGGTGTTGTTTAAATTTATTGGTCATTAAGTGTTATAATCATTGAGTCATAGTTATGGTTTGAGTCCTAATTGAGTTGAATTTGGAAGAAATCCAAATCAACTCAATGAGGCAACCGGGTTGAAAAGTTGATTGAGCTCAGGTTGAGCCCAATCAGTTGATCGAAAAGTTGGTCAACATCATGTTTAAGCTGAAATTAGAAAAGTGGAGGGAACCACTTTTTCAGATATTCCGAAGGGTAAACTATCGATGAGCGACGATTGGACTACTCGTATCCTGGATAAAGTTAGAGAATCAGTTCGTGGGGAAGATTTTAATGGTATTGATTCCATTCTTTTACTTATGCTTTTACTGATGAGTTGGACTAATACTAATAGTAGTCCAGTCCAAGAAGAATAATAGGTATCTCGAACAATAAGAGTAATAGGTATATCGAAAAAGAAGAATAATAGGTATGAGGTATAGTTCTGGAAGAGCAGTTCAGTTTGGTAGTAAGTCTAGTAGACAGGAGATGTAGGCCGAGATGCAGTAAAGCAAGTCTGATCGTATACTCTTCTATTACTGGGTTGACCTCTTTGTTATGCGGATTGGGACTACGTCTTTATTCACCCGTTTGACTCTCTTACTGTTGGGTCGAATTCTTACTTCGACCCATGAGGGATATTCTTTATTATTTGCCTTATTCTTATTAGTATACTGGCAAAAGTCTTATCAGTACAAGTGATATTCTATCTTAAATATAATAGAGAAGTGTACTTAACACTGGAATCACTCATATCTCGGTTACTTAGAAAGTGTAGCTGCTTTTCACGCCCTTCTTTAATTCTCATTTGTGAGTTTAGTTGTTCTACTCATACCTATACACGTGTGCTATAAATAGGGTGGTATCAATAACTGTTGGTAGGTAAATCATTCAGGGTTGATTGGTAAATTGCCTAGGGTTGATTGGTAAATCGCTCATACTATAGAAACGGACCGATTGAACCATCCAAGATAGGCGGGTAAACCTCTCGTACCTAGTTTCTGAGCGGTTGATGACAGGTAAACTGCCCAGGTCAACGGGTAAACCGCCCATACTCGATTTTTTTATGAAAGTTTGATTTTTGGCTCAAAAAATCTGAAGCCACTCGGGACCTATAAATATCCTAAGTTTATTTACACTTTATATAATAATTTTAGGGATTACATTATGTGATAAAATTATGTGTGATTTGTAAGAAAAAAAAGAGGAAGGGAAAGAGCATAGAGTTAGAAAATTCTCAAGTCTCCCTTGTAAGCTCAAGTGTAAGGGTTTGGTCTTCACCTAAAGAAGATCAGTAGTGGACGCCAGAGTGCCTCAAGAAGGAGGACTCGGGAGTGGACGTAGGTCGTTGGTGCCGAACCACTATAAAAACTCGTGAGTTCTTTCCTTGCTTACCAATTTTGTCTTGACGCTTCCGATTGAATTCACTCTTTGAAAGTAAATTTTTCACATCAAGCACTTCCCTTCAACGTTGCTAATCTTTCGAGTTTGTTTATTAACTTAGCAAATTTCCCACTTATTTTACTTGAATGAAAGGCTTCAGATTTCATATCTTGCTTTAAGTGAAAAGCTTTTGTTTAAAATAAAAAACTTACACTTGCACTAATTCAACCCCCCCCCCCCCTTCTCTTAGTGCCAATTGATCCTAACAATTGATATCAAAGCAAAGTACTTACTCTTTGATTTAACACCCACTTGAGTAAATGGCTTATTTTGGCATGTATGAGAGAAATTTCATCTCACTTCCTCCTATGTTCAATGGGACGGATTATATGCATTGGAAGACAAGGATGGGTATTTTTCTTATCTCTTTGGACCTTGATCTATGGAGTATTGTTGAGAATGGATTGAAAAATCTTCCAAGCTAATAAATGAGCTAAATGATTTAGAAAGAAAGAATTTTTCTTTAAATGCAAAGGCTATGAATGCTTTATTTTGTGCTCTTAATAAGAATGAGTTTAATCGTGTTTCCATTTTCGAATCGGCCTTTGATATTTGACACACTCTAGAAATCACACACGAGGGGACTAATAGTACTTGAAAAATATTTTTTGAGTTTTGAATTAGTTAGTAAAATTTTAAGATCTTTACCCAAAAATTGAGATCCTAAAGTAACCGCTATTCAAGAGGCCAAAGACTTCAATAACTTACCTCTTAAAGAACTGATTGGCTTGCTTATGATATATAAACTGAATTGTAAAGCTCATGATGAGCTTGATGAACCCTTTCCAAATAATAGGAAGGATGTAGCACTTTGGACAATAAATGACTTCTTGAGTGAAACCTCGAGTGATGAGGACCATGATATTGCTTTGTTATCAAGAAAATTTAAAAATTTTATAAAAAGAAACAAAAACTATAAAAACAAAAAAGAACCAAAAAAGGATAATGTCATATGCTATATGTAAAAAATTGGGGCATTTAAAAAATGAAAGTCCTCATTGAAGAAGAAGCCAACACACAAAAAGAAAGCACCTTCGACTACATGGGATGATTCGAGCTCTTCAGATGAGGAAGACAACTCCAAATAAGAAGTGGCTAACTATGCTTTAATGGCGATCGAAGATACGATTAGTGAGCTTTTAAATATTTTATTTTCAGAATTATTAAATATATTTCATGATTTGTTCAATGAGTTGAGAAAACTTAGCAAGTCTTTTAAATTGCTTAAAATTGATCGTGATTTGTTAGTTAAAAGATTTGATGAAATGCATGATTTATTAGTATCATATAAACTATGTTCTAAATGTGATGTGCTAGATAATGTTCAAGAAGAGAATTACATGCTTAAAACAACATTAGAGAAATTTGAAATAGAAAATAAATCCCTAAATATGATCATTGCCGATAAGGATCATATTGATAATAGAAATGACATAGACTTTATTGGCAATGTTCAACAAAAGTCAACCATCTTTGTAAAAGGACCTACATTAAATGTGCCATAAAAAATTAATTGTATTTTTTATGATAAATTATGACATAAGATAAAAAAATGATTATTTAGAAGATGTAGTCCACATTAACTAGTATGAGTTCCCAAGAGAACTTTATACAATAACAAACAATTAGAAAAGAAAGATAAAACTCTTTCTGAATGACCCAATATAAAATGGGTACCTAAACCAAAAATATATTTTTTGTAGGTTTGTCCTCAAACTAAAGCTAGGTGCACCAAATGATATCTTGATAGTGGATGCTCAAGGCATATGACAGGAGATACATCTTATTTTTCTAAACTCACTAGCTTAAGTGAAGGAGTTGTTACCTTCAGAGATAACAACAAGGGTAAAATCATTAGAAAAAGAACAATATGTAACACACCAAACCTCTTGATTGAAGATGTGTTGTTAGTTGATGGCTTGAAACATAACTTGCTTAGCATTAGTCAATTATGTGATAAAGGATATGTTGTTAAATTTTAACCTAATGCTTGCATAATTAAATTGTCATACAAAAACAAATCTTTGATTGCTTTAAGAACAACAATGTATACATCATAGATATTGACAAAGTTTATGATGAAACTTATTTTTTGGCTTTGAATGATGATGCTTGGATTTGGTATAAAAGACTAGGTCATGCTAGCATGAAACTTTTAAATCAAATTTCTACTAAGGAACTAGTAAGAGGCTTACGTAATCTTAAGTTTATCAAAGACAAAGTATATGATACTTGTCAATTATGAAAACAAATAAAGAGTAGCTTTAAGTTGAAAATTCAAATAAGCACATCTAGACCACTTCAATTGATCCATATGGATCTATTTAGACTAATTGATATTACAAGTTTAGGTGGTAGTAAATATGCATTTGTTTTAGTGGATGACTTTAGTAGATATACTTTCACCTATTTCTTACCACATAAAAGTTCTATAAAATTGTTCAAAATAAAAAAAGGATTCATGATTTCTTCAATATGAAGTGATCATGGTGGAGAATTTTAAAATAATAATTTTTAAATTTTTTGTGATTCGAATGGGTATATCCATAATTTCTCTACTCCACGAAATCCATAACAAAATATAGTAGTAGAAAAAAATAGGAGCTTACAAGAAATGACTAGAACAATGCTGAATAAACATAGACTACCTAAATATTTCTGGGCCGAAGCCGTTAATACGATATGCTATATTTTAAATAGGATTCTTGTAACATTATTAATCACTAAAAATTCTTATGAATTGTGAAATAGTAAAAAAAAAAAATATTTTTTATTTTAAAATATTTGGTTGCAAATGTTTCATTTTAAATGAGAAAGATGCTTTAGAAAAATTTGATGCAAAATTAGATGAAGTCATTTTTCTAGGTTACTTTTCTATTTCAAAAGCTTATCGTGTTTTTAATAAAATAATATTAATAATAGAAGAATCCAATAAAAAAATATTAAGTTCAAAAAACTTAGTTCTTTTCTTATTTCAAATAATTTTTTCTAAAGGTAAGGTTGATACCATATTATTTTTTAAGCATTTTGAAATGATCTTCTTGTTATTTAAATTTATATTGATGATATCATTTTTGGATCTACAAATGAATCTTTATGTGAGTCATTTGCTAAAGAAATGAGCCAAGAGTTTGAAATGAGCCAAATGGATGAGTTAACATTCTTCTTAGGATTACAAATAAAATAACTAGATGATGGTATTTTTATTTGTCAAACTAAATACATCCTAAACTTGATAAAACGGTTGGGATGGAAAATGCTAAAGCATAAAACACTCCCATGATCACTTCTACAAAGTTGGACTTAGATAATAAAGGAGAAAACTTTGATAAAAAAACTTATAGAGTTATGATAGAAAATTGATTATACTTAATTGCTACTAGATCATATATCATGTTTAGTATTGGATTGTGTGCAAGGTATCAATCTAACCCGAAATTCTCTCATTTGAAAGCAGTTAAACGAATCTTTATATACTTGAAAGGAACATCTAAACTAGGATTATGGTATCCAAAATCAAAGAACGTTGACTTGATTGCCTATTCTGATGTTGATTTTGGTGGATGTAGAATAGATAGAAAAAGCACTACCAGAACATGTCAATTCTTGGGGCATGCACTTGTTTCTTAAACTTTTAAGAAACAAAATTCAGCAGCTTTATCTACTATGAAACATAATACGTTGCAGCTAGTGCATGTTGTGCACAAGTCATTTGGATGAAAAACATACTAGAAGATTATAGAATAAAGTTAAAAAATATTTTTACAAAGTGTAATAATACAAGTGCTATATGTTTCACTAGAAATCCTATTCAACATTCAAGAACCAAACATATTGATATTAGACATCATTTTATAAGAAATCATATAAATTGTTAAGATATATCTTTAAAATTTATTGACACTAAGCATCAATTAGCGGATATTTTTACAAACCCTTAAATGAAGAATAATTTGATTTTCTTATAAGAGAACTTGGAATGCTAAATCATGTAAATATATGAATTGATTGATTTCATAAGAATGAGCTTTTTTTGTGATAATGTTTTATTGTTCCCATGAGATGTTTATCTTATTATTCACAAAAAGGAGAGAAAATTTATAGGATGATGATTTTGTTATTTTACGAATTTATTTGCTACAGTTACTTGAAATTACATGAGATAGTTTTAAATGAGTAGCTCTTAAATCTTTGAATTTCCTTGAATATCTTAGATTTTTGAACTTATTTTTGAAATTTTACCTCTACAAAATTGAGAGCTATATTTAATGATGATTTACTACTCTCCTCTCTTATTTTTTTTCTTCTTTTTCATAAGAGGAAGAAAATTCTTTATGACTCATATCTTATTTTAAAAAGAGAACAAAAACTCATGTCTTAATATCTTTAGCCCCACATTCTTTTTGTTGATGACAAAGGGGGAGAAATAGATATTGATAACTTATGTAATTAAATGGATGTTGATGACTTATGTAATAACTTAAGGAAAAAATTTTAAATATTCAAAATTTATAAAAATCCTTGATGTGTTGATACTTTAAAAGTAAATTATTATTGAAATATACATGTCTAATTGTAATCATTGAAATATGATTTGCTTGAAATATTGATTACCTTAAGTCACTTGAATTCAAGAGTGAATGATTCTCTTGAATTTAAGTCCTATTTATTATGGTATGAATTAGGGGGAGTTAGGATTAACTCTCGTCATCAATTAATTGTCATTGTCAAAAAGGGAGAGATTGTTGAATCTCATATTTTGATGATGAGATCAATTGATGAGTGTTTATCTAACATATGTGTTAGAGGAAAAATTACAGGTATAACTATGATAGAAGCAACAGAGTTACAACCAGATGATGGGCCAAAATCAAGCTTGGGAATCAGGCCGGGTTCGGAAGATGCAGTGGAACCTCGCTGGGAATTCGCTAGGAGATTCAACGAAGGGATCAGGAAGCTCTCTGGGAACACGCCGGGAGATCGTTGGAAGAAGACCATAGGACTCACTGCAAGAATGCTGGAGGTTGCCGGATTAGGTGAGAGTTAGGTGTTGTTTAAGCTTATTGGTCATTTAGTGTTATAATCATTGAGTCGTAGTTAGGGTTTGAGTCCTAATTGAGTTAGATTTAGAAGGAATCCAAATCAACTTAATGAGGCAATCAGGTCTATTATGGGGTTTGAGCCTAATCAATTGACCAAAAGGTTGGTCAACATCAGGTTCAAGCCAGAATTAGAAAAGTGGAGGGAACCACTTTTCCAAAGATTTCGACGGGTAAGCCATCGGTGAGTGGCAGTTGGACCGCTCGTACCCCAGAGAAAGGGCGATGGCCAACAGTTGCCGGTGGGTAAACCGCCCAGGGCCCGGAACCTGGAAACTGGGCAACTGAACTGCCTAGGACAGGTGGGTAAACCGCCCAGGTCAGCGGGTAAACCGCCCGTACCTAATTTTCAGGGTAAGTTGGATTTTTGGCTCCAAAAATTTGAAGCCACTTGGGGCCTATAAATACCCCAAGTTTTCTTGTACTCCATATAACAATTTTTGGGATTACATTCTGTGATAAAATTATGTGTAATTTGTAAAAAAAGAAAAGGGAAAGGGAGGGAGCTTAGAGTTAGAAAATTCTCAAGTCTCCCTTGTAAGCTCAAGTGTAAGGGTTTGGTCTTCACCCAAATAAGATCGGTAGTGGACGCCGGTGTGCCTCAAGAAGGAGAACTTGGGAGTGGACGTACGTCGTTGGTACCGAACTACTATAAAACTTGTGAGTTCTTTCCTTACTTTTATTGCTTACGAATTTTGTATTGATGCTTCCGATTGAATTCACTCTTTGAAATTAAAGTTTTCATATCAAGCAATTTCCTTCTCTTTCGGGTTTGCTTATTAACTTAGTAATTTTCTCACTTATTTTAATTAAACAAAAAGCTTTAGATTTCCTATCTTGCTTTAAGTAAAAATCTTTTGTTTAAAATAAAAAACTTACACTTGCATTAATTCACCCCACCCTCACCCCCCCCTCCCCCTCCCCCTCCCCCTCCCCCCTCCCTCCTCTCTTAGTGTCAATTGATCATAATATCGAGGGTATATCATCGAATTAAACTCATATTGTAATGATGATATTGATTTAACTGAACATCATAGTTGATCAAGTCCCTTGAGGTCATGATGGTTTGGAGGTCAATAGAATGAGAATCACAAGGATTTTGACAATAGTTGCTTACCTTTTGTTTTTAGTATGATTGGTTGAGTCCGTCAAAGTTGTACTAAGATATCAATTGGATCATGATCCTAACTAGAAATCTGTCGAAGATTTTCAATTCATATACTAGAGGGTGTCGGGTGTTTCATAAGACAATAGTGAGAGCACATTAAGATAAAGGTCAATATCTTAATTTTTTTAAAATCTAAAAATATGCATGTTATTGATTATATATTATATCTTTATTTTTTAGAAAAAAATATCACTTGCAAATCCCTTACCTGGCATACTTGATTTTAGAAGCCTTCCGAGGGCTATAATTATTTCATTCGGGCTTGGTTGATAGAGCATCCATTTATGAGGTTGTGAAGTATTGTAGCTCTAACTTTGAGCATTGTTTGAATCTCTTCCTCTTCATTGAGTGTAGTGGTGATATTAAGTGTTAGATGTAAGAAGTTTATTGTAAATGAGTGTGTGAAGATTATATTCTAAGCTTGGAAAATAAAAAGTTATAATAAAGGTAGGGATCTTTGTCTGTTAGAAAAAAAATTGGTAACCTCGAAGAAAAAGGAATCGAGAGTGAACATAAACCAACTAGATCGAACCACTATAAATTGATCTGCATCATTTCTCTTACAAATGACTTTTGTCGATGATCATTCACTTTACTTGTTATTATTACTCGTATTTCATATTTGGTTGTTCGTATTTTTTATATATGTTTTTCTTGATCAAAATTTAAAGTTGCTTAAAATTTACTATAACACTAATTCAAGCTCATATTTTAGTGTTATTAAGATTATAATAATTACTATCACAACATGATTTCTCATTTGGATTAACACCTAAAAGAGTACTAATGATATTTTCAAATAACTAAGAAGCTAACTAAATCACACGTACTCATATCTTCAATGGGATAGACTATAAAATGAAAGGTCAAAGGAGGAAGTATGTAACACATTCAAGCTGAAAAGTTTTACTATTGATCTTTCCGATACAATGTAGTTTTGCAATCAATGTGTGCAATGGAAATCCAACTGGGTGGCAAAAGATCACAACTTCTAAGAGACTTAGTGCAAGGAAACGCTGTGCAAGATCAGAAATCTGAAGGAACACATTTAATAGAACATCACAAACAGAGTAGAAAACCAAATCTGTTTTGACAGGGTAAGCAACATGTACATATGCCTTCTCAAGACCAAAGGTTAACACATATAAATGGTGGATTCTGTTCAAGAAACTCAAAAAGCAAGTGACCTCAAGAATGTCCGAAAACTCCATCAACACTGGACTGTTGAAAATAATCCAAGTAGAATAATCCAAGTAGTAAAGATGTGATGAGATCAGTTTAGATAAGGATAAAATTTATTTAGATGTGATAGATTTTTTATTATTTTAAAATATCTATATTATGTCTTTTAATCATTATAAATAGGTGCTCTTGGTTCATTCCAGAGTAATACGTTCTACAGAAAAGTCAACAGTGGTATCAGAGCCTGATTCAGAAAAAATCAAAAGGAGTACACTGGTCAAAAAGAAGGGAAGACTAGTAGATCCAAAAAAAGAAAAAGAAAAAATAGAAGATGGCAGGCCTTATAGTAAGTGTTCCTAATCAACTTCTTCCTATTCTCAAAGGTGATAATTATCAGTTTTGGGCTATTAAAATGAAAACTCTCCTTGTTTCACAAGGATTGTGGAAGTTGGTAGAAAATGATTTTGTTGAGTATGATCTGCAGGATCCTAAAATCACTAAGGATCAAAAGCATCAGATGAATGAAAATATGCAAAGAGATGCAAAAGTCCTCTACATGTTACAACAAGCAATAGATGATTCTCTATTTCCTAGAATCATGATGGCATCAACATCAATAGAAGCTTGGGAGATATTAAAAAATGTGTTTGGAGGCACAAAGAAGGTAAAAATTTTAAAGCTTCAAATTCTTCGTCGTGAATTTGAAACACTTATGATGAAAGATTCGGAATCTGTTGCTGATTTCTTCTCAAAAGTTTCTTCTATTGTGAATCAAATGAGATCTTATGGTGAAAATCTAAAAGATCAAACTGTAGTAGAAATTTTTTTACGAAGTTTATGTTCAAAATTTGATATGATCTCTACTGTTATAGAAGAAGCTAAAGATACAAGTACATTATCTATTGATGAATTAATGGGATCTCTTTTAGTCCATGAACAAAAAGTGAACAGATCTTCAGATGAAACTTTGGAACATGTTCTTCAAATGAAGATAGATCAGAAGAAGGATCAAAAAGAGAATTCAGAAATCAGATCTCAAGGGAGAGATAAAAAAGACAGAGAACGAGGTCGACCAAATGAAGGTAACAAAGAAACTCGAAAATGTTTTTGTTGCAAAAAAATAGGGCATATTGAAAAGGATTGTTGGTACAAAAATAAAAATCCAAATGTTCCTCTATGTTCTTATTGTGGAAAATATAGACATTTTGAAAAAGATTGTTGGAACAAAAATCAAACAAATTATCATGAGGAAAATAATGATGACAAAAGATATGAAGAAAATATTTTGTTTATAGCATCTGATGAAAAATATTTTAGATTTGTTTGGTTTTTGGATAGTGGATGTAGTGATCATATGACAGGGGATAAAAGTCTGTTTCAGAAACTTGATGATTCGGTCAGATCTACTGTGCAGATGGGACATGGTAAAAAGGCTCAAGTAAAAGGAAAAGGAACAGTTGCTATGAACACAAAGTCTGGTAAAAAAATTATTGATGATGTGTTATTTATTCTTGATTTAAAATAAAATCTCATTAGTATAGGACAACTAATGAGAAAATGATATTATGTTATTTTTTATGAAGAAAAATGTCTGATTTATGATAAGAAAATTGGTAAATTGATAGCAACTGCAAAGATGATAAAAAATAAAATGTTTGTCTTATTATTTTCGGACTTCACTACTCCTACCGAAGAATTAACATTATGAAAAAATAGTTATAATCATTTAAAATTCTGTGGATCTATGCAAACTGTCTCAGATGATGCAGGTCGTAATATTGATGACACACATATACAGAAAAGGGGTGAAGCTCTAAACTCAAAGGACAACAAAGAAAGTATAGATACAGAGTTGGTAGAAGTTTCTGATTATGTGAAGAAAGCCAAGAGAAAGAAAAGAAAAATGAAACTTCCGCATACAAAGGGATTCAATTCTACAAATGTAGAGTCTCCATCATATCATCAAAGATGGCTACCAAAGAGAAAAATGTCAAGAGAAATAATAAAATATTTCAGGTCAGAAGTTCTCAAAAATGTGTGGACCGAAAAAAAACATAAGACAACCACTGCAGCAACGAAGATCAGCTTATCGACATTTTCACAAAAATTTTGGAGAGAAAAAAAGATTACTTGAAAATAATTTTAAATTATAACTACTTGAATTAAGGGGGTGTGTTGGAAATAATCCAAGTAGTTAAGATGTGATGAGATCAGTTTAGATAAGGATAAGATTTATTTAGATGTGATAGATTTTTTATTATTTTAAAATATCTGTATTATATCTTTTAATCATTATAAATAGGTGCTCTTGAAACATAACCTATCCATGTTTAGAGGTTCAAGGCTCCAGGGACATGATTGGACCCGTGGCCTTGAACATCCAAAGCCCTTCTATTCTTGTTCGTAGTCGCTGCTACCGTCACTACTAGAATCCTGGTAGCAGTCTCCTCGCTAGATTCTCTAAGCTGCAAAGTTATCGTTGCTGAGAGAGCATGTAGTTCTTGCGTGTGAGTGGAATTCATCTAGCTGACCTAAAAGTTCTGTTTAAGTCATCTTCCCTACCTAAAAGTTCTAATCAGCTTGCAGAAAACGAATGCAAAAGTAATCCACATAAAAAGACTAAATGGTTTGTGTAAATTATCTACAAGGAGGTTCGATGAGGACCCAGATGAAGTGATCAACCTGCTTCAAATGCATCACTTCTTTTGCTGTGTAAATTATCTACAAGGAGGTTCGATGAGGTCCCAGATGAAGTGATCAACCTGCTTTTCAAATGCATTACTTCTTTTGCTGCAGACAACCCAAGTTTTTCACAGAGCTCGCTTCCAAAGGAGGAATACTTTCCTGCCCACCTATTTTTTTATTGCAAGAATAAAATTTTCTTTGAGACGTCTTTACAGATTCACGACAACCGCGAGGTACTTCGAGAACAAGACTCTGGTTTCTAGAACAAGCATCGAGCAGATTGGCTCAGTCTGAGATCTCGATGGACTTCACCTCCGGCTTCTTTTCCACCTCCTCCTTGGGCACAGTCACTGAGTACGTCGTTGTCCATGCAGGCCTTCACCTGGTCCACCCTCGCAGCATTCTCCCGGCAGCGGAAACCTCCTCAGGAACTTGCCGCCTCTCCGCTCCACGAGGTGCCACTTGTCTCTCTTCTCCTCCTCCTTGCGCCGCTCGCCGCTGATCTGGAGGACCCTTTCGCCTTCCTCCACCCCCTCTTTCTTCACCCCGGGGAGGTGCGCCTTGAAGAGGTGTTGGCAAAAGCCGACTCGGTGAGAGAACACGGAAGCCATCGAAAGGGGGTCACAAACGTGGAGGGAGAAAGCATGTGGTGGTTGGTGCATGAATCCTAGGGAAGGGACGGAGCGGGGAACTACTCTTTAGTCCCACTTCGCCAGTTCTTCATATTGCATTAGCTATTATATGAGGCTATGGATAAGCCGCCATCCCCGAGCTTGATAGCGTTGGCTTGTAACCCGAGCGGGGGCAACAGGGTGAGTGGTCAGCTCGTTTGGGATGGACGCGGTCGTGCAGGACTTGGCTTTGCCCGTTCCAAGTCAGGCAGTTGATTTATTGAGGTCCAGGCGAAGGCTTGAGCGACATATGGGATCCTAAAGCGGAGAGCACCGTCTAAGAAGGCTTGATTTATCTCCCGCTCTTGACGATGGAAGGATTACAGGCTGGTGTGTACGTCGCACTCGCCTTGCCCATCAATCAACCCCTCGGACCTTTCCTTGATGCTGCTTCTGAATGATTTGGGCCGAAATTTCAAATCTTAGCCATAAGATTGAGATGCCAGAATCAATCTTATCCCACATGTGAGAATAAAGATTTATTTCAATTTAAGCCCACTCAAATTTAAGGCTCTACTACTATTAAGACAACATATATACTATAAATTTAATATAATGAAGATTTCTTTCTTTTTTTAAAAAAAATACTATTCGACAGAACCATAAATATCAAAATCGCACAAGCGAAACAGAGAATAAAGATAATTACAAGCTTTGGCTTCTCCATCAATCCGCAATTGAGCACGCGACGTAAAGACTAAAGCATACAACAAAATTACCCTACGGACTTCATGCATATTCTGGAGCACATGATGGATAGGCACATTTTTTTAACACAAGACCTTCAAGCTGTGTTATGTTTCCACAAAATAAATCTAGCCATAAATTCAATTGATTTGTTATAATATTTTCCCTAATCAACAAAAGATCCTCAACTAGAAGACCCTAACCTGTGAATGATGAAATGTTATATATCCTGAGCTTTAAGAGGATGCTTACATATTGGCAGACAAGGTTAGTTGAACTATATCAGCCTTTTACTATACACCCCGCTAAAGAATATACATGCGGGTGCCTTCTCTAGGATACACAAAAGGAATTATATAAATAGAATAATTGCTTCTCATCTGCTACCTCCAAATAAAAATAAAGCTCGACACTGAAGGCATGAGTATTTGTATTTATATTGCAGCCATCAACAAATTCGACCTAAGGCAATGCCTCCTTGAAGCAGCAAGCTCGAGCCAATAATGCCACATCCTCATGAGACAATAAAAAGGAGCCAGAGCTTAGATAGTGCCGTAAAGCTCGAAACCTGCGTGATACAGAGAATTAGATTAACCACATCGATATGGATCAAAATCAATGCACTAAGATCTGGAATACTGATGGTACCACCCGCTACTAGGCGGTACATACCGGTATGCCAACAGACCAGTATGCAAACTACCCACTACAGGGCGATACCACCGATTGGGGTTGTTTTCTCCCCGTTAAGGTCTGAAATCGGTTGATAACGATCGATTTCGACCATCGTCGCCCGCTGTCGAACGATATCAACTGAGGGAGAAGGAAGAAGAGGGAGAAGAAAAAGGAGAACCTGAAGATCCGACACCACTCTCCCTCGACGATCCTGATCCGTCGCCCGTGGGGAGAAAAAGCCTCGACGAGGCTTCATGGGAAGAATAAGCTTCAGCGATCACAGGGAGGAGAAAACGATGTTTCTTCTCCCCATGCAGTGAGAAGAAACGAGGGCACGAAGTCTCGACGATGTCGTCGAAGCTTCGCAAAGAGAAGAAACGACATTTTTTTCTCCCTGCGTGGGCTTCATGGGGCACACAAGCTTCTTGCTGAGGCTTCGCAAGGACGTTTATTCTCCTCACATGGGCTTCTTGAGGAGAATGCAATTCTTCTCCCCGAGTGGGGAGAAGAAACATCTCCCCGCAAGGGGAGAAGGAACGAGGCGACGTCACCTCGACTACATCATCCTTTGTTATTATTATTTAATTTTATTATTATTATTATTATTATATATCAAGCAGTATGCCAAAACATACCACTCGATACACTCATACCGTACCATACCGAGCTAAGTTTGGTACGTCAGTACGATACAAGATGGCAATCCTTGCAATGGACATTTTACTGAACTTGGTAATTGGCCAGACTCAATCACTCACCAAGAAGTATCATATCCAAACTAAGTCTGAGCATAAATTATCAGCCTAGATCTGTGCCAATCCGTCAATCAGGATCATGCTTAGATAGCTCAATGTGGCGACAGAATTATTCAGATTAATGACTAAATTGCTACATATCAGTTCCTCCAGTAATGTTTCTTTTGTTGCTGGAGATTTCACAGGAAAAGAGATTTCAGTATTGATATTACCTTCGGTGACTGTTTGCCTTCATGCTCTCTGAGATCCGTGCACTCTCAAATCGGGATATGAGGCTTGTAAAGGACAAGTAATCGTGGAACCCAGAGCCTCTCAGGGTCATTGACAACCTAGCAGGAACTAAAGGAAGAAGAGCATCCAAAAGAGCACATTGTT
Source organism: Ensete ventricosum (assembly GCA_029747655.1). Taxonomy (NCBI): domain Eukaryota; kingdom Viridiplantae; phylum Streptophyta; class Magnoliopsida; order Zingiberales; family Musaceae; genus Ensete; species Ensete ventricosum. Next base: position 32,578,356 of record JAQQAF010000002.1, on the reverse strand, counting down.
GTTTCCTGCACAGTAGCAGCCAAGTAGCCAAAATGCTTAGCAATAAACTCCCTCTATGAAAACAACATACATATATGTGTGTGTGTGTGTGTGCATGCATGTAAAGTACAATTACATAGAAGATAAGGCATCAAAACACTTGGGTGCTTCTCAAAAGCTTAGCAGGAGATGCCAACATTAGAACCACGGCATCCAACTCTTTTCCAACAATGGGTAAACCTTGTCACAGTTATTACTTCTTTCAACAAATATTGTCAACATAAACAAAATAGCCTTTATCCCGTCAGAGGTAAAAGACAAATGATCTTTTACTAGTGAGTAGTAGCACAAGTAGATATCTGGAAGCAATTATGGCAAAGCCAAATATATGACAAGTTACACCTAAGAATAAAATTATATCTGCATTGGTGTCAAAAACCATCTAATGGAGTGTACTAAGTCAAAACTTGCTCTTTGTAGTGTATTATCTTCTAAAATGCCCATAGAAAGGAAACATTGACAAGAATAAATTCATTTTGAATTTTTTTGAAATTCATTAAAAGATAGGAATTTTGGCTTGGCTTTTTTTGGAATGAAGTCGCTTTATAAAAAGTTTCATGATTAAATCAAATGGAAATCTCACATTGTCAATCAACTATTTTGTCCATTTTCAACCAACATCACATGAAGCTACAATCATTCTGAGTAGATGAGCTGAACTCTCAAAGACATTAAACTGAAAATCCAAATGATTTGAACTAGTAAAGATAGCTTTCTGGCTATAAAGGATACATAGCCGATATTCAAATATTCAGATGTTGTTTAATCAGGAATAAGAACAAACCTTACTGAGGAAATGCGGTGACCTATTTCCTTCAAATTCAAACCATGGTTAGATGTGTTCTGTGTGTTACTACTTCCCAGGCTTAGTAGCTTTCCCATAGCCATAGCATTAGTGCTGGATGCAAGCATCTCCAATACTAGAGTCCCTGGTTCCATGAAGACCATATCTGGGCATGTCTTGGCACATTTATTTGTGTAAAGACATAGACCATGCTGAACGTATGTGGATCCCATCTCGTATTGCCTATCATACCAGGAAAAATCATCTGGCTCAACAGAGGGTATTAATGATGGCTCCAGGATGTCCTGTACAAATATATCTAACTTGTTCAGAATGTTCTCACATATAGGAAATTAAAATATCCAGAATATCTAGAATGAAGAAGATCAAAGCATCTTACATGTATAAGGGGGTTAGAGCGACTGAACATGATATCAGTTTCAGAGATCAAGTCAGTCAGTCCAGAAGTAAGGTCCACAACCGAGTACTCCATCTGGTTTTTGCTTAAATATGCTCTTAGTTCTTCCCGCTGGTTACGTAATCTTCGCCATGTTTCCTGAACTGAAAAGACACGTGGAGATCTTTCACCACATCTCCCAGGAACTAACCCAACGGAAAAATCAGCTCGGCTACATTCATCCATAAATTGATATCCACTAGCTGGAAGTTCAATTACATTTCCATTAGATGGAAATTGAACCCCATTTTGGGAATCACCTAGCTCCTCATTACCATACAATGATTCAGCATCAACCTCATTTATATTGCTAATAGGACACAAATTGACCTCAGTTATGGATGCAGTCAAATTGCTAGCTTCTCCTGGTGAGTCATGTTTTGGATTAAGTAAATCAATTAAATTAACAGCTATGGTATTGGAAGATACTGCCCTAGATATGGCATTGTCTCTCCTGCTGACATCAGATTCAGCTATAAAAGAAGATTCAGGAACACACGACACTTCTTGCACTTTGAATGTGTCACAGACATGTGAAACAGATGAAATATCAGAACTTTCCAGTAGAGGCTGAAGATAATTCCTTTGAGACTGATATTCTAAATCAGCTAGTGGCCTCAGCGGGCTTACAACTTTCAGTGTTTGTAAGCTGCACAAATTGGACATGTCTGGCAATGGACAATAGGTTAGATCAGCTGACACAATTTCTGCAGGTTGAAGTTCAACAGCACTTGGTTCATCATCAGACTGGGAAGACAGTACGATATGAGCCCTCTGCCTAGTTCTTTGTTGTTGATCAAATCTTGCAAATGATTCCGAAGCATCAGAGAAGTCATCAAGATCCTTGGCATCTGCTGGAAACTCTGTAGAGTCTAGATCTGACTGCTTCCTCTTTAACTTGCTTTTCTTTCTCTTGTTGATTACATTATGGATTTTTTCAACTTTTGCAGAACCAACCTTTTCTATTGGCTTGAACTCCATTAACTTTAAGTTGTCTTCCATTGAAGACATTGATCGGCTGATCTCATCTGCCACCTTCTCTGACAACTCACACTGAAACCCCCAAGGAATTATTCTTGGAATTACCAGATGCACAGTGTCTATCTCAAATTGGAGGGGACTGCAGGTGTGTAAATTCCTGACTGGATCGTAGGAATGGAACTCATAAACAGCTTATTATAAGAAAACACAATATAGAAAACAGTGCATTTTGGTAACTTATATTAAATAATGCTTGTCACATAATTTAGCAATAAGAAACACTGAAAGAAAAAGATCACTGAATGCAACATATCAGAATGACAGCTAAATCGGGGTCATGGTATACCATTCGAACTTACTAAATGTAAATGCTTGCTTGCAGTCAAAATTAGGCTTACAATTGCTACTAGCTTGAGTTGATGCATCCGTAGCATATCTGTGCTCTTTTGTGATATGATAATGCTCCTTCTGCTACTAGCATGAATTAACTAATAATATGAAAACCAATAATCTCTCAATCAACTTTGTTCGCTTGCTTAATACAGAAAAAGCAACTATTACTGGGACATCCATGGACTAAATATTTCTTAAAGTCTTTAGTAATTAAAAACAATTAGATAACACGTTGAGAAATAAGAGAGTAGCATGATCCACATAAAGTTGACCAAGAGATCAGTGTAGGATATGTTTTAGTTAACCAACTTAGTCTCCAAGCTCGTGACCCTTTTCTCGTCATATATCACTATGCATACACAAGAAAAGGCAATATGATTTTTATTGACTTAGAAAAAACCTATGATAGGGTTCCTAGAGATTTATTATAGTGGGTTCTAGAAAAGAAAGATGTATCCACTAATTATATTGATGTTATTAAAGATATGTATGATAATGTTGCTAGTATTGGAACCATAGAAAGTGTGTCAAGTGAATTTCTTATTAGCAAAGTATTACATCAAGGATCGTCCCTACCTTTTCACATTGATAATGAATGAACTTACTAGCCATTTACATGATAGACCTCCTTGATGTATGTTATTTGCTGATGATATTCTCTTAGTTGATGAAAGCCTAAGTGGAATTACTTATAAATTTGAGCTATGAAGGCACACATTAGGTTTAAGTTAAGTAAAACTAAAACTGAATATATGAGATATAATTTTAATAATTCTAGAAATAGATAGGAGAATATAGTTAAATTTGATGGACAAGAAGCTCTTTAAGTAAATGCTTTAGGTATTTTGGATCAATTATTCAATAGGATGAAGAGATCGATAAAGATATTATTCACAAAGTGAATACAAGATGGTTAAAATAGTGAGGGGCATCAAGAATCTTGTGTGATCATCAAACATATTTGAAATTACAAGAAAATTTTTTTAAGACAATTATGAGATCAACAATGCTTTATATATCTCAATGTTGAGCAATTAAGAAACAACATATACAAAAAAATTATATTGCCGAGATGAGAATATTAAGATAAATGTGTGAAGTTATTAGGAAAGATAGAAAAATAAATATTTTTATTCATGAACAACTAGGTATCAAATTGATAGATGATAAGATGAGAGAAAATCGCTTCAGATAATATGGGCATGTGCTTAGAAGACCTCCAAATGCGATAGTCAGCAAAGGTGAAATGATTAAAATTAGTGGTACAATGAGAGATAGAAGAAAACCTAAAAAAAATCTAATAGAAACCATAAATAAAGATTTAAGTACTCTAAACTTAACTAAACATAAGGCTTTTTACAAATCTCAATGACAGCAAAAGATTCATATAAAAATCAACCTCAAATAGTTGAGACTTATGACTTTGTTGTTGTTGTACACAAAAAAAGGTAGTAAACAAACATAGAAGTTCAATCTGGCGAAGTTCAGATGGTACTTGCCCAAGATGAATACTTTCTTATGCCACAAAATGGTTCCATACTTTCATGTAAAAAAAAGATCATTGCCTATATCAGCAGTAGCTACTTACCTACGTGATGATTGTTGCCTTGGCACCAGAACTGAAGCAGCATGATGATCTTACGAATATCACCAAGACAAGATATGATTAACTGCTCCAGTAGGTGGGATGAAATTTGAGCCTTCTCACAAGCACAAATCTGTAGTATGATACAAATAATCATTAGACAGTTTTTTGACCAAGATGCTCTTCTGAACAAAAGGAATACATGACATTGAAGTTGAATCTCTTACCATATATAAATGCCAAAACAGCTCTGCAGCTGATGGAAGCTCAAAATTTAAAACCAGCCGATTCAAGAGTGGGGGTAAGACAGGATTCTTGCCTGCCCATCGAAGTCAACAAAACTAATAATGCATAACAAGATATAACTCGATAAAGAAACTCTTTTAGATATGAACCGCAAACTCACTATTGCTTGTAAGTATTATAGGTCGTTTTGCAGTTTCTGCCAATTGAAGAACAGAAGATATAAAACCACAGTCTTCCTCAAAAACAGTATCCACATCCTCGAAGAGTATTAATGTCTTAATTGCAACTCTATTCTCTTTGTTCCGGGAGCATTCAGTATGAAAATTCTCTTGCATATCAGTAGGAGCTTTTATTGTGAAACTCTCAAATTTCACATTTTCTCTCATGTTTGGCATGCCTGGCACTACATCAAGATTCTGCTTGCTTGAGCCTATGGTATCATCAAAGGACCTGAACAAAGCAACAGAAATAGTTCAAGTTATCATCATCAGTACAATTACCTTGAGAAGTTGTTTCAATAAAAGTTTAAATCATGATGATACATCATAATATTCATTAGATATGACATTTAAGATGGTGGATTTTGATCATTCTAGTGTCAAAAATAAACAAGACAAATAATGCCTATTGGAATAAGTAAGTGGTTTCTTTGTGTTCTTGCTAAAATATTTTCAGAGGATGAGCCCTGGAACCATGACAAGATTGCTCAACATGGGTAACCAGCATCTAACTGCTGCTGTAGGGATGACCCTTCAGATGATGAACCTTCCTCACTTCAATCTCCTTGAAACCAAGAGGAAAAAAGTTAGAATCGATAGTTTAAAAGCTGCTGTTGGGAATCCCATAAAGCTTGGGCGAAAATGCAATCAAAGAGAATGAAAGAGGTTGAGTCAGTATATAAATGACATACAATGCATTGGTCAAGTTGACAGTGGATGATGCTGGAGATAAAGCTAGAGGTGGGCAATCAGTTCCAAGAAAACTTCCAAAGGAAAATTTTAATCTTTGGAGCAATCCTAAGTCGCCAGATCGCCTTCCAGCCCTGTCAAGGAGCCTCCTAGGTGTAGTATCTAGTTAGATGCCCATAGGCACTATTTACTATTGTACCACCTGAAGGATTAAAGGTACAAACGTAGAAATTATCACCAGGATGCTGGGGGGAGATGAATGGCTTGGATACTACCATGAAACAAGGGTGAAACAAAGTTTCAAGAGCTGTAACATTCCAATGAGAGTTAGAAATAATATAAGAAACAAACTAGTAATTACTCAATACATCCATTCCAATAAATGAGTCATTTGTTAAATGGAATATTGTCAAGCCAAGGGTCTTCCCAAATCTTGGTGTTACGACTGTTGTTTATAAGTCTCTGAAAACCATCCTTGGTGCTAGAAACAGATTAAGAATAGATCTGTACATTGGGCAAGTTCTATTATGATTTAAGAAAATCCAAGGGTGAAGGTTACCATATTTAGCAAGGAAAACATTGACCTAGAGGACATTGTGAGAGTTCAGGATTGGAGTGATGTGTTTGACATAAATAGCTTTTTTAACAGTTTTAAGATCCCGGAAACCAAGACCCCTTTCCTCCTTGGGGAGGGTCATGTTGCCCCAACTGATCAAATGCATCTTATTATGATTCTAGTTATCATTCCAAAAGAAGTCTCAAGAGAGTTTGGAGAATCTAAAAATCAGCTTGTTAGAAATCCAAGAGCTAAAATAATATGAGTTGGAAGAGAATTAATAACCGAGTTTATAAGAACCAATTTACTGGCTTGGGAAAGGAGGATTTTGTGCGACCCTTGAATCTTCCCAAGACCTTGTCAATAAGGGAGTTCATGATCGTTTATGATCCAAGTATATGCATCAGAACTTTATAAAGATTCTCGATTACATACTTGGTAATTTAACATATACAAGCATAAGCAAACTTAATAGTGTGTTGACAATGCATGTTATGTTCTTTATGAAGTCTTATCTTTGTATTTTGTAATGCTCTTACTCCTACGGTATCCTTTGTAATTTAATCCTGGACTTTCAGAACATCAAAAGGCATCAACTTGTGGGCTGCCATATGAAGTATTTCCTAGTCATGTCAGATAAAAACTTCACCCTTTTCTGTACATAAAAGGTCATTCAGACATCAAATTTCAAAGTCAACAGCCAAGTTAAATAAGTGAGAGTTAGGCATGATAAAAAAACTTCTTTCCATGACTGCAAAATCATACAAACCAAGGATTCTAGCACCAACTAATGCTTTAAATCCGGAGTAACTTGCTTAATTTTAGTATCAACAAACTAGACCAATCAATTACCCTAGTGATATAGAAACATTTCAGAAAAACTTCAGAAAATGTGTACAATAATAAAAAAAAATGCAATCATATAAAGGCATGCTATGAAAGTTAACTAAAGCCAAATTTTAACTAGATGGAACAAACGATCAAGGAATACCACATGGTTTAAACACAAAACAAAGAAGATAGCAAATGAGAAGCAAAAAAGGCATGCTATGAAAGTTTAAATAAACCATCTGTTGTATCTATGTGATCCCATTGCCTCCTGAAATTTGCGCTTTATATTTGCACCATTTCTCAATTCAGATGCATTAGCCTGTTAAAGAATTAGAGGTTGTGAGCACAAAACAGAAATGAAAAGCAACTAGGCATTTCAGTGACTTTTGATGTAGAGTAAAATGATAAAAGTAACTGATGATCAAGATTATGAGATCTATATACAAGTCTTAAGCATGTTAGTTATTTGGCATTTTCCATCTGAAATCGACTTGCTCCAATTCCAGGAAAAGAAAACAAATAGAAACTATTATTGCATCATTACTCTTATTATCTTGTGTCTCAAAAGACAGAAACGGGTTTCAATCATTCTAGTACACAAAGTTTCAATTTTGGCTCTTGAACTTAATATCCCATGGTCCATGTTATACTTTTACCATATCCAGTATGCAAAAGAATGTTGATCACAAGCATTTCTCAGTATACAGATAGAAAGCAAGAGTTAACAACATAAAATTACAAAAGCGAATTACTCAAAAAGAAGTTACTAGATTTAGCTGCTACCAGTGATCAGACTCGTCTTTTTAGATAACGAAACAAACTCAAGGGCCAGGCATCATACTGAAATATAAATGTCATATCAAAGTTTACAATTTCGTGTACTGGTATTGTACACGGTTAGGACTCAAAACGTTACATACTGGTGTACCGAGAATTAATACACCTCCATGTACTGAGTTTCAAAAAAAGCCTAAAAGACAACTGGAAAAAAAAAGAGACTACTATAATGCACAGAAAGCCATACTGGACAATATGAGAATTTTTTGTTAATGCTAACGTTCAAATGTGAAACATATCAATTATGGAGAACCATCTAGCTTTATAAAGGATTTAAGAAGGGTTTATTATAGGCTAAGCAATCGACAAAAAAAATCATTAATTAGTTGGCTTAGAAACTCTAAGGGTTGTATTGAAAATTAAAAAGTCTCTTGCTCTTTCTAGGTGCTAACCTTGGGAGCCTATTTTTGTATTAAATATACTCTTCTTCTTCTCAGCTTTAATGCATTGTCTTAAAGTTGTTTAGGTCTCCTAGAAGCTGCATTTTAGGTTTCTAAATGGCATACAAGCTTACTAGGAGATTACTCCTAGGAATCATTGCCTATATTGATTGTACTAAGGCTCCTAAACCCTGATAAATATTAGGGCTTGTCAATGGATCAAACATTTGAGATTTGAATGAAAAAACTTGCATTTTCTCTACTCTTCCAGTTTCTTACTCTCCTCTCCAATCTCACTCCTCTCTTGCTCTTACTTCCTATCTGCTTCTCTCGTTTTGTTCAACATCAGTTTGGTGTCAGAGCTCATCAAAAACCTGCCTTGTACCTCATTGAGTCCCAACTAGCAGCAAAAACTTCAATCAACAATGCCACCACTCATGGATCCTTGCACCTCCAACGCCAATCCCTTGCATGTGGACTTGGACTTTAGGGCGACTGTCCCTAACTTCGAAGCAAACTGATTGAACAATTGCTAAACCTTTTAAGTTGATTCTAGTGTGGCAAAGTATTTGGCTCAATTTGAGGAATTTTTACTTGGGTGTGAAATAGAGGACCAAATCATCACTGTCTGAAGATTTGTTAATAGTTTGAGGTTTGACATCCGACGAGAAGTCTCTCTTAGTTTACCTACACCATAGAGGAAGCTTCCCGATGAACCCTTGAGATTGAGAAGTACCTCAAACCAGGGTTCGCAATTTCATACAGTACCGACATATCGGGCTCTGGTCGGTACAGTATAAGCATACCGCTCGATATGCTATATATAGATATATATATATATGTATATAAATATATATATACCTACATATATATGTATATATATATGTATGTATGAATACATGTATATGTATATCAAGGTTTGTCGTGCCACCCTGTACCGCCCGATATGGGCGGTATGTATCGGTACGATAGGGTACTGGTACGTGAACCGCCTCATATTGGGTGGTACATATTTAATATATAATATTATATTTATAGGATATGTTAGACCTTCTCATTGAATCTAGTTGATTTTACAAAGTTGACCTAAGAAGCGAATACCACCAGATTCGTATTAGACCTGAAGATGAATAGAAAACAACATTTCAAGACTCAAGATGGCCTATACGATTGGCTAGTCATGCCCTTTGGTCTATCCAATGTCCCAAGCATATGTGTTTTATGAACCAAGTTTTACGACCCTACATAGACAAATTGGTTATAGTTTAATTTAACGAAATATTGATCTTTAGTAAGACCAAAGAGAGACATTTAGAACATCTTTGACAAGTTCTTACTACCTTCAAATTGCTAAGCTCTATGTCAATCTGAAAAAGCATTCATTCATGCAAACATATATCATATTCCTCAACTTCATTTCTGCCCAAGGTATTATTACTGATCCAGAAAAGATCTGCATCATTTAGAGTGGTCTGGACCAAAACCCTTTCTGAGGTTCAAAGTTTCCATGGATTAGTTTCCTTCTATAGGAAGCTCATTAGAGGGTTCAGTTCCATTATGGCACCTATCATTGATTGTCTAAAGAATGGTGATTTTTCTTGGACCCTAGCTGCTACCAAGGCCTTTGTTAACATCAAAATGAGAATGACCATCGCTCTGTTCTTAGGCACACTTAGTAAACCCTTTGAGGTCAATTGTGATGCCTCTGGTATAGGCATAGGAAGAATTGTAAATCAAGAGGGTCAACCTATCACCTTTTTCAACGAGAAACTCAATGATGCAAAACAATATTATGCAACCTACGACAAAGAATTCTATATAATTGTGCAATGTCTTACATTTTGGCAATCTTACCTACTACCACAAGAGTTTGCCTTATTGTCTGACCACCAAGCTCTAAGGTACCTAAATACCCAAAGGAAGTTAAATGTCTGATATGTCAAGTGAGTTAAGTTTCTCAATGAAACTTTTATGTAATTAAGCATTATTCTAGCACTCAAAACAAGGCTACTGTTGCCCTTAGTCAAGTTTCTACAATCCTATCTACCATGAGTGTTAAGGTCATATGATTCGAGTGATTAAAAGAAGAGTATACCCAATGTCCAAAATTTACCCACATCTACCAAGAAGTTCAAGATGGAAACATTCATAAACATATTGACTTCACTATTAGGGATGGTTACCTTTTTTGATCCACTAGATTATGTTCCCAAATCCTCCCTTCAAGACTTCCTTATTTGGGAAATGCACGCAAGTGGATTAGCAAGTCACTTAGACCGAGAAAAGACCATTGTATTAGCCAAGGACAGATTTTACTAGCCTTCCTTAAAGCAATATGTTGCTCAAATAGTGTCACAATGTCGCACCTATCAAATTACCAAAACTCATAAACACAATCCTAGCCTATACACCCCTTCCACTTGCCTTAGAACCAGTCCACTCCTTCGCTCAACATATTCATGGTTTGCATACTAAGATTCGACGTAAAATTGTCATAAATAATGAAAGTTACAAACTTGCTATCAATGCACATCGTAGAAGTCAACAGTTTCAAGTTGGTGATTATGTCTTGGTTCACATTTGCCCTAAGAGATTCCCTAGACACTCATTCAAGAAGTTGCAAGTCCAATCCGTTAGTCCTTTCCTCGACATCCGAAAACTAGAATCTAATGCATATATGCTCGATATGCCTTCTGACTTAAATATTAGTTTAGTTTTTAATGTGGAGGATTTAACTTCATATCATGGTACTTTTGAGCTTCCTCCATCTACCAATGTTCTTGTAGATGACAATCCTCCCATAGCACCAACTCTCCCACAACACAGGATGATGTAGAGGCTATTCTTGATGATTGTCTTATTACATCTGCTAATAGCATCAGTCAGCACTTTCTTGTCAAGTAGTGTAATTGTCCAGCTTCCGATGTCACAAATTATTTTAAAGGAACATTGTGACTTTGCACCAAATTTATTGGACCAGTACCTTGCAAATCACTCTGCGGGGTCCAATTCTTTTCCAATAAGGGAGAATGATGGAGAATCATCTAATTTTAAAGGATTTAAGAAGGGTTTATTCTAGGCAAAGAAATTAATAAAAAAGTCATTAATTAGTGCGGGGTCCAATTCTTTTCCAATAAGGGAGAATGATGGAGAATCATCTAATTTTAAAGGATTTAAGAAGGGTTTATTCTAGGCAAAGAAATTAATAAAAAAGTCATTAATTAGTTGTGTCACGACCCAAGTCTGATGGGCTAACTGGCTTATCAATTTTGTTTGACCTAAATCACTGGTCAAAATGCTTAAGTTAAAATTTATAATAATACACTCATCAGACCCTTATAAGCTAATCTTAATCTTGTCCATTTTCAATGTGGGACTAATCGGAGTGTTATAATTTCTCCCACTCAGGGCTTGACGTCCTTGTCAAGGCTCAACATAGCCCCAGATCAAACACTAGTATGGTGTATGTGAGGCATAACTTAATGGAGGCTCCACACCGTAATGATTCATTTGACTCTGTTCACAAGTAACCCTTTCCTACTTGCCTCTCACCATGACCAAATACTAGGTCAACTCTGATACCAAATATCATGACTCGAGCCTGATAGGCTAACTGACCTATCAACTTCGTTTGATCCAAACCACTTGTTAAAATGATTAAACTGAATTTTTTATAGTACACCCATCAAACTTTTATAAGCTAATCTTAGTATTGCCCACTTCTGATGTAGGACTAATCAAGATGTTACAATTTCCCCTGCTCAAGGGCTTGAAATCCTCGTCAAGGCCCAACATAGTCCAAATCAAGCCATAGCATGATGCATGTGAAGCATCGCCCACTGGTGGCTCCACATCGTGATGAGTCCTCTTACTCCATCCACGAGTAATCATTTCCTACTCGAGCCCCTCATCAATGGATCAAACACTTCAGATTTGAATGAAAAAACTTGCATCTTCTCTACTCTTCCAGTCTCTTACTCTCCTCTCTAATCTCACTCCTCTCTTGCTCTCTTGCTTTCTGTTCTACATCAATCAGTGTTCAGGTTACTTTTAACCAACATTAGAAAATGTACATAAAGAAAATTGTAAACAAAACTCAACTTTAAGATTGTCATATACTCTTTTTTTTTTCTCGCCAGCTTACATATGGCAAAGGTTGAATGATATTCTATTTCTAACATTCTTTAACGAACAATTGTATGCAAAACAAGTATTTTAACACAAGGCAAAAGAAATCAAGAGTACCTCAATTATTATAAAGCCTTGTTCTTTTGCACAGGCATATATGGCAGCAGATTTTCCACTCTGCAAGGACCACAGATGAATAACTTATACAAGTGGCAATTTAATTCAACTCATTCATCTTAGTCACTACATGTGGGTGAGGTGATCACATGATAAAAGCAACAGTAAATCACCACCACTTGTAAATATAGAAAATGGGCGACATATGATTTATGATTTTATTTTTCCTTTTTTTTTGTTCTTATTCCTAGTATATGATAACTTTTCAATTAGAAGATCAATTTTCTATTGCTATATATATGACTAAGTTATACAAAGTTCTAGAGTGTAAGATACATCAACATAAAATTCCCAGCATAGTCGGTATATCTTGAAGCAGGTCAAATGAAAAGTCCACTGTCTAGCATATGTGCATGCTGAGCAGGGATTATCAATAAAAATCATAAAAAAAAAAAGAGTACCGAATATAATGAAAACAATTAAACAATGAGATTTTATTTGATAATGCAAAACATATTAAGGGTGATATATCAGTCATCATGTCAAAGTTTACACATGATATTTATCTGGAGAGTGTTTCTAGTAAAATTTTGTAGATAGAATCATTAAGAAAATTTTGTTTTAGTTTGTCCTAGCAAGGTTTCTACCACCGGAAACAATAAATACAAATAGATGACCATTTATCTGCAGTAACCATCGACTCGCAAATATGTTAGAAGTAACACATACCAAACCTAAACGAGAAGGTCTAGTTAACAGCTTAAAGCAATGTGAAAAACAAGTACGATACATGTAAGAGGGCAAGTTTAACTCTTCCCAATCTGGTACCAGAATGTGCATAACTACTGTGGCACCTTAACAAGTGACAAAGAACTAAGCATTCAGGTTTCAAGATGCATGAGGTACACCACGGTATTTACTGCTCTGGCAGGGGAGTGACACGTGGATTGGACAATTTTGTTTGGTCCAGTTCAAAATAAGATGCACTGGATGGTAAGTACATACCCGTTTTTTTTTCTCTCTTAAGTTTCTGTAAATCATTTTTGGCTGTAAACTGACAAGGTTCTCAAAGTTGTAAACCTGCTTTTATAGAGCCTTTGAAAAGTTTACAACTTCTAGAAAACTATAAACAGCAACAGTTGTTTGCGGAGCTTACTTCTCCCCTCTATCTCTCTCTATGCCGCAACTACAGACAAAGCTACAAATTTAACCTCCACCACAGCTGCAGCCGCATCTGCTGAGCCAACGGCAGCCTTCACCTCGGCATCCGCCTCCTCTCATCACCACTGCCATCCTCTCCTCATGTCACCACCATCACCTCCATTAATATGTATTGCCATCTCCTTTACTCCTCAGACACCTTGTCCTTCACCACCTCCGCCTTCTCTGTTGGTTCCTTCTCCACCATCATCTCCACCTCCCCCATCTTCTCTCCTGTTTCTCTTTCTCTTTCTCTCTCTGCTCTGCACGGTATTGACACATACCAAGTATTGGTACATCAGTTCATACCAGAACCATATTGGCCCAGCAGTGGTCGACCATATTGGCACCAGACCGAGTTTTTAAACCATGGTAATCTAAAACAGAATCCCACCCACTTAAGTTTTCTGAGACATGATATTATCAAGAAAATTAGAGAAAATCAGATCCCAGATGATTAGTTAATAGAGAGTTCTAGAAACACAAACGTTATCAAATCTATCAAGAACAAACACACAAAAAATCAGATACTAATTATTTGTAGGTCAATACGCACCCCAGCTGGACCGGTAATCAAAAGCACATTGCTTAGATTGAAATCATCTTCTCGGTCATCCATATCAAATTCAGTCTCAGACAAGGTTTCATTATCTTCAACTGTATAATGCTCCCTAGAGCTACATTTCTTGCCACTTTTTTGACCTTTGACATGCCAAGACTTGAGCCATTCACTAAGCTGTCTAACTGATCGAAAATTTCCACAGACCTGCAGAACCAACCTGATAAAGTTAGCCCCTCATATCTGAGATGTTGATCAATGATAAAATAAATTTTATGTGATAGCAGCAGGGTTTTCTTTTTGGTAGCATATCTGCTGACTAGCACAAACCAAGCAGAATGAACAATAGAGCATATTTGGTAAGGCACAAGTGCCAATTATCCATACTAGTGCAGGCCAGTGTGCCCGTCCTTGCTCTGATCAAAATTGTTAGCTTTCTGTAGTCTAAGAGCAGCACAAGGAGAGAGCAAACTCAAACCTCACCTCTGAGGCATTTTCTGGCTGGTACTTGGCTGTCCAGAGACTACATTCAGGGCAATACTCAGAACGTCTATAGTATGACAACAACCTAAAAAAATCGGAAACAATTTCCGGAGAAGTGAAGATTAAAAGTTCAACAAACAAAAGGCAACAACTAGAACTGATTCAAAAATTGACATAGTGCCTAAAAGATCTGCACAAAAAATAAGAGAATTTCCAGATTTCTTACCTTTCTTTATGAAGTTCATCCTGATGCCCGCTCTCTGAATTTTCTACATAACTACCACATCTTGATAACGAACGAAAGTTGCTATTTAGATGGTCCTGGAAATACATATACAGTCAGAAGAATAGTGCTAAATGAACAAAAACAACAGTGAGGACCTTACAAACAGATACATGACTAGTTTTGAGCATGTACCAGTCAGCAATGAAATACCTCTAGGTAGGGCAATGGCTGCTGCTTTTCATATTGCCCATCAGATACTACAGATGTGGTTATTGTGGAATTCTTTTCTTCTGTGTTTGATGCTTGATCCATGTGCATCTCCTCAAGAAAAGAAGTATCTAGCCTTAAAGGCTTAACTAAGCCCCCACAAACTACTGAAGAATCTTCCAAAGCATGACCACCATAGTCAAGGTTTTGCTCCTTAAAGTTCCAATTACCCCAATCCAATGAAATGTCATCAACCTAAAACCGAAAATAGAGCAAGATATACTACTGAAACAGTCATATTTTGGAACATCATATGCTGAAAACCTTTACAGAAAGTCAGAAACTAGAAACCAACATAACCATGCACCTGAGTACCAAGTATATGAACAGGTGCATAAGATATAACTTCGCCCCAAGCATACCCAGGCAATTGCCTGTCCTCCAACTTCTTAAGATATTGGGCCTCTCGCAACATCTTGACTTCTTTTCTAGAAGTGAATAATGGGTGCATCTGCTTTCCTGCAGATAAGTGCATGTTTTCCTGTTAATAGAAACAAGAGCTTGTTCTCAGTCAATCTGATAGAACAACCTAATTACATAGGATTAAAAAAAATATAACTGAAAACTTTTACGAAAAGGTGAAGCCTAGTTATATTTTTAATAATACTCACCTGCTGGATAGGTATAACGGCTAGTATTTAAAATAAAGGATTGGAAAGACATACAGATACAGAAAAAAAAAGAACTGAACTGTAAAACCCCACCGCCATGTGACTCCAGCAGGAAAAAGAACATCATGTTTACACCTTTTATAGGATCCCAACCTCCTTGAAAACCATACCTCTCTTTAATTTTTAAAACTTTAAATGGCTCTCTACAGGAGCCATGTAAACCTTTTCATAAAGGCAAAAGTTTCCATGTATGATTATGCATAAAAGGTAGAAATACAGTATGATCATTCTAGAATAAAGATTGCATTGCCTAGACAAAAGGAAAATGCACAAAGATACAAGAAGAGAACAATTCACATGTAAGTATACAGGAAATTTTCTACTTGGAAAACACGGAAATGTTAATGGTGAATTATGATTGAATCGATTTGGAATTTCTAAACCATATAGTCTCTGGAAACAAATTGTTGACAATTATGGGGAGCAGATCAGAGTATTATCTGTCTGGAAATGTAAGGAAAGATTTTGAAAATCAATCCAATATCGTTTTTGGCAACTTATCAGGCAAACATGGTACCAAGACACTAAGCAGTATACCAACTTGTACCACCTAGTCTTACTGAATAAAATAATAAAAAATGGTATGTCAAGTAGTATCAACCTGCATGATCCATTACTAGTGCTTTGCTGGACCAGTAAAAAATTGGTTGGTCCATGTCAGTCTGACAGGTACTTAAACTGTGATATGAATCAAATGTTCCATTACATGTTAATGCAAATTTTGGAATACAAACATCTTCAACCTATAAGACCTTACATCATGCAAGAATGCAGACTACACCATGTATGTAATATTAATAGACAGGATATGACACTAAAATTCTTGAGCTTTCAATAATGTTGAACTAACTGGTTAGGACTTAGGAATGCTGTGTTTCATCAGTTATATTAATGTCAGACACATTACTCACAAATTTTTGATACTGTGACTGTGTAATGTAAAGAACAACATAGTTTAGAGATTATTTATGAGTTAATTTATTGTGATTTATTCTTAAACTATTTATAGATAATTAGAAAAAGCAATGACCTGTGCATAGTGAAATTCTTCGACTGTAAAAGAAAGGTGCAGAAGAAACATTCCATGAAGCTGCATGTAACTAAAGTAAAGAAAATTCCTGGAACACCAATATAATTTAGGGAATTACCAACAAACAAAATAGTGAAAATGCTAAGTACCTCGACTGCTAGCTTTGCCTCGAAGTGAAGATTACACTTTGGCCTGAATGGGCCATCTAGATCCTTCGTGGCATCAGATTTACTAGCATCACTACTCTGACAATTCTTCAAACTTTTGCCACTCTTATTACCTTCAAAATGCTCCAAGGAATCAATCCTCATTATAGAATTTAAACAAAAATAAGGAAAAGAGTCCACTTCTTCTATTTTGCTGCATATCCTAAATAACACTTTTACAAGCAGATATAGGGGCATGTATGAACATGCATAAAACGCATTAGCAGCATCGAGAATCTTTTACCCATCGGTTAAACTGAAAATTAGGTCAATTTATATTTTCCAAATAAGTGTGAAATACAAGAAAACAAGACTTTCTTTAGTCATGTTTCAATGAAATACATGAGGAAATTCTGAACTTCTAAGCAAAAAATTATACTTTTAGGCATGAGCACTCAAATTCCTGGAAATTTCAACTTCAAAAAGAGAGGAACAGACTCAAAGGGTAATACTAAGACTCAAAAGAGCATTATATAGTTACCAAGCGAGGATAATGTATTTGGTCGGAATCATCTAATTTGTTCACTGATCAAGGATAATGTATTCAGTCAGTGATGCACCATTAACAGTTTCATGCACATTCTCTATGTTAATCATAGAACCCCTTGTCTTACAATTGCACTAAAATTTGAAAAAGTGTCCAAGAATCCAATATTTATAACAGTAATATTTTGCACAGTTCTTCTGACAAAGTCAGAGCATGTAGATCTCAAATTTTATTCTATTCTTTAATAATCCTCATTATGGTACATAGTAGATATGGCATTCTTTAACCATCCTCATTACATTCCAAAACTCATCTACATGAGAATCTAGTGTATTTGGGTTATCATATCTGAATTTATTAGACACAAGAAATATGTATGAATGGGAGCAATATTGATCATTTCATGTCATTGCACCATACTCTATAATTTTAGAATTATACACTGATTACGAATCCATTTTTTATTGCTCATGCTCTCTGCTTTTTTTTCCTTTTAATTTATTTGAGTGCAACCTTTCTGAATTATTGTTCTTCATGTTGTTATCATGGGCTATTTTACTTCCATTCTTTGGACATACATACCATTTGAAGGGTGAGAGAGGCCACTAAGTTTGCCATGCCAAGAATGAAACTTAATGGTGCCTCAAATACTAACACAACACGAGTGAATTGAGAATGGCATCTCGGATTCCTGATCACAAGAAAGAAAGGAATCATTACAGTCCATTAGATACCCCTTGTTTTTAATAATAACATTGATCCTAGTGAGACCTCAACCTAAAAGACAGGAACCAATGCTTCAAAAACAGAAGCTAACCAAGTCTGCATTCAGTTTCACATTAAAACTTGATTAAAGAAGTTTTATCAGAACAACTAATACGTGGTCTTAAACTCATCATTTTTTTCGTACAAAAGTTAATGAGAAATTTTGTATGCTCCATACATAAGCATATTCAATATATACTGTTTAAGATTCATTAGAGAGAAGTTCCTGTAACAGTTGAAGAATAGCTTCTAAATAATATATATTAATATGTCACATGTGCAAGCTAAAATAGTTTGTCGGGTCACTCTACAGTACATGAAAATATTGTTTTATTTAATAATATGATGCATCTCCAATCATCTACCTCCTGGGGGCAGCAACATAAATGCCTATATGTAAAGTTACCAGGTGATACCAACGAACTTTTGCTTCCCGTTCTTGGTGTCCTTCTGGTAATTGGAGACTGCGAGGGAAGTTTTAAAGAGATTAGACAATGTGCATGTAGAAAAACATGAATTCAGAAGCAAAATTGTCGGCTCTATAAAGATTGGAAGCGGGGATGCAAAAGGTAAAGATTCAATGTTTCTTCTTGAGAGAATCATTGAAAAAAGATTGGCAACCCATTGAACAGAATCTCGGCTTGTTCTCATGACTGGAAACTAACGGGAAGTCCAAATCCAGCTTGCCACCAAACTCCAATAGAAAAAGAAAAGGAACAGAAATTTGAGGACACAAGGAACAAAAAACAACAAAAGAAACCTAGAAAGGGTCAGATATTTAAACCTAGCCCCAAACAGAAGACCGATCTGCAAGAAATCACCTTCTTGGGAGTTTTTGCCTTGGGTTTCCTCTTCCTCTCCCGCTTCCCCGTGTTCTCCCCCTCGGTGTCTTCCCCCTCGCTCTCCCCCAGCTCCACCACATCCGTCTCGGCCGCCTCTCCATCATCTCCCCTGGGTCGACCCCAACAAAGCTTGGACTGGACGCATCTCCGCCGCCGCTTCGCCTCGGAGGGCGACGGCGTGCCCTCGATCTCCCCCAGCATTGCTTCTTCCACGGATTTGCCCATCAGATTTCCGGAACCGATCGTTGCAGATCGAACTCCAGCCAACTGATATTCGGACCGACGACAGCTAGGGTTCAAGGAGGAGAGCACGGCGGGAGATTTTGGCGAACTCGGATGAGTTCCCGCGCTTAAGGAGAGACAGTGCGGCGGGTTTGCGATCTCCGAGAAATTAACCGATCTCCACGTCCATCGAGCTCGAAGAAAAGAAAAACCTTTTTCTTTTTTCTAACCTTCGGTATCACGTGCCTTCTACGTGATAGCGTCGTAGCGGAAACCTGAGGAGGTTGTTTCCTGGAGCATTTATTAATCTGGATGCTTCGACCTAATTGGACTAAATTAAACCCGATTCGGGATCACGGATTTAATATATAATGTTATGAAGTGGTTCGTCGGCTTCTATTTTGATAAGTTATATCATTTATTTGATAATATACTCCTAAAAAGCAAATGAATCTTCCTATTTGTGGTCCGTGTAGATAGATAATTATAATAAGGCAACATTACGTATTATCGCCTTAAATTTAATAATTCTGTGTCTATCACAATGTATTTTCTAAAATAAAATAATATATTAAGAAAAAAAAAACTATTACAGCCTAAGTTCTCCTCTAAGGGAGCCAATTAGCCCTTTACAAAACCACTAGCCGGTGGTTATATTTGAAGCGATTCACTAAACAGTGAGCACGCTAATTAGTCTTTCTATGAACATGAGTCACCTGCCAAGCCCCTAGCTTCCTCAAAAACTAAAAAAATTCTGTGATTGAGGAAGTGTATAATTTGGATAGCATCAGTGTCAATCTCCAAACTCAAGTATAGTTAATATTTATCAATTAATGGAATAATATTGAAATTTAAATTAACATCGATATCCCTATCAACTCTTTTCCGAGCATCTCCGGACATACAAGCTTGAGATGATTGCACGTCGAATGAAGAGCCATTTGGAGTCAAACAACTCATACCAGAGCATGGGACTTTGAAGACCTCGTCGGCTCCTACGGACTATCCCAAGCCAGATACTTTATCGTCCAACTCCTCAAACTCATTCTGGGTTCAACTACGCCGGGTCAATCGTCGTTTGGACGAAGTCCAAAGAGAGTTCTGTAAGTTAAAGGAAGAACACGGGAAAGGCTCTCTCGGGGAATCTCTTTTCCAAGACAAACCAATCTCTCCCAACTTCCGCCTACCGTCACTAGATTCTTATGATGGAAGCTCCAACCCGATAGAGCATGCCACCGCCTTTCGAGCCCAGATGGCTCTGTATGGCACATCTGACGCCCTGACGTGTCGAGCCTTCCCCACCACCCTCCAAGGTCCTACACGAATGTGGTATAACCGGCTAAAGCCTTTCTCGATCTTGTCCTTCAACCAACTAGCAAAGGAATTCGAACTTAACTTTCTGGCCAGTGCTAAACTGAAGTCATTCGTGTTGTGCTCCTCAGCTTGAATCAGAAGGACGACAAGCCCCTCTCTCACTTCATCTCTCGCTTCGCTACAAAGATCAAGGTAGTCCCTAATGCCCATTTTTCTTTAATTATGCAAGTATTCTTAATGGGGTTACGGTCGTCCAGGTTATTTTGGTTGTTGATCGAGAGACCACTAGCGATCGTGCTCGAGATACTCCAACGTACCAACCAGTACACCACTACAGAGGTGCTAGTGGCGGGGAAGCATGAGGATCACAAGAGGCCTCACTCAGAGAAACCCCGAGGTTAGCCGCTGTAGCCCCTGAGGAGGCGTCTCGATCGGTCAGAACCATCCTACCCGAGGCTACATTTGTCCCCTCTAAACTTGACAAGGATGGAGATTTTTCTCCAAATCAAAGGAAAGGGACTCTCGAGGATGCCCAATCCAATCACAATCCCACGGGAGCTCAGGGATTAGTGAAATATTGTTATTTCCATTGAGACTATAGCCATGACATGGAGGAATACCATGACCTTAAGAACTGAATCAAGGAGCTCATATGCAAGGGATATCTCAAACATTACGTGAAGAGGCCCTGAGAGCCTTCCCCGCGTCCCCATTGCCCAATAGAGAAGCATATCAACATCATTATTAGCGGACCAGCATCTGACGGAGATAATGGATTGGGCCGGAAGACTTATGCTTGAGCCATCGTGGAAAAGAACCCCATGTGAAAAGACGAACCAAAGATCACCTTTGAGGCAGGGGAAACTAAATACCCTGACCACAATAATGCCATGGTGGTCTCAGTCTGCATTGCCAATGCCCGAGTCAAGAGGGTTATGATCGGCACCATAAACTTGGTTGATGTCTTATATTTTGACGCATTCTAGAAGCTCGAGCTGACCACCATCAACCTATCACCAATGAGTTCCACCGTCATCGGGTGCATAGGTGGCTCTATTGCCCCTCTTGGGACAACCATTTTACCCATCACCATCGTACATAAGCCGAGGTCCAAGGCCGTAATGGTCACCTTCATGGTGGTCAACCTCTCGTCGGCGTATAATGTCATCCTCAGTTGGTTGCTTCTCAACGGGTTGAGGGCAATCGTCTCCACCTACCATCGGGTGATGAAGTTTTCGACCCGAGCGGGGATCGAAGAAGTGAGAAGCGACTCTCGGGAGTACAGACAATGTTACATGGCTGTTGTCACATTGACAAAGAAGTTGAAGTCCGATCATTCGACCCTGAAAAAGGCAAAGCTATCGTCACCACCTTCCGATCGACCTTTAATTGACCCTTGCAAGGCGTCAGAGACCCGTGTCGACCAAAGGCCATGGAGCAAGTGTTGGAAGTTCCCCTTGACAAGCACCGACCTGACCGAGTCATGTAGATCGGGTCCATGCTCCCAGAGAAAGACCAAGCTCAGCTTATTAATTTTCTAATAAACAACACTGACATTTTTGCATGGTCACCTAAGGATATGTCGGGCCTTGATCTTGAGGTCGTGCAATATCATCTTAGCATCCTTTATAAGGCATAGTCGGTAAAGCAAAGGCCTAGGAAAATCACCTCGGACTGATAGAAGGTGATTAGCAACGAAGTAGATTGTCTGATGGAGGCAGGGTTCATAGCCAAGGTCAAACACCCTCAATGGCTCTCCAATATAGTTCTTGTCAAAAAATCTAATGAAAGTTGGAGGATATGCGTTGATTATCTTAATCTTAACTGAGCATGCCCGAAGGATTATTACTCCCTCTCGATCAATTAGTTGACTAAACCTCGGGACATGAGCTCCTCACATTTATGGACATCTTTTCGGGCTATAACCAAATCTTCATGGCTCCTAAGTGCTAGTTAAGTGCCCTGCAAGCCAATCACGTGAATGATGGCATGTGCGACACGATTTTTTTGCTTATGATTATTATAAGTATATTATCACTTTTATGTTGCATATTACATATATTGTGATATCTTTGGTTCTGTACAATGGGAATCAGATCATAATGAGATCATGATAATGAGACTGATTCACCTTTTAACACATATCCTAAATGATCATAGTCATAGTTTACTCAAAAGGGACATCGAGATAACCGACCAGACTAGTATACCGTATATCCGTGCATATGATGGTGGTGACTGATCTCATAGCCACTTGTATGATGACACTAAGGATACAGTACATGTGCTCATTAGAGAATGAGTTCACTAATTGATCTACTTATGGAATCCTATATGGTTAATGATACCTAATGTCAGACGGTGATTCTGTAGCCCCAGTTGTGTGTTTGGTCCTCAAACTTGAGACATCAAGGATGCCTTATTTGAGTACTCTTTTCTTTGATCTCGAACTTACAGGTTTGAAAAGTTCTAGATCTAGTACAATCGATTATCAGGATTGGTAGCCAATCTTACGAAAGTAATTGAGTATTAATAGAGGATCATCCACTATCGGTATCACGAGAGGAATATCCACTCTCGGTATTACAAAGGTAATTAAGTATTAAGGCCAGGGTCGTTCAGATTGAGAGATGAGTTCTCTAGGAGAATCATATTAGAGCGGGACTTGGATTGATTTCATATGTGACCTGACAGTACCATACCCAATATATAGTCTCTGAGATATTAGATAGATGAGAGACTATAAATACACGGTAACTAAGGACAGATAGGTCCAATTGATTAGATCCCTTGAACCATTTGGGGACTACAATGCAATGGCCTAGTACCATAGTTGATGAGTTGAGTGAATTGTTGTGAGATAATAATTCACTAAGTCAAAAGGAGTTATGACAGGTAAGGCTCAGTGTCAGCTCTATATTGGGCCTAGAGGGTCACACACATATTGTAGATGTTTCAATGAGTAGAGGATTGAATATGAGTTATCCAATCAGGCCCTATTCTCATTAGATGAGACCTAGCATTAATATACTCTTTGCATGAGGCCTAGTTAGAGGCCAATTGAGATTATTAGATAGAGATCTAATAATCTAAGAGGAGTGGGTAATTGGATAGAGATCCAATACCCACTAAGATAGGATCTATTAAAGTTTTTAGTGACTCTGTATAAATAAGAGGCAAGGGTGGCACAATAGTGATAGGCTGCACCTTTGGCCACCTGCTCCTATTCTCCTCCCTCCCCATCTTCTCAACTGACCAGCCCTTCCCTGCAGCGAGAGAGTAGTGAAGAAGATAACAGATCTTATTCCATGAGTGCTGTGAAAAGGTGCGCAAGAGTTACGGGTTTTAGGCTACGATTGGAAGAGCATCGCTGCAACAATCCATCATATAGATATCGCTAGAGAGGATAACATTTGATCTCCTTCATCCTCTCCATCTGGATTAGAATTTCAAAGATATACGATCTCCCTAGGTAATCAATCACTCACGCATCGTAGTTTTCGATTTTATAATTTTTTATGTACTAATCTTTGTACGACGACATGATAAACATAGGAAACCATTTTTGTTTAGTTCTTTTGCTATGCATGTGATGCTTTGGGTTTCCTAATAGTGGTATCGAGCTAGGTTACTCGTGCAATAATTTGGCTTTTAAGCTATGTGTGATGATATAGAATCATATAGAATTGTTCTACATGTTCTTGCTGCACATGAAGATGCGTATGGAGAGGTGGTGTGCGCGCTTAGCCACTAAGGCAGCTGTCGTAGGCAAACTGCCTGTAGGAGAGGGCAGCCACCTATGGGCAAGCCGCCTGCAGGGGTGGACGCTCACGGCCAAGCCCTTTGCAAGGACAGTCACCGCCGCCTACGGGCATAACACCCGTGGAGGCGCCGCCTATGGACACCACGCCTACCCATAGGGGTAGTCGTCGCTTGTGTAGGGGCGACGATGATAGTTCGCTGGAAGGGGGCAGAAGGCTTAGGGTTTTCTTAGCAAAAGGATGATTCTGTCCTTTAGAATTTGAGAAATTTCTAGTTCTATCCTTTTATCTAGAATTATAAAAATACCCTTAATAATTCTAAAAAATTCCTAACATGTCTCGTATTCTAAAAAAATAATTAATTAAATATTTTAATTAATTATTAATTATCTAGTAGCCCTACATGATGATATATGAAGTGGACGGATGATCATAAGTCATGTGTTGTGATATGTGTGCATATGTGATGATTATAATTATTATTATTAGGGCTTGTAAGCCTCCATTTTTCTCATTTATTGTTGGGCCTGCATACTTGTGATTTTGTTGTAATTATATGAAGAGACGCGGCGGGAGCATGGAGGTCTCAATAAGACCTATAATACCATCACGGGCGATCGTGACACATGGTTCTGTGTCGAGGATCCAACATAACTGACGATAACGAGATGGACGATCACAGGGCATGAAGATACGCCAATACACACATAAATCATATTGTGAATGATTGGGCCCATTGGCTCAGACTTAATCGCATTATGTGATAGTTCATGATCATCCAGTGTGGTATGCATATGTGATATGTGATAATGCATCTACTAGATATATATTTATATTTGCATGCGATGTAGATATATATATATATATATATATATATATATATTAAATATGTATGTATGACACAATATATTAGAAGACCAACACAAAAAAATCTTTCCACGATAATATTAAGTCGGTGAGCATGAGACAATAAGATTGATCCACGTGGCCTTCCATCGTTATATGAAGAAATTAAATCATGATATAGGTTGAGTTGGTCAAGTCCCAGCTCACCTATCTATGTGGTTCAAGATCTTGCCGACGAAATAGAGATATCACTAGTGACCTGAGGATATGACATATTTGGTCGAGTCCCTAGAGGGTATATCATTAAATCAAACTCATCTAGTTACGATGGTGATGACTTAACTAAATATTATGGTTGGTCAAGTCCCTCGAGACCATGAAGGTTCGGAGTGTTTGAAAACCTTAGTGGGAGCATCACATGCGCAGTGAAAATCAAAACAAAAACTGGTTTCCCACGTAGATCAAATCATCGTGCAAAAGATTGGAGTCACGAGAAAGTAGTAAAAATAAAAAAAAAACTACATCGTATGATAGATTGATTTACCTAGGGAGATCGATCCTTATAATCCAGATCTCGATGAAGATGATGAAGGAAGTCAACCTATTCTTCTCTAGCGGTATCCACACGATGGATCTCTACAGTGAAACTCCTCCAATCTGATCTCGTAACTCTTGTGTAGAGGGAGGGAGGAGAATAGGATGGGGAGATCAAAGCTGTAGCCTATCAACCATGAGTCTCTCCTCCTATTTATAGAGAGCCACCAAAAACCCTAGGGGTCATGCCTTAGTGGATATTGGATCTCAATCCAATTATCCACTAACAGTGCATTATTGGATCTCTATCCAATAATCTCCTTAGGCCTCTAATTGGGCCTCAAGCAATGAGCTCATTAGTGCAGGGTCCCATCTAACGAGAATAGGGGCTAATTGGATCTCCATCCAATCCTCTATTCGTTGAAGCATCCACCATATGTGTGTGACCCTCTAGGCCCGATATCGAGATGACTGTGAGCTGCTCCCATCAGAACTCATTCTAATATAGTGAATTATTATCCCCATAATAATTCACTCGAATCATTGACTATGGACGTACTAGGCCACTATGCCATAGTCCCCAAATAGTACAGGGGGATCGAATCCATCGGACCTGTTTGTCTACAGTTATCATGTATCTATAATCCCTCATCCAACTAATATCCCAGAGACCATATATTGGACATAGTGCTGTCAGGTCACATACGAAATCCATCATAGTCTCGCTCTAATCAGATTCTCCCGAAGAACTCTTTCTCTCTCAATCCGTCATAGTCTCGCTCTAATCGGATTCTCCCGAAGAACTCTTTCTCTCTCAATCCGAATGACCCTGACCAGAGATTTGTCTGAGCAAGCACATATAGGATATTCCTCTCGTGATACCGAGAGTGGATGATCCTCTATTGACACTCAATTACGTTCGTAAGGTTGGCTACCAATCTCGATAACCGGTTGTACCAGATCTGGAACTTTCCAAACTTATAAGTCTGGCGTCAAAGAAAGGAGTACTCATACAAGACATTCTTGGTGTCCAAATCTAAGGACCAAATACACAACTGAGACTATGGAATCGCTGTCTGACATTAGGTATCATTAACCATATAGCATTCCATAAACGGATCAATCAGTGAACTTATTCTCCAATGAGTACCTGTACTATATCCTTAGTGTCTCCACACAAGTGGCTATGAGACTAACCGCCTCCATCATATGGACGTGTATATTACATCGGTATGTCTAGTTATGTCGATGTCCCTCTCGAGTAACCTATGATCAGGATTATTTAGGATCTGTATTTAAAGGTGAATCGATCTCATTATCGTGATCTCATCACAATCCGATTCTCATTGCACAAAACCAAGGATATCACAATATATATGCTATAGATAATATAATGTGAGAATATGTCAATATTAATCATAAGCAAAAAGATCACACAACATGTCACACATGCCATCACTCATTTGATTGGCTTGCAGGGCACCTGTAACTAGCAGGTAATAGCTATGTCTTGGCTTGCAATGGAACAGGCAGGGATTGCTTCTACATTTGATGGGCATCCAATGACTCCTCATGCTGAGGTCATGTTGGCTAGTGCATCGGCTTGTGTGTTTTTCGCCTGGGGAACCTTGGTTAGGAAAAAGTGCTAAAAATAATTGATTAGGCGTCATTCCTTAGTCAAGTACTTTGCCATGATCAGATCACGAGCCTCATAGTCCACGTTGATGTGGTTGATCACTAGGTGGGAGTTGTTGAAGACCTTGAGCTCCTTTATATTTAGTTCTGACACCACGCGTAGCCCTAAAAGCAAGGCTTCGTACTTAGCCTCATTGTTGGTGGCTTTGAACTCAAAGCATAGCACTCACTTGTACAGTCGATCATCAGGTCCTTTTAAGATGCGGTTTGCTCACCCTCTTTCAGTGTTGGCCAAACCATTGACAAATAGAATCGACTCTTGCGCCGTAGTTCCGAGAGGTGTTGTTTGAGGTGGGGGTTAGCTCGAAAATGAAATCTACGAAAGATTATGCTTTAATATCCATCCCCGAGATATACTAAATATCGAATTCCCTAAGCTTGATCGACCACTTGAGCATTCAACTTGATGCATTAAATTTAGAAAGAATTTGGTGAAGGGGCTGGTCTGTTACCACTCTTATGGTGTGGGCTTGAAAGTAGAGGTGTAGTTTCCTGACTGTTTAGATTAAGGCCAAGGCTAGCTTGTCGATTGGAGGATATCGCTCCTTAAGCCCATTCAAGATATGGCTGAAATAATAGATGGGCCTTTATGTGCCTGATTCTTCCCAGACTAGAACCAAGTTGACTGCATGCTTAGAGGCAACCAGGTAAATGTTGAGTGGCTCACTCGAGCTTGCTGAGGTGAGTTGCAATGGTTGAGCAAGGTGTCACTTCAACTTTTCAAAGGCTTCCTGGCACTCGGAGTTCCATTGAAAATCTTTGGTGCATTTTAATTCGAAAGAAGGGAAAACATTTGCTCCCAGACAGAGATATGAATCGGTTGATGGTAGCCAACCTCCTTGTGAGTCATTGTGTCTCTTTAATCGTCTGAGGGGGTTGCATTTCGGTGATACCCTAGACTTTCTCTGGGTTCACATCTATGCCCCTCTAATGAATGATGAAGCCGAAGAACTTGCTTGAGCTAACCCCAAAGAAGCATTTGGCAAGGTTGAGGTGCATTCCAAATGTCCCGAGTATTTGGAACATCTTGATGAGGTCCTCCAAGTGAGTCTCAGTCACTTTGCTCTTCACAATCATGTCATCGATATATACCTCCATATTCCTTCTAAATTGATGCTTGGACATATGGTTTACCATCCTTTGGTACATCGCACCTATCGGGAAATCTTTGATCGACATCTTATGCATAGCAGAAAACAAAAATCAAAATTTTCAAAGTTAAGTATTTGACCATTGTGAGATGATTGGTGTACGAAAAATTCGCAAACCTAACAAATTACACAAATCTTGAGAGATGTGTTACCTAGAGAGATCATATATCCCTGAAAATTTCCAAATCCGATGAAGAAGATAGAGTACTCGTGTACTCCTCTCTAGCGATAATCTATACAGTGGACGCGATGATAAGGCTCCTCGATTGTGAGATTAGCCTCTCCACACACACCACAAGGCTCTCAAGCCAAGGAGGCAGAGAAAGAGACTAAGGAGAAATAGGAGGGCAAGCTTATGTAGCTCTAGCCTATGAACCAAGGAGCCTCTTCCATTTATAGAAGTGAATGAGCATATTCCTTAATGGATCATGTTCACATTAGGTATTGGATCTTTATCCAATTACCCAATCCTATTGAATCTTATCCATAGGATCCAAACTCGGAACTCCATGGATATCTCATATATGTATCTTTACTCATCGTAATATCCACTATATATGAGTGACCCTCTAAGCCCGATACCAAGTTGGTCGTGAGTCGCTCATATCAGAACTCCTTCAGATAGAGTGAATAATTATCCACATAATAATTCAATCGACTCATCGATTATGGATGTACTAGGCCTTTACGCCATAGTTCTCAAATGATACAGGAGGATCAAATCCATCGGAACTGTCTATCCATAATTATCATATATCTATAGTCCATCATCCATCTAATACCCCAGAGACCGTATATTAGGCATGGATATTGTCAGGCCTCATACGAAATCTGAGTCTCGCTCTAATCAGATTCTCCTATAGAACTTCTCTCTCAATCTGAACGATCCTGGTCAGGGATTTTATCTGAGCGAGCACACACGGAATATTTCTCTTGCGATACCGAGAGTGGATGATCTTTTGTTGACACTCAATTGTCTTAATATGGTTGGCAAATCCCAATAATAGGTTATACCAGATCTGGAACATTCCAGACCTATAAGTCCGACGTCAAAGAAATGAGTACTAATACAAGACATCTTTGGTGTCTTAAGTCTAAGGACCAGATACAAAGCTGGGACAACTGAATTATTGTCTCACATTAGGTATAATTATCCGTCCAACATTCCATAAGTGGATCAATCAATAAACTCATTGTCTAATGAGTGTTTGCACTGTACCT
This sequence comes from Ensete ventricosum, assembly GCA_029747655.1. Classification (NCBI taxonomy): domain Eukaryota; kingdom Viridiplantae; phylum Streptophyta; class Magnoliopsida; order Zingiberales; family Musaceae; genus Ensete; species Ensete ventricosum. The sequence goes on along the minus strand of JAQQAF010000002.1, from coordinate 32,548,634 downwards.
CTAGTGTCCCCACATAAGCGGCTATGAGACTAGCCACCACTATCATATGAACAAGTATACAGTACACTGGTATATCCAGTTATCTTGATGTCCCTCTCAAGTAACCTATGACTAGGATGATTTAGGATATGTGTTTAAAGGCGAATAGTTCTTATTATCATGATCTCATCATGACCCGATTGTCATTACACAAATACAAGGACATCACAATATATATATAGAAAAATATATAATGTGAGAAAATACCAGTAATAATAAGAAAATAGATTACTATAGTGTATCATAGGTGCCATCACTCACGTGATTGGCTTATAGGGCACCTATAACAAGTAGCACTGGTGTTCTTCAGGCTGAATAACATGTTCTTATAATAGTAAACCCCTATATCAGTGATGATGGTAGTGTGTTCCTGGTCCTTAGTTTTGTAAAACCAACCAGGAGAGCATCACATACGTAATATAAGAACAAAATAAAAATGGTTTCCCACATTTATCATGTTATCGTGCAAAGATTGGTGTACGAAAAAATTATAAAATAAAAAACTACATGCGTGAGAGATTGATTACCTAATGAGATCGTATATCTTCAAAATTTCAAATCTAGTTGGAGAGGATGACTAAGGTCAAATGTCCTCCTTTCTAGCGATATCCACACGATAGATCGTGATGAAAATGCTCCTCCAATCGCTGCCCAAAACCTGTAACTCTTGCGCATCTTCTCGTAGCACTCATGGAAGAAGATTTGTTATCTTCTTCGCTGCCCTCTCAAAGTAGGGAAGGGTTGGCCGGCTGAGAAGATGAGGGAGGGAGGAGAATAGGAGGCGACGACCAAAGGTGCAACCTATCACTATTGTGCCACCCGTGGCTCCTATTTATAGAGAGCCACCAAAAACCCTAATGGATCATGCCTTAGTGAGTATTTGATCTCTATCCAATTACTCACTCCTTTTGGATTATTGGATCTCTATCAAATAATCTTAATTAGCCTCTAATTGAGCCTCATGCTAAGAGCCTATTAATACTGGGTTTCATCCAATGAAAACATGGGCTAATTGGATAACTCGTATCAAATCCTCTACTCGCTGAAACATCTATCATATGTATGTGATCCTCTAGACCCAATACTGAGCTAGCTATGAGTCCTACTTATCAGAACTCCTTCCAACTTAGTGAATTGATATCTCTTAATAATTCAATCAACTCATCTATTATGGACGTACTAGGGGATCTAATCCATTGAACCTGTTATATTCCTAAGACAATACAGGGGATCTAATCCATTGAACCTGTTATCCTCATTTACCATGTATCTATAGTCTCTCATCCATCTAATATCCCAAAGATTGCATATGGGTATGGTACTGTCAGGCCACATATAAAATATGTCCGAGTCTCGCTTTAATCAGATTTTCTCAGAGAACTCTTCTCTCAATCCGAATGACTCTGGCCAGGGATTTGACTGAGCAAGAACACATGTGATATTCCTATCGCAATACTGATAGTGGATGATCCTCTATTGACACTCAATTGCTTTTGTAAGATTAGCTACCAATCCTGATAACTGATTGTATTAGATCTAGAACTTTTCAAACTTGTAAGTCCAGCTTCAAAGAAATGAGTACTCAAACAAGTCATCCTTAGTGTCTTAAGTCTAAGGACCAGACAAACAACAGAGACTGCAGAATCGTTGTTTGACATTATGTATCATTAATCATATAGGATTTCATAAGAGGATCAATTAGTAAACTCATTATCCAATGAGCACTTGTATTATATCCTTAATGTCCCAACACAAGCGGCTATGAGCCAACCACCTCCATCATATGGATGAGTATGCAATACACTGGTCTGTCTGGTTATCTATGTTAAATCTCAGATTTTGATGATGAAATCATTTGATTGGTTTTCTGATTTAACTTGTGTATTAGAGAAATTGATGCAGGATTAACTACGACAGGGCGATACAATCAGATGTTGGGTCAGAGTCAAGTTCAGGCGTTAGGTTGGGGTTCAGACAATGTAGTGGGAACTCATCGAGAGATTTTTGGAAGCTCACCAAAGGTATAGGGGCTTGCCAGGAGTTCAGCAAGGGTAATCGGGGGCTTGTCGGGAGCTCGCCAGAAGCTCGAGAGCTTGTCGAGAATGCGCTAGGGGTTCGTCAGAAGATGACTGAGACTCATCGAAAGGTCACCGGAGGTTACCGGGAAAAGTGCCGGGAGTTAGGAAGGTCAGGAGCTCATCGGGAGTTCGCCTAAGAGGATTGGGAAGCTCACTGGGAGCACACCGGAAGAAGATCGAGAGATTTGCCAGAAGTTCGTCAAAGGTTGCCGGGAAGCTTGCTCGGAGTTAGGCGGGTCTTGTTGGACTTGACGGTCACAACAATTGTAATTAAGTGAGTCATAGTTAGCATCGGTTTGGTTATTGAGTCTTAATTGAGTTAATCTTTTAAGGAATCTAAATTAACTCAAGTGAGACAAACCGAGTCCACTTTAGGTTTGATTTGACTTCAGGTTGAGTTTATTTCATTGATCTGAGAAGGGGTCAACAGGAGGTACGAGTCGGGTATACAAAAGCATGGAAAAGTAGCTTTTGCGGGATTCCCGGTGGTAGTACCACCAATGAATGATGGTGGTACTGCTAGTGGGTGATGGTGGTACCGCCCGGGCCGGTAATGGTACCTCCCGGGCCAACGGTGGTGCCGCCCAAGCGGTGGTAGTACCACCGTAGCCCTATTTTCATGGCACTTTCGACGGTAGTACCGTCGGCACTGGTGGTAGTACTGCTCATACATAGAATTTACATAAAGGTTTAAATTTTGGCTCCATTTTTTAAGCCAATTGGGATATATAAATAACCCAACTTTTCTTGCTTGGAGAAGCAAGGGCAGTGAATGAAAAAGGAAGAAAATTCTTGTGAAAAGTGTTGTAAAATTTGAGAGCTTCACTTGAGTGCTTAAAAGTGTAAAAGTGAGTCTAAGAGAAGTGAGAAACTCTTGTAAGAAGATTCCTCTCCTAAACCTGTGAAAAGGAGAGAAAGAATTGTAAGGGTTTGGTTTTCACCTATGTAAGAAGATCATTTAGTAGATTCTGGTGGGCCTCGACGAAGGAGGACTTCGAAAAGTGGACATAGGCCAAGTTGTGGCCGAACTATTATAAATTGTGAGCATCTATTAACTTTGCTTTTTGATTATACATGTTCTTATTCGAGCTTTCCTTTAGCAAGATCATAAATTAGCTTCATTAAAAAAGTTGTATTACTCACTTACTCAACTTCAACGAAATGCTTCTAATTTTTTATTTTGCTTTAAATGAAAGTTTTTTTTAAACCAAGATTTCAGCACTTCTACTAATTCACCCTCCCTCTTAGTGCTAATTGATCCTAACAGTTGGTATCAAAGCCATGTTGTTCTCATTGGATTAGCACCCAAATGAGTAAAAATGACTTACTATGGTATTAACGAGGAAAAATGCATCACAAGTCCTCCCATGTTCAATAGGACAGATTACACTTATGCATATTTTTTTATTTCTATAGATTTTGATTTATGATACATTGTTGAGAATGGATTTAAAAAGTCTTCCAAACCAATGAATGAATGGAATGATTTGGAAATTTTTTTTTTTCTTAAATGCAAAAGCTATGAATGTTTTGTTTTGTGCTTTAAACAAAAATGAGTTTGATCGAGTTTCTTCTTGTGATTCAGCTTTTGATATATGACATATATTAAAAATCACATATGAAAACACAACTAAATTAAATGAATCATTAAATGAAAAGATCCATAAAAATGAACTTAAAGAACATATTCCAGAGAATAGGAAGGAAAGTACATTAAGAACACAAGATCAAAACCTTCCAAAGAACGTGAAGGATTGTGAACTAAGAACAAAAGAATTATACATTCCAAATAATAGGAAGAAAATAGAACTGAGGACAACAGATAACTCCTCGAGTAAAACCACGAGTGATGAGAACTTTAAACTTATAATAAATAAATTAAAAAATTAATAAACATAAACTATAAAAATAATCTTAAAAATAGACAAAACCTCTTGCTATGAACGTAAGAAGCCGATATACTTCAAGATGAAGAGCACAACCAAGAAGTGGAGAATTTCACGCTTATGGCTAACCACAATGAGATAAGTAACTCACCTAATGTCTTATTTACTTTCAATGAATTATTAAATATTTTTATGAGCTTTATGATAAATTTAGAAATATTAGCAAATCTTAATAATTAGTTAAGGAAGAGCATGCATCACGAGTTTGTAAATTTGAAAATATGCATGGAGCATCAGAATCATATATTTCTTGCTCTAAATGTAAGTTATTAGAGGTAGTTAAAAAGAAAAATATCATGTTAAAACAAACTTTAGAAAAATTTAAAATAGAGAATAAATCCTTAAACATGATCCTTACAAATAAGGGTCATGATCATAAGAAAGAAGGTATAGGCTTTGCGGGCAATCGTCAATAAAAGCCAACTATCTTCGTTAAAAGACCTACTTTAAACTCTTCATCTAAAATTAAATATAACTTTTGTGGTAGATTAGGACATGTAGCTTATAAGTATTCATTTACAAAATATAATCCACATAAATTAATTTGGGTTCCAAAAGGAACCATAAACAACGTCAAGCCATTAGAAAAATGGGAAGAACATTTCATGAGGGACCCAAACTCAAATGGGTACCTAAACCAAAACCCTCCATCTTGTAGAGTTGTCTCATAACAATGCTACAAGAAAAAATGAATGGTATCTTGATAGTAGATGCTCAAGCCATATGACTTGAGATCGAACTCACTTATCAAGCTCTCTAGCCAAAATGGCAAAAATAAGAAAAAGTATTTGAATCAAGATGATTGAAACTTAAAAATATTTGTTTTCGATTATAACGTATTTTTTTATTAAAAATGATTAATGGATATACAACTAATCTTGATAATGCATAAGTAGAGCATGCTAGTACAAAAATAAATTAGAAAACTTTAGCTATTTTTTTAAAAAATAATCTTTGTTGTCTTCATTGAAATTTCTAGAAAAACGATTTTGATGATGATTTTGGATATGTTTTCAAATATTTTTTTTTATGAAAGAGATTGATGAATCTATTCAACTTTATTGATATTTCTTGATTTTAATAATTTGATAACTTAAATCATGATCTTGACATCTTAAGAAATTAAAACTTGAAATCCTTATATAAATTAAGTTCATTTAAAGAGATTTATATAAATAAATCATAATTTATCTATTCGGAACAATAATTTGAAAATCTTCTTATGAATCATATTCTTGACAACTTAAAATTTCCTATATACAAATCAAAATCTTATATCTTTTCTTCTTTATAATTTATTCATGATCTTGATATTTAAAATATGATATTTTTATGAATGAATACTCTTCTTATTTGATCTCCTAAGATTTCTAAAGCTTTGAATCTTATCTAAGAAGAGATTTGTTAAATCATGTCCTTTGACATACACGATTTGATAATAATATCTTTATTGACATAATTATTTATGACTTCCTTCTTAGTATAACTTATCACCAAATTAATACATCTTAATTTGTGATGAGTTAAAAATTAAGTAAGATTTTCCTTATCGTGAACATTCCCTTGACTTCTATACTTGTCACATCATTAATAAAAATAAATTTTTTAACCTTTATGATTTCCTAGTTTGCTAAATGAGATTTATGATTTTGATAATTATAATTTAAGATTTTTCAATCAAGATTGTTTAGATCTCATAAGATTTCTTGTTAGGAGAGTTATTCGATTAAATCATATCTTTTAACACTTCAAGATTTGATTTTTCATATTTAATGACATGATCCCTTTGTACTTATGGTCATAAAGAAAATATATCATTATAATCCTTTTTGACCATAAAAAAGAGGGAGACAAAATTATTAATTTGGTTAGAAAAAAATTGGTTATAAAAAATATCTTCTAACATGAGTGATTTGCTTAAAAGAAAATTAGAAATTTTAAATACATGAGATTTTTATGATTTGATTTCTATTTTACTTAGAATTTTAAATACATAGAATTTCTTGATTACTTATGTTAAAATTCACAAACAAAAAAGGAAGGGCAAATTTATTAAATCGTGTATTTTGGTACTTAAAGATTTGATTTTTTATCTTTAATGACATGATCTATGTGTAATTAGAACATGGAAATAAAAAAAAATTATACCTTCATATTCCTTTTAACAATCAAAAAAAGAGAGAAAATTGATATCTTAATAACAAAGCCATTAGACAATGACCAATTTGATTATAAGAAAATTTGAAAATGATTTTGCTGTTAGGATCGATTATGCATATAATAATATGCATAATCAAACAAAGTAAATATATGCTCACAAATTTATAGTGGTTCGACCTCAACCTAGCCTACATCCACTTCTCGAGTCCTCTTCTCCAAGGTCCATCGACGTCCACTGTCAATCTTCTTTGGGTGAAGATCATACCCTTACACTTCCCATTCTCTCCTTTTCATATGTTCAGGAGAGAAACCTTTACAAGAGTTTCTCACTTCAGAAAACTGGGTGACAGTAGTACAACCGCTGAAAGCTATTCAGAAAACTGGACGACAGCAGTACAACCGCTGACCTAGGTGATACAACCGTCGGGAATCTCGAAAAAGTGATTCCCTCCATTTTTCTAATCATGATTTGTACCTTCTGTTGACAAATTCTCAGATCAACCAATTGAGTTCAACCTGAGCTCAATCTATCCTCATAGTGGACCTGGTTGCCTCACATTGAGTTGATTTGGATTCCTCACAAATCAAACTCAATTAGGACTTGAGCCCAAACCGATACTAACTATGACTTAATTAATTACAATCATGTGGCCACCAAGTCCAACAAGACCCTCTTGACTCCAGACAAGCTTTTCGGTAACCCCCGATGATCTTCTGACGAGTCTCTTGGTCTTCTTCCGGCAAACTCCCGACACCATCCTAGCAAGCTCTTGATTACATTCGGCAAGCTCCCAATGAACTCTCAATAAGCTTCTGATACCTTCGGCAAGCTTCCGGTGAACTCTCGACAAGCTTCTGATCCCTTCGACGAACTCCCAGTAAGCTTCTGATTCCTTCGGTAAGCTTCCAACGAGTCTCTCGATGAGTTATCATTGCTCAGCATCTGATTATAACTTTCTTTCTCTGTCGTAGTTAATCTTGCATCAATCATCTCTAACACACATGTTAGATTAATAACCTATCAATTAATTTCATCATCAAAATATGAGATTTAACAATCTCTCCCTTTTTTATTATGACAACCAATTGATAATATGAGTTAAACCTTACTCTTCCTAAATCTTTGTCATAATCCAAATAATGCAAACTTCAATTCAAGAGAACCACACACTCTTGAATTCAATTATCATGAAATAATTTTTTAAGTAAATTAAATCAATATTTCAAGGATGCAACGAGGCACTTATTCATCAATTTAAGAAATGATATGACATCAATTTCAACCAATAAATGAATACTCAAGTTTTCAAAGTATATAACATTAATTTTAAAATTATGCATCAATCATACATTAAGTTGAAATTCTCTTCCTTAAGTTATCAATTATTTCTCTCCCTTTGTTTATCAACAAAAATAGGAGAAATATTTATTTTTTATTTTTTCTACATATGTCATAAATATGTCATTTCTCCCCCTATGTCATCAATAAAAAAGTGAAATGTTAGAACAAATTATTTTAAGGCACATATGTCATTGCTCTCCCTTAGTAAAATAGGATATGAGCCATAATTTTCTCATGAAAAATTCTCTTCCCCTTTGTCATGTATCATTTTTCATATATATGTGATTAATATACTATTTATTTCCCTTTTTCATCAACAAAAAAGGTGAAATAATGAGTAAATAATTTTATGATACATAAACTCATTATGTGTCAAAATTTTCATATTTTTACAAAATATATATTGATTGAATATTTAATAATTCATTGCACCCCCTTAGTAAAACATAATTTTCTCATGAAAATTTATCTTCCCTTTTTGTAAATAAGAAAGTAGTAAAAACAAGAGAGGGAAGTGAATAACATCATATCATAAGAAGAGGACTCAAAACCTCAATCTTATAGATGTAAATTTTGAAAAGATTATTTTAAAGATAAGCTCAATAATCCAAGATCCACATATGCATCCATTTTATATAAAATTTCAAACACAATAGCAAATCAAGAAATCTAAAATATAGCAATTCATGCATTTTGAAGATCATCTCGTGTAAATTTTGACAAGAAGTATAATTTATAAAAGTCATAAATTGTAAATCATATATTTCATAAGCATTTAAAAGTTTTAAAATTCTAAATTTTCTTCTAAGCTAATTATTTCTCATTCAATGTTATAAGATTCTTTATATTCAAATTTTCTTCTAACCAAATTAATAATTTTAATTCCTCCTTTTTTTATTATCAAAAAGAAATATAATTGTTTAAATTTTCTTTTGCATCCATGTTCTAAATATAATCATGAGTAGCAAGGAATCATGTCATTAAGGATAAAATATCAAATTATAATTACTAAAGACATGATTTCTTTTAAGAAAATTTCTCCTCCTTTTTTTTAAATAATAAAAATAAGTCTCAAAGGATTAAATAATCTTAATTCATCCAAGATAAATCTTAAGACACCCAATTCATTTAGATAAATATTTTTAATAAAATAGAAGAATGATCTTGATAAAAATCTCAATTATAATTGTTAAGATCATAAATCTTCTTTTTATTAAAAAGTGAAAATCATAAAGATTTAAATATGATTATCATAAAGGACAAATCAAGTCAATAAATCAAGGGAATGTTCATGATAAACTAAATCTCATATAATTTTTAACTTATCACAAATTTAATAAATATTAGTTTGGTAATAAGGTATACCATTCATGAGTTATAAAAGTAATAAATAAATCATGTCAAAAAAGATATTAACATCAAAGGATATTTAAAAGACATGATTTAATATAATAAATCTTCTCTTAGATGACAAAATGGAATCTTAGGGGATCAAATAATAAGAAGGATCTTGATTCATATAGAAATATCAAGTTTTAAATATTGAGAAGTTAATACCATGATTAGGATGAAAACTTTTCTTTAGTAAGTTGCAAAGGAGACATAGAAGAAAAAATAAAAGAACAAGATTATAGTTCATTTTGATAATTTTCTAAAATGTAAGAATCATGGTAAACGATCTTGATTTATATGAAGATCTCAAGTTGTAATTTTTAAGATTTTAAGATCATGATTTGGATAATAAATTTTTTAAGTTTAAATCATCAAATCAATTTTGCAGTTTAAGAGATTCAATAATGATGATGTCACTTTATCTCTTATTGAAGACTTGATAGTATAAAGATATTTTCAAGAAGAAAATCATCATTTTTAGTTGTTTCATATGATTTGTTTCAAGAATGCCTTTATGCATTGTTATCAAAAACTAAGTTTCATTTATAAAAGAAAACATCAAGATCATAATAAATATTTTCAACCAAGTAAAATATTTTTAAACATTTCAAAACTGAAAACCCAAGTATTATTTTCAAAAGAAATCATCAAAATCATTACAATAAAATATTTTCAAACAAGAGCTTAGGTTTATTTTAATTATAATGTTTTTCTTTCTTAAGTGAGCATAATTCTTTAGACTTAGTGAAATGAGTTACCATGCTCATTTTATTTTTATTTATAATATATTTTTATTTTTTTAAAATACTAGAAAATGAAGCATGATTTTTCTCTCCCTTTTCTAGATTATTCTATGCTCAAATTCTATTATTCAATAATAATCATTTAATCATACAAGCTAGAGCATTTAAATCACATAACATTTAAATCAATCACTCTATATACTTAGTCAATAATAATATACAATTTAACAATAGTCTTTATATTTAAACCAATATCCAAGCTAATGATTTTGAACAACGATATCATCAAAAATAAAATTATAACTTTCCGTTGAAAATAGTCCCTTTTTTTAATATTTATTTTTGTACTAACATGTTCTAGTTGTGACCATCAAGATTAGTTGTGTAATCATGGACTATTTTTAATAAAAAGATTTATTATAATAGAAATAAAGATCATTAAGTTTCAATCATCTTGATTCAAATAATTTTTTATTTTTGTAATTTTGGCTAGAGAGCTTGATGAGTTAAATCTCAAGTCATATGGCTTGAGTATCCACTATCAAGATATCATTCATTTTGCTCCTAGCCTTGTTAGGAGATAGCTCTACACGATGGGGAGTTTTGGTTTAGGTACTCATTTGAGTTTGACTCCCTCATGAAAGGTTCTTTCCATTTTCTCTAATGGTTTTGAGGTTGTTTATGGTTTCTTTAGGAACCTAAACTAGTTTATGTGGACTATATTTTTTAAATAAATATTTATAGGCTTTATGTGCTAATTTATCACAAAAGTTATATTTAATTTTTGATGGTAAGTTTAGAGTGGGCTCATTTGACTAAAATAGTTGGCTTTTACTAAATGTTGCCAATAAAGCCTATACCTTTTGTCCAATTAACATGACCCTTATTTGTAATGATCATGTTTAGGGATTTATTTCCTATTTTAATTTTTTCTAAAGTTTGTTTTAACATGATATTTTTTCCCTTTTAGCTTCTTCTAATGTATCACATTTAAAGCAAGAATTGTGTGATGGTGATGCATCATGCATTTGTTCAAATTTACTAACTAAAAAAATCATGCTCTTTCTTAAGTAATTTATATGATTTGCTAATATTTCTAAGCTCATCATAAAACTCATGAAAAGAAAGTAATAACTCATTAAAAGTAAAATAGCTTTCAGGTGGGTTACTTACCTTATTGTGGTTAGCCACAAGCACAAAATTCTCCACTTCTTGATTGTGTACTACATCTTCGGAGCACCTCAGCTTCTTGCATTTATATTAAGAGGTTTTATTCAATTTTAGTTCATTGTTCATATTCATTAAATTTTTTGATTCTTTTATCAAGAGTTCAAGTTCAAGGTTCTCATCACTTGAGGTTTCACTCGATAAGTCATATATCATTCTAAGTTCACAATCCTTCGTATTCTTTAGAAGGTTCTGTTCTTGTGTTCCCAAAGTCCTTTCCTTCTTGTTCTTTGAAAGCTGTTCTTCAAGTTTATTTTTATGGATCATTTCATTTAATAATTCATTTGATTTAGTTATACTTTTATATGTGATTTTTAATTTATGTCATATATCAAAAGCTGAATCACAAGAAGAAACCCGATCAAACTCATTTTTATTTAAAGCACAAAATAAAACATTCATAGCTCTAGCATTAAAAAAAATGTTTATTTTTTCATGATCATTCCAATTATTTATTTGAGTGGATTACTTCTGAAAACTATTTTCGACAATACACTATAAATCAAAGTCTGTAGAAATCAAGAAAATACGCATTCGAATTTTTCAAGAGGTATAGTCCGTCCCATTGAACATAGGAGGACTTGTGATGCATTGACCCTCGTTAATGTCATACAAAACCATTTACTCAAATGATTGTTAGTCCAATGAGTAAGACCTTGCTTTGATGCTAATTGTTAGGATCAATTGACACTAAGAAGGGGGGGGGGGGGTGAATTAGTGCCAGTGTAGAAAATATAATTTAATAAAAACTTTTCATTTGGAGCAAAATCAAAAATAAGAAGCATTTTATTGAGTAAGTGAGCAATAAACTTATTGAACAAAGCTAAGTTCTGATCATGCTAAAAGAAAGTTCCGTATAAGAATATGCATAATAAAAAAAGGTAAAGTAAAGAGATGCTCACAAATTTATAGTGGTTCGGTCTCAACCTAGCCTACGTCCACTTCCTAAGTCCTCTTCTCTGAGGTTCACTAGAGTCCACTATCAATCTTCTTTGGATGAAGATCAAACCCTTATACTTCCCACTCTCTCCTTTTCATAGGTTAGGAGAGGAACCATTACAAGAGTTTCTCACTTCCTTTAGACTCGATTTATAATTTTAAATACTCAAGGGAAGCTCTCAATTTTTACAACTCTTTAATAAAATTTTAACCCACTATTTTGTTCACCACCTTTGCTACTCCAGGCAAGAAAACTTAAGAAATTTATAGACCCCAATTAGCTTCAGAAATGAAGCCAAAATTTAGACATATCCGAAAATTTTAGGTATGGGTGGTACAATTGTCAAAAGCTGTCCGAAAAACTAGGCGATGATGGTACAACCGTCAACCTGAGCAGTACAACCGTCAACCTGAGTGGTACAACCATCGCCCACCGGTGGTACAATCGTCGGGAATCCCAAAAAAGTGATTCTCTCCACTTTTCTAATCTTGACTTATATCTTCTATTGACCAATTCTCAGGTCAACCAATTGAGCTCAACCTGAGCTCAAGCCATCCCCATAGTGGACCCGGTTGCCTCACATTGAGTTGATTCAGATTCCTTCTAAATCAAACTCAATTATGACTCGAACCCAAACCAATGCTAACTACGACTTAATTAATTACAACCATGTGACCATCAAGTCCAACAAGACCTGCCTGACTCCCGATAAGCTTTTTGACAACCCTCGACGATCTTTTGGTGAGTCTCTTGATATTCTTTTGGTCATTAATAAGCAGGAATAGGAGTTAGAGCAGCAAGCGGGCCTTTTCATTGACTTTGTTATGTTAGTGTTAGTTCGATTATTTGATTTATAGAGCCAGTAGTAAGAGGGTTACGCTACGCTAGTAGTGAAAAGTTTAGTTAGTAAGTTTGTAGAGTTAAGTTAAGAGTTGAAAAAGCAATATCTAGTATACCCATAGTAGGTAAAGAGAGAAAAGATGCAGTTCGAGTGTGATACTACCTATATAAATAAGATGCATTTTGATCTATTTGAATGTCTTTTACTTGTGTCGGTAAGGTTTAAGGGGAACACCGTAGTGCTAGTGCACGAGATCATACCCTTACATTCCATTCTAGAATTCCATATTTCTTGTTGAAAGAGCCCACGGTGGGTTACTCGATTCTCAAATGCTGGAGGAGCTGTGAAATTCTGTTTCTCTATCTACTGTAGTTGATCTTTCCATTCGAAATCCATACTTGCAACTAAAGGGTAGTAATGCTAGGAACAAGTCTAAGTTTGTGCATCAAAAGTAAAGCTCTTAGTCATCAATATCAGTTTAAGAGAAACAACCTTATAGACATGAGTGAGGTATAGTTCGCCTGTTGGTTAGTATCCCTAGTTTGGTTAGTTTTAATTGAATTTCGATATTGGTACCTGATGCCATCCTGGCAAGCTCCCGACGAACTCCCAGCAAGCTTCGGATACCTTTAGCAAGCTTTCGACGAACTCCTAGAAGGTTTCGATCCCTTCGGCGAGCTCTCAGCGAACTCCCGACAAGCTTCCGATCCTTCGGCAAGCTTCGAGTGAGTCTCTCGATGAGTTCCCACTGTATCGTCCGAACCTCGGCCTAGAGCCCGGACTTGACTCTGGCCCAGCATCTGATTGTAATTTTCTTTCTCTATCATAGTTAATTATGCATCAATCATCTCTAACACACATGTTAGATCAATAACACATCAATTAATTTCATCATTAAAATATGAGATTCAATATTTAAATTTTCCAAATGCATGACTTGTCATCATATTCTTATTTTTGCAAAATGAGCTTCTTTTTAGCTTATATAAGATGATTTTAAATTCTCCAAATGTATAAGTTTATATCATGTTCCTGCTTTTGCAAATTGAGATTCTTCTTAAAATTTATATGAGATGATTTCAAACCTTCTGAATGCATGAGATAGTTTCACATCATGTGATTCATAAACTTTTTATCTAATCGAATCGTTGATGGACTAAATAATTACATAAAATGAAACTTTTTGTCTATTTTTTGAGTTGCTTGAAATTTATATAAAATAAATACATGAGTAGCCCTTGAATTTCTTGGATATTGAGCTCATCTTCGAAATAATCTTTTCATAATTTATGTCTATAGGAGATTAAGAGCTCTTCTTAGTAATGTGATGTTTGTCTTTACACCTTCCCATGTTTCTCCTTCTTTCTTATTCACAAAGGGGAAGAAAAAGTTTTGATGAAAAAAAATTATTATGTCTCTTATCCTATTTTACTAAGGGGGAGCAATGAAATAACTTCTTCATGCAATGAATGTTTAGATATATAATCAATATTTATTCTTATTTATAACAATTAAGGAGAAACTTGAAATATGATGAACATTTGTCTTAAAAAAATTTTGCTCAATATTTCACCTTTTTATTGATGACAAAGGTGGAGAAATGATATATTGATGACAAATATAGAATATTAATAAAAAATGATAAATGAGCATTTCTCCTTTTTGTTGATAATAAAGGAGGAGAAATGATTGATGACTTAAGGGGAAGAATTTGAAACTGATGTATGAATGTTGTTTCAAGATAAATGGATATATGTTTTGAAAATCTTTAATATTTTGATGGTTGATGACTTAAAAGAGAATTTTTTTTTAAATTAATGTTGTTTCATAATGTATGAATGTATGTCTTGAAAATCTTTGTTACGTGGATAACTTAAGGTGAAAATTTAGAAATTGGTGTATGAATGTAATGTTGCATCTTTGATGTATTGAGAAATTATTTGAAATATTATATCATGATACTTAAATTCAAGAGTGCTTGGTTCTCTTGAATTTAAGTTTTTCTTATTTGGTCTATGGTATGGACATAGGGCGGTTAAGGTTAACTCCTGTCATCAATTGGTTGTCATCATCAAAAAGGGAAAGATGTTGAATCTTGAATTTTAATGATCAAATCAATTGATGAGTTTTCTGATCTAACTTGTGTGTTAGAGAAATTGATAAAGGATAAACTATGATAAGATAATACAATAAGATGTTGGGTTGGAGTCAAGTTCGAGCATCGAGCCGGGGTTCGAACGACGTAGTGGGAACTCATCGGGAGATTTCCAAAAGCTCATCGAAGGTATCGGGGGCTTGATAGGAGTTCGTTAGGAGCTCATTGAGGGTAATTGGGGGCTTGCTGGGAGCTCGCTAGAAGCTCGGGAGCTTGCGGGAATGCGCTAGGGGTTCGCCCTGCAAGCCAATCACGTGAGTAATGGCATGTGTGATACATTGCACGATCGTTTTACTTATGATTAATATTGACATATTCTCATATTATATTATCTGTTGCATATATATTGTGATGCCCTTGGTTCTGTGCAATGAGAATCGGATCGTGATGAGATCACAATAATGAGATCGATTCACCTTTAAACACAAATCCTAAATAATTCTGATCATATATTACTCGAGAGGGACATCGAGATAACTAGACAGACCAGTGTACTATATATATACTAGTTCATATGATGGAGGTGACTGGTCTAATAGCCACTTGTGTGGTGACACTAAGGATATAGTACAAGTGCTCATTGGATAATGAGTTCTTTGATTGATCCGCTTATGAAATACTATATGGTTAATAATACCTAATGTCAGACAGCGATTCCATAGTCATAGTTATGTACCTGGTCCTTTGACTTAAGACATTAAGGATGCCTTGTATGAGTACTCCTTTCTTTGACGCTAGACTTATAGGTTTAGAAAGTTTTAGATATGGTACAATTGGTTATTAGGATTGGTAGCCAACCTTACGAAGGTAATTGAGTGTCAATAGGGGATCATCCACTCTCGGTATCATGAGAGAAATATCTCATATGTGCTTACTCAGATAAATCTCTAGCTAGGGTTATTGGGATTGAGGGAGAATGTGTTCTCCGGGATAATCCGATTAGAGTGAGACTATGATGAATTCCGTATGTGACCTGACAGTACCATATCCAATATATGGTCTCTGGGATATTAGTTGGATGAGGGATTATAGATACACGATAACTGTGGATAAACAGGTCCGATGGATTCGATCCCCCTGTACTATTTGGGGACTATGCCGTAGTGGCCTAGTACGGCCATGGTCAATGATTCGAGTGAATTATTATGAGGATAATAATTCACTATACCATCATCTCTAAGGCATGGTCGGTAAAGCAAAGGCCTAGGAAAATCACCTCGGATCGACAGAAGGTGATTAGCAACGAAATAGATCGTCTTATGGAGGCAAGGTTCATAGCCGAGGTTAAATACCCTCAATGGCTCTCCAATATAGTCATTGTCAAAAAATCTAATAAAAGTTGGAGGATATACGTTGATTATATTAATCTTAACTGAGCATGCTCAAAGGATTATTACTCCCTCTCGATCAATTAGTTAACCAAACCTCAGGATATGAGCTCCTCATATTTATGAACATCTTTTCGAGCTATAAGTTAATGATACATAATGTCAGACAATAATTCTATAGTCTCAATTGTGTATCTGGTCCTTAGACTTGAGACATTAAGGATGCCTTGTATGAGTACTCATTTCTTTGACACCAGACTTATAGGTTTGGAAAGTTCTAAATCTGGTACAACTAGTTATCGAGATTGATAGCCAACCTTATGAAGGCAATTGAGTGTTAATAGAGGATCATCCACTCTCGGTATCATGAGAGAAATATCTCATATGTGCTTACTCACACAAATCCCTGGCTAGGGTCATTCGGATTGAGAAAGAAAGATTTCTTTGGGAGAATCTGATTAGAGCAAGACTTTGATGGATTCTGTATATGACCTGAAAGTACCATGTCCAATATACGGTTTCTAGGATATTAGTTGGATGAGGGATTATAAATATATGGTAACTGTGGACAGACAGGTCCGACGGATTCGATCCCCCTGTACCGTCTGGGGACTATGGCGTAGTGGCCTAGTACGTCCATAGTCGATGAGTCGAGTGAATTATTATAGGGATAATAATTCACTATATCAGAAGGAGTTCCGATGGGAGTGACTCACAGCCAGCTCGGTATCAGGCCTAGAGGGTCACACACATATGGTGGATGCTTCAGCGAATAGAGGATTGGATGGAGATCTAATTAGTCCCTATTCTCATTAGATGAGACTCTATGCTGATGTGCTCCTTGATTAAGATCCAATTAGAGGCCTAAGGAGATTATTGGATAGAGATCCAATAATGCAAGGTTAGTGGGTAATTAGATGAAGATCCAATACCCACTAAGGCAGAGCCCTAGGATTTTTGGTGGCTCTCTATAAATAGGAGGGGAGACTCATGATTGATAGGCTGCAGCTTTAGCCACCACCTCCTATTCTCCTTCCTCCCTCTGTGCAAGAGTTGTGAGATTAGATTGGAGGAGTTTCACTACAGAGATCTATCGTGTGGATACCGCTAGAGAGGAGGATGCTTGACCTCCTTAATCTTCTCCATCCGAATATGGAATATAGGGATATACGATCTTCCTAGGTAAAATCAATCTCTCACACATCGTGATTTTATCAGTTTTTATGTTTTTCTTGCGACCCCAATATTTTGCACGAAGATTTGATCTACGTGGGAAACCAGTTTTTGTTTTGATTTCTGCTGCGTATGTGATGCACCCGCTGAGGTTTCCCAACAATAGCACCCGCGGAGGCGCCGCCACTTACGGGCACTGCGCCCACCCATAGGGGCAGTCATCGCTTGCGTAGGGGCGACGATGATAGTTCGTTGGAAGGGGGCAGAAGGCTTAGGGTTTTCTTAGCAAAAGGATGATTCTATCTTTTAGAATTTAAGAAATTCCTAGTTCTATCCTTTTCTCTATAATTATAAAAATACTCTTAATAATTCTAGAAAATTCCTAACATGTCTCGTATTCTAAAAAAAATAATTAATTAAATATTTTAATTAATTATTAATTATCTAGTAGTCCTACATAACAATGTGTACATGTGATGTATGATGTGGATGGATGATCATGTGTCATGTGTTATGATATGTGTGTATGTGTGATGATGATGATTATTATTAGAGCTTGTAAGCCTCCATTTTTCTCATCTATTATTGGGCCTGCATACTTGTAATTTTGTTGTAATTACACGAAGAGGCACCACAGGAGTGTGGAGGTCTCAGCAAGACCCACGATACTGTTACAGGCGATTGCGATGCATGGTTCTGTGCCGAGGATCCGATTGAACCGACGATGATGAGATGAACGATCACAGGGTATGAAGATGCGCTAATACACACATAGATCCCGTCGTGAATGATTGGGCCCATTGGCTCAGACTTGATCGCATTAGATGATAGTTCATGATCATCCGGTGTGGTATGCATATGTGATATGTGATTATGCACCTACTAGATATATATTTATATTTACATGCAATATAGATATATATTAAATATGTATATGTATGACATGATATATTAGAAGACTAATACAAAAAAAAACCTTTGCACGATAATATTAAGTCGGTGAGTATGAAACAATAAGATTGATCTACGTGGTCTTCCATCGTTATAGAAAGAAATTGTATCACGACATATGTTAAGTTGGTCAAATCCCTCGAACTTATGAAATAGATATATCACTAGTGACTTAAGGACATGACATATTTGGTCGAGTCCCTAGAGGGCATATCATCAAATCAAACTCATATAGTTACGATGGTGATGACTTAATTGAATATTATAGTTGGTCGAGTCCCTCGAGACCATGAAGGTTCGGAGTGTTGGGAAACCTCTGTGAAAATCAAAATAAAAATCGGTTTCCTACGCAGATCAAATCATCGTGCAAAAGAATGGGGTCACGAGAAAGCCGTAAAAATTGAAAAAAATTGGATCGTATAATAGATTGATTTATCTAGGGAGATCGTATATTCTTGTAATCCGGATCCGGATGGAGATGATGAAGGAAGTTAAGCTCTTCTTCTCTAGTGGTATTCATACGATGGATCTCTATAGTGAAACTCCTCCAATCTGATCTCGTAATTCTTGTGCAGAGGGAGGGAGGAGAATAGGAGGGGGAGGCCAAAGCTGCAGTCGATCAACCATAAGTCTCCCCTCCTATTTATAGAGAGCCACCAAAAATCCTAAGGGTCCTTCCTTAGTGGATATTCGATCTTAATCCAATTATCCACTAACCTTGCATTATTGGATCTCTATCCAATAATATCCTTAAGCCTCTAACTGGGCCTCAAGCAAGGAGCTCATCAATGCAGGGTCTCATCTAATGAGAATATGGGCTAATTGGATCTCTATCCAATCCTCTATTTGCTGAAACATCCACCATATGTGAATTATTATCCTCATAATAATTCACTCGACTCATCGACTATGAACGTACTAGGTCACTACGACATAGTCCCCAGATGGTACAGGGGAATCAAATCCATCAGACCTATTTGTCCACAGTTACCATGTATCTATAATCTCTCCAGAGATTGTATATATTGGACATGGTACTACTATCAGGTCACATACGGAATTCATCATAGTCTCTCTCTAATCGGATTATCCCGGAGAACTCATTCTCTCTCAATCTGAATGACCCTGGCCAGAGATTTTTCTGAGCAAGCATATATGAGATATTCCTCTCGTGATACAGAGAGTGGATGATTCTCTATTGACACTCAATTACCTTCGTAAGGTTGGCTACCAATCCCAATAACCAACTGTACCAGATCTAGAACTTTCTAAACTTGTAAGTCTGGCATCAAAGAAAAGAGTACTCATACAAGACATCATTGGTATCTCAAGTCAAAGGACCATATACACAACTGAGACTATGAAATCACTATCTAACATTAGATGTCATTAACCATACAACATTTCATAAATGGATCAATCAGTGAACTCATTTTCTATTGAGTACTTGTACTATATCCTTAGTGTCTCAACAGAAGTGACTATGAGACCAGCGACCTCCATCATATAGACGGACATATAGTATACCGATCTGTCTAGTTATCTTAATATCCCTCTCGAGTAACCTATGATCGGAATTATTTAAGATATGTGTTTAAAGGTGAATCGATCTCATTATTATGATCTCATCACGATCTGATTCCTACACAGAACCAAAGACACCACAATATATATACAACAGATAATATAATGTGAGAATATGTCAATATTAATCATAAGCAAAAAGATCGCGCAACGTATCACACGTGCCATCACTCATGTGATTGGCTTGTAGGGCACATGTAACCAGCACAGAGGTCGAACATGATGGAAATCATAAGGAGTTGAGATTGGCAAGAGATGTCTACCTTTTTGGGCTTATTATAATTGATCGAGTCCCTCGAGGTTATACTAAGATATTAATTAGATCCTGATCCCCATTAGAAGTCTGTTGGAGACTTCTATTTCACGTGTCGAGGGTGTCACATGATTCGTCAGGAAAATAGTGGGAGTAGATTAAGATAGAAGTTTGTATCTTAATTGTTAATTACAATTGTTATGACCGTCAAGTCCAACAAGACCCTCCTAACTCCCGGTAAGCTTCCTGACAACCTTTGGTGAACTTCTAGCGTGTCTCTCGGTCTTCTTCCAGTGAACTCCTGGTGTGCTCCTAGCGAGCTTCCTAACCCTCTTCGGCAAACTCCTAGCGAATTCCCGATGAGCTCCTGACCTTGCTAACTCCCGACACTTTTCCCGGTAACCCCTGATAAACTTCCGTGAGTCTCGGTCATCTTTTGGCGAACCCCTTGCACATTCCTGCAAGCTCCTGTGCTTTTAGCGAGCTCCCAACAAGCCCCCAATTACTCTCGGTGAGCTCCCGATGAACTCCTGACAAGCCCCTAATACCTTCGGTGAGCTTCCAGAAATCTCATGACAAGTTCCCACTGCATCGTTCGAATCCCGACCCGATGCCTGAACTTGTTTCTGACCCAACATATGATTATATTGCCGTGTCGTAGTTAATCCTGTATCAATTTCTCTAACACACAGGTTAGATCAGAAAACCCATCAATTGATTTCATTATCAAAATTTAAGATTTAACAATCTCCCCCTTTTTGATGATGACAACCAATTAATGACAGGAGTTAACCTTAACTCCCCCTATGTCCATACCATAGACCAGATAAGATAAACTTAAATTCAAGAGAACCAAGCACTCTTGAATTCAAGTATCATGATATAACATTTCAAATAATTTTCATCTATATATCAAAGAAGCAACATTACATTCATACATCAATTTCTAACATTTTTACCTTAAGTCATCAACGTATCAAAGATTTTCAAGACATACATTCATATAATGTGAAACAACATTAATTTTAAATAATATTCTCTTTTAAGTCATCAACCATCAAAATATTAAAGATTTTTAAAACATATATCCATTCATCATGAAATAATATTCATACATCAGTTTCAAATTCTTCCCCTTAGGTCATTAATCATTTCTCACCCTTTATTATCAATAAAAAAGGACATATGCTCATTTTATCATTTTTTATTAATATTCTATATTTATCATCAATATATCATTTCTCCCCCTTTGTCATCAACAAAAAGGTGAAATATTGAGCAAAAAATTTTAAGACAAATGTTCATCATATTTCAAGTTTCTCTTTAATTGTTATAAAAAAGAATAAATATTGATTATATATCTAAACATTCAGTGCATGAAGAAGTTATTTCATTGCTCCCCTTAGTAAAATAGGATAAGAGATATAATATTTCTTTCTTCCCCTTTGTGAATAAGAAAGAAGAAGAAACGATGGGAGGGTGTAAAGACAAACATCACATTACTAAGAAGAGCTCTTAATCTTGTAAATTTCGAAAAGATTATTTCAAAGATGAGCTCAATATCCAAGAAATCCAAGGGCTACTCATGTATTTATCTTATATAAATTTTAAGCAACTCAAAAAATAGACAAAAAATTTCATTTTATGTAAATTCATCTTATGTAATTATTTAGTCCATTATTTAGTCCATCAACTATTCAATTAGACAAAAGGTTTATGAATCACATGATGTGAAACTATCTCAGCATTCAGAAGGTTTGAAATCATCTCATATAAATTTTAAGATAAAGCCCAATTTGCAAAAGCAGGAATATGATATAAACTTATACATTTGGAGAATTTAAAATCATCTTATATAAGTTTAAAAAAAAGCTCATTTTGTAAAAATAAGAATATGATGAAAACTCATTCACTTCGAAGATTTAAATGTTGAATCTCATATTTTTATGATGAAATTAATTGATGGGTTATTGATTTAATATGTGTGATAGAGATGATTGATGTAGAATTAACTACGACAGATAAAAAAAATTATAATCAGATGTTGGGCCAGAGTCAAGTCCGAGCTCTAGGGCAGGGTTCGGACGATACAGTGTGAACTCACCGAGAGACTCACTGGAAGCTTGCCGAAGGAATCGAAAGCTTGTCGGGAGTTTACCAGGAGCTTGCCGAAGGAATCGAAAGCTTGTCGGGAGTTCACCGGGAGCTCGCCGAAGGGATCGAAAGCTTGCCGAAGGTATCTGAAGCTTGCTGGGAGTTTGCCGGGAGCTTACGAAGGTAATCAGGAGCTTGCTAGGATGGCATCGAGAGTTCGCCATAAGAAGATCAAGAGACTCACCAGAGGATCATCGGGGGTTGTCGAAAAGCTTGTCGGGAGTCAAGAGGGTCTTGTTGGACTTTATGGTCACATGTTTATAATTGATTAAGTTGTAGTTAGCATTGGTTTGGGTTTGAGTCCTAATTGAGTTTGATTTAGGAGGAATTCAAATCAACTCAATGTGAGACAATCGGGTCCACTATGGGGATGGATTGAGCTCAGGTTGAGCTCAATTGGTTGACTTGAGAATTGGTCAATAGAAGATATTAGTCAGGATTAGAAAAGTAAAGAGAATCACTTTTTTGGGATTTCCGACGATTGTACCATCGGTGGGTGATGGTTGTACCGCTCAGGTTGACGGTTGTACTATTGCCGCCCATTTTTTCGGACATCTTTCGATGGTTGCATTGCCCATACCCGGAATTTTCGGATATATTTGAATTTTGGCTCTATTTCTGAAGATAATTGGGGTCTATAAATTTCTTAAGTTTCTTGCTTAGAGTAGCAAGGGTGGTGAGCAAAATAATGGGTTAAAATTTTATTGAAGAGTTGTAAAAATTGAGAGCTTCCCTTGAGTATTTTAAATTATAAATCGAGTCTAAGGAAAGTGAGAGACTCTTGTAATGGTTCCTCTCCTAAACCTATGAAAAGGAGAGAGTGGGAAGTGTAAGGGTTTGATCATCACCCAAAGAAGATTGATAGTGGACTCCGATGGACCTCAGAGAAGAGGACTTAGGAATTGGACGTAGGCCAGGTTAAGTCTGAACCACTATAAATATGTGAGCATCTCTTTAACCACTATAAATCTATGAGCATCTCTTTACTTTGCCTTTTTGATTATGTATATTTTTATACAAAACTTTCTTTTAGCATGATCAGAACTTAACTTCGTTCAATAAGTTTATTGCTCACTTACTCAATGAAACACTTTTGATTTTTTGTTTTGCTCCAAACGAAAAGTTTTTCTTAAATCATATTTTTTACACTTACACTAATTCACCCCCCTCTTAGTGTCAATTGATCCTAACAATTGATATCAGAGCAAGGTCTTACTCATTGAACTAACACTCATTTAAGTAAATGGCTTTGTATGACATTAATGAGGGTTAATGCATCACAAGTCCTCCCATGCTCATTGAGACGGACTACACCTCTTGGAAAATTCGAATGCATATTTTCTTGATTTCTGTAGACTTTGATTTATGGTGTATTGTCAAAATTAGTTTTCAGAATTCATCCACTCAAATAAATGATTGGAATAATCATATAAAAATATATATTTTTAAATGCTAAAGCTATGAATGTTTTATTTTGTGCTTTAAACAAAAATGACTTTGATCGGGTTTATTTTTGTGATTCGACTTTTGATATATGGCATAAATTAAAAATCACATATGAAAGTATAATTAAATCAAATGAATCATTAAATAAAATGATCCATAAAAATGAACTTAAAGAACACATTCTAAAGAACAGAAAAGAAAGGACTTTGGGAACATAAGAATAAAACCTTCTAAAGAATAGGAAAAATTGTGAACTGAGAGTGACATATGACTCGTCGAGTGAAACCTCGAGTGATGAGAACCTTGAACTTGAACTCTTGACAAAAGAACCGAAAAATTTAATGAATATGAACAATGAACTTAAATTGAACAAAGCCTCTTGATATGAATGTAAGAAGCCGAGGCGCTCCGAAGATGAAATACACAACCAAGAAGTGGAGAATTTTATACTTGTGGCTAACCACGATAAGGTAAGTAACCCACCTGAAAACTCTTTTACTTTTAATGAGTTATTACTTTCTTTTCATGAGTTTTATGATGATTTTAGAAATATTAACAAATCCTATAAATTACTTAAGAAAGAGCATGATTATTTAGTTAGTAAATTTGAACAAATGCATGATGCATCACCATCACACAATTCTTACTTTAAATGTGATACGTTAGAAGAAGCTAAAAGGGAAAATATCATGTTAAATCAAACATTAGAAAAAATTGAAATAGGAAATAAATACCTAAACATAATCATTACAAATAAGGGTCCTGTTAATTAGACAAAAGGTATAGGCTTTATTGGCAACATTCAGCAAAAGCTAACTATTTTCGTCAAATATGCCCTCTCTAAATTTGCAACAAAAAATTAAATATAACTTTTGTAATAAATTAGGACATAAAGCCTATAAATATTTATTTAGAAAATATAGTCCACATAAACTAATTTGGGTTCCTAAAGGAACCATAAATAACCTCAAGCCATTAGAGAAAATGAGAATAACCATTCATGAGGGACTCAAACTCAAATGGGTACCTAAACCAAACCCCTCATCTTGTAGAGTTATCTCATAACAAGGCTAAGAGGAAAAACGAATGGTATCTTGATAGTGGATACTCAAGCTATATGACTTGAGATTTAATTCATCAAGCTCTCTAGCCAAAATTACAAAAATAAAAAATTATTTGAATCAAGATGATTGAAACTTAATGATCTTTATTTCTATTATAACAAATCTTTTTATTAAAAATAGTCCATGATTACACAACTAATTTTGATGATCACAACTAAAGCATGCTAGTACAAAAATGAATATTAAAAAAAGGGACTAAATCATTGTTCAAAATCATTACCTTGGATGTTGGTTTAAATATAAAGGCTATTGTTAAATGGTATATTATTATTGACTAAGTTTATAGAGTGATTGATTTAAATGTTACGTGATTTAAATGCTATGGGTTGTATGATTAAATGATTATTGTTGAATAATAGAATTTGAGCATAGAATAATATAGAAAAGGAGAGAAAAATCATGCTTCATTTTCTAATATTTTTGAAAAAATAAAAATATCTTACAAATGAAAATAAAATGAGCATGGTAACTCATTTCACTAAGTCTAAAGAATTATACTCACTTAAGAAAGAAAAATTATTGGAATTAAAATAAATCTAATCTCTTGTTTGAAAATATTTTATTGTAATAATATTGATGATTTCTTCTGGAAATAATACTTGGGTTTTCAGTTTTGAAATGTTTGAAAATATTTAGTATGATCTTGATGTTTTCTTTTAAAAATGATAACAATGCCTAAAGGTATTCTTGAAACAAATCATATGAAACAACTAAAAATGAGGATTTTCTTCTTGAAAATATTTTTATACTATCAAGGCTTCAATAAAAGATAAAGTGACATTATTATTGTTGAATCTCTTAAAATACAAAATTATTTGATAATTTAAACTTGAAAAAGTTATTGTCCAAATCATGATATTAAAATCTTAAAAATTATAACTTAAGATCTTCATATAAATCAAGATCGTTTACCATGATTCTTACATTTTAGAAAATTATCAAAATGAACTATAATCTTGTTCTTTTATTTGTTCTCCTATGTCTCCTTTGCAACTTACTAAAGAAAAGTTTTCATCCTAATCATGATCTTAACCTCTCAATATTTAAAATTTGATATTTCCATATAAATCAAGATCATTCTTATTATTTGATCTCCTAAGATTCCATTTTATCATCTAAAAGGAGATTTATTAAATTAAATCATGTCTTTTGAATGTCCTTTGATGTTAATATCTTTCTTGACATGATTTATTTATGACTGTTTATAACTCATGAATGGTATACCTTATCACCAAATTAATATTTCTTAAGTTTATGATAAGTTAAAAATTATATGAGATTTGTTTTATCATGAATATTCCCTTGATTTCTTGACTTGATTTGTCCTTTATGGGAATCATATTTAAATCTCTATGATTTTTACTTTTTAATAAAAAAATTATGATCTTAACAATTATAATTGAGATTTTTATCAAGATCATTCTTCTATTTTATTAAAAAGATTTATCTAAATGAATTGGGTGTCTTAAGATTTATCTTGGATGAATTAATATTATTAATCATGTCTTTAGCAATTACAATTTGATATTTTATCCTTAATGACATGATTCCTTGTTATCATAATTATATTTAGAACATGGATGCAAAAGAAAAATTAAACCATTATATTTCTTTTTGACAATAAGAAAAAGGAGGAGTCAAAATTATTAATTTGGTTATAAGAAAATTTGAATATAAAGAATCTTATAAAATTGAATGAGAAACAATTTGCTTAGAAGAAAATTTAGAATTTTAAAATTTTAAATGCTTATGAAATATATGATTTACAATTTGTGACTTTTACAAATTACACTTCTTGTCAAAATTTACATGAGATGATCTTCAAAATGCATGATTTGCTATATTTTAGATTTCTTGATTGATATTGTGTTTGAAATTTTATATAAGATGAATGCATATGTGGATCTTGGATTTTTGAACTCATCTTTAAAATAATATTTTCAAAATTTATATCTATAAGATTGATGTTTTGAGCCCTATTCTTGTGATAAGATGTTCTTCACTTCCCTCTCTTGTTTTTAATACTTTCTTATTTACAAAAAGGGAAGACAAATTTTCATGAAAAAATTATGTATTACTAAGGGGGAGCAATAAAGTATTAAGTATTCAATCAATATATATTTTGCAAAAATATGAAAATTTTGACACATGATGAGTTTATGTATCATAAAATTATTTACTCATTATTTCATCTTTTTTGTTGATGAAAAAGAGAAAGAAATAGTATATTAATGACATATATATGAAAATTGATACACGACAAAGGGGAAGAAAATTTTTCATGAGAAAATTATGGCTCATATTCTATTTTACTAAGGGAGAGCAATAACACATGTGTCTTGAAATAATTTACTCTAACATTTCACCTTTTTGTTGATGACAAAGGGGGATAAATGACATATTGATAACAATGTAGTAACAAATAAAAAATAGATATTTCTCCTATTTTTGCTGATAAACAAAGGAGGAGAAATAATTGATGACTTAAGGAAGAGAATTTTAACTTAATGTATGATTGATATATAATTTTGAAATTAATGTTATATACTTTAAAATTTTGATTATTCATTTGTTGGTTGAAATTGATGTCATATCATTTCTGAAATTGATGTATGAGTGCCTCATTGCATCCTTGAAATATTAATTAAAATTACTTAAAAAATTATTTCATGATATTTGAATTCAAGAGTGTGTCGTTCTCTTGAATTTAAGTTTGTATTATTTGGATTATGACAAAGATTTAGGGGGAGTAAGGTTTAACTCATATTATCAATTGGTTGTTATAATAAAAAGAGGGAGATTGTTAAATCTCGGATTTTGATGATGAAACCAATTGATGAGTTATTCATCTAACATGTGTTTAGAGATGATTGATGTAAGATTAACTATGACAGAGAAAGAAAGTTATAATTAGATGCTGGGCAAGACAAAGTCAGGACATCAGGTCGGGTTTGGACGATGTAGTGGGAACTCGTCGAGAGACTCGTCGGAAGCTTGCCGAAGGAATAGAAGCTTGTCGGGAGTTTGCCGAAGGATCAGAAGCTTGTCGAGAGTTCATCGGAAGCTTGCCAAAGGTATCAGAAGCTTATTGAGAGTTCGTTGGGAGCTTGTCAAAGGTAATCAAGAGCTTGCTATATGGCATCGGGAATTTGCCGGAAGAAGACCAAGAGACTCATCAGAAGATCGTCGGGGGTTGTCGAAAAGCTTTTGGGAGTCAGGAGGGGTGGTCACATGATTATAATTGATTAAGTCGTAGTTAATATCAGTTTGGATTCAAGTTCTAATTGAGTTTGATTTGTGAGGAATCCAAATCAACTCAATGTGAGGCAACCGGGTCCACTATGAGGATGGATTGGGCTCAGGTTGAACTCAATTAGTTGACCTGAGAATTAGTCAATAAAAGGTACAAATCGGGATTAGAAAAGTAGAGGGAATCACTTTTTCGAGATTCCCAACGGTTGTATCACCCAGGTCGGCTGTTGTACCACCATCGTCCAGTTTTTTGAATAGCTTTTGGTGGTTGTACTGTTGGCGCCGATGATTGTACCACTCGTACGTAAATTTTTTGGATACGTTTGAATTTTGGCTTTATTTTTAAAGCCAATTGGGGTCTATAAATACCCCAAGTTTTCTTGATTGGAGTAGCAAGTGTGGTGAACGAAATAGTAAGTTAAAATTCTGTTAAAAAGTTGTAAAAATCGAAAGCTTCCCTTGAGTGCTTCAAATTGTAAATAGAGTCTAAGAGAAGTGAGAAACTCTTGTAAAGGTTCCTCTCCTGAACCTGTGAAAAGGAGAGAGTGGGAAGTGTAAGGGTCTGATCTTCACCCAAAGAAGATTGATAGTGGACGCCGATGGACCTCAGGGAAGAGGACTCGGGAAGTGGACGTAGGTCATGTTGAGGCCGAACCACTATAAATATGTGAGCATATCTTTACTTTGCCTTTTTGATTATGTATATTCTTATACGAAGCTTTTTTTTAGTATGATCATAACTTAGCTTTGTTCAATAACTTTATTGCTCACTTAGTCAACGAAATGCTTTTGATTTTCAGTTTTGCTCCAAACGAAAAGTTTTCCTTAAATCATATTTTTTTACACTTACACTAATTAACCCCTCCCCTCTTATAGTGCCAATTGATCCTAACATTAAATTTATTTTGAATTTTCTTATAATCAAATTGGTCATTGTCTAATGGCTTTGTTATTAAGATATTAATTTTCTCTCTTTTTGTGATTGTTAAAAGGAATATGAAGGTATAAATTTTCTTTTATATCCATGTTCTAATTACACATAAAAGTATAAGGGGATCATGTCATTAAAGATGAAAAATCAAATCTTTAAGTACCAAAATGCATGATTTAATAAATTTGCCCTTCCTTTTTTGCTTGTGAATTTCAACATAAGTAATCAAGAAATCCTATGTATTTAAAATTCCAAGTAAAATAGAAATCAAATCATGCAAATCTCATGTATTTAAAATTTCTAATTTTCTTTTAAGCAAATCACTCATGTTAGAAGATTTTTTTATAACCAATTTTTTCTAACCAAATTAATAATTTTGTCTCCCCCTTTTTTTTATTGTAAAAAAGGATTATAATGATATATTTTCTTTATGACTATAAGTAGAAAGGGATCATATCATTAAATATGAAAAATCAAATCTTTAAGTGTTAAAAGACATGATTTAATTGAATAACTCTTATAACAAGAAATCTTATGAGATCTAAACAATCTTGATTAAAAGATCTTAAATTATAATTGTTAAAATCATAAATCTCATTTTTAGCAAAATAGGAAATCATAAAGGTTAAAAATTTTATTTCATTAATTGTATGATAAGTCTAAAAGTCAAGGAAATGTTCCCGATAAGGAAAATCTTATTTAATTTTTAACTTATCATAAATCGAGATGTATTAAATTGGTGATAAGTTATACTAAGAAGGAAGTCATAAATAATTATATCATTAAGGATATTATTATCAAACCATGTATGTTAAAGGACATGATTTATTTTGACAAATCTCTTCTTAGATAAGATTCAAAGCTTTATAAATTTTAGGAGATCAAATAAGAAGAGTATTCATTCATAAAAATATCAAATTTTAAATACAAGATCATGAATAAATTGCAAAGAAGAAAATATATAAGATCTTGATTTGTATATAGGAAACTTTAAGTTGTCAAGAATACGGTTCATAAGAAGATTTTCCAATTATTATTCTGAATAGATAAATTATGATTTATTTATAGAATTCTCTTTAAATGAACTTAATTTATATAAGGATTTCAAGTTTCAATTTCTTAAGATGTCAAGATCATGATTTAAGCTACCAAATCATTAAAATCGAGAAATATCAATAAAGTTGAATAAATTCATCAATCTCTTTCATAAAAAAAATATTTGAAAACATATCCAAAATCATCATCAAAATCATTTTTCAAGAAATTTCAATGAAGACAACATAAATTATTTTAAAAAAATAACTAAAGTTCACTAATTCATTTTCGTACTAGCATGCTCTACTTATGCATCATCAAGATTAGTTGTATATCCATGAATCATTTTTAATAAAAAATATATTATAATTGAAAACAAAGATCATTAAGTTTCAATCATTTTGATTTAAATATTTTTTTCTTATTTTTGCCATTTTGGCTAGAGAGCTTGATAAGTGAGTTAGATCTTAAGTCATATGGCTTGAGCATCTACTATCAAGATACCATTCATTTTTGCTTCTAGTCTTGTTAGGAGACAACTCTACAAGATGGAGGGTTTTGGTTTAGGTACCCATTTGAGTTTGGGTCCCTCATGAAAGGTTCTTTCCATTTTCTCTAATGGCTTAAGATTATTTATGGTTCATTTAGGAACCCAAATTAATTTATTTGGACTATATTTTCTAAATGAACACTTATAAGCTACATGTTCTAATCTACCACAGAAGTTACATCTAATTTTAGATAAAGAGTTTAAAGTGGGTCTTAACGAAGATAATTGACTTTTGTTGACGATTGTCCGCAAAGCCTATATCTTCTTTCTTATGATCATGACCCTTATTTACAATGATCATATTTAGGGATTTATTCTCTATTTTAAATTTTTTAAAATTTGTTTTAACATGATATTTTCCTTTTTAACTACCTCTAATAACTCACATTTAGAGCAAGAAATATATGATGCTGATGCTCCATGTATGTTTTTAAATTTACAAACTAATGATGTATGCTCTTCCTTAAGTAATTTATAGGATTTGCTAATATTTCTAAATTTATCATAAAGCTCATGAAAAATATTTAATAATTTACAGAAAGTAAATGAGACATTAAGTGAGTTACTTATCTCATTATGGTTAGCCACAAGCATGAAATTCTCCACTTCTTGGTTGTGCTCTTCATCTTTAAAGTATATTGGCTTCTTGCGTTCACAGCAAGAGGTTTTGTCCAGTTTTAAGATTATTTTTATAGTTTCTATTTATTAATTTTTTTGATTTATTTATTATAAGTTTAAAGTTCTCATCACAATCGAGGTTTTACTCGAGGAGTCATCTGTTGTTCTCAGTTCTATTTCCTTCATATTCTTTGGAAGGTATAGTTCTTTTATTCTCAGTTCACAATCCTTCCTATTCTTTGGAAGGTTTTGATCTTGTGTTCTCAAGGTACTTTCCTTTTTGTTCTCTAGAAGGTGTTCTTCAAGTTCATTTATATGGATCTTTTCATTTAATGATTCATTTAATTTAGTTATATTTTATATGTGATTTTTAATATATGTCATATATCAAAAGCTGAATCACAGGAAGAAACTCAATCAAACTCATTTTTGTTTAAAGCACAAAACAAAGCATTCATACCTTTTGCATTTAAAGAATGTCTTTTTTTCCAAATCATTCCATTCGTTCATTGGTTTGAAAGACTTTCTAAATCCATTCTCAACAATATGTCATAAATCAAAATCCATAGAAATAAAAAAAAATACGCATAATTGTAATCAGTCTTATTGAATATGGGAGAACTTGTGATGCATTGTCCCTCGTTAATACCATAATAAGTCATTTTTACTCACTTGGGTGCTAATCCAATGAGAACAATATGACTCTGATATTAACTGTTATGATCAATTAGCACTAAGAAGGGGGTGAATTAGTATAAGTCCTGAAATCTTGGTTTAATGAAAACTTTCATTTGAATCAAAATCAGAAATTAAAAGCATTTCGTTCAAGTTGAGTAAGTGAGCAATATAACTTTTTTAAAGAAGCTAAGTTATGATCTTACTAAAGGAAAGCTTGAATAAGAACATGTATAATCAAAAAGTAAAGTTAAGAGATGCTCACAATTTATAGTGGTTCGGCCACAACTTAGCTTACGTCCACTTTTCGGAGTTCTCCTTCGTCGAAGCCCACCAGAATCCACTAAATGATCTTCGTACACGGGTGAAGACCAAACCCTTACATTTCTTTCTCTCCTTTTCACAGGTTCAGGAGAGGAACCTTCTTACAAGAGTTTCTCACTTCTCTTAGACTCACTTTACACTTTTAAGCACTCAAGGGAAGCTCTCAAATTTTACAACACTTTTCACAAGAATTTTCTTCCTTTTTCATTCACCGCCCTTGCTTCTCCAACCAAGAAAAGTTTGGTTATTTATATACCCTAATTGGCTTAAAAAATAGAGCCAAAATTCAAACCTTTTCGTAAATTCTACGTACGGGCGGTACTACCACTAGTGCCACCGGTACTACCATCAAAAGTACCATAAAAATAGAGCTATGACAGTACTACCACCACTTGGGCGGTACCATCGTCGCCCACTAGTGGTACCACCATCGTCCACTGGTGGTACTACCACTGGGAATCTCGCAAAAGCCACTTTTCCATGCTTTTGCATACTCGACTCGTACCTCATGTTAACCCCTTCCCATATCAATGAAATAAGCTCAACCTGAAGTCAAATCAAACATGAAGTGGACTCGATTTGCCTCACTTAAGTTAATTTGGATTCCTTATAAAATTAACTCAATTAAGACTAAATAACCAAACTGATGCTAACTGTGACTCTCTTAATTATAATCATTGTGACCGTCAAGTCCAACAAGACCCTCCTTACTCCTGACAACCTTTGGCAAACTTCCGGCAAGTCTCTCGATCTTCTTACGGCGGGCTCCCAATGAGCTTCTTGATCCTCTTCGGTGAACTCCCAGTGAGCTCTTGACCTTCCTAACCCTCGACACTTTTCCCGATAACCTCCGGTGAACTTTCAACGAGTCTCAGTCATCTTTTGGCGAACCCCTGATGCATTCCCGATAAGCTCTCGAGCTTTTGGCGAGCTCCCGGCAAGCCCCTAATTACCCTTGGTGAACTCCTGACAAGCCCCCGATACCTTCGACGAGCTTCCAGAAATCTCTCAATGAGTTCCCACTACATTGTCTGAACCCCGGCCCAACTCCCGAACTTGACTCCGACCCAACATCTGATTGTATTGCCCTGCATAGTTAATCCTGCATCAAATTCTCTAACACACAAGTTAAATAAGAAAACCCCTTAATTGATTTCATCATCAAAATCTGAGATTTAACATAGATAACCAGACAAACTGGTGTATTGCATACTCGTTATATAATAGAGGTGGTTTGTCTCATAGCCACTTGTGTTGGGACACTAAGGATATAATACAGGTACTAATTGGATAATGAGTTTACTGATTGATCCGCTTATGAAATCATGTATGATTAATGATACCTAATGTTAGATAGCGATTCTGTAGTCCCTATTGTTTGTTTGGTCCTTAGACTTAAGACACAAGGATGTCTTGTTTCAATACTCCTTACTTTGATGCTGGACTTACAAGTTTGAAAAGTTCTAGATCTGATACAGTCAGTTGTTAGGATTGGTAGCTAATCTTACGAAAGTAATTGAGTGTCAATAGAGGATTATCAACCATCGGTATCGCGATAGGAATATCCCGTGTGTTCTTGCTCGGACAAATCCTGGCCAGGGTCATTCGGATTGAGAGAAGAGTTCTCTGAGAAAATCTAATTAGAGCGAGACTCGAACAGATTTATGAGAGACTATATACACATGGTAAATGAGGATAACAGGTTCAATGAATTAGATCCCCTGTACCGTCTTAGGACTATAACAGGTCCAATGGATTAGATCTCCTAGTACGTCCATAATTGATGAGTTGATTGAATTATTAAGGGATAACAATTCACTAAGTCGGAAGGAGTTCTGACAGGTAGGACTCATGGCTAGCTCGGTATTGGGTCTAGAGGGTCACACATATATGATAGATATTTAAGTGAGTAGAAGATTTGATATAAGTTATCCAATTAGCCCATGTTTTCATTGGATGAGACCCAGCATTAATAGGCTCTTTGCATGAGGCCCAATTAAGATTATTTGATAGAGATCTAATAATCCAAGAGGAGTGGGTAATTGGATAGAGATCCAATACCCACTAAGGTAGGATCCATTAGGGTTTTTGGTGGCTCTCTATAAATAGGAGGCACAGGTGGCACAATAGTGATAGGTTATACCTTTAGCCGCCGCCTCCTATTCTCCTCCATCCCTCATCTTCTCAATCAGCCAGCCCTTCCCTACTGCAAGAGGTAGCGAAGATGATAACAGATCTTCTTCCATGAGTGCTGCGAGAAGGTGCACAAGAGTTGCAGGTTTTGGGCTGCGATTGGAGGAGCATCTTTATAACGATCCATCGTATGGATATTGCTAGAGAGAAGGACACTTGACATCCATCATCCTCTTCATCTAGATTTCAAATTTTTGGGGATATACGATCTCCCTAGGTAATCAATCTCTCACGCATGCAGTTTTCGATTTTGTAATTTTTTCATACACCAATTTTTGAACGATAACATGATAAACGTGGGAAACCATTTTTATTTTGTTCTTATGTTACACATGTGATGCTCTGCCGCTCGGTTTTATAAAACTAAGGACTAGGAACACACCACCTTAAGAACGTGTTATTCAGCCTGAAGAACGCTAGTGCTACTAGTTATAGGTGCCCTATAAGTCAACCACGTGAGTGATAGCACCTGTGACACACTATAGTAATCTCTTTTCTTATTATTACTGATATTTTCTCACATTATATATTTTTCTACATATATAGTGTGATGTCCTTGGATCTATGTAATAACAATCAGATCATGATGAGATCATGATAATGAGATCGATTCGCCTTTAAACATATATCTTAAATAATCCTGGTCATAGGTTACTCAAGAGAGACATCAAGATAACCGGATAAACTAGTGTACTGTATACTCATTCATATGATAGTGGTGGTTGGTCTTATAGCCGCTTATATGGGGACACTAGAGGTACAGTGCAAATGCTCATTAGAGAATGAGTTCATTGATTGATCCGCCTATGGAATGTTGGATGGATAATGATACCTAATGTGAAATAGTAATTTTGTTGTCCCAGCTGTGTATATGGTCCCTAGACTTAGTGTTGGGAAATCTCAGCGGGTGTATCACATGCGCAGCGAAAATCAAAACAAAATTGGTTTCCCACGCAGATCAAATCATCGTGCAAAAGATTGGGGTCGTGAGAAAAATCACAAAAACTGAAAAAACCGCGATGTGTGAGAGATTGATTTTACCTATGGAGATCGTATATCCCTATATTCCAGATCCGGATGGAGGAGATGAAGGAGGTCAAGCGTCCTCCTCTCTAGCAGTATCCACATGATAGATCTCTGCGGCGAAACTCCTCCAATCTGATTTTGCAACTCTTGCTCAGAGGGAGGGAGGAGAATAGGAGGTGGTGGCTAAAGCTGCAGCCTATTAACCATGAGTCTCCCCTCCTATTTATAGAGAGCCACCAAAACCCTAGGGCTCCTTCCTTAGTGGGTATTGGATCTCTATCCAATAACCCACTAATATTACATTATTAGATCTCTATCCAATAATCTCCTTAGGCCTATAATTGGGCCTTAATCAAGGAGCCCATCAACATAGGGTCTCATCTTATGAGAATAGGGGCTAATTGGATCTTCATCCAATCCTCTATTCGCAGAAGCATCAACCATATGTGTGTGACCCTCTAGGCCCGATACCGAGCTGGCCATGAGTCACTCCGATCAGAACTCTTTCTGATATAGTGAATTATTATCCCAATAATAAGTCACTTGACTCATCGACTATGGACGTACTAGGCCACTACGTCATAGTCCCCAGACGGTATAGGGGGATCAAATCCATCGGACCTGTTTGTCCATTACCATGTATCTATAATCCCTCATCCAAATAATATCCCAGGGACCGTATATTGGACATGGTACTGTCAGGTTACAAACGGAATCAGTTTGTCTTGCTCTATTCGGATTCTACCGGAGAACTCTTTCTCTCTCAATCCAAATGACCCTGGCTAGGGATTTGTTTGAGCAAGCACATATGAGATATTCCTCTTGTGATACCGAGAGTGGATGTCCTCTATTGACACTCAATTACCTTCATAAGGTTGGCTACCAATCCTAATATCCCGATAATCAACTGTACCAGATCTGAAACTTTCCAAACCTGTAAGTCTGACGTCAAAGAAAGGAGTACTCATACAAGGCATCCTTGGTGTCTCAAGTCTAAGGACCAGATATACAACTAGGACTATAGAATCTCTATCTGACATTAGGTACCATTAACCATATAACATTCCATAAGCGGATCAATCAGTGAACTCATTCTCTAATGAGCACCTGTACTATATCCTTAGTGTCTCAACACAAGTAACTATGAGACCAGCCACCTCCATCATATGGATGAGTATATAGTACACCGATCTATCCGGTTATCTCAATGTCCCTCTTGAATAACCTATGACCGAGATTATTTAGGATCTATGTCTAAAGGTGAATCGATCTTTTTATCGTGATCTCATCACGATCCGATTTTCATTGCACAAAATCAAGGACATCATATTAATCATAAGCAAAAAGATCACACAACGTGTCACACGTGCCATCACTCACGTGATTGGCTTGTAGGGCACATGTAACCAGCACTTAAGACACCAAAGATGCCTTGTATTAGTACTCATTTCTTTAACATCGGACTTATAGATTTAGAATGTTCCATATTTGGTACAACCTGTTATTGTGATTTGCCAACCATATTAATATAATTGAATATCAACAAAAGATCATCCACCCTCAGTATCACGAGAGGAATATTTCGTGTGTGCTCGCTCAGACAAAATTCTTGACCAGGATCATTCAGATTAAGAGAGAGGGAGTTCTCCGAAAGAATCTGATTAGGGCGAGACTTGGATTACGTACGAGGCCTGATAATCCATGCCCAATATACGATTTCTGGGATATTAGATAGATGAGGGACTATGGCGTAATGACCTAATACATCCATAGTCGATGAGTCGATTGAATTTTTATGAGGATAATTATTCACTCTATCAGAAGGAGTTCTGATAGGAGCGACTCATGGCCAACTCGGTATCGGGCTTAGAGGGTCACTCATATATAGTGGATGTTACGATGAGTAGAGATACATATATAAGATATCCATGGAGTTCCTAGTTTGGATCCTATGGATAAGATCCAATAGGATTAGATAATTGGATAAAGATCCAATACCCAATGTGAACATGATCCATTAAGGAATATGCTCATTCACCTCTATAAATAGAAGGGGCTCCTTGGTTCATAGGCTAGAGCTACAGAAGCTTGCCCTCCTATTTCTCAGTTTCTTTCTCCTCCTTCTTGGCTTGAGAGCCTTGTGGTGTGCGTGGAGAGGCTAATATTGCAGTCGAGGAGCCTTATGTCGCATCCACCGTGTAGATTACCGCTAGAGAGGAGTACATGAGTACTCCATCTTCTTCATCGGATTTGAAATTTTTCAGGGATATACGATCTCTCTAGGTAACACATCTCTCATGATTTGTGCAATTTTTCAGGTTTTATGAATTTTTCCTACACCAATCATCTCACAATGGTCAAATACTTAACTTTGGAAAATCTAATTTTTGTTTTGTTTTTCGCTACGCATAAGATGTCGATCAAAGATTTCCTGATAGGTGCAACGTACCAAAGGATGGTAAACCAGATGTTCAAGCATCAATTTAGAAGGAATATGGAGGTATATATCGATGACATGATTATGAAGAGCAAAGTGACCGAGACTCACTTGGAGGACCTCACCAAGATGTTATAAATACTCGGGACATTTGGAATGCACCTCAACCCCGCCAAATGCTTCTTTGGGGTTGGCTCAAGCAAGTTCCTCGGCTTCATCATTCCTTAGAAGGGGACAGACGTGAACCCGGAGAAAGTCCAGACCATCACCGAAATGCAACCCCCTCAGACGATCAAAGAGACACAATGACTCACAATGAGATTGGCTACCATCAACCGATTCATATCTCTGTCTGGGGGCAAATGTTTTCCTTTCTTTCAAATTAAAATATGCCAAAGATTTTCAATGGAACTCTGAGTACCAGGAAGCCTTTGAAAAGTTGAAGTGACACCTCGCTCAACCATTGCAACTCACCTCAGCAAGCTCGGGTGAGCCACTCAACATCTACCTGGTTGCCTCTAAGCACGCAGTCAGCTCGATTCTAGTCTGGGAAGAATCAGGCACACAGAGGCCCATCTATTATTTCAGCCATATCTTGAATAGGCTTAAGGAGTGATATCCTCCAATCGACAAGCTGGCCCTGGCCTTAATCCAAACAGTCAGGAAACTATGCCTCTACTTTCAAGCCCACACCATAAGAGTAGTAACAGACTAGCCCCTTCACCAAATTCTTTCTAATTTTAATGCATCAGGCTGAATGCTCAAGTGGTCGATCAAGCTTAAGGAATTCGATATTCAGTATATCCCGAGGATGGCTATTAAAGCATAAGCTTTTGCAGATTTTATTTTCGAGCTAACCCCCACCTCAAACAACACCTCTCAGAACTACGGCGCAAGAGTCGATTCTATTTGTCAATGGTTCGACCAACGCTGAAAGAGGGGGAACAAACTGCATCCTAAAAGGACCTGATGATCGGCTGTACAAGCGAGTGCTATGCTTTGAGTTCAAAGCCACCAACAATGAGGCTAAGTACAAAACCTTGCTTTTAGGGCTACGCGTGGTATTAGAACTAAATATAAAGGAGCTCAAGGTCTTTAACGACTCCTACTTGGTGATCAACCACATCAACGTGGACTATGAGGCTCGCGGCCTGATCATGGCAAAGTACATGACCGAGGAACGATGCCTAATCAATAATTTTTAATGCTTTTTCTTGACCATGGTTCCCCGGGCAAAAAACACACAAGCCGATGCACTAACCAAGATGACATTAGCAAGAGGAGTCAGTGGCTGCCCATCAAATGTAGAAGCAATCCCCGCCTGATCCATTGCAAGCCAAGACATAGCTATCACCAACATCACATCTAACTGGATAGAGGATATCCTCTAATACAATAAGGATGGGGCATTGCCTGCTAACCTAATCGTCGCCCGGTAGATGAGATGCGCACAAGCTTGGTATTGTGAAGTCAGTGGATTTGCCTCTCCTCCGATGCCTCACACCAGTAGAAGTAGAGTCGGTGCTAGCTGAGATCCAAGAAGCCGTCTGTGGAGAACACATCAACGGTCAAACCCTAGCATTCAAACCCTTAGGTAGGGCTATTAATGGGCGGCCACACACCAGGATGCCCTGGCCTATGTGCAGTGATGCCCGCAGTGTCAGAAGTATGCTCGAGTACAGTAATCAACCAATAGTCACCTTAATGTCGATCGACAGTGCATGGCCCTTTGCACAATGGGGAATAGACGTTCTTGGCCCTTTTCCCCCCGGCATCGGGACATCGAAGATTCATCATAGTCGTCATGGACTACTTCACCAAGTGATTGAGGCTGAACCCTTGGCATCCATAATGGAGAGGCAAGTTGAGAAGTTCGTATAAAAAAGCATCATCACTTGGCTCAGCATCTCGAAGGCCATCATTACCGACAACGAGACCCAGTTTAAGAATATAAGATTCAAGGAGTTCTGCACAGCCTACAGAATCCACCTAAGGCTTAGCTTAG
The DNA here is from genome assembly GCA_029747655.1 of Ensete ventricosum. Lineage (NCBI taxonomy): Eukaryota > Viridiplantae > Streptophyta > Magnoliopsida > Zingiberales > Musaceae > Ensete > Ensete ventricosum. Next base: position 32,508,712 of record JAQQAF010000002.1, on the reverse strand, counting down.
TACCGCACCGTCAGGCCAACGACCTAGCTGAGGTAACCAACCAAACGATACTCGAAGGCCTTAAGAGAAGGGTTAGTGAAGCATAAGAGACATGGGCCGATGAGCCCCCGAGTATCTTATGGGCATCTCTGCTAATTATAGGTGCCCTACAAGCCAATCTCGTGAGTGATAGCACCTATGACACACTGTCATAATCTCTTTGCTTATTATTATTGGTATTTTCTTATTTTATATATTTTTTTGGATATTATTATGATGTCCATGGATCTGTGCAATGAGAATTAGATCACGATGAGATCATGATAATAAGACCGATTCACCTTTAAACACATATCCTAAATCATCCTGGTCATAGGTTACTCGTGATGGACATTAAGATAATCGGATAGAATTGTGTATTGTATACTTGTTCATATGATAGAGGTAACTGGTTTCATAGCCGCTTGTGTGGGGACACTAGAGGTACTGTGCAGGTGCTCAATAGAGAATGAGTTCACTGATTAATCTGCTTATGGAATGCTGGATGGATAATGATACCTAATGTCAGATAGTAATTTCATATTCCTAGTTGTGTATATGGTCCTTAGACTTGAGACACCAAGGATGTCTTGTGTAAGTACTCTTTTCTTTGACGTTGGACTTAAAGGTCTAGAACGTTCCATATCTGGTACAATCGATTATCGAGATTAGTAACCAACCATACGAGGGCAATTTAGTATCAACAGAGAATCATCCACTCTTGGTTTCATGAGAGGAATATTTCATGTGTGCTCGCTCAAACAAAATCTTTGGCTAAGGTTGTTCATATTAAGAGAGAAGGAGTTCTCGAAGAGAATATGATTAGAGTGAGACTTAGATGGATTCTATATGGGGCATGACAATATCTATGCTCAATATATAATTTTTGGGATGTTAGATGGATGAGAGACTATAGATATATGGTAATTATGGACTATAGATACTAGGATATTTGATTCCCTTGTACCGTCTAGGGATTATAGTGTAGTGGCATCGTACATCTATAGTCGATGAGTCGAGTGAATTATTATAGGGATAATAATCCATAATATCATAAAGTGTTCCGACGGGAGTGACTCACAGCTAGCTTAATATCGGGCCTAGAGGGTCACATACATATGGTGGATGTTACAACAGGTAGAGGTGCAGATATGAGATGTCTGTAGAGCTCCTGGTTTGGATCCTATGGATGAGATCCAATAGGACTGGGTAATTTGATAGAGATCCAATACCTATGTGAATGAAATTCATTCAGGAATATGCTTATTCACCTCTATAAATAGGAGGGGCTCGTTGGTTCATAAGCTAGAGCTATAGAAGCTTGTCCTCCTATTTCTCCTTTCTCTCTTTCTCCTCCTCCTTGGCTTGAGAGCCTTGTGGTGTGTGTGAAGAGGCTGATCCCATAATTGAGGAGCCTTGTTATCACGTCCACCATGTGGATAACTGCTAGAGAGAAGCACACGGGTACTCCTTCAACTTCTCCATTAGATCTAAAAATTTTCAGGAATATTCAATCTCCCTAGGTAACACATCTCAAATGATTTATGCAGTTTTTTGGGTTTTGCAAATTTTTCATGCACCAATCATCGCACAACAACAAAATACTTAACTTCGAGAAATTTGATTTTTGTTTTATTTTTTCGCTGCACATAAGATGTCAATCGAAGATTTCTCAACAATCCTGGACCACACCAAAGACGAGCGAATCCCTCTAAAGCTTGGAGTTCGAGATTGAGGTAGTGTTGTCACTCGAATCGAGAACTATGGAGAAAACATCTCAGAAGAAGGGTTCAGAATGAATCTCGACCATATTGAAGAGCGAAGGGCCGAGGCACACATGCGAGCCTTGGCATATAAAAATGCCATAGCAAGGCTTTACAACCGGAAGGTCCGTCCCTGGCTAATCAAGGTCGGGGACTTGGTTCTGCGGAAGGCTAAGGTCAGCGATTCGACCCACTCCCAAGGAAAGCTAATCCTGAACTGGGAGGAACCCTATCAGGTCACCAATGTAATATGAGACGGGACTTATCACCTAGCTACTCTAGAAGGAGTCCAGCTCCCCAAGACATGTCATGTGTCCAACTTGAAGAAATTCTATGTCTAAACCAAGATTCCAATGACCCTAATTTGTCAGGCCCGCTGATAAACCTCCGTGAGGTCTAAGAAGGAGAAGCACAAGTAGTTGATCAGCCAACAGATAGGAGCTTTACAAATCAAGCAGATAGTCAGATTGAAGGGAAGAAGCTTTATTGATTAAAGAAGAAAGATTACATTGTTCGCATAACCGAGGCCGTCCTAAGGCTAGCCTCAATCGAATGTGAGGTACATCCCGAGACACAATTTGTCTCCTTCAAAAGCTAGGGGAAGAAAGAAAGACAAATTATAACCCAAGATGAGCCATGACCAGAGGCAAAGTACATCCTGAGACATGACTTATCATCTTCAAAGGGATTAGGAGAATGGGCTATCTCGGCCAAGGCGCCAAGCCAGTTCCAAACGTACCCCGAAGACACCACATGCCTTGAGACATGATTTCTCATCTTCAAGAAGAGCAACTCTTCCATATCCAAAAGCAAGCCAACTGACTCATGATCCCAACTCGATCCCATCTCTGACCAGCGAAAGGCGTGCCCGATGAACAACATGCCACAAAGAGACTTGGAGGTTGCAAAAAGATTTTTCATTAATGAGTAAGCGAATTTTAGTCGAGAATGTATGATGTTAGCCCTGACCCGACTGACTATAAAAGAAGGAAAAAGACCAAAAAAGAAGGTGGACTAATGGCAGCTTCCGGTGGACCCCTCAAGCGGTTGGAGGATCATTATCATTGAAAAGTACTTCCACCTTCATCGGCACGTCATCATCCTCCGTGTCATGGACAAAAATGTAAATATGATGTTCAACGAAATGTTCATGTTTGTACGTGTCTTCTATTTGAGTACATACCTTATACAGCAAGTAGCGGGCTTGTAGTAGGCTTGGCAGCCCTAGTTTGGTTTGCTTTGTGGTTGATTTTGGTTTGTAAATATGAGTGTGTCTTGTAAGCACTTATGGGGACTCCGGTCTGTAATGGACCATTATCCATTGTATGCAATCGTTCAGAACTTGTAATGTTCATGGATGTAATTTGTATTGGCTTTATAAAGTGTTTGCTTAAGCAGTTGCTTGTGGATCCCGATGGAATTGCTTCTTCTGGCCCATTTTCTCTTTTGTAAGTCCTAAGGGACCCTAGGAGATCTTGAGGAAGGCTGACCTTTACAGATGGACACGCATGGGTGCTGCACGGCTTAGGTCAAATTAGCTAAGCCCGTGATATTATGGTATCAGAGCGGGACAAGCACACGCAGAAACACTCTCCATATAAACGTGGGGGACCTAACTGGGTTGTGTGGATGACAGCCAGCACGCGCAACCATTTAGGAAAAATGGACATTAAGATGTAGGGAAAGGAGTCGCTCAGAAGAGCGGCATCCAAGTTTGGCATTCAGAGGAATGGCGAACCTTTTGCGCGAGAGGCACCGCGAGAACAAGCAAGCGAAGAAGAAGTGTAGAGCACAAAGATTGGGATGGTTAAGTTCGAGCTACGGCTCGACGTTGGCAACCAAACTTGACGGTACTCAAGACAAGAGGGGTGCTTAGTGAAAGATGAGACCGTGTAAAGTGGGAGGTATTGCACAACGACCGAAAGAGTTATGCAAAGCTCATAGAGGTAAAGGGAATTGCTAAGTCGAATGATTTGGTACTGATGCAAGGGCTTGTACATGGATGATAGAGTGTTCATGGCCATCCCTAGGCACGATCAAAACTTAGTGCCATGGATCTTTAGAACTTTCTTTGGCATGAAAATGATACGTCCATAGGCGGCTGAAGTGTGTAACAAGTTTAGTATGTTGCTAGACCTTGAACGGTATAGTGGAGACTATATTGGCGAAGAGTCACAATCTAGCAAGTGCATTGCGGGGGCAGAACAAGGCATAAGTTATTCAGCAAGATGGAGTAGTCCAAAGGGGATGGTGGTCTCCGAAACTTTCAGTGGGAAGAATATCAAGAAGAAAGTTGCTCCAACATGACAGAAATCTAGGAGGGATAAGTCCTAGTTCTCCAGAGGAAGAATCATGTGCAATGGATCGCATATATTGAGGAAGAGTTCCTCAAGGCAATATCTCCACAAAACTCAACGGACCGAGCGAGTGACGGGGAGTTGTCGCATGATCTCGAATGAGGTAAGGCATTGGTGGATGCATTTCAAGATCAAGTGGGGAAGCGATCCAAGGCAACATCATATGAAGGCATACTTAGAGTCGATGTGGAAATCGAACTCAACATAGGGTTGACCCATGGAATGGTGGACATGAGAGCCACTATCAACTCAATGCAAATCAAGGAGCGAAGTGACTTGGGTGGAACTTAGTGAAGTATCCAAGCCGCATGAAGGGAGTCGACATAGAAGATGGAACATAGAGCAGAGGCACCAATCTTTCCTTGGATAGATGTCAAGGGCATGAACTCTTGTAAAGGCAAGAGTGAGATCATGCCATTACATGGGTTCTTTATTCTGATGGGGCAGACTTATCTTGCATGATGCCAAAGATGAAGGGAGCTTCAAGACACATGCACCTTACCTCAGAGATACATTTGACGGAGTAACTAAGGTGATTCAACTTACGGAGGTGAAGTTAGGATCAGGAAACCTTAGCACGGGGCAAGAGGATGCAGAGGCGAGTACTCTTGAAGAATATGTCATAGTGTTACCATTCGAGTTGTCAGGAACAAGTGGTGCATAGCGGAGATTATGTTGGTAGGGGATAGAGGCCCAGGATCCAAATAATGGTGCACCAATTCTAGTGAAGTCAAGGAACTTCAGGAGCTACTAGGCGATGGACTATCCTAGAGCTATACTTCATCCATGTATGACCCAAGAGTGGGTGGATGAATGTGAATTGCCAAGGGAGCGAACAAAAAATCAGAGATGGCGGAGGCCTTATAATGTGTTGGCAGAGGCCACACATGGAGAAGTCATAGTCCGAGTCCATCACACGAGAATCTGTATGCAATGGATATGTCACTAGGAGGTGACATGATGCAGTGAATCATGGTGGAATAGTTCGCGGTAATGCAACACATGCGGACATGTCTTGTGAGGGATATGATCATGCAGGGTATGATCAGGAGCTACTGGGAGCTCCACTTTGGTGTACGACACAACAAGAAGAAGGGTTGTGGATTCAAGGAGTGAATGATGTGGTACCGGAGAGGCGGGTCTTCGTGTGTGCATTGGAGCTTCCATTGGATGAAAGCCTTAGTCATTAGCATATGGGGGCTGTATACCACCAAGAAGAAGTCTAAGTACAAGTACTAGTAGTCCTATGGAGGGGGACGTGATCATGTGAATGATCAGGAGTTGTTGGGAGCTCCACTTCGGTGAACAATACAACAGCAAGAAGGGTTGTGGATTCAAGGAGTGAATGTCATGGTACCGCAGAGGTGGGTCTTCCATGTGTGCGCACCCAAGCTTATATCAGATGAAAGCCTTGGTCATCAACATATGAGGGTTGTGTACCACCGAGGGAGAAGTCAGATTGCAAGTATCAGTGAGTCCCATGGAGGGGACTTGATCATACAAAGGTATGATCGGAGCGGCTGGAGAGTTAGACAGATTCAGTGCTCACATTCGTTTAATGATGCCTGGCAAGTCAGAGGACGCCTTTGTAAGCTAAGGAGAATAGAATCAGTGTGAGCCCTGCAACAAGATGGCGGAGGCCATGCATGAGAGTTGCAGTCTATCTTTCCATCGACCAAGGAAAACTGCTAGGAGGAGACAATGGTGTTGAAGCAGGTGGTCGAAAGGGGCGAGGAAGCGACGATGAGTCCAGAGGGGCTCAGCTACCAAAAAGCAATAGCGTCAATTACAAAGGAGGTGGACTCGGAGGAGTACCATAGTGCCGCAGAGGCGGATCTACTGATCGCAAAGTAAAGGACGTAGATACAAGGCAACGGATAGTAGGGCCATGGGCTTGGCATGGCCATGGTACCGCAGAGACAAGACTTCTATGGAGTCATCGATCCCTTGCTCTCATGGAGGGAGAGCATTGGTCGTAAAAGGGGCCAAGGAGGTGGAGAATGCATAGACAAACTCCAAGTACCAAGACAGAGCAGAAGGGCAGAGGCCAAGGAACTTCATAAGACCGATGTCTATTGGGAAATCTCAGCAGGAGCATCACATGCATAGTGAAAATCAAAACAAAAATTGATTTTCCACGCAGATCAAATCATAATGCAAAAGATTGGGGTCGCGAGAAAACCTAATAATCATAAGCAAAAAGATCGCACAACGTGTCACACGTGTCATCACTCACGTGATTGGCTTACAGGGCACCTGTAACCAGTAGTGTCAACGGGCTTCTTATCAAGATAGTCGAAAATGAGGGACTTCGGGTTGATGCAGGAGTGCTCGACCAAGGAACAAAGTAGGCAGTACGTGGTGCTGTACCTTTTCTACTCAGAGGAGTAGGTGGCAAAGATGATGGAGAAGACGGTATAATCCCAAAGATGACCAAAACTATCAAAGACTTACTCCAAGTTGGGGTAAACTTTTTACTCTTTTCGAGCAAAACTTCTTGCATTCCAGAAGTTCAATGGCAATGGGAAGACGAATCACAGTAGCTAACTCAATGCAAGGAGTGTAAACACTTTCAAGTGCTTCAAAAGTGTGAGTGAGCAAAGAGCGAGCAAATGTTAGTAACCAGCTCAATGCATGAAGTACAAACTCAAGGAGGCAGGCAAAATCGAGTAACTTTTGCCTTCTCAACTCAAGAGAATGGGCGAAACTGAGTACCCCAATTCTCTTAACTCGAGGAGGCAAGCGAAGCCAATTAGTCTTCTCAACTCCTAAGAGAATGGGTGAAGTCGAGTATCATAGTTCTCTTACTTATCCAGCATTGGAGCTCTGCATAAGTTCAATGACCCTTCGAAGAAAGCTTATGGAAGATAATAGTTGTCGAATCCTTACCATTAGCAATCAGTACTAGTGAGAGTAGATTGTTTTCTTCATTTCCCAATTGAATACCAATCGAAAGCGAGAGTGATAAGAACCTACTTGGAAGTGACAACTAAAAGTGGAAGAATGATCAATGGGCAAATATTGTGGAGGAAGGACCTCAAAAACTTCAAAGTCTGTGAGGCGATGCTCGTTAAAGTTCCAATAATTATTCATCCAGTTCAAGTAACATTAGAATATTACGATACTGGCATATAACAAGGTAGGTCTTTTCCTTCATTAGAAGGATCTGCGAGAGTCAACAAGGATCATCATAACTCATCCAACCCCACACCAGAGTCAGTTATTGGTGAGTTGAAGCTGCATGGCAGATCAGAGTTCGACTACTCAACAACAGCGATGGAGAGCGATTGGGAGCCAAAGGGACATGTTGTAGCCAAAGCAGAAGATTGAAGATTTAGCAAAATGTGAGGAGATGCAGCGTCTATAATGGCTTCGACGAGGACGTCGAAGGAATAAGTGGGGGAGAATGTCATGGACAAAAATATAAACAAGGTGTTTAGCGAAATGTTCCTATTTGTCCGTGTCTTTGGTTTGTGTACATACCTTATACAGCAAGTAGTGAGCTTACAGTAGGCTTGGCAGCCCTAGTTTAGTTTACTTTATGGCTAATTTTGGCTTGTAAATATGAGTGTCTTATAAGCACTTGTGGGGACTTTGGTCTGTAATGAACAATTATCCTTTGTGTACAACCATTCAGAACTTATAATGTCCATGGGTATAATTTGTATTAGCTTTATAAAGTGTTTGCTTTAGTAGTTGCTTGTGGATCCTGATGGAATTGCTTCTTCTGGCCTGTTTTCTCTTTTGTAAGTCCTAAGGGACCCTAGGAGATCTCGAGGAAGGCTGACCTTTATGGATGGACATGCATGGGCGCACGACTTTGGCAAAATCAGCTAAGCCCGTGACATCCGGGAGAGTGAGATACAGATCTTCCTCGATCTCTAATTTAGGGTGCCTCTCTCGGAAACGGCTTTCGCAAAATCGAGCTTGAAGCTAGGCATCTCCTTGTATTGGGCGATGGTCGCTCGGGCTCTTTCAAGGTAGCACGCTACTCCGCGGCGAGGGAGCTCTAGGCCTTCTACAATGTTGATAGAACTATCACAAAGGATTGCTTGGCCTCACGGGTCTTAGCTCGAGCAACATCCAGATTGGCTCCCAAGCCTTAGAGCTGAGCCTCAAAGAATTGGACTCTCCCCCGGGCCTCCTTCTCTTGTCGTTGTGTCTCCTTGAGTTGGGACTTGAGGTCATCCATCTGCTGCATCACCTCGCTTACCCGAGCCTCGACGGTCGCCACCACCATGGGGCCCGCCTCCTACTTGAGCTTTCGTACTTCGGCTCAAAGTCTGTCAATTATCTTGGAAAGCTCATCGATGACTCTCCCAGAGTCATGCACCCAGTTGACTAGGCCCATAGAGAAGTGCGGTGTTGTAAAAATGCTATGTTAGTTCGAACCCCGGGAGAAACATCAAAAACAAGGAGGAGAAGGTGAGTTACTATGACCAAATTTTTGATCGCATCATTGTGCAACGCCTCGAAAGTAGTGTAGATCTCCTTCGCTAGAGGGGGGCAGAGGAGCCCGTGACAAAACAACTGGGCCTTGGCCCGAATGCCTACACCTGACTCTTGGGAGTCAATGAGGCCCACAAGGCCTCTAGCAACCCCTCCCATGATAGCTCCGGGAGCTCTGCCATCTCCTAAGTGAGGAAAGGCTCATCCCGCAATCGAGCCCAACTTCATCGCCTTGTATATATATATATATATATATATATATATATATATATATATATATATATTGCAACTAGAAGTATAAGATAAAAAAATATATATATGAAGTTTTCTATTGCCAATAGATGATAGTTCTCACAATAGAACTGATAGTTTTCGAATTATCAAGTTTTATAAAGAGTATAATTGTAATTTGCTAAGATCGAATAGATTTTAATTGTAAAATAAATTGAAGATCAAGTCTTGTCAAATATTGATTATACACCAAGGATGATTATTGTTGACATTTAAAAAATATTTAAAGTTATTGTTTCTTATTTTGCATAAGAGATTGTGCTTAATAAGGTTTTTGATAAGTCATATATACTGACATAATTTTATTTCTAACGGAGCTAAAACTGACTCTTGTCCAAATAATAGTTTCATCACAAAATTAGTTTCAAAAAATATTTGAATCTTTTGGAGTTTCTCTTAGAAATTTCTCTTATATATATATATATATATATATATTGATAAGTCATATATACTGACATTATCGCAGTATATTGTAGGAGTAGCAAAGGAGCAGATGTCAAGCTCTTTGAGCAGATTCATTATCCAGTTAAGTTCAGCAGTTGCAGTTGCAATGGAGCGATACTCAGCTTCAGTAGAAGACCGAGCAGCTGTCTTTTGTTTCTTGGAACTCCAACTGATTGGATTGACTCCGAGGAATATAATATACCCAGATGTTGATGTTTTATCTTCAAGGTTCCCAGCCCAATCAGCGTCAGTATAAGCATGAAATTGAAGAGGACATTTTTTGTTGAGAATAATGCCATAGTCAAGAGTACCTTTAAGATATCGTAATACTCGTTTAACAGCGAACCAGTGTGTGGTAGATGGTCTATGCATGAATTGGGACAGCTTGTTAACCGCAAATGAGATATCTAGGCGAGTGAGGGCTAAATATTGCAAGGAGCCAATCACTTGTCGATATTGTGTAGAGTCTGTAGCAGGACTGCCATCATTTAACCGAAGCGATTCACCAGTAGAGAGAGGAGTCGAGACAACATTTGCATCATTCATGTTTGTCTTAACTAATAAGTCCTGAGTGTACTTCCGTTGAGAGAGGAAGAGTCCCGAAGATATAGATATTGCTTCTACACCCAAAAAATAAGTCAGGGAACCTCTATAGAATTACTACCTGTCACAATAATATCATCAACATATACTAGAAGATAAAGTGTACTGCTAGGTAGTTGCCAGAGAAATAAGGAGATGTCAGACTTGGAGTTGGAGAAGCCGATGGACATCAAAAAGGAGCCAAGTTCCATGTACCAGGCTCTTGGAGTTTGTCGAAGACCATAAATGGCCTTGTGGGGTTTGTAGACATGTTTCAGATACTGAGGATGAATAAAACCAAGAGGTTGCTCCATAAATACCTTGTCAGTTAAAGTTCATTGTAAGAATGCATTGTTTACATCAAGTTGTCGCAGTCGCCATCCTTTTGAAATTGCTAAACTCAGAATCAATCGGATTGTTGTGAACTTAACAACAAGATTGAATGTCTTAGTAAAATCACCACCAGGACGTTGATGGGAGCCTTTGGCCACCAAGCGGGTCTTGTACTGAGCAATGGACCCATCAGGGTTCCGCTTAACTCGAAAAACCCACTTACACCCGATGACATTTTGTGTGGGATGACACGGAACAAATGTCCAAGTAGAACTAGAAAGTAGGGCATCATATTCATCTGACATAGTTTGACGCCAATGGGGAGACTTGTGGGCTTGAGCGATCGTGGTAGGTTCACCGGTCTCAACAGAGGGAGTCACAACCGTGTGGAGATCGAGGACCTGACGGAGCTTGAAAATGTCACTTTTAGTGGTGTCAATGGATGTCCAAGTGGTTTAGGAGATGATAGTGGAATGAGTGTGGGTGAAATAGAACAGAGAGAGTTAGACTGTGGAATAGTAGTGGTAGTAGACTGAGGTGAGGGAAATGCCGGTTGTTGAGTGTCCGATGATCGGATGTTTGTGGTAGCAGAAGAGGGAGAGAGGTGTTGTATTAGAGGGATGCTCCATTCAGGAGTTGGAGTGGGTGATTCGTATGGCGGTTCAGTGGATAAAGGCATGTGCCACTGATGCATATGCACCGGAGTGGTTGATACAGTGGTAGATTGGTGTTGTTGAAATGGAAAGGAAGACTCCACAAAGACAACATGATGAGACGCAAAGACCTTGTGAGTGGAAGGATCATAGCATCGGTAAACATTGTGTTCAAGGGAGTAACCAATGAAGATACAAGGCTTTGACTGTGGTGCTAGTTTATTTGATGCATAAGGACATAGCCAAGGATAACAAATACAACCAAAGACCCTAAGTTTTTGAAGATTTAGGGATCGATGAAACAACTTTTCAAACGGTGATTGATTATTGAGGACAGGAGTAGGCATACGATTAATCAAATAGATGGCGGTCTGAAAGGCTGTAGACCATAAGGTAGTTGGCATGAAAGCATGATGGAGAAGTGTGAGTCCAGTTTCAACTATATGCCGATGTTTACGTTTGGCAGAGCCAACTAGCTGAGGAGTGTACGGTGGAGATTTGAGATGCTAAATACCACATGCTAACAAATGTAATGTTAGTGTTTGGTATTCACCTCCACCATCAGAATAAATTATTTTGATAGAGGACTTAAAGACATTTTTGACCATTTTTTTGAAAGTAAAGAAAATGGTAGAGACCTCAGACTTATGTTGAAGAGGATAAAACCAAGTATATTTGGTAAAATAATTAGTAAAGATAATATAAAATTAGCATTTATCAAAAGAAATACTTGGTGCAGGGCCCCAAACATCAGTATATAGAATTTCAAATGGATGTGTGCAAGAAATAGAAGAATGAGCAAATGGTAGTCGGTGACTTTTATGGCTAAGACATGCATTACAATGAGAAATAATAGGACTAGCTTTAAATGAAGGAAGAGCATAACGGGAAAGAAACGTTTGTAGAGTAGAGGTAGAAGGGTGACCGAAACGATGATGCCACACATACGTGGAAGCAGCAATAGAAGAATAGGCAGTAGGCGAAGAGGTGGATGACCACTGGTAGATGTTATCTTTACTCTGGCCTTGAACTAATGATGCCCCCGTGTTCAGATCCTTGACAAGAAAATGGTCAGGAAAAAATTCAATAGAGATATTATTTTGTTTACAAAATTGAGAAATAGAGATGAGATTCCGTTTGATATGAGGTGCACACAACACATCACCGAGTGTAAAGTGAAGATAATTCGAAGTAAGCTTTGTGGAACCAGTATGAGTAATAGGAAGTCGCTTACCATCACCAATGACGATGTCATCAGCACCACCATAGCTGTTAGAAAGGGACAAGTTCTGGAGATCCACGGTGACGTGATGAGAGGCTCCAGAGTCCAAAACCCAATAGTATTGATCAGAAGGTGGAGCAACAGTGAGATGTGCCTAGGGCAGAGGTCGTGGACGAGATCGACAGACCTTGGCGGAGTGACCAACCAACCTTATCACACAACCGGCAGACAATTCGGTTTGGAGACATAAGAGCAGGATGCCAAGGCTGTTGGTAGTTGTAGGTGCTACCTTGAGGTATTGGAGCAGGACGCCAGGGCTGGCGATGGGGGATGCTGCTACCTCCCGGCATGGGAGCAGGATGCCAAGATAGTTGGGTACCATAGTTACCACTTGGATTGTGATAAGATGGTGCCTGCTCTAGACCCTTGTTGGCAGACTGATGGTACTGATTACTTTTCCTTTTGAATTTTTGACTTACTTGGGCAGTAATAGGTTGTGTTGTCGCCTTATCCTCGCGCTTCAGATAAGTCTCGTAGTCAGTCAGCTTATCGTATAGCTCTTCAAATGATAGTGGGGAGTCACGTGCCTGAATTACTGCTGCTAATTCTTTGTACTCAGCCCCAAGACCGTTGAGTGTGTAGACGATAACTTCATCATCACTGAGATAATGTTCGATTAAGACTAAGTCATCGATGATTACCTTGATAGTTTGGAGGTAATCAACGATGGTACTTCCCTCTTGTTTTGTGTTTATAAGTCTGGAGAGAAGGCCGAGCATGCTGGTGCGCGAGCGATTTATCAAGGTAGTTTGGAGTTTGCACCAAGCTTCGGCAGAAGTAACACATGAAGATATAAGTGGTGCAATGGAACCAGCGACTGACGCTTGAATCGCTTGAAGAATCAGACGATGTTGTCCCTTTTTTTTTTTTTGAGTTGTGTCTCACTACAGCAACGGAGGAGAAGAGTTCAATGCTGCAGATTTGTGTCTCACTGCAGCAATAGAGAAGAGTTTAATGTCGTAGTGTTCGACGTTTTACAATTATTGAGAAAGGAAAGGCCGGCGACCGCAAGTTCAAGTGGCTACGTGGCTTGCTCACGGTGGCAGAAGCAGGGTTGGCAGCGATAGGCGGCAACAAGTGAGCAGCAGTTGATCCTGATGATGGATCGCTGTTGGTGGCAGCAAAGGGCAGCAGGTGAGAAGATATGGTGCTGGAGCAGCACCAGATCTGGTTTGAATCGCTTTGGAACAGAGGAAAACAACAGAGAGTTCGGTCAAGAATAGAGGAAAATATCAGAGAGTTCAGTCCTCTACAGCGTTGGTTTGGGTGAGCACGAGCGACAGTCGCGAGAGGTGGACCTCAGTTCATGATCACTCCGTGAAGGAGAAGCAACATATCTGGTTTGGGATCGCCCACCTTGATGCTCAGGCTACTGCCGAGGCGGGTTTGTCATGGTTGCGGCTGCCACTGAGGAGGATTAGGCGTTGCGACTGCCGCCGAGGAGAATTAGGCATTGCAGTCGTAGATCGTAAGTGATTTGGGGCTTTCGCTGCCTTTCGCCGGTTCAGCCCATTCGCCACCGTCGTTGATCCACTCTGACCTGTCCGTTGGCAATCGAGTCACCAGTCGGATTTCTCTGATTTGATCACCGGGGCGGACCAAGCTTTGCCGGAGGAATACGTCTTCGGCTTCCACAGATGTGAGAAAGAAAAAAAAGAAATGCAATGATAGAAAACTTGCCGATAGAGAAGGCAGAAGTGCGACGACGGCAGATGGGTAGAAGTCTATTGCAGCTTCTACCCGCAGCCGGAAAATAGTGAAAATTTACTGCCGTTTGACAACTAGAAGAGAGCTTGCTCTAGGCAAGCGGCTCTGATACCATGTTAGAAATGAGAAGAGGGTTGAGTGGAATAATGTGTCGATTGATTTTGTTCATTCACTGATGGCTATTTATACAAAGGAAGAGAGGGATAGAAAGAGGGATAGAGAGGTTAAACATTGAGGATTTCTCTCAATAGTCTAACAAATCTGATACTGATTGTTACAACATATGCTAACAACTCTATCATTTATCAATTTTATTATTTATCAATTTTGATATGGTACTGTCGGAGCCAGCTCCAAGTGAGCCCAGATTAATTCAGGATGCCAACTCGGTGAACATGAAAAAAAGAAATGATGTGTCAGCTGTTGCGGACAATGGAGGTAATGCCTTGAATTAAAGTTAAGCCGATCAAAAATTACAAGGAGGTTCATGGCCAAGGGTAAAGATGTCAGAGTCATAGTTATTTTGAAATGTACCAATTATACCCGAAATGATGTCAATAACGAATCGCCAGGTATTTCTAGATATATTACTCAAAAGAATCGACACAATACGCCCAATCGATTACAATTGAGAAAATTTTGTCGCTATTGTAACAATCATACGATTCATGAAGAAATAAAGAAATAGATAGAACATAACGCGTGTGAGTTCTCGCCAAGGAAGAGGAAGAACTTAACATATATTATTTTATCACATCTCAATATCTGTTTATCTGTTCTGAAAAAGAAAAATAACTTACAAAAAGTACATGATTGCCTTTTTTTTTTTTGTCACTCGATAGTTAACTTTGTTTAGATAATAATTAATGGCATTGTGTTGAATATCTAAATATATCCACAGCTGAGATTTTATTTAGTGTGGTAGTAATACTTCGAACTCATAAGATGGTGGGCAGGAGATAACACTAAGAACAAATACACGGCACCCTTTTGTTTTTTTTTTTTTTACTACAACATCTATATGCCACACTTACTAATTGGCAATGGCTAGTTGGACAAAGTACCACAAATAAAACATTGTCTTTTAGACCTTTCGGAACAGCTTTCGATGATGTTGTTTCCTTTCTTTTTGCATAGTTTTTGTCACATTGTCATTTTTAAAGATTGGTCTTTTACTAGGTGTCTTGGTACCTGTGCTTTCCTAAGCTGCAATTGCTGGCATATATGGTTTGATCACCTTCGAATTTATCTGGATTATTTAAATGGTTAAGCTTCTTGCTTGATTCAGAAGTTTTGTGAAGAGGATGAGAAATTATCATTGAGAAGGATGCGTCAATGGGTAGGTCAGACTCATCGAGAAGGGTGTCTTCTATTTTGTGCAGTGATAAAATCTGTCTTATTTGTCCACTAGGTTGCTTATGATGCATGTCATTTTCTCCGAGTTCTATCTGGCATGTGGAGGGAAGTCTTCTATTCTGTGTAGTTATTGAGGTCATTCTAAATGTGAATTTTGTTTGTCAGTCATTAACTTTGGGTATAAGCATGATTATTAGATGCGTAGGAAACATGTTGCTTCTGCTTGAGTGTCCAGCTTATCACCTTTCCATAATTTGTTATTGCTTCTCTGTCATATTAAATGGTTCTTAATGCAAGCAGGCAGAAGAGAAGGCTTGAGATGGAAGTGAGAGACTTAAGGCAACAAGAGCGAGAGCGAATCACAGAGAAATGGAAACATGATCTGGTAATTTCCTTTGGACAGTAATAACATTTTTTTTTTTTAACTAAACTACTTACTAGTGGCATGAATCTGGAAGTTACTAATGTTTATGCCCTATCATTTTATCACTATTATAGACTCTTTGAGCATTTGTTGCCTGCTAAGGCACAAGAGAAGAAATTAGAGTTGCTGTTCCTGTCCTGGTCTGATCATCATAAGAAGCTTTTCAATTTTTTATTTTTCTTTAATTTTGCTTTGTAAACCTTCTTCATGTCCTGTTTCCCCTTCTCTACAGAAATTTATCCCCATCTATTTTTGTGGCAATTTTTCTTTCTGAATATCTTTTCTATGTAATAGATCCACAAGTTAATGCACTTTTTATGTGGCTATCTTTTTCACTTTTGTGTACATAACTTCGTTGACTTTAATCAAATATTTCTGTCTGTTTGTATGGCCAGTTATTTTTATTTCTGACTGAAGTGTGCATATTGACAATTCAACTCAGACAGGTAACTTTCTGATTATATGCATAGTTGTAATATTCCACAAGAACATAAGCATATCATTAACATCTCTCTAATTTGGTTCATTATTTTAGCGTATTAGAACCAAGGCAGAACTGCCAGTAAACTTCATGCTAGCCAAACCTCTGATTGATGATCCTGCGGCTGTTGAGCAGCAAAGAGAACAGACATGATGATATCATTACTTCCTCATTTCTATAGAGAGGGCATGTGTTTCTTTTCACAAAGGATTCATGTCATAATATGATGTAACTATAACTCAAAAGGTATGCTTGACATTTGACCTTCTACCTGTTCGGTAAAAGAAATTGCCTCTGGTTTGAACAGAATGTTTACGTACATATTTTGACATTCAGATTGCTTGGTCAACCAATAATGTCTGTTATTGGCTGGAAATGACTTATGAAAGCTTGCTACGATTAATTGCAATTGCCGTATTCCTTTTGTTCCTCAATTTTTTTTTTCGTTATGTTTGATGATTAGGAAGTAACCTTGTTTGAGCTTGTATTTGGGTTCATGATGTCATTTTTTTGCCTTTTTTTCTTCTTTTTTGGAAGGTCTAAATATCCACATCGGTGCCTGTAGTTTTTTTATGTTTAAGCCAGCACACGTGCCTCTGCATAGATGCTCCTTGTTCCTTCGTTGATTGTTACAATGGTTGAGTTTAAAGTTAGCATTTCACATGATAACCTGCATGTAGGGTAAACCTTGAGCCTTCTTTTATCTCTCTCTCTCTCTCTCTCTCTCTCTCTCTCTCTTTCTTTCAGGGTTTTCTTAAATGATTGAGTTGACAGATTACATAATAGAACCCGGAGGTTTTTATCATATATAACTAATCTTTATAAGGGATTTATCCTCGATCTCTATAGGAGATCGGCTCTCTTAGATTTTAGCTCCAAGAGTTAAAGAAAAGTGGCTATAATTTTATTGATGAAAAAAAAAGAGTTACACGTCTATTTACAAGGCTCATGAAGAAACTCTGGACTCATAAAAAAAGTTTTACTGGAAATAGAACTCAACTTCGATTCCTACTCCTACTAGACTCCTATTTCAGTTGAATCCTACTCCATCTAGAATTTAGATTGATTTATTCAAATCAACTCCTAGTCGACTCAATCTCAGGTCTAGGTCGACCAATAGTGCCCAATCAATGGACTCACCTCAGACTAGGACCTGGCCCTGCTAGAGTCCTATCAGACTTACTCTCTTCAAATCAACCTTATCCTTAAGACCGAGCATCCATAAACTCTAAAAACTTTATTTTCAATTCTTCATAAGACTCCCTCGTGGCATCCTCAATTGGCAAATGGGTCCACTGCACCAATACTTCTGTCGCCAACTGGACTTGGATCTCTCAATCAGTCGAGATATTAGGTAGGTGGCTCTAGGCTGATTCATCATCTCTAAGCTTTAATTTGATGTAGGATACGTGGAAAACCAGATAAATTTTGGAGTCTACAAGTAGATCCAATCAGTAAGCCACGGCTTTAATGCACTCCACAATTTTGCAGGGTCTGTAGAAGCGGGGAGACAACTTCATAAATGCTTGAGTCCCGATGGATGTCTGTTTGTAGGGTTGAAGGCAAAGAAAGACTCAATCTCCAACAGCGAACTCCCTTTTGCTCCTATGTCTGTCAGCCTATTACTTCATTCTTGCTTAGGCTACCGAGAGGTTGTCCTTCAACAGTTGTAGAATCTTGTCTTACCAATCAACTCTCGTTCTACCTGATCTACTTTTGATGTGCGGGCTACATATTTAGTGATTACATGAGGTGGCTAGCCATATACAACTTTAAAAGGAATACATTTTGTAAGATGAATGATACACCATGTTGTATCACCATTCGATCTAGGGATGCCTTGTCCATTCTTTCGGCCTGTCACTAGTTAAGCATCTAAGGTAATTCTCTAGGCACCTATTCACCACTTATGTTTGACTATCAGTCTGGGGATGGTATGTTATACCCATCTTGAATTTAGTACCTTGCAACTGAAAATGTTCTACCCAAAATTTGTTGGTGAAGACCCTATCACGATCACTTACAATAGAACGAGGCGTCCCATGTAGTTTAGCAATATTTTTCACAAAATTTCGGACAATACTGGCAATGATATAAGTATTTCAGACATCACAAAAGTGGGCGTATTTCGTGAGACGATAAACCACAACGAGGATGGTATATTTTCCTTGTGATGTTGGCAACCCTTTGATGAAGTCCATGGAGATGTCGGTCTAACCAGAGTTCAAAATGGGTAGTGGCTGTAATTTTTCTAGGCTTACTACCGTCTCTCCTTTATGCCATTGATAGGTGTCACATCAAGCCACAAATTCAGCAATGATCTTTTTCATTCATTTCTAATAGAAGGTTTATCGAATCATCTTGTAGGTCCGAAAGAATATGGAGTGTCCAGCCACTGGTGATGAGTATATCTTTTGTAGGATGGCGTTTGACATGGGGAGTTGGGCACCAACACAATTCACCCCTTGTACCACATGTCGTTCAAGTCCCAACTATAGTGCGATATCGAGTTCGGTTCCCTTTAATTTTTTAATGATCTCCTAGGTGAAATTGGAAGGGAGGGCTGAAATTTCAACATACTCGAGTATGTGGGAAAGCGTATCTACAACTAAGTTATCTTTCCCCTTTTTATAAATAATTTCATAATCAAATCATATCAATTTTGTTACCCATTTCTACTATTCGGGGGAGGAAATCTTCTGCTACATGAAGTACTTTAGGCTCTTATGGTCAGTTTTGATCTGGAAGCATCGATCGATCAAGTAGGGTATCCATTTCGTCACCCCGTGCATAATGGCCAGCATCTCCTGGTCATAGATTGATAGCTTTAGATAAGATGGGGAGAAAGCCTTGCTGATGTACACTAGTGGTAGACCATCTTGCATTAGGGCAACACTAATTTCGGCTCCCGACACATCAGATTTGATCACGAACACCTTATCGAAGTCGGGTAGGGGGCGTAGACGTCATTGCAGTTTTGAGGGCATCAAAGGCTGTTGTTGCTTCATCCGACCATAGGAAGATATCTTTTTTCAATAATGATGTGAGGGGAGTGTTGATCTTGTTATAATTCTTCACGAACTTACGGTAGTAGCCGATCAGCCCTATAAATCCTCGCAACGCCTTGATTGTTTTCGATAGTGGCCAACTTTGCATTGCTTCAATCTTCGAGGGGTCTACCACTACTCTTTTAGAGATGATGTGGCCAAGGTACTCCATCTCTCTCTACAAGAAGCTGCACTTTAACTATTTGACAAAAAGGGTATGTTCTCGAAAAATCATCAAAACAAGTCATAAGTGTGAGAGGTGACTTTCGAGGGAGGGGCTATACATCAAGATGTCATCGAAGAAGACCAAAACAAACTTACAAAGGTAAACCTGAAAGATGTCGTTCATCAAGCTCTGAAAAATGGAAGGGGCATTAGTTAGGCCGAAAGGCATTCTCAGGAACTCGTAATGCCCATTGTGTGTTCGGAAAGCGGTCTTCGATATGTCTTCTTCATGCACCCGAATATGATAGTATCCGGATTGCAAATCCAGCTTGGTAAAAATTTATGCTCCCTTTAATTCATCGAGCAATTCATCCACTATAGGGATTGGATACTTGTCCTTAAGAGTGATGCTATTGAGGGCTTAGTAATCCACACACATTCATCATGTTTCATCCTTCTTTCGTACGAGGAGCACCAGTGAAGAATAGGGGCTAACACTTGGTCTTATGATCCTTGTTTTCTAGCATCTCTTAGACGATCCACTCAATCTCGGCCTTCTAAAGATGAGGGTATTTGTACGATCGAACATTTGCTGGCACTTTTCTCGGTAGGATAGGTATGCAATGGTCATGCAGCCAGGTAGGGGACATGATTTTTGGTTCAGCAAATACATTTGAAAATTCAACAAGTAAAGAGGAGATGTTTGGGTCTTCGTTCATCATTGGATCTTTAGTTTGCAACCCCTGCAATTGGATTAAAAAGCTGACATGTGTCTTGTGCAGCACCCTCTCCATTCTTTGAGTCATAACAATCGAAACTTCGCCCTCGCATTTACCTCATAGGATCACCTATTTCCCATGGATGAAAAATTTTGTGAGAAGTTTGGAAAAGTTTCATGAAACATCATCTAGAGTAGATAGTCACTCGATGTCGAGCACCACTTCATAATCATCGAGCGACAATAGGAAAAAGTTCGTGGTATCTCTTAGCATTGCATGATTAGTTTCACCCATGAACACTTGTGGTTGCAAGATAATGTTTGACCATCTGTGACCTTCACATCAAACCTGCTGTAATCTTCGATCCGAAGGGTTAATTGGGTAGCAACCTTGCTATCCATGAAGTTATTGGTGCTTCTAATGTCGATGAGAATTGTGATCGGCTTGTGTTTGAGGAATTTGTCGATCTTCATTGTTTGTGGGTTGGCGTAGTCGGCTCGAGCATGTGTGGTGCTGATGGCTAGTTGCAGTTCTTCCTCCACATCTTCCTTGTCAGGTTCGTAATCTATATCCTCGGGTTCTGGATTCTCAATCGGTTCAATCATCAAAAGCTTTCCCTTTTTGCAGCGGTGATATATATTCCATGGTTCGTCGTAGTGCAAACATAACTTTTTTGTCGATCTCTCTCAGAGTTCTTCGTAAGTCTTTTGGTCTGAGGGGTTTAGTTGGCAGCAAGGGAGGCTAAAAGCTTGATTGTTTGCTAGTCGGTTCACGATCTTGGTCCTTTGGGCATTGATGTTTAGTTTTTCTTCTTGGATGCGGGCGAATGAGATGGCAACCATCAATGTATATGGTTGTCGTGCCTTTATTTCACATCGGATCTTTAGCTTCAATCCTTCGATGAACGTTCCTAGCAATTATTTTCAGACCAATCATCGGTTTGGTTCGAGAGACGTTCAAACCTTGTCTGATATTATTGCATGATTGAGATTTGATGAATCTTCGTGAGTTGGCCATCCACGTTCTCGTACTCCGAGGTCCAAAGCGGATCAGTAGCTCGCTTTTGAATCCCCTCTATATAGGTACGTCGTGTGTATGCTTGAACCAGTTATACCACTGGATCGCATCTCCTTTGAGGTGTATGGTGGTGATGTTGACCATAGATGCTTCAGGAGTCTTGTGGAAGCGAAAATATCTTTCAACACGCGAGATCCATCCAATTGAGTCTCCATCTTTCCATCTGGGTAAATCCACCCTCATGCGCGGATATGCAGAGTCTTGCACTTGATCACCCTTCTCGGATTGGTTCTCCTTGCGATCTGAACTTTCTCCATGCTGAGATATTTTTTGGGCTCTCTGATCGACCCAATCTGAATTCTTCAAAGAGCGGACGTAATTTGTCCTCTATGCGAGCCTCAAAGGCTTCAAGCTTCATGTCAATTGCATCATCCAATGCCATCACATAGGATTGAAGGATCTATAATGTTTAAGTCCTTTTGTTGACAATTCAGGGGCATAGGTTGACAGATGGTGTTGGCGATAACATGAGAAGGGGGAAGGCGGCAACAATAGTGATATAGGGTTAGATGGCTGCTGTTAGGGACAATAGCATGGGGTAAAGATGACAACGACGTTAGTGTTCTAAGATTAGATGGCTGCCCTAAGGTTACGGGTCACAACAACAACAAGGGGTGTTGGCTGCGACTATAACAGGAGGGGTGGCATTAGCGACAATAGGGGGCGACACAAATGAAGGTGGCAGTAATATATGGAGATGACAGTGGCCATAACATGGAAATATGGCAGCAATAATTAAGCATGGCAGTAATAGACAAAGATGGCAATACCAAATGAATATGATAGATGAAGATGGCAGCAACAATAGGGGTTGGCTGTAGATGAAGGTGGCAGCGACAACATAAGGGTCGATTGTAGTAGATGAAGATAGCAGCGACAAGGGTAGATGAATAGCGAAACGCTAAGAACGCTACTATGATACCAGATTAATAGAACCCAATGATTTCTATCAAGGATAATTGACTTCTGTAGGGGATCGACCCTCCTCGATCTTTATAGGGGATCCGCCCTCCCAGGTGTCGACTCCAAGAGCTAAAGAAAAGTGACTAAAATTTTATTAATAAAGAAAGAAGAGTTACACCCCTATTTATAGAGCTCATGAAGAGATCTCCTAACTCTGGACTCCAAATAAGAGTCATACTGTAAAATAGAACTCCAACTACAACTCCTATTTTTACTAGACTCCTATTTCAGTCGAATCCTATTCTATCTAAGATTTGGACTGATTTATTCAAATCAACTCATAGCCGACCCAATGTCAGATCTAGATAGGTCAATAGAATCCAATTAACGGATTTGACTAAGTAAATTAAGATCTTATCCTACTAAGATCTTATCAGTACTATCGAAGGCCAATATCTTTCGAATGGGAAGAGTCAGCTTGAGAGGTGGCACAATGTTAGGAATTGGAGACGCACAAGTTGGTAACAAGTCCCAAAACAAGTAGGGATGCAATTGTTAGATGTGGTGATTATTTGAAGCTATTTAAACATCATATTTTGTTTTATCTTTTATTTACACGTGGCTTATTATTGTTCTTTTGATGTCTGTATTTTGTTTCTAACGCTTCCCATTTGGCATAGTAAACAATCGATTAATGTTGGTCCAATCTCTGTCTTAGCCACTGGTATAGATAGTTACGGGACCGACTTATACAAGGTGGATAGACTTTAGTTTATTTGAACAGTTAACATTGGTAACCATGACTATGCCTTGAATTGCTAAAACACAATGCAACATTGCATTAAATTGTTTCATTTATACCTCAGCAATAATTGATGGAGGATGGATTTTTGGCTGTTGTTATTGTTATTCGATGGAAAAGAGAAACCTTATTGCTCTATACGTCCTGTTTGTTGTTTTTTTTGCAACCTGTTTGTTGTTTTTAGCATTAGTTTCTGAATCTGTAAAAACCTTGAACCATTAAAAACTTTATGCACTTATGCTCTTATTTGTTGGCAAATTTTATCACGGTATTATAGTTAGGGCTAATTGCATATTATTGATTGTAGTTAGATTTTTTTGGTATCTCAATATATTTTCTATAGTTATGAAAGTGAAATTTTTAATTTTATTTATCCTAATGTTGTCAATTTTATCGATGAAAGACACAACATGTGACAACATATGTATGAATGACATGAAAACGATTAACTAAAATTAATTTTAATGGTGATGACAAATGATGGCGTCGTGGGTGATTGTTGTGGTAGTGGTCGATGACAAACACAGTAGTCGATCTTATCAATGTCGATCTGAACATCGATGATGTAGAGGAAGAGGAGATAGAGTAGTGAGACATTTGCATCAACGTCGAAGGAGGAAAAGAAGGGAGGTGAGGCATCTACATCAATGCCTCATTACCCTGCCTCCTCTTCCTCCTTCAATATCGCTCTGCATCTGCGTTAGCACCGGAGGAGGAAGGGGAGACAGGTGAGACATTTGCATTGACATTGCGCTCAAATCCTCGAATGGTCGCTTCATCTAGTGGCACAACAAATTCGAGGAAGGGGCAGTGGACAGCGAGAAGGAGGGCGAGGTTGTAAGCGAGTTCGATGAAGAGGCATGCTTACTTTGAGCCCTCGAGCTTTAGCTAGTGTGCGAACGATGCATACGCCCTAGCCATAGCAGCGTGGTCGTCGATCTGTTTCTAGATTAGCTTGATCTGTGATTGAAGTTGATTCGATTGGACTACGAGGATTGATTGTCGTATAAAATGGAGGTCCGAAGAGTATAGATCCGACGGTGGGAGAGACACAAAATCCTCATCCTCCTTCCCTCCCACCTCTAGTACTGTGATAGTGGGAGAGAGTATCAGAAAGATGGTGGTGACAAATACGACGAGTGGGAAGAAGGATGATGGTTTGTTGTCTCTCTCGTCATTAGATCTGTACTTTTCAGGTCTCCATTTTGTGCGACAATCAATTCTCATCGTCTAATCGAATCCCCTCGGTCGTGGGCAGAGCTAATCTGGAAGTAGATCGGTGACCACACCACTATGGTCGGGGTGTACACATCATTTGCACATCAGCTAAGGCTTGAGAGCTCAAAGCAAGCGCACCTATTCATCGAACTCACTTGCAACTGCTCTCTCCTTGTTGTCCATCGTCTTTTTCTCAAATCCGTCACATCGTTAGATGAAGTGACCATTCGAGAATTTGATCGCGGTACTGATGCAGATGCCTCACCTGTCTCCTCTATCTCCTTCGATGTCGATGCAAATACAAAGCGGCATTGGAGGAGGAAGAAGAGGCAGAGCGATGTGGTGCCGATGCAGATGTCTCACCTCCCTTCCTCTTCCGGTGCTGTTGTAGATGCCTCACTCACTGCACTGCTTCCTCTTCCTCCTTATCATCGATGTTCGGATCGATATTGATAATATTGACTATCATGTTGTTATCGTCAATCACTACCACAATAGTCACTCATTATGTCATTATCCGTCATCATCATTAAAATTATATTATTATATATCATTTTCGTGTCAGTCATGCATATATTATATTTTCCGTCGTTAAGACCGACAGCATAATGATAAATGAGACTAAATATTTTTTATTTTTAATAAAAAATTAATATAATTTTTTAAATATGAGAATAAGAGGATGCAGGTCAACATTCTGACTCGGAGCTATCCCTATTCCTGTCAAAGCCAAAAAATAGAACGTGTTCTGATCCACATAACACAATCAATCGAGTCATATCCTAGTCAGGTTGTCCTGCGAATGAGTTGGTTGCATGAACATAATATGTTTTAAATATTCAGAAGCTTATCACCGATTTGGGGAGGTGAGTTGTATGGACATAAGCACAACACGCGGCGGCGGTCAGAGGCGCATCCACACATCGCAAGCTGCTCCGCAACGTACCTGTCACGCCCAACGTCACCGATCTCGTCCACAACGGGCGCCGACATCAACCATGAACCCCACCTGAACCTTGTTTTCCTCAGCCGTTCCGCCCGGGCCCATGCTCGTTTCCCCGAGCCATCCATATCCGCACCCAACCCAACCCTAAATCGTCTCTCGTGGGCCCCAAATCCTCGTCCCTGTCGTCTTTCTGCCGCACCTCTCCACCACGCTCTTTTCACGTGAGTCAATGTCATTCCACCCATCACACCGTCCATAGACGGCGTTGACGCCTACGTAGCCCCTACCAACTCCTCCAAACCGTTCGATCGATTCGTCACCTATATTACCACCCGTCTTCCGCTACCCACCTCTCTCTCTCTCTCTTTCTCGCCCTTTCTCTCTCTCTCCCCCCTCCGCCGAAGCAGAGCGCAAAGAAAAAGGTTGGGAGAATGGAAGGTGGTTGCTCCTCTGGTCCTCTCTCAGTCTTCCTCGCCTTCTTCCTTCTCCTATCCTTCATCCTGTTCCACTTCAACTATGCCTTCTCAACGGTCAACAGCCTTCTTCTCTCCTCTGCTTATTTGGTTGTCATCTCCTTACTCCTCGGTGGTTCCCGCTTCCTCAAGCTCAGGGCGGCCCGAAAGGACGTATCAGTTCGATGGTTCGTCGGCGAAGACGTCGTCGGAAAAGATTCCAACAGAGGACTCATGATCGGGAAGGCTGCGAGCGAGCGAGTAGTGTTCTTTAGCAACGGGGATACCTATGAAGGGGAGTTGTACAAGGGGAGGTGTAACGGGAGTGGAGTGTACTGTTTCAACGTCCGCGGGCGGTATGAGGGGGATTGGGTCGACGGGAAGTACGACGGACACGGGATCGAGAGCTGGGCGAGGGGCAGCCGGTACCGGGGACAGTACCTGCAGGGGGCGCGGCACGGGTTCGGGGTGTACCGGTTCTACGACGGGGACAGCTACTCCGGCGAGTGGGTCAGCGGGCAGAGCCACGGGCGCGGCATGCAGACCTGCTCCGACGGCAGCTGCTATGCAGGGGAGTTCAAGTGCGGCGTCAAGCACGGCCTCGGCCGGTACCGCTTCAGGTAAGACGTCCTCTTCTGTTGCATTTAAGATTAATGGCTCCAACCTCCTTCCTCCTCGATATCGGATTGGAGGGACGTACCATGGATCAACGTTTGGTTGATTGCAGGAATGGCGATACCTACAGCGGTGAATACTTCGGGGACAAAATCCACGGCTTCGGGGTATACAGCTTTGCCAATGGCCACTGCTACCAAGGTTCATGGCACGAAGGAAGGAGACAGGGAATGGGAACCTACACGTTTCGCAATGGCGATTCAAGATCTGGTGAGTGGGACTGCGGCATTTTGAAGAACAACTTCCTCGCAACGGACCCTGCGGTGGAGCGAGCTGTCGAGGTAATTAATATATACACGGATCTCCAACTAGTGTGCACTGTATCGATCTTGTTGAACTCCATTCCTTTTTCATTTCTTCAGGCTGCAAAGAAGGCCGCAGAGAGCTGTGTCCTTCTCCCGCAGGCGGAGGAGCAAGTCAAGCATGCCGTTTCAGCAGCAAACAAGGCAGCCATGGCTGCTCGAGTTGCTGCAGTCAGAGCAGCCCAGAACGAGAAGGAAGACGAATTCTGTGACATATACGTGTGAGATTACACCTCCATACTGTAAATACTGACAGCAGATTTGCACGCCACCGAGACTGTAATATGTAGATGAGATCACGGAAGTTTGCAGAGCTGTGCCTGCTCCCCATGTCCTCCTCGTCTTCAACATCTTCTAACAGAAAGAAAAAAGAGCAAAGATCTGCAAGCTACCATGTGCCATGATCCTTGGGCTGTCGATTTGTGTTTGGATCTGCACATGGGGAACAGCATCCACTGGATGCTCATTTGTCTTAGAAGCTCTTGTAGTAAATTTACTTGGATCTGGAACATGCACCTGTTGCAGTGTCTCATAGCTATTGGGCTTTCGCACAAGCCCATTTATCGGGCTTCGATTGGTCCAGCAAGCTCCGACATGTAACGGCAAACCGTCGGGGATCTCATAGAACATAAGCTGCTCGATATCCACCGTGAACACGGATCTCAAAGCACATTGGACGTCGTGAATTATTTATCACTTAATAGAACGAAAATAATACCAGAGTATTATTACTCAAAGTTACATCCAAAAGAGGGGCCCAGCTCTCTTTACTGGATATCCATAAAATAATCCAAATATAGAGCTCATCTCATATAGATCCATCATAAATATATATATATATATACACAATATTTCAAATGTGGATTAGGGGTTTCATGTAAATTTTAAATATGAACTGATGCTTGATAAATTATTTTAAATTATTATCAAACGTTCAAAGTATTTTATACCTATACATTTATTTAAACATATTTATCTAAATATTAATGAAAACATAAATATATTATTAAATACAAATAAGTTTTCTCCAAATGCATATTAATTCGTTTTATTTTTTTAATATTCGAAGTCATCTTGCCTTTGTTGGACCAGAGGAAGAACGAGTTTACTTTCTTTATGTGACATAACGAGCTGTCAACATCTGTTTGATGAAATTTGGAACCACATTGACATTTTCCTCATAGGCCCATTCCACAAAGTCTTTGCTACATTTCCACGTTTTCTCCTCCATCATTATCTTCTTCCTTTGTCTCCATTTGAGTTGCCTCCAATGCCGTATTAATCATATGGCTCTGCTTGGTCGTCTCATCTAAAGCCTGGGGCAACCAAATTGTAGACGTCCTAATTTGGATTATGACAGTCATATACATACATATATTTATATATGTAGCATATATATATGTAAACATGTAGCACAATTGAGTGTTATTCATGATTAATTTTTTATTTTTTTATTTAAAAGGAGAATCAGATAGGTATCAAAAGTCTAAAGAGGACCCACAAAGATCATTGCACGGCAATTGAAATAAAGGACAGGGAAAACTCTCTCTCAAAAAATCAAGCAATCGGAATACTTAAAATTAACACACTGTTTGCAGAGGTAATTTAATATCAGAAATAATATTCTTTTACTTCCAAGGTAGATTTTTTTCCTTTCAAGCGCGACAACCTTATTATAAATAAATAGTCAAACACAAGCTTTTCTTATCAAGTATAAAGTTCTTTAAAGATAGAGCAAGATTCTTGCTGTAGCACCAAAAAGTACATGCTACAAGTGTAATGCATTATTATGGTTGGAACAAAAACCTTTTTAATTGGAAGCATAATTGCTGGACCACACTTCCTGGCTAAAGAACATTGTGAACTTTAGTGTATCAGCACTTCTTTACACCAACAGATTATAATCTATAACACTTGGATATCCTCATCATATATGTTTTTCTTTTATCTTAAAATATTTACATCTAAATAATTAGTTTGGCACTAATATATCCACTCACTTAACAGAAGGTTTATTATATTATCCCCGTTTTATAATTTTAAATTATATCGATTATGATAACAAACTTTTAACTGCTGATATCGGATCACATCCCCAACACTACAAAACCTATCAGTTTCTATTGAATCGACATCGCACACAGGAACAAATCATTGATCAGTTGTTGAGACATGTTTCGGTTCATCTACTCTTTGCTTTTTTTTTTTGTGTGCTGGAATTTCGAGTTCTTTTCCTTTTCCTAACATCGACCATTCGAACGTAGCATGGTTGGACTGACTGGCCATCATCTCCAACCCTTTAGCGTCCATGAGATATTTTTCATGTAGCTTTTAATCTCATCATGACATCCCCATGATGACCAGGTCCAAATAAACACCAAAACCCTGCTAAGAAATCTCCCAAGTCTCATCGATTGTCCGCATAAAATATCCTACGGATCCAAAAACTCATCCGTTCATCGGCTGCCCCTCTGACGCGTACGGCGGACACCGCTAACGCACAAAGCGTGTCTGCGGATCGCTATCTCCTCATTCGTGCGGCTCACGAGGTGAGGTGGCGCCGTGTCGTCAGCTCAGACGAAGTGGGGCCCGACTTGCGGCCCACCGAGTGCGGTCAAAACAGCGGAAAATAAAAAACAAAAAAGAGAGGAGGAAATAAAAGAAATATAAAGAGACATTCTATCGTGATGACAATAAAGCAGGAATGTTTTTGCGCCTATTAACGAAGAGGAAGGAGGAGGAAGTCGTAGGAGGAGAATTGATTGATGAGAGGTCGAGGAAAGGGGGCCGGAGGGATCACCTGCTCCTCGAGCCCGTGATTGGCGCCGCTGCTTTTGAATGCCTGCTTTTTGCCGACTCCGTCTCCTCCCGGTCCGGATGATTTCTTTGTTTCTGCTGTGTGTGTGGGCTTCGACGGTCTCTTCCTGATAGATAGGGAGGATCCGAGTAAGCATGCTGTTTCTTTCCTTCTCTTCGATCGGCTTTTGACTTCTAAACTTCTTCTTTTTGGTTTGGATGGGAATTAGTCTTGTGCGGTAGCAAGTTTGAGTCTAGGTGTTGCTTTTGGTTGTCGAACAAAGGCATCAGATTTTGGATTTTACTGGTGTTTTAAACTTCACTAGAATTCAGATGAGAATCCTTGTCGTTGTTAGGAAGTTTGGATTGAGTCATCTTCGGCTGTGAAAATGGTTGATCTTTTCGGAGTTTAGGTTTTGGATTCTAGTTCGGAATTCAGAGGCTTAGATGGATAGGTAGGAAGATGGGAGAAAACTCCGATCTGTGGAGATGATGTCTGGGAGCTTTGGTGTGTGTTCGAGGATTGCCTTCTGCCTTTTCTTTGGGTTTAAAGCCAAAACATGTTTCCTTCGGAGCGTCTTCATGGGATTGTGGGAAGATCTTGATGCGTGATGGACTATTTCTTGGTAGGTTCTTGCTTTTAGGATATGGCCAATGTTTGGACCCTTTTGGATATTTTTTTTTTGTTGATCAAGTGGGTCTCATCACAAAACCTTTGCAGCCGCTCCGGGACGATGCAGATTCCAAGAACATATCTGGCTAAATATTCGTATCAGTAGTTTGAGCTTATCTTTGGTGCTTCCATCAGCAAAGAGGCAGTACCTCCTTTTCATTGCTGATTGTTCTCTGTGTTACACAGAAATTGTTTGCAGTTAGATCACTTGTTTGCAGTTAGATCATCCTTCATTTCAAGGGCATGCTTTAGGTTCTATAATTTTTTGATCTTTCATCAATTGGTTTTTGGTGCCAAATTTAAAGTGGTACAGATCTGATTTTAGGCTATATATCATCCATTTGGTTAACTGAATGTTTAGGAGTGCAATCTCTTTACAAATTTGGAAAGCAATATGAAGGCAACCATCATATCAGATAGCTTCTTTGGAACACTTTTGTTGTGCATTATGCAGAGAGACTACATGCAGATATTGTGGTGGGCTTCTTCAAGAATAGACTATAATGATACTCATATATTGGTGCCAAACAAGATGGAACTAAACTAAACTCATATAATGATAGAGATTGATAGTTCCAGAATATAGTCTTGTACTTGGACATAAATTAATCACGCTTTAGAGTTGGTTCAACCTGTTTTGATATTTCAGGATCAGCAATTAATTAACCACAAAATTGTTTCTTCCCCAAGAGTTAACTTTGGGCATGATTTTAGCTGTTAATGTGCTCAATGATACATAATGTATAGTAACTGCATGTGATATTTTGAGAGAATTATGCTGACTTTTAAAGAAATGCAGATGGATTTTGTGATCAATCCAGAAAATTGTTGTATAAAGTTAGCATTCTATGGACTGTTCAGAAAGATATCTTGGCTTTTGTTGTGAAATTTTGGGTTGAGACTCGATCTAAAGAGTCTGAGTGTTGTTAAGATGATAATAGAAAACTATGCTTATCAGAATAATAGATGCAGAAATGATAAAGTTAGTAAATAAAACAATATATTACTTTGGACTCATGATCATGGTATGTTCAATTTAGTAAGGATCTACTTTGTTCTATGTTATGCATGTGGCTATAAGAGTAAGAAATTTTTTTGTATTCTGTCATGAAATACAACCTATGAAATGATCTATGATAGCTTTTATTCTTTGTTTTGTTCCTTGAGTTTGAGTTCACTATAGTCTGCTCATGAATTGGTACAGTAGAAACATTTGCTCAGATGAAAGGTACTGTATGTTATTGCATACTCTGACAGTTGTATTTTAAGACCAGAAGGTGGATGATGTGGACATCGATACATCAAATTTGTAGGTTTCATCCTAATTTGATGTTGCTTTTATGAGTCACATTTTGACATGGTTATAGGCATATTTATCGACAAGTTGTGCTTGACAGCAACATAAACTATCTACTTGAATCTAACTTTCATCAACTAAATCTTTCATACTTGTATATTTGTTTCAGATGTAGAATACAGAATCCGGGTCAGATATATCCTACTTGTGAATGGAAGTAACAAGGGATTCCTGCACTGATTTCTCTGGAGTCTCCCCTGTGACCATGTCTTTTGGAACAGAATGTCTTCCAACTTCTGCAGCATCTCTAACTTCCACAGTTGTTGAAAATCTTTTTGACACTAGTTGCTTGCAGGGAAAAGCTATGCATGCTTCTGAGACAAAAAACGAGCAATATCTTTCAGATCCTTCGCCTTTAGACAATTATATACCTATGAGTGAATATATCAACACAAATAGCAAGCAGGAAGGTGCTGTCGAGGATTCTGTGTCATCAGTTCAGGAAAACCTTCTGGATATCACATCTCAACATGTAGCTATTGCAGAGAATTTTGATAGTCATCACCAGCAACAGACAGTTGTTGAAGAATCTGAACCACTAGTTCTGCAAGACATTCCTGATGCTTCAACAATGGACAAGAATAAACCAAATACTATGGAGAGCTTGAAGATATCAGGTACCCCTGATGCTGCTGTGGTTGTGTTTCCAGAAACTGTGACTTATCTACCATCTCATTCTTTGGAAGCATCAAAAGCAGAGCTGGAAAATATATCAAAGCATGAAAATGAGACTTTTGTCAAAGTTGATCCCATTCAGATTAGTAATGATTCTTCTGCATCCACTGAGACAAGAAACACTGAAGGGAGGCAATCTTTGCAGCCTTCTGACCTCAGTCACATAAAGGTTCTTAGACATACACAAAAGAGAACACCAGAATCTACTAAATCTTCTAAATACAGAAAAGACGACAATGCAAACAGAGGCTTTGTCGACACTGCTGCCCCTATTGAATCTGTTAAGGAGGTTGTGACCAAATTTGGAGGAATTATTGATTGGAAAGCTCATAAAGCTCATACTTTAGAGGTAATAATATTCTCTGAGATGATGAGTATGCGAAAATATGATGCATGAGACTACAATCTTGTTCATGTTCATTGCATTCTTAATGGCCTTCATCTCTCTTTGGTCCAATGTGAAGCATTACTTACTAATGAAAATGACATTCATATTTATTGACAAACTCATGATTCAATTTCTGTTCTGAGCTTCACATTTGTAGAAGCATGTAAAATCTCCTGATATTTTTCTAGTAAGGTTGTGTTCCAATACCATTCCTGTCGAGCTTTGCAAATGAAATTTAGAATACATCAAGATGCACCTAAGATTTAGGATTTCGTCTCCTTGCAGAAACAGAAGCATGTTCAATCAGAACTTGAGAAGATTCAAGAAGAAATTCCAGAGTGCAAAAGACAATCAGAAGCTTCGGAAGAGGCTAAAATCCAAGTACTGAAGGAGTTGGAAAGAATGAAGAGAATCATTGAAGAACTAAAGCTGAACCTAGAGAGAGCTCGAAAAGAAGAGGCCCAGGCGAAACAAGACTCAGAACTGGCCCAACTAAGGGTCAAGGAATTGGAACAAGGTATTGCCAACGAATCAAGCACTGTAGCTAAAACACAACTGGAGGTTGCCAAAGAAAGACATGAAGCAGCAGTTGCTGAGTTGAGGTCAGTAAAGGATGACTTGCAAGCTTTACAAAGGGAATATGATCCATTGATCAGTGAAAGGGACATAGCAATGAGGAAGGCTGAGAAGGCTGTTTCATCTGCGAAGGACATTGAGAAGACAGTTGAGGAACTTACTCTAGAACTCATTGCCAAAAAAGAATCACTGGAATCAGCACATGTTGCACATCTTGAAGCAGAAGAACATAGGATTGGTGCAGCCTTGGCGAGAGATCAAGATTGCTTTACATGGGCAAAGGAATTGAAGCAGGCCGAGGAGGAGGTGCAACAGCTCAATCAGCAGCTTGCATTGACAAAAGATCTTAAACTGAAGCTAGATGCATCTTGCACTTTGCTGCAGACTTTCAAAGCTGAGTTAGAGGCATATATGAAGGCTAAACTGAAGCAAGAATCTGAGTTCACCGACAATGAGAAAATGCCAGCTGATGTCGAAGAAACAAAGGGAACTATGAGCTCCATTCAAGCACTAGATTCAACCAGAAAGGGGCTTCAAGAAGTGAAGGCTAGTATTGAGAAAGCCAAAGACGAGGTTAACTGTCTTAGTGTCGCAGCTTCATCCCTCAAGACTGAGCTTGATGCAGAGAAAGCAGCACTTTCCACCTTAAAACAGAGGGAAGGCATGGCGTCCATAGCAGTTTCTTCTCTTGAAGCTGAGCTAGAAAGAACAAAACAAGAACTGGAAGTGGTCCGGATGAAGGAAAAAGAAGCTAGAGAGAAGATGGTGGAGCTGCCCAAATTAGTGCAACAAGCAGCTCAGGAGGCAGATCAAGCTAAATCGGTTGCTGAGATGGCACGAGATGAACTACGAAAGGCCAAGGAGGAAGCGGAGCAAGCAAAAGCTGCTTCAAGCACCACACAGATCAAATTGCATGCGGTTCTTAAGGAAACAGAGGCTGCCAAAGCATCAGAGAAGCTGGCAATGGCAGGAGTTAAGGCATTGCATGAGAGTGAGCAGGCTGCAGGCATGGTGGGCGAGGACTCCCCTGCTGGTGTGACCCTTCTGTTAGATGAGTACTCAACTCTCAACAAAACAGCCCATGAAGCAGATGAGCTTGCGCACGAGAGGGTTGCAGCTGCCCTCGCGCAAATTGAAGTGGCCAAGAAATCAGAGCGAAGTAGCATAGAGAGACTGGAGCAAATGTACAGGGAGATGGATCAGTGCAAGGAAGCCCTGAGAGTTGCTATTGAGAAAGCCGAGAAGGCGAAAGAAGGAAAATTGGGTGCGGAACAGGAGTTGAGGAAATGGAGAGCTGAACTAGAACAGCGCAGAAGAGCCACAGACGCAGGTAAAGGTACCATAAATCCTCCACTGAGGAGTTTTGAGCAGAGTAGCGAACCAAAAAGCACTAGTAAGGAAGCAACCGATGTTCATGTCCATCCTGAACCAGAAAATGCAGAACATAATGCACCTGCTAGAAACAAGAGGAAGGAGAAGAAACCACTCTTCCCACGGATTGTTCTGTTCTTGGCCAGGAAGAAGCGTCAACCTGTGAAGTAATGGGCGTGCATGGTGTTTGATTGGCAGTGTGAAGATGTTTTTGTGGTACCTGTAACTCCTTTTCTCTGCAAAGATAGATGTGTGAGAACTTCGATCTCGTAGTCTTTTGGTGGAGAAGCTCGAGATCGATTCGTGCAAACAAGTCAAAATGTGTAATCTTTTTGATGATCGAGTCTTACAGGTTATAAAATGAGCAGTGTGTAGAGCTACGGCTTAATTATTACTGGATGTATACACGCGACGTATTATACAGCCACGCATATGCTTATACGTACATGCGTTTATATACGTGAAAACATCGTACATGGGAAAAGGATGGGTCTGTTTGGGATGTGATTGCAACATGCCTTCATCCAAAGGGGCACAAAAAGCCAACCTCTGGCGGTGTTTTCCCCGAGCAAACACCTGTTGGATCCTATCCTTGCTTCAGCTCGTGGGAGACATCGGGAATGAGGGAGAACGGCTGTGGATCACACGGGAAGGCGGCCCTTCCCTCCCCGTTCCCTCCCTTCTCTTCCTTGACCTCGCAGTTCAGGTTTCCTTTCAAACCGCCATTGTTTTTGCATTCTCCACTCTGTCGTCAATTTACAGGTTCTGCCTCTCTTGTGTGATCGATTGGATTTGATCTGGATGATCGATGGCAGGAGACATTATTGGATCTTCTGGCGGTGGCGGTCCGTCGCCCGTCTTTTCCAATCGTGATGCTGCAGTGCTCGGGATGAGTTGGACGCGGACGCGGACGCGGACGTGGTCTGCGCTGCCGTCTCCGACCTCTCTTCCAGCTCTATCTCCCCGCAGGTTGGTAAACTGTCACCAAACTAGATTGAGTGAAAAATTGAATCTTTGATTTTGACTTGGGTGGGCGATAGCGAATTAGTGTTTGATCTCTTCATATGGACGTGTTGATTCTTCTTTTTTGCCTATTTGGTCATCACTTGCTGGTTTCCTTTGCCGAGATAAACAAGTTGTTGGGCCTTAAAAGTAGGACCTTTTTTGGCAGAAAGCTATCGTACTAATGGATTAATAGAGGAGGGTCATCGGAGACTCGCAAAGCGAGAAGCAAGGGAGATGATTGTTCCTGTTTTAATAGCTTAGGAAAATGATCTCATCCTAGGGTATTAATCGACTGAGCCCAATACCCGTTATCTATTAATATATCCAATCTTTTTCCCATGAATCAGACCTTTTTTCACTTGCATACGTTCCATCGTGTTTTGCTACTTCATGATGATCATTCAAGGTGTGAAACTATAATGACATGCGTCAATTAGTTGAGCTATATGGATAATGTGTTGATTATGCTTGAAGATACCACGGGGTTTGGTTTTTGGACCTCTACTGGCATAGTTTTCGTGGATCACTTGAGCTTAAACTTTTTTAGAGGATTGTTTGTATATAATCTTGGCAAAGAATTTGATCACAGCAGCCATTCTTGATTGAAAATCTATATGTAAAGATAACTGGAAATGATCCATTGACACTCCTCTCGTCTTCATGTTCTTTAAATTTAAAATGACATTAGTGAAGTGTCAATGTTATTAATTTGTCCCACAACTTTTTGAGTATTTAAGTTCTTATATTTATGTTCCCTACGGATATGCAAAAGGAATCATAGAAGTAGTAGTGACTTCAAACAATCTTCATATTTATATATGGACGAGATAATAGAAAGCAAGAGAAATATGCTTGATGCAATCACTAGAGACATACTGAATAATTCATTGTTTTCTTCAAGAGTTTTAGTTTAGTCCTGTCTGCAGTATCTCTGTGATAGAATCATTATCAGATGCATTTTTCTTCCGTACTGGGACCCTTATTGATAATCATATTGTTTCTATAACTAGATTATTTTGCTGAAAATTATAGCATTTCAGTTACCTTGTAATTATGTATACAACTCAAGTAATAGCTTTCTCTGTGCAATACATTGACCTGGCTGAAAATGAGTTTGCAGTAGTACTCGAAAAGGTCTGCTGCTCTGCTGCAGAATGGGACCAATAAGTAAGTTTTTTTCCTGAATCTAGCACAGAAGCTCAAAAGTCATGTATGATAGTTATAACAGATGGCTGCTTGCTCTTGGTGCAGGAGGGGCACATCTTTTTGACTCATTACCTTGTAGGTTATGAACTACCTACAAGGAAGGTGAATTCTTAAAATTTTATAACTGAAACTATTTGCATCCTCTGTTCATCATCAATTTGCTTTTCAAATTTCTCAGACAAATTTGTCTGCTGGTATCAACGTCAGTGTCATTTTTATACTTTGTCTAATACTGATATGGTTTATGAGTAGATTGTTGATACACAGTAACTAATGATTTGCAACTGTTGCTGGCTTTCTAATCTATCCTCCTTTTGTCCAGGTCAAAGTTCTTGAACATAGGCTAGCTTGTGATATTGCATTTTCTTTAAGAATATGTCCGTGATGTAAATTTCAAATGGCATGCTGACAAAAAAATTTAAATGGTTCTAGCTTAAGAGATAATTTAAATGGAGGCCGTATTACCTCTAGCTTAGAGATATTATGACACCTTTTTAGGTTCAATTAGACATGATAATTTGTTCTTGGTGAAGTTGATTTTCTCATTTACTGATCTTTGAGATAAATTTGACTTTTTGCCAATATTTGAGGCCTTTTTTTAAATAAGTTGAATGTCTTACACTCACATATATACACAATCCATTAATACAAAAGTAATTATGGTACAGGAGTCCTAATATGCTAGGAACTATTGACATGGTCCTGGAAATTTCTGACACTAATACAATTATGACGTGGACGTGCAAGTATTTTGAAGTGTCTATACTTCTTAGCTAATGAGATTTTTCTCATCTTAATGCAAATAGTGACGCTATGTTTCTCCTGTGACATGTTCTGTTGAAGTTTTTTATGTTATCATTAAAAGCTTATTTTTGGCGTATTGTCACGAACTTAGCTAATTTTGCCTAAGTCGTGCGGTATCAGCGCGTGTCCATCCGCAAAGTTTAGCTTCCTCGAAACCTCCTATGGTCCCTTAGGATCTACAAAAGAGAAAACGGGTTAGAGAAAACATTTCCCATGGGATCCGCAAGCAACCCCTTTAGCAAACATTTTATATAGCCAATGCAAATTACAACCATGGACTTTACAGACTCTGAACAGTTGCACACAAAGGATCAAGGTCCATTACAGACGAAAGTCCCCACAAGTGTCCATATGACACAACTCTCATTTACAAGCTGAAACCGATTACGAAAAGCTAACCAAACTAGGGCTGCCAGGCTTACTGCTAGCCCGCTACTTGCTGTACAAAGCATGAACAAAACCCCAAGGACACGGACATACATAAGCATTACATTGAGCACCCTCTTTATATTTTTGTCCGTGACATCCTCCCCCACTTATTCCTTCTACGTCCTCGTCGAAGCTGCTGCAAACGCTGCATCTCCTCGCCTTTGGCTGAATCTTCAATCTTCTGCTCTGGCTGCAACACACCTCTTGGCTCCCAACTGCTCTCCGCCGTTGTTATTGAGTAGTCGAACTTTGATCCATCATGCTGCTTCAACTCGCCAATGACTAACTCTGGTGTGGGGTCGACTGAGTTGTGCTGATCCTTGTTGATTCATGCGGATCCTTTTGATAAAAGAAAATAACTTCTTTGTTTTGCACTAGTATCTCAAATGTCTCACGCCACTTAAACTAGGTGGATGCTTGTTGGAACTTTAACGAGTATCATCTCGTAGACTTTGAAGTTTGTTCATATAGATAATGACATGAAAGATGTCTTAACATTTAACACTAATCCATGGGCAGCAATAAACTCATTCGTAGTTAAGACACAAAACAGTCGACAACAATGCTTCATATCTAATATCAACTTTTATTAGGTTTACTTCTCTGGGACAGTGATTGCTTAGTATAGTCATCAAGCTTCTCTGAGAAGATGGGAACATGAATCTTCTAATGAAGTTCTGTGTCGCTTGCAGGAAACATACTTGAGACACATGTCAACCATTTTAGTAGTAGGTCCTCATTTTTTCCACTTTAATTCCAGCACACCATACGCACATTCACAGAGATGAACTTGATTTGATGTCCTGCAGATAGAATTGTTGTCATGGTTGTTTGAGAGGTGGTGGCTCTTAAAAACTTTGGGAGAGCAGCGGCCTCATCATCGCATAGATGCCATTAAATGTGTGTTTTAAACTAATTTGTGTAGATGGCATATATTGTCTGACACAGTTCTTCATGATGCAGATCTGATATCGTATAACAGTCTTCTCCTTTTGATGCTGTTAGGAGTCTCAGTTTCTCTTCTCCTTTGGCTGAAGTCTTTCGTGACGGTTGTAAAGGATGATGCTGAATACAATCAAGAGCAAGATCTGTAACAGAATTGATTCATAATGGTGATCGAAGAGGCAATTATTGTGCAATTTTCAGGCTGCTCACTACCCTGAGAAGAAAGTTGTTGTAGTGTCAATTATTGCATGGATTGAGCTGTCATGTAGTATAGTGATGAGATCAAGTTTAGTATTGGAGAGTTGAAAAACCAAAATCTTTTAAAGAGTAAAAGGTCACTCTTCTCCCGCAAGCATCTTTTTTTAAGTCCACATTGAAAAGGTAAAACCATGTGAGGAGGCACATCCCAGAATGGATAATTCCTCTCACATCAATGTATTTGCGTCGATGATGGATAGCGATGGACTCATCATGTAACCTTGTTGGCCTAATGTTCTTCATTGCTTGATCGTTGGGAGTCTCTTTGAAACTTCTCTAAAAGAAATAAGAATTTTGTTCTGCATCAACACTGACAGCGTGGTTTTTGGTTGTCTCGTTGCTCAATTTTTAGCCATCCCTTTTGGTGCTTGGCACAAAGTAGAAACAAATATCACACGCACATCCATACAGATCAAAGTAGAAGCTAATGTTGCATATATAAATATAGTTATCAGGATATCATTGTCTTTTATTTATTTTGGCGAGCCTAAATCACTCTTATAATCTTTTTGGAACGCACCGCTGGCAATCGAGTAGAGGAGACAGCAGATGGGGACAATGATCTAAAATGCCAGATATGAAGCAAAAGTAGCTACTGCTGTGTGATAGATACTCTTTAAGACCATATTAAGGTGGCAGCTAATTAGCTTGCACATTGTGAGTGTTTAAGACCAAATTATGATTTGTTGCTAATCTAATCCATCACTCACAGTGAGATCATTACAAAGTCCATCATCAATTGAAATCACAATATCAAGTCCTCTGCTAAGAAATTAAATTTCAATTGATATAGCTATTATTTTTGTTGAGTCCGCAGCCTCACACGCAGAGCTTCCCACAGATAGGAAATGTTGTCAGGATATTTGAAGTCAAAGGAATATTCATTCTCCTGGTCGTTCGGTTCATACAGGACCTTACAAGCTAGGTATTGCCCTAAAAATAAAAACTCCTTCAAAATCCTCAGGATTATTATTTAATTGAGTGTTGGAATCAAGCAACTTCCATCTGTTCATCACGATTGTTCAGTTCCAGTTTCAGATTTCACAACTATGACTCAGGATCAACAACCAAATTTGATATCAGTGTTAGCAATTTATTAGAAGAATTTATATAGTCATTATATTCAGTCAATCGAGACTTTAAGCATGCCATTGCTTTGCTAGCTTCGGAAATGACAAAAAGTTTACTGGACGTGCAATATCAATGGATCATCTAAACATATATTCCCCCTTTAACCAATAATTGTATGAATTGTTTTATCTAAATTGATCTTCTTAGATATATTTTCATGCATAACTTACTAAGTAAACATTTATGGGCTTTGGATGCTTATGACTAATTTAACTATCGGATGGATTTTGCTAGGCAAATCTTTAGTGCAATCTTTTATAGTAAACGAAATCGGGATACTAGCATTTGAATCAAAGTGATCCGAGAGATACAAGATATAAATATTTTTTACTTTCGAAAAAAATTATCTCACATACAAGTCAAAATAATGAGCTAGCTGGCATCAAATTCATCATGTTAAGTTGATGACCGAAGGAGAGCCTCAAAATAATGTAGGCAAACAAAACAAGATGCAGGCCCCTCACTAACTTTTGCTGCAATAAGTGGACATTGTTAGATTACGTGATCTTCTAATTATGTGATCTTCTAGAAATGAAGTTCAATTAAGATAAGATTCTTTAGGAGACATCTTTGATGGGAGGAACTCTCATAATTGATTATTCTAGATCCTCTACTCTCGTCTATAAAAGGACAAGACCTCTTAGGGACACAACAATAAGAACGATGAACAATTATGAGAATATAACATCATGACAGAGTTTAGACATTACATATCTTCTCATTATATTCTTTTGTCACGTGAACAAAAAAATATAATTCCTCTCTTATATGATTGTATTCATAAATCCATCAATCATAGTGGTCCTATGAAAGGATAGAGAGGATAAGATAAG
Source organism: Ensete ventricosum (assembly GCA_029747655.1). Classification (NCBI taxonomy): domain Eukaryota; kingdom Viridiplantae; phylum Streptophyta; class Magnoliopsida; order Zingiberales; family Musaceae; genus Ensete; species Ensete ventricosum. The sequence goes on along the minus strand of JAQQAF010000002.1, from coordinate 32,467,819 downwards.
TCTAGGACTCATTGTAGATTGACATTATTGCAAATCTTAGATTCATGGTGCGCTTGCAGATCAGATGAAGGATTTTCTGAATAGCAGCATTAAAAGGTATACATCTTAATAATCTTTTAGACCCATTGTTAAGTTAGCATTTTTCGTTGGTGAGAAAATGTTAATCGGTTTTTATTTACGATGCATGAATGATTCATCGGTATTGTCGATCTATTTTTCTATTCAATCTATCATATCGCTTGCTTGCGAGTGATGTATAGTTTTTATGTTTGATCGATTGATTTGTTGTTCCATCGTTAGCAACGACTATAAAGCGTCGTTGGGTACGATGGCTGCAGCAGCAACACTGATGCATAACGATAGTAGCCGCGCACAATGGTTACGTGCGAATAGTAGGTCGGCTGCGACAACACCGTTATAGAGCGGCGGCTGCACGCGGGCAACAACTACGTGTAGGCAGTAGCTGCGCATCGCGATAATGCGTGAGCAGTAGGCTGTGGCTAAGCGACAATGGCTACCTGCGGGCAGAGGCAACACTTAGGCGGCGTCCACGTGCGGGCAGCACCCGCGCATAGGCGGTGGCCACTCGCAAGTAAAGGCAGCAGTTGCCACGTGTAGAGGCGACGCTCGATCGCCTGCAATGGTAGTGGCTATCGCGCACATAGGCGACAACTGCGAGCAGAGGCAATAGCGCCCGCAATGCGGTGGCCTCATATGGCCACTGGCGGTGGCTGCGGAAAGAGGCGGCACCAAGCCCACCCGTAATGATGGTGCCTGCCTGCGGTAGAGGATGGTGGCCGCATAGGTAGTGACCATCGGCGCGTAGAGGCGGTGGCGGCGTGCGCAAGGGGCGATATCATAGGGAGATTAGGGTTTTCCTTATTAAAAGACTTTTTTGCCCTTCATAAATATAGGAATTCTAGAGTTTATCCTTTTATTTACTTTCTGATAATGCTCTCCATAAATTGAATATTTCCTTGCATATCCTTTTGGTAGTGTCCATAAGGCAGTGGCCTCCTACGGCCACTGGCGACGGTTGCGGGAAGAGGCGACGCCACGCTCATCCACAATGGCAGTGCTCGCTTGCGGCAGAAGATGGTCGGCACGCAGAGGTGGTGGCCGCATACCCAAGGGGCGACAATGTCGAGAGATTAGGGTTTTTCTTATTAAAAGATATTTTTGCCCTTTCTAAATATAGGAATTCCAAAGTTTGTCCTTTTATTTCTTTTTCGATAATGCTCTTCGTAAATTAAATATTTTCTTGCATATCCTTTTGACAGTTCTGCTCTATATTAATCTCGTAATTCTAGTTTATGTCTTGTCAATAAAATTATAATTTTATTCTTATGAAATTAAGAAATTTTAATAAATATCTTTGATTATAAAATTGATCAATATGATTTAATTTTAATTGAATTTGATCATTATGACTATTGATTATATTTAATTTTGATCAAACATAGAAAATATTAAATTTTGATCAATTTTGATTTTGATCAATTTTTATTGACTGACTTAGTTGGGTTGATGCATAGCTCAATTCTGGGCTTACTCAATTAAATAAGCTTGACTAGTATAATGGTTCTTTGATTTTTTTTTAATATGATTTATTGATTGTATGTGATAAATAAAATTTAATTATTATTTTTGAATATTTATTTGGTTATTCACATGTATATATTCGAAACTTTGAAATAATATTTATTTTTCATATAAAAGTTTTTCATGATTTATGTGTTATCATGATCACTATTATTATACAAGTTTTTTTATGTTATAAATTAGATAAAAAAACTTGATGAATATTATTTTTAATTCATCTCCCTAAGATGATAGACTTATGGGATATGAACTACAATAAAGGTCTCATCATTTATAGGATATTTTGAGCTTTATTTTATATTTTTGTATTGATCCTATAGCCACCAATAATCTATAAAATACATCATAGAATTGATCCTAAATGACATTAAAGAAAATAATATGACATACATACTTAGGAGTTTTGGATAATCCCAAAGGAGAATCTATTTTAAATAATTATGTGATGGAGTAAGATGATAATATTTTGGATATCCTTGCAGTTTAGTCTTGTATCAACACTATTTAACAATGATAATATCAGCCCTCCATAAATAATTTTGTGTGAATACTAGATATATCAATATTTTACCCAAAGGTGAAATAGAGATGATATCAATAGTTTAACATTTATTAAAAAATTCAAGTATTATATTATTATAGTGGTACTTCCTTTATTATATTTTTGTAAATGTCCCTATAGTATCTTGAATAAATGGCTTGAGCATATGTAATTTGTATTGAGTGAGTTAGACCTTGATCATATTAATTGAAAAGGAGCACAAACTTAATTATTAAAAGTTCTACGGAATAAATAATTGAGATAGTTGATTGGAAAAGGTTTAAAAGACTCAATATTATGATAATTGCTAATAATATTTAGACTTAAGTACAGTTTATAATTAGCATATAAGAGTACTTATAGATCAATTTATATTTACTGATAAATCATTAGTTGACATCTTAATGGAAGAACTGATTAAAAATAATAATAATTGAGGAATTTAAGATTATATCCTCCCAAAGTTTTAAGCTCAAGAACATTAAGCATGAAGGTAATTGAGTCATTTCTTATAATTTATTATCTTTCTACTAGTTTGACTTATTTAAACTATAATTAATGAGATGACTAGTATATGTATAAAAAAATAATTAAAATAAAAATAGAAAAGACTCATAATATTTTTGGTACTACTCAAAGAGTGCGTAATAATAAAAGAAAGTTGAAGCACAAGTCACCTGAGTTTATAAATACTATACAAACTCATAAAATAAAAATTCTTCACAATAAAATGTTACTTCCTTCGCAAGGAAAGTTATGTGAAGAACTATAAGATTTGGTTTAAAAGGAAAAAGTATAAGTCTGACCTTTGTGTGGTTTAAATCAAATATTATAAAAAAAATTGTCTAATACTTTATGGATTAATTTTGATGCTTCAACATATGTTACCAATAATAAAAAATTCATTTTAATATGAAAACTAAAAGAGAATAAAATATTCATCATTATAGGGAATCATCTTAAAGCAAAAGTGATAATAGTTTGTATTTATTGCCTACGCCTAGAGATGATTCATCTGATGAATCTTGAGGATATATGTTATATTCTTATAATTCTGGGAATTTAGGTTCTTTACCTATAATTGTTAGAATATTATTTCTCTTTTGGTGATTATAAACTTAGTATGGTTCAATTAAAGTTAACCTTTGAATTCTATATGATAGTTTATACAAAATTAATTTGAATCTTGAGTTTACAATGATCCTATATTAAAATAAAATATAATTAACTCCTTGAGATTATACTTATATCCGTGAGTCACTTTACGTGTCTATTTTATTAAAGAGAGATATTTTATCACCTTTAGATAGTCTATAGAGATATAAATATATATTTCTAATTCATGTAAAATCTTAGGCTATTGACACTCTTGAAGTGTACCTAAATGAGATCGAGAGAGAATTTATATAGAAAAGTCAAGATTATCATATATGGTAGAGGGGATAAATTTTAAGGTATTTATAATGAACTCAATTATAATTTTTTTGCTAAATTCTTAAAAAAGTAGGGTATACGTATTTAATATGATTTACTAGATGTATCACAATAGAATAAGATTGCTGAAAGATACTCATACTCTTATAGATATGATTGGGAGAATGATGCATTATTCTTTGTACTCGAATCAATATGAGAAGAAGTTCTAAGGACAACTATGTATATCTTAAATAAGGTTCCTAGAAAGTAAATTCAATCAACTTCTTTTGAGTTATGGACCGATAAGAAACCCAACTTAAAATATATGACTTCTTTTGAGTTATTGACCGATAAGAAACCCAACTTAAGATATTTACATATTTAGGATTGTCATATAGAGATAAGGATATTCAATTAACATAAAAGGAAATTAAATTTAATAACTATTTTTGATATTTTATGATTTATTTAGAAAAGTTCAAAGGGGTACATTTCTTATTGCCCTAATCATAGTACGAAGATAGTTAAATATGATAATATAAGATTCCTATAAAGTAACGAATTAGTGAGAGTGAAAATCTTGAAATTTAATTTTTGATACAGAGGAGTACTTCTATATTATTCGAGAGATTGTTGTTATTCAAATCATTGAATGATTTAATAAAGGTGAACAATAAAATAACATCATTGAACTCCCATAGTATTGATATCACTATTAATGGTCTTGTAGAACAATCACAATTGATAGTTTTGAGAATATTTCAAGGGAAATGAATTATGTCATTTATAATTATTATGTGGTATGTCTATAAGAATCATATTATAATATAAGAATCAAAATGATTCATCATTATTTTCACAAGTCATGAAAGGTAATGATTCTAAAAATGTAATACGATGCGATGAAAGAAGAGTTAAAATCAATAACCAGAATGATATCTGATGAATTCATCGAATTGTCCAATAATTGTAAAAAGAGTCTTACATAAATATAACTCAAGGACAATGTCGAACGATATAATGGTCAAACTTTTGGTTAAAGATTTTACTCATAAAGAATGCGTTGATCATAATAAGACATTTTAGTTTTAAATGAACTTATTAAGAATCGTTATGACATTGGTGACTCATTATGAGTTTGAGTTCCATCATAAGAATATGAAAATAAGTTTTCTGATTAAAGATCTAGCTTTACATGGGTCATTCTAATTGATTCACAAAGAAAATAAAATTTGGTATGAAAATTAAGGAATCCATTTATGTCCTTAAACAAACTTCTAACAATAATATATAAAGTTTCTTGATATCATTGATTCCTTCAGATTTAAGAAAAATATGGTTGATCAATATTTATACCTAAAGATCAGTAGGAGCAAGTTTATTATACTGATCTTATATGTTCTTGCCAATAATGTTCTTGGTTTATTATACTAAATCAAGAAATTTATCACTAAGAATATTAAGATAGTTGATATGAATGAGACATCTTATGTTATTAGCATTGAGATATTTAATGATAGATCTTAATGATTGTTAAGACTCTCATAGAAATGATATATTGACCGAGTCATAGAAATGTTTAATGTATAGTTTTTGTTTAGTAAATCATAAAAATAAAATTTTAGTTAAAACACGTGCTTTAAAATGACTTGAAAAGAATCAGAAAAAATATTCTTTATATATGTACAGTTAGAAGTCTATGCTTAAGCTTATGTCGGAACATATATCAATTTTGTAGTTAAAATATTGGGTAGATATTTGAGTTACTCAAAAGTAAAAATATTAAAGGGTTACAAAGAAAAGTAATAAGATATATGGAATTATATGCTCACATGTATGAAATTATATCAGCTTGAAATGATGATAATTTTCAAGTGTTGATTTTATAAATTACCTCGATAATAGGAAGTCTACCTTACAATTAATATCTAAATTAATCAAGGGGAAAATTATTATTATTAATAATGAAAGTTAATTTTATGGTATGCTTTGAGGCCACTAATCAAATTTATGACTACGAAATTTTATCTCATGACTTGGTATGGTAAGACTCAATTGCTAGGTCGATGAGGATATTTTGTGACATATAACAATAATTTTCTTATCTAAGAATGACAAGTACTATTGCATCTCTATGCATTATGGTATAAAGTAATTGATGGTTACAGAAAAGGAGTCTAGAAACATCTAATGTCAATTATAAACTTGACTTCCATTATTTGATTATTGATCAATTCACTTAGAATTTACGACCTAAAGTATTTTGAAAGAACATGTTCTTGTGATTGGGTTTGTGAGCAATCCATAAAAGATATAGTGATGTATATTTGAGTGGACACTATAATTGATATTTTACTTACGTACTTAAAATTATTTATTTCTGTTATCTTTTTCACAGTTATGTATATACATATTATGGTTGAATGTGATGATAGGATTGTCTTGACAAGACAAATTACATAAGTCATTTTGGACTGCATTAGGAAAAACTTGTTATACATAGAAGGAAGTATAATATTGATGACATGTAACCGCTATGACTCATATTGCTAGTCAGACTTATTATAGTATTATTATATTTATTGGACTTATTGGCCTATTTTAAAATTTGCACATGTGTAAATAATTTTTAGAATTTCGGAATCCAATTTTGTAAACTTATTTTCAAATAAATTTTATTTATTTATTTTGATTTTGAATCCTTTTTGTGTCTTACCAAATTAATAAGCCAAGTGGGAGAATGTTAGATTATGTGACCCTACTTAATTAAGTAAGATATATTATGAATGTGATTTGATTTTGATTATGATAATTGGCCAATAGAAAGGAAGTTAAACTAAGGCAGGATTCTTTAGGAGATGTCCTTGATGAGAGGAACTCTTATAATTACTTATCCTAGACCCTCTACTCTCGCCTATAAATAGATAAGACCTCTCACAATAATAAGAATGATAAACAATTATGATAATACAATATCGTGACATAGTTGAGAGATTATAGATCTTCTCTCCATTTCCCTTTATCATGTGAACCAGTCAATGAGAGATTATATTCCTCTCTCATATTATTATGTTCTTAAATCTATCAATCATAGTGGTCCTGTGAATGGATAGGAAGAGAGAAGAATGTGAGTCTAGGTTGTTAGGATCGAATCGACACTAATAGGGTGGGTGGGTGAATTAGTGCTTTTGAAACACTTTTGTCGATTTAAAGATCGATCGATAAAGCTTGTATTGGAAAAACATTTAAACTTGAAAACGTTCGTAGGACTATAACGAACAAGTAAAGTAATTTGCAAAGTAATTAAACAACAAATAAGAGAAGGCACACCAATTTTATAGTGGTTCAGTCTACGTGACCTACGTTCACTTCCGATTCCTCCTTCGTCGAGGCCACTAACATCCACTACCCTTTTACAACCCTTTCTCTATTTCACATGTTTAGGAGAGAACATTTACCAGTCTCACACCTCTCTTAGAATAAACTCTAAACTTTCAAGAGGAGGGGAACTCTCAAGATTATAATAATGTTTGCACACATAGGATCACATGTTTTTCGATCTCTATTCTTGCTACCTTAAGCAAGAATGAGTGGGGTATTTATAGGCCCCAAATGGTTTCAAAAGTTGGAGCCAAAATTTAAATTTTTTGGATTTCTAAGGTGTTGACAACCTTATAGTCTTGGAGATTGTGTTCTGGCGGTAGTACCGCAAGCTTGAGCGATACCATCGCTTAACACAGTCTGAGAGACTGTGTTTGGGCGGTACCATTACTTGACATAATCTGGGAGATTGTGTTTGGGTGGTACCACCGCTTGACACAATCTCGAGGACTGTCTCTTTTGGGCGGTACCATCGCCTGGTCTGGGTGGTGCCATTGCCAGACTTGATTTTGGGTCATTGAAATGGGCCTTCCAATAGGCCCAAATCAGCCCCAATTAAGACCCAATGGCCCCTTAATTGAGTTAGTATGGTTACACCCAAAACTAACTCAATTAATATTTAAACTACGATGATAATGACATAAACGATTATAAAGTGCAAATCTTATATTATCCAACATGTCATTGGTTCATTCGAACCCCCTGTGTATTATGCTCCTTTAGCGTATCGCTCAATCAGTCGGCATGTTGACTCCCATAACATCCGATCTTAACATCATGTTTGATTTTTCTGGCCCGATGCCCGATCTCTAACTCCGGCCCAATATATGATTTTATTGCTTCAATCATTTTGTCTTTCATGATCAAATGGATCCAAGTATCCATCTTTTAGCAACTTTTTAATCCTTCTCTCATAGATATGACCTAGTCTATAGTGCCATAAGTATGTCTCATTTACCTTATTTCATTTCCTCTTAGACGTATTTACATTCATGATGTGTGGAGAAGTGTCTAACATATATAAGCCATTAATCAAGGTCCCCCTTGTGATGATCTCATCATCTAAAATTAATAAATAATTATTGTTCTTAAAAACTAGTTTATATCCACTAATTGTCAAACAAGAAATAGAAATAATATTTTTGATAATAGAGGGAACATAATAACATGTATCCAATGCAATAGTAGCTCCACCAAGTAGATATAGGGTGACCTCACCAATGACAACTGCAGCAACTCTTGCTCTATTGCTCATCTTAAGGTCCATCTCGCCTCTGGCCAGTCTCCTAAGCCTTGCTAGAACCTACAACAAATTACATATATGATAAGCCCTCCCAATATCTAATACCCACGTGTTATCCTGAAAATATGATAAATGGAGATTGATTATAAATGTACCTGAAGCTTCTCCAAGCTTATGTTTCGCCTTCTCTACAAGGTAATCATTGCAGTTCCTATTTCATTGCCCATCTTTGCTGTAGTGGAAGCATTGACCTTTGTCCTTGGCCGAGTCTTTCTTGACAACATTTGCCTTACCCAATTTGCCCTTGCCTATGCCCTTCTTAAGGGTCTTGTTAGCCTTCCTTTTCTTATTGGTCTCACCAACATAGAGAACTAGCTTTTCTTTCTTGATACTGCTCTTAATTTTCCTCAACATATTGAGGAGCTCAAGTAGAGTCACCTTAAACTTTCTCATGTTGAAATTCATGATAAAATGTGAAAATGAATCTGGTAGAGATTGAAGTATAAGATCAACACATAGGTTATCCTTTAGGACTATTCCTAAACTTGTGAGTTTCTCGATCTACTCTATCATCTTTAGGATATGGTTCTGAACCGATGTCCCTTCTGTCATCTTGACTCGGAAGAGACTCTTAGATATCTCATATCTTTGAGCTCTTCTCTGTTCATCAAACAACTGGCACATATAAAAAAGGATGGAATTAGCATCTATGCTCTTATGTTACCTCTGTAACTCGAGAGTCATTGAGGCTAACATATAACACTTTGCTATGGTGGAATCATCTATATACTTCATATAGCGAGCGATCTCATCCTCGCTTGTCCCTTCCTCGAGTGTGGGCACAATCATGTCAAGGAAATATATGATTTTTTCCCCTATGAGAATAATTCTCAAATTATGTAGCCAACCCGTGTAGTTTAGACCAGTGAGGTAGCTGACATAAAGTATGCCATGTAAGGAATTTGCAAGCGACATGTTTCTAACAAACAAGATGTAGCATGAATTTATAACATGCAGATTTTGTAGAAACTTAATTAAGATATGGACTTCTATCTTAATGTACTCTCACTATTTTCCTAGCAAATCATGCGACACCCTCAGCACATGAAATGAAAGTCTCCGGCAGACTTCTAGAGGGGATCGGGATCCAATCGACATCTTAGTGTAACTTTGAGGAACTCGACCAATCACACTAAGCCCAAAAAGGTAGGCAACTCTTGCCAATCACAAGTCCTTGTGATTCCCATCATGTTCGACCTCTGAATCAGCATGGTCTCAACCTCTCGATCAACCATAATATTTAGTTAAGTCATCACCATCGTTACAAGATGAGTTTGATTTGATGATATACCCTCGAGGGACTTGACCAAGCATACAATGTCCTCAGGTCACCGGTGACATCTCTATGTTATAGGCAAGATCTCGATCACGTAGGTAGGCGAGCCTCAAGGGACTCGATCAACTCAACCTATGTCGTGATTCAATTTATTCTTATAATGATGGAAGACTAGGTGGGTCAATCTTATTGACTTACGCTCACCGACTTAATATTATCATAGGAGGGGTTTTTATTTTGTAGTGGTCTCCTAATATATCGTGTCACACACATACATATTTAATATATATCTACATCGTATATATATATATATATATATATATATATATATATATATATATATATATATATATATATATATATATATATATATATAGTAGGTGTATAATCACATATCACATATGCATGTCACACCCGATGATCATGAATAGTCACCTAATGTGATTAGGCCCGAGCTAGTGGGCCCAATCACTCAGAATAGGATCTATGTATGTATCGGCGTATCTCCATGCCCTGTGATTGTCCTTCTCGTCATCATCAGTTTTCTTCGTATCCTCGACGCATCACCATGCATACAATCGCCCGTCACGACATCGTGGGTCCCACTAGAACCTCTACTCTCTTGTCACGCCTTTTCGTATAATTACAACATAATCACAAACACGCAGACTCGATAATAAACGAGAAAAACATAGGCTCACAGGTCGTAATAATAATAATAGTCACATACACACATCACAACACATGAATCATGATTACCCATTCATATCATATATCACATGTACATATAATCATGTAGGACTACTAGATATTTAATAATTAATTAAACTAATCAATAATTATTTTTTTGGAATTCGAGACATGCTAGGAATTTTTAGGATTGTTAAGGGTATGTTCGAAATTCTGGACAAAAGGATAGATCTTAGAATTTCTTAAATTCTAAGAGGCAGAATAATTCTTTTAATGAAAACCATAATCCCCTTCCTTGCCCCCTTCTAGCGGCCAGTCACCACCGCCATCGCCCCTGCGCAGGCAGTAATGCTATGCCTCGGTGACAACTGCCCCTACTCGCGAGCGAGCGTCGCCCCTACTAGCGGCCTAGCCGTGGGCAACCGCGCTTGCAGGGGGCCTGCCCGTAGGTGGCTGTGCCCTCTATGTTGCCTTCGCTGCGAATCACAACAAGAACGTGTAAAATAATTCTATGCGATTCAATCTCATCACACGCAGTTTAAAAGCCAATCTTTTGCACGAACAACATGGCTCTGATACCATTATTTGTGCACCGTGAAATAAAGAAAATAAAATAGGTTTCCCATATATATCAAATTTTCATGCAAAGATTGGTGAATGAATAATCCTAAAAAATGAAAACTACTATGCATAAGAGATTGATTACCATGGGATATCGTATATCCCTAAAAATCCATATCTAGATGAAGAGGATGAAAAAGGTCAAACATCCTCCTCTCTAGCAATATCCACATGATAGATCATTGCATCGATACTCCTCCAACCGTAACCCAAAAGCTCACAACTCTTGTACAGAGGGAGAGAGGAGTATAGAAGGGGGCGGGCAAGAGTGCAACCTATCACTATTGTACTGCCCCTGCCTCCTATTTATATACAAAAACCTAGTGGATTCTACCTTAGTGGGTATTGGATCTCCATACAATTACCCACTAATTTTGGATTATTCGATCTCTATCCAATAATCTCAATTATCTTCTAATTGGGCCTCATGCACCAATCCATAAGTGTTGAGTCTCATCCCATGAGAACAAGGGCTGATTGGATAACTCATATTCAATCCTCTACTCGTTGAAACATCCACCATATGTGCGTGAACCACTAGGCCCAAAATCGAGCTGGCCATGAGTATTTCATGTTAGAACTCATTTTCACTCGGTGAATTGTTATCTCATAACAATTCACTCGACTCATCGACTATAGACGTACTAGGCCACTACGTTAAAGTCCCCAGATGGTATAGGGGATCTTATCCATTAGACTTGTTTGTCCTTAATTACCATGTATCTATAGTTCCTCATCCATCTAATATCCCAAAGATCGTATATTGGGTATAGTACTATCAGACCACGTACGAAATCCGTCCGAGTCTCACTTTAAACTCCCGAAGAACTCCTCTCTCAATCCGAACGACCCCGATGAGGATTTGTTCGAGCGATAACACACGAGATATTCCTCTCACGATACCGAGAGTGGATGATCCTCTACTGACACTAAATGACCTTCGTAAGATTGGCTACCAATCCTGATAATCGATTGTACCTGATCTAAAACTTTTTAGACCTATAAGTTCAGTGTCAAAGAAAGGAGTACTCAAACATGGATCCTTAGTGTCTCAAATCTAAGGACTAGATATACAATTGAGACTATAGAATCGTTGTCTGACATTAGATATCAGTAACCATCTAGCATTCTATAAGCGGATCAATCAGTAAACTTATTCTCCAATGAGCACTTATACTGTACCCTTAGTGTCCCCACATAAGTGGCTATGAGACCAGCCGCCTCCATCATATGGACAGGTATACAGTACATCGGTCTGCCCGGTTATCTCATTGTCTCCCTCGAGTAACATATAATCAGGATTATTTAAGGTCGATGTTTAAAGACGAATCAATCTCATTATCATAATCTCATCACGGTCCAATCCTCATTGCACAAAACTAACGATATCATAATATATATATATATATATATAATAGATAATATAATATGAGAATATGTTAATAATAATCATAAGAAAAAAGAACGTGCAATGTGTCACACGTGCCAATCACTCACGTGATTGACTTATAGGGCACCTGTAACCAGTAGATTCGATCCTAACAATTATTATCATAGCAAGGTTTCTCTCTATTTGGTTTAAAACCCAAGAGATGGCATTTGCTGGCAATCAAGAGAGACTTTCCATCACTCATCCTCCTATGTTCAATGAGACGGACTACACGTATTGAAAAACTTGAATGAGAATTTTCTTACTTTCTATGAATTTCAATTAAGGACATATTGTTGAAAGTAGTTTTGAAAAGTCTTCCAAACCAATGAACGAATGAAATGATTTGGAAAAAAAGACTTTCTCTTTGAATGCTATAGCGATGAACTCTTTATTTGTGCTCTTGATAAAAATAAATTTAATCGGATTTCCATATGCGAAATTGCACATGAGATTTGGCACACACTCGGAGTCACACACGAAGGCACTAGTAGAGTCAAAGAGTCAAAAATTAATCTTTTGGTACATAGCTATGAGTTGTTTCGTATGAAACCAAGTGAGACAATTGGAGACATATACACCCATTTTACAGATGTTGTCAATGGTTTAAAAGCGCTTGGTAAAAGTTTTACTAATTTTGAATTTGTTAACAAAATACTAAGATCCCTTCCAAAAAGTTGGGATCCTAAAGTAATGGCAATACAAGAAGCAAATGACCTAAATAATTTTTTGCTTGAATGACTTATTAGGTCTTTGATGACCTACAAAATGATATGTATAGCACATGATGAACTCGAAAATAACCTTCCAAAGAATACGAAGGACATGACACTTAGAACCAAGGAAGACCACTTGGGAGTAAACTTAAGTGACACTGACTTAGCAATTCTTACAAGAAAATTTAAGAAATTCTAAAAAATGACCAGAAAAATAATACTTTTTAAAAGTGGACTAAAAAATGACTTAATAATATGCTATGAATGCAAGAAGCTGGAACACTTCAAAAATGAATGTCCTCGAGTGAAGAAGAAGCAGCCAAAGAAGAAAAAGTGGTCAAAGCTAATTGGAATAACTCAAGTTCATCCGAAGACGAGGAGCCAACCAACAAGGAAGAAATTACAAATTACACATTAATGACACTTGGCAACGAGGTATGTTGTTGAGAAACCTCATTGAGAGATTGTTTACTTAGGAAGATCGTATATCCCTATTTTTCTAGATCTGGATGGAGAGGATGAAGGAGGTCAAGTGTCTTCTTCTCTAGCGGTATCCACACGATGGATCACTGCAGTGATACGCCACCAATCGTAGCCCTAAGTCTTGCAACTCTTGCATAGCTTTTCTTAACGAACTTGGAAGAAGATCCTCTTTTCTTAACGAACTTGGAAGAAGATCCTCTATCTTCTTCGCTACCCTATCACGCTAGAGAGGGATGATAGGACCCTGATAGGGTCAGGTCCACATCTAGTTTATAATTGAGTCATGTTGGTCGATCCAATCGAGTCACTTATGAGTTTTATTGAGTTAGCTAGGAGTTTATTTAAATTTTTATTATTTAATTAGGAGTCCAAGTCTAAAGGGACTCTAGGTGGAAGAGTCCAAGTCCAAAGGGACTCTTGGTAGAAGAGTCCAAGTCTAGAGGGACTCTCGGTAGAACTCTATAATAGGGTTGCAACTATTTCTTTTGAAGCAATCAATGAAGAAAGTATGGTATAGCCATTTGGCAAACCCTAGGAGAATTGATCCCCTATAGAGATCATGAAGGCTCGATCCTCTCGAAGTGATCGTTTATCCATCTTTTCTATCTCCATCTATGATAGAAACCTAAGGGTTTTTATCAATTGGTATCAGAGCGATAATCATCGGTGTTCTTGTTGTGATTCCATAACCAATCTCCGCTGTAAATCTCCTCCAAGATCTTGCAGCTTTGTAGCCATCTTCACGCAATCATCCTACCTTTTTCCTCTAATATTGTTGCTTCTACCGCTGCCACCTTCCCCTTTTTCCATTCAGCCGTAGTGAGAATCGTTGCCTACATGATGTTGCCAGCCTCTACCGCAATGATCTCTCACTACCATTTCTATCCTAGCCACCTACCTATGCTGACATCGTTGGCTCCTCTGCCTCTCCTCCAGTCGGATGATCGTCCCAACTCTCGGCACCGCTGTCGCTCCCCTCCACCAATGCCAGTCCCATCAGAGATCAGCACGCACCCAGCCCGTTGATCTACAATCTCACACCTTGTCCCTCTTCTGCCACATCAACATCGCTGGCTTCCCCTTCTTCTCGTTGCCCTCTTCTTCCTCTGCCAGTGACAATCATCGTTGTTAGTTGCCGACGATGCCTCATGCAGCCATGCAGTCGTCAGCCTCAGTTATTTCCCACAACTGCTGGCCACATGCCCCTGGCAACACCACGACGCTCGTCGAACCTCACTGTACCCTCTTCCTTCTCCCCTACTTCCACTCGGTAAGATCTACACCCTGCCAGCCCCATCCATGTCTTCCCGCTACAGCGTTGACATCACTGTCCTCCCCTGTCACAACAGTTGTTGCTCCCATCTACCACCTACACAATTGCGCCCTCATATACTGTAGCATTGTCACGCACAACAACATTGCCTCTGCTACCTCCCAACAGCGAAACAGCCGATGTTGTTCCCTCAACTGTTGCTTCCCCTGCTTATCGCTACCCTCTTCTACCGCTATCATTGATTCCATTGCCACTGACCATTGCCGTTGTCGCTGTCCATCCCATCCTCACTATCGGCATCGACAATAATCGTCGGTCCAATCATTGCTGGTGCTCCTTGCCATCGCCGCCATTATCACTGCCTCCTGCTCAGCTGCTTCCTTTCCTTTCTTGTCATCGCTGCTGTTTCCCAGCTAGTAGATCACCCCCCTTAGTGACCTTGGTGTCACTGTTCCCAGCTGCGCCACCACAAATTTCAATAGGATAAAGGTTTAAGTCTCATAGTAAACCAATCTGGAGATAAAAAAAAGAAACTAAGGATATGACACTAATTACCCACGCATGAAGGTGGAATTTCCAATATGGCAAGATAGAGATCCGACCAGTTGGATCTCACGGGCTAAAAAGTTCTTTCACTTCCACAAAACTCCAAAAGAATCCAAGGTGGAAGAAGCTTCAAATCAACTTGATGGTGATGCAATCCAATGGTATGACTGGTACGAAACCTATTACAGGGTTCCCTCGTGGGAGTAATTCAAGGGAGGACTTCATACTCACTTTGGACTGTCTGAGTATGAGAATGTTGATGAGTAGTTCTCCATAATTCGCTAGACTTCCATAGTGCAAGAATATCAAAGCAAATTTGAACGACTATTAAATCAAGTCAGAGATTGGCCTACACGATAATTGGTGGGAATATTTATCGAATGACTTAATCCAGACATTTGGTGTGAAGTCAAAGCTCGACAACCCTGAACTATGATGGCTACCATATCGTTTGCCAGCATAGATGAAGAAAGGCTCAACATGGACAACCGCAGAGTTAAGAACATGAACAAACCAATAATAAGCAAGCTGACAGCCACACTTGTTGTTAGTTGAAACCCTACACCAAAGAGACTTATTGGAGAGGAACTCAGGGAAAGATCGACTAAAGGGATGTGATGGCACTACGATGAGCATTGGAGTAGAGATCACCGTTGCAAGCAAGGGAAGTTCCTAGTGATTGAACTGATTGAAGAAGAACCAGAAACCAAGGACACAGATCCAAGCTTTCAAGATGAAGATATGGAAGAAGAGACAAAACCAGTCACCAGTACCATACATGCCCTCGCCGGCTACGCTAACCCGTGACCCATGAAAGTGAAGGATTTTTGAAGCATTAGTCAAAGACCATCTTGATCAATAGGGGTAGCACTAATAATTTTATGGATAAGAAGGTTGCTACCCAATTAGCCTATCGTATTGAGGAACATGACAAGTTTGAAGTAAAGGTAGTGGATGGACAAATTTTAACTTACGGCAATAGGTGTTCAAAGATAAAGTTGATCATGTAAGGCCAGGAAGTACTTATGGGTTACTTTTTGATGCCCTTGGAAGACTTTAAAGTAAAGACCCTCAAAGGAAGACATAGAACTCCCACTAGCCACCGGATGGAGAGGATTCTTCAAAAGACTACAATGACTACTGCATGAGAAGATCGATCCATTGCTTACACCAAGTGGAGACCCTACTTAATCGATCAAAGAGTTATGATGCACTACAAATATTTAAGTACTCCCGAAATTTCATATTGCTTAGCCTTGTCCACAAGGCTGATTTGAAGAGGACGAGTCTGATGGAACATTGACAGGGTCGAGTCCATATTTATTTCATAATTGAGTCATGTTGGTCGATCCGATCAAGTCAGTTATGAGTTTGGTTGCTAGGAGTTTTTTTAATTTTTAATTATTTAATTATGAGTTCAAGTCTAGAGAGACTCTAGGTGGAAGAGTCCAAGTCCAAAGGGGCTCTTGGTAGAAGAGTCCAAATCCAGAGAGACTCTCAGTAGAATTCTATAAATAGGGTGTAACTATTTCCTTTGAAGCAATTAATGAAGAAAGTATGGTCTAGCCATTTAGCAAAACTTTAGGAGGGTTGATCCCCTATAGAGATCAAGGAGGGCCAATCCCTTAAGGAGATCAAGGAGGCTCAGTCCCCTCAAAGTGATCGTTTATCCCCATTTTCATCTCCATCTACGATAGAAAACTTTGGGTTTCTATCAAGGGGCTGATCGGTTGAGAAGGAGAGGGAGAGGAGGAGAATCGAAGGCAGTGGCCAAAGGTGCAACCTATCACATAAGAGCCGCCTTTGCCTCCTATTTATGGAGAGCCACCAAAGACCCTAAGGAATCCTGCCTTAATGGGTATTGGATCTTCATCCACTTACGCACTAACCTTGGATTATTGGATCTCTATCCAATAATCTCCTTTAGTTTATAATTGGGCCTCATGAAGGGAGCCCATCAATGTTGGGTCTCATCTAATGAGAACAATGGCTAATTGGATAACTCATATCCAATCCTCTATTCGTTGAAATATCCACCGTATGTGTGTGACCCTCTAGGCCCAATACTGAGCTGGTCGTGAGTCTTCCCTATCAGAACTCTTTTTGACTCAATGAATTATTATCTCATAATAATTCACTCAACTCATCGACTATTGATGTATTGGGCCGCTGTGCCATAGTCCCCAAACGATATAGGGGATCTTATCCATTGGACCTGTCTGTCCTCAGTTACTATGTATCTATAGTCCCTCATCCATCTAATATCCCAGAGATGGTATACCGGGCATGGTATTGTCAGACAACATATAAAATCCCTTTCTCGCTTTAATCGGATTCTCCTGGAGAACTCCTCTCTCAATCCGACCAACCTGATCAGGGGTTTACCTGAGCAAGAGTATACAAGATATTCCTCTAATGATATCGAGAGTGGATGATCCTCTATTGACACTCAATAGCCTTCGTAAGGTTAGCTACCAATCTCGATATCTGGTTATACCAGATCTGAAGCTTTTCAGACCTATAAGTCTGACGTCAAAGGAAGTAGTACTCAAATAAGACATCCTTAGTGTCTTAAGTCTAAGGATATGATATACAACTAGGACTATGTAATCGCTATTGACGTTAGGTATCATTAACCATATAGCATTCCATAAGCGGATCAATTAGTGAACTCATTCTCTAATGAGCACCTATACTGTATCCTTAGTGTGTCCACACAAGTGGCTATGAGACCAGCCACCTCCATCATATGGATGAGTATACAGTACACCTATCTATCCGATTGTCTCAATGTCCCTCTCGAGCAACCTATGACCAGAATTATTTAGGATATGTGTTTAAAGGTGAATCGATCTCATTATCGTGATCTCATTACGATCCGATTCCCATTGCACAGAACCAAATCTCTATGTAAGCCATATCGAATGATCATGAGCCATCATCTAATATGATTAAGTCTGAGTTAAGGGGCCTAACCACTCATAATAGGATCTATATATGCATCAGCGCATCTCCATGCCCTATGATCGTTGATCTCGTCATCATGCATTGTGATCTCTCGTCACAGCATTATGGGTCCCGTTGTTACCTCCACGCTCCCGCCTTGCCTCTTCGAGTAATTACAAAATAATCACGAATGCGTAGGCCTAACAATAAATAAGAAAAATTAAAAGGGCTCGCAGACCCAAATAATAATAATAATCATATGTACACACATCACATCACATGACTCATGATCATTTATCCATATCATACATCACATCACATATTGGATTACTAGATATATAATAATTAGTTAAACTATATAATTAATTATTTATATATTTTTAGGATACACTACCATAGAGTCCTAATATGGCAGCTCGGGACTCCTAGTGCGGCTAGGAAACCCTAGCCCCCAAGGAACTCTTTTGCAGCCCTTGGCTGCAATCTGCTATGGGTTGCCACCACATCTTGGCTGCCCAAACACCCCTTGCAGCTAGGAAACCCTAGCCACCGGGTTACCTCTAGTGGTTAGGAGAGCTTGCTGCTCTCGGCCTTGCAACCTTTGGCCAGGCTGAGAGCGACATCCTTGCTCTCGGCCAAAGGCTGCTTGTTTATAGCAAGAAAAGGTACTGACCAGATCTGACTAACTATGAAAAATCACAACAAGGTACACATAAAATAATTTATGCGTATCAATCTCATCACATGCAGTTTAAAACCAATCTTTGCACGAACAACCTTGGCTCTAATACCACTATTGAAAAACCTCAGTGGGAGTATCACATACGTAATAAAAGATCAAACAAAATCAATTTCCCACGTAGATCAAAATCATCGTGCAAAGATTGATGTGCAGAAAGTCACAAAATAAAAAACTACATCATGTGAGAGATTATTTACCTAGGGAGATCGTATATCCCTATTTTTTCAGATCCAGATGGAGAGGATGAAGGAGGTCAAGTGTCCTCCTTTCTAGTAGTATCAACACGATGGATTGTTGCAGTGATACTCCTCTAATCACAGCCCCAAATCTTGTAACTCTTGTATAGCTTCTTGCAACAAACTTGGAAGAAGATCCTCTATCTTGTTTGCTGCCCTCTCATGCCAAAGAGGGGCTGATCATCTAAGAAGGAGAGGGAGAGGAGGAGAATAGGAGGGGGTGGCCAAAGGTGCAACCTATCACATAAAATCTGCCCTTGCCTCCTATTTATAGAGCCACCAAAAACCTAATGGAATTCTATCTTAGTGGGTATTGGATCTTCATCCACTTACCCTCTAACCTTAGATTATTGAATCTCTCTCCAATAATCTCCTTTGGCCTTTAATTAGGCATCATGCAGAGAGCTCATCAATGTTGGGTCTTATCTAATGAGAACAGGGGCTAATTGAATAACTCATATCCAATCCTCTATTTATTGAAGCATCAACCCTATGTGTGTGACCCTCTAGGCCCAATACTGAGCTGGCCACGAGTCCTTCCTGTCAAAACTCCTTCTGACTCGGTGAATTATTATCTCATAATAATTCACTCGACTCATCGATTATAGACGTTCTAGGCCACTATGCCATATTCCCCAGACGGTACAGGGGATCTTAACCATTGGACATGTCTGTCTTCAGTTACCATATATCTATAGTCCCTTATCCATCTAATATCCTAGAGACCATATACGGAGCATAGTACTATCAGGCCACATACGAAATTCTCCTAGAGAACTCATTCTCTCTCAATTCGACCAACCTGATCAGGGATTTACCTGGCGAGAGCATACGAGATATTCCTCTCATGATATTGAGAGTGAATGATCCTCTATTTGACACTTAATAACCTTCGTAAGATTGGCTACCAATCCCGATAACTAGTTGTACTAGATTAGAAACTTTTCAAACCATTAAGTCTGGTGTCAAAAAAAGGAGTACTCAAACAATACATCCTTAGTGTCTCAAGTCTAATGACCAAATACACAACTGAGACTATGTAATCACTGTCTGACATCAGATATCATTAACCATACACCATTCCGTAAGTGGATCAATTAGTGAACTTATTCTCCAATAAGCACCTGCACTGTATCCTTAGTGTCTCCACACAAGTGACTATGAGACCAGCCGCTTCCATCATATGGACGGGTATATAGTACACCGATCTATCCGGTTGTCTCGATATCCCTCTCGAGCAACCTATGATCGAGATTATTTAGGATATGCGTTTAAAGGTGAATTAGTATCATTATCATGATCTCATCACAATCTAATTCCTATTGCACAAAACCAATGACATCACAATATATATATTCAACAGATAATATAATGTGAGAATATACCAATAATAATAATACAAAAAGATTGTGCAGCGTATCACACGTGTCATCACTCATATGATTGGCTTGTAGAGCACTTGTAACCAATATATATAACCCAAATGAATCTTCCTTATCTTACAATGAATTATACAATACATTTAATGACTTTTTTGATGATTTTAAATTAGTTAGTTAAAAATATAAATTGTTAAAAAAAGGATCATGCTTCTCTTGCTATTGAACTTAAAAAATTAAAAAATGAGTATAATGAATGTATGTTAGCTCCTTGCACTAAGTGTAAAGAATTAGATATACTTATGAAAGAAATTATTTTATTACAAGAAATATTAGAAAAATTTAAAGTAGGTAATAAATCCTTTTACATGATCCTTGCTAATAAGGGTCATATTCATAGAAAGGAAGGAATTGGCTTTATGAGTAACACTTAACAAAAACAAACTATCTTCATTAAAGGACCCACATTACATAAATTTGGGCATTATTCTTATAAATGTTCATTTAAAAGGCATAGTCCACATAGATTAGTTTAGGTTCTTAAAGAAACCATGTATAACTCAATGCTAATAATTAAGAAAGATAGATCTACTTATTAGGGACCCAAAGTTAAATGGGTACTTAAGAGAAAACCCCCTTTCTTGTAGATATGTTTACAATCAAAAGCTAGGAGCAAGAAATGATACTTTGATAGTAGATGCTCAACACACATGACCAGAGATCCAACATACTTCTCTAAGCTCACTTGCTAAGACGAAGGATGTCACCTTCGGAGACAACAACAAGGGAAAAATTACTAGTAAAGGAATCATAGGTAACAAGTCAAACCTCTTAATTGAAGATATATTATTAGTAGATGGTTTAAAACATAATCTACTAAGCATTAGTCAACTGTGTGATAAAGGATATATCATCAAATTTGAATCTAATACTTATATAATTGAAATACCACACAAAAAAAGATCTATGATTGTCTTAGAAAATAATAATGTGTATACTATTGATATTGATTATTTTCATGATGAAATATGTTTTTCGACTTTAAATGATGATGCATGACTTTAGCATAGGAGATTAGGTCATGCTAGCATGAAATTAATCTCTCAAATTTTAACTAGAGAACTTGTAAGAGGAATGCTTAGTATCAAGTTTATCAAAGACAAAGTTTGTGATGCATACCAACTAGGAAAACAAATAAAAAGTAGTTTAAATCAAAGATTCAAATAAACACTTCTAGACTACTACAATTGATCCATATGGATTTATTTTGACCAATTGATACAACAAATATAGGAGGTAGTAAATATATTTTTATAATTATTGATGATTATGGTAGATACACTTGGATATACTTCTTGACATAGAAAAAGTGATTGCTTTAAATGTTTTCAAAATTTTGTAAACTTGTTAAAAACGAAAAGGGTTTTATGATTATTTGTAGTGATTATGGTGATATGTTGTAAAATCATAATTTTTAAAATTTTTGCGAGTCAAATGGGTATAACCACAATTTCTCTACTCTAAGAAATTCATAATAAAATTGAGTCATTGAAAGAAAAAATAGGAGAGTACAAGAGATTGTAAGAACCATATTAAACGAACATAGCCTACCCAATTTTTTTTGGGCCAAAACCATTAACACGTCATGCTATATCATGAATAGGGTTCTCGTAGGATCATTACTTTTCAAAACTCCTTATGAATTATGGAATAATAAAAGATCCAATATTTCATATTTTAAAGTTTTTGGTTGTAAATATTTTATTTTAAATGAAAAAGATGCCTTAGGAAAATTCGATGCAAAATCTGATGAAGACATTTTTCTTGCATATTCCTCTATTTCTAAAGCATATTGTTTCTTTAATAAAAGAACTTTAGTCATTGAGAAATCCATTCATGTTTTTTTAATGAGTTTCCTAAATTTAAGAAAAATAATTTTGATGATGATTTTGATTTTGATGCTTTAAATTTGAATGAAAACTCTCTTCCTCAAGCAACATAGATGCATCTTCTTTCAAAGAATCCTTACTTATGGAATAGAAGTATGTAGATACTCATCCTCTGGAGCTCATAGTAGGAGATACATCAAAAGGTGTTCAAACTCGTTCATCATTTAAAAGTTTTTATACTAATGTTGCCTTTTTATCTTAAATTAAACTAAAATACATTGATGATTCCCTAAAAGTTGATTCTTAGGTTGTTGCAATGCATGAGGAGTTGAAACAATTTAAGAGAAATAAGGTATAAACGCTTATTCCTAGACTTAGTGACCAACTTTTAATTGGCACTAAATGGGTCTTTAGAAATAAGTAAGATAAACATGGTATCGTGGTTCGAAACAAGACTATATTAGTGGCCAAATGTTTTAACCAACAAGAAGATATTGATTTTGAAGAGACATTCGCTCCTGTGGCAAGACTTGAAGCCATAAGGATGCTCCTTGCCTATGCTTCTTTTAAAAATTTAAAATTATTTCATATGGATGTTAAAAACATATTTCATAATGGTTTTATTTCTGAAGAAGTTTCTGTTGAACAACCACCCGGATTTGAGATCTTTTTCCAAATCATGTTTTCAAATTATCAAAGACACTATATGGATTGAAGCAAGCCGCTAGGGCTTGGTATGAGAGACTTAGCTCTATTCTTATTCAAAATAATTTTTTAAAAGGCAAAGTGGATACCACATTATTTATTAAATATTTAAAAAATAATTTTCTTATTATTTAAATTTATGTTGATGATATTATTTTCAGTTCTACTAATGAGTCTTTATGAGAATATTTTGCCAAAAGTTTGAGCCAAGAATTTAAAATAAGTTTGATGGATGAATTAACTTAGGATTGCAAATTAAGCAATTGAATGATGATATTTTCATAGGTCAAACTAAGTATACTTTGGATTTGTTAAAATAATTTAGTATAAATAGTGCTAAGGCTATAAACACACCTATGAGCACCTCTATGAAATTAGATTTGGATAATGAAGGAGAAAGTTTTGATAAAAAAACTATAGAGGAATGATATGTAGTTTGCTATATCTAACTGCAACTTGATCAGATATTATGTTTAGTGTTGGTCTGTTTGCAAGATTTCAGTCCTAAATCAAGGATATTTAGATATTTTAAAGAAACTTCAAATCAAGGATTATGATATCCTAAATCAGAAAATTTTGATTTAATCACTTAAGCTGATGCCGACTTAGGAGGTTGTAGAATAAATAAAAAAAAGTACATTTGGAACATGTCAATTCCTAGGTCATGCACTTGTTTTTTGGTCTTCCAAGAAGCAAAACTCTATTGCATTATCCACAGCCAAGGCTAAATATATAGCGGCAGGTGCATATTATGCATAAGTAATTTGGATGAAGAAAACTTTGGAGGATTATGGACTTTTCTTAAAAAATATTTATATAAAATGTGATAATACAAGTGTAATTTATTTAACAAAGAATCTCATTCAACATTCTAGGACTAAGTACATTGATATTATGTATCACTTTATCAGGGATCATATTAGCAATCATGATATATCTTTAGATTTTATTAATATAAAATATCAATTGGCAAATATTTTTACTAAACCATTAAGTGAGAAACAATTTGATTTTATTAGGAGAGAGATAAGCATGTTGAATCTACTAAATGCATGAACTCTTTAAATATATGTTTTGATCATTATCTTGGTTTCTAGTTTTCATGACTTAAGTTTTTCTTTTGAATTAAGATCGTTTCCTATTATTCCTCATCTTGCTATTTACAAAAGGATAAATTTATCGAAATGATTCATGTTTTTTATTTTTCATGTGATGATACATTTTTGCACTATTGAATCCTTCCCTTCTCTTTCTTTTTGACAATGACAAAGGGGGAGAATAACTTACAAACTTGCACATCCCAAAAGAGAATATAAAACTTGCATGTTTCACTTTTCTTCTTTTTGTTGATGATAAAGGGGAAAAGGTTATGATGATTTAATCAAGCATGTATGATGTACTTTGAGGGAGAGAAATTCTTTAAAATTTGAATCATGCATGGTATGATGTATCAACTTGAATTTAAAGGCTATCACTCTTTTTGAATTCAAGTTTTCTTTATTTTTGATATGACATATAGATAGGGGGAGTTTAATTAAAACTCCATCATCAATTAGTTATCATCATTAAAAAAAAGAAGAGATTGTTGAATCTCATATTTTGATAATGAAATCAATTGATAAAGTTATGATCTAATCTATGTTCAAGAAAAGTGATGCAGGACTATCTTCAATCAATATGCTGATGGATCGAGCAATACACCGAAGGAGAGCATGATGCGCCAAGGGTTCTGATGAACAAATGACATGCTGGACAACACGATTAATGCTTTATAATCGTTTAGCATCATGATCATTGTAGTTTAGGTCTTGATTCTGTTAGTTCTAGGTGTAACCTAGTTAACTCAATTAAGGGGGGCATTGGGCCTTAATTGGTGCTGATTTGGGCTTATTGGAAAGCCCATTTTAGTGACCCAAGGCCAGGTTTGGTGGTGGCATAGCCCAGACCAGGACCGCCGCCCAGAAGACAATTTTCGAAGACACAATCTCCAAGAAGATACAGTCTTCGAGACTATGTTAGATGGTGGTACCGCCTATACACAGTCTCCCGGACTATGTTAAGTGATGGTACCACCCAGGCTGGCAGTACTACCGCTAGTGCCCAATCTCCAAAGACTATAAGGGTCACGATGGTACTACCAATTAATGGTGGTGGTACCTTGAAATCCCTAAAAATCTAAATTTTGGCTCTATTTTTGAAGCCATTTGGAGCCTAGAAATACTCCACTGATTCTTGCTTGGTTTAGTAATAACTGAGAGCAAAAACTTATGAAAACGCTATTGTAATTCCTTGAGAGCTCATATTCTTTTTCTCTAAGTGTAGTTTCTGTTTAAGGGAGATTTGAGAAAACTATAAAGATTGTCTCCTAAACTTGTGAAATAGAGAATAGAGTCGTAAGAGGGTAGTTGATTTTCACACGTTGAAAGAAGATCAATAGTGGAAGCTGGTGACCTTAACGGAGGAGGAATCAGGAGTGGACGTAGGTCACGACGACTGAACCACAATAAAGTTAGTGTGCCTTCTCTTCTCTATTGTTTAATTACTTTGCATATTGCTTTACTTATTTATTATCATCTTACGAACGCTTTCAAGTTTAAACACTTTTTCGATACAAGCTTTATCGAATGAATCCTCAAATTGACAAAAGTTTTTCAAAAGCACTAATTCACCCTCCCCCCTCTTAGTACCGATTCGATCCTAAAAATATCTAGTCTAGTTGTAGTAAGATATAATAAACTATCTATTATGCCCCTATAAGTCTTTTGATCAAAACATTCTCCATCTTGGTCCATGTATAATTTTGTGGAAGTGCTTATTGGTGTGTTAATAGCCTTGGCACTATCCATATTAAATCGTTTTAATAGATCTAAAGCATACTTAGTTTGACTAATAAAAGTTTCATCACTAAGTTGCTTAATTTATAATCTTAAGAAGAATGTTAATTTTTCTATTAAACTCATTTCGAATTCTTGGCTTATACTTTGACAAATCAACATAAATTTGAATAATAAAATAATTATTTTAATTTTTTTAATAAATAATATGGTATCGACCTTACCTTTTGAGAAATTATTTTAAATGAGGAAAGAACTAAGCCTCTCATACCAAGCCCTAGGGGTTTGCTTTAATCCATAAAGACCCTTGGATAACTTAAAAACATGGTTTGAAAAAGAGCATTATCAAATATGGGTGATTGCTCAACATAAACTTCTTTGGAAATAAAACCATTTAGAAAATCACTTTTAACATCCATTTGAAATAACTTAAAATTATTACAACATGCATAGGCAAAGAGTATCCTTATGGCTTCAAGTCTTGCCACAAGAACAAAGGTTTCTTCATAATCGATACCTTCTCCTTAGTTGAAACTTTTGGCCACTAATCTAGCCTTGTTTCGAACTACGATACCAAATTCATCTTGCTTATTTCTAAAGACCCATTTAGTGCCAGTTACAAGATGGTCACTAGGTATATGAACAAGCATCCAAACCTTATTTCTCTCAAATTGATTTAACTTCTCATGCATTGCAAAAACCTATGATTCATCTTTTAGAGCATCATTAATGCATTTAGGTTCAATTTGAGACAAAGATATCGCATTCGCATAATTTTTTTTTTTAAGAGGAATGAGTTTGAATACCTTTTGATGTATCTTTAATGACTAGCTCCTTAGGATGAGCATCTATATACTTCTATTCCTTGGACAGGGATTCTTTGGAAGTAGATGCATCCAAGTTACTTGTGAGAGGAGAATTCTTACTCAAATTCAAAGTATCAAAATTATTTTTCTTGAATTTAAGAATCTCATTAAAAACAACATGGATGAATTTCTCAATAATTAAAGTTCTTTTATTAAAAACATAATAATCTTTTAAAAAAGAGGAATATCCAAGAAATATGCCTTCATCGGATTTAGCATTAAACTTTCCTTAGGCATCTTTTTCATTTAAACTAAAACATTTATAACCGAAAACTTTAAAATATAAAATATTGGGTCTTTTGTTGTTCCACAATTCATAGGGAGTTTTGGAAAGTAGTGGTCTTACGAGAACTCTATTCATGACAGAACATGTCTTGTTAACAACTTCGGCTCAAAAATATTTGGGTGGGCTATGTTCGTTTAACATGGTTGTTGCCATCTCTTGTAAGCTCCTATTTTTTTCTTTCAACTACTTCATTTTGTTGTGGATTTCTTGGAGTAGAGAAATTATGATGGTACCCTTTTGATTCAAAAAAACTTTAAAAATCATGGTTTTGAAACTCACCATCGTGATCACTACGAATAGACAAAATCATAAAACCCTTTTCGTTTTGAATAAGTTTACAAAATTTTAAAAAATAATTATAGCAATCACTTTTGTGTGCTAAGAAGTATATCCAAGTGTATCTACTATAATCATTAACATTACAAAGGCGTATTTACTATCTCCTAGACTTGTTGTATCAATTGGTCCAAATAAAATCCATATGAATCAATTGTAGTGATTTAGAGGTGCTTATTTAATTTTTTAATTTGAAACTACTTTTTATTTATTTTCCTAGTTTGCATGCATCACAAACTTTGTCCTTGACAAACTTGATGCTAGGCATTCCTCTTACAAGTTCTTAATTAAAATTTGAGTGATTAGTTTTATGCCAGCATGACCTAATCTCTTATGCCAAAGCTATGCATCATTGTTTAAGGTCGAAAAATACATTTCATTACAAAAATCATCAACATTAATAGTATACACATTATTATTTTTTAAGGTAATCATAGATCTATTTTTGTGTGGTATTTCAATTATACAAACATTATATTCAAATTTGATGATATATCCTTTATCACACAATTGACTAATACTTAGTAGATTATATTTTAAAATATCTACAAATAACACATCTTCAATCAAGAGGTTTAATTTGTTATCTATGTTTCTTTTACCAATAATTTTTCCCTTGTTATTGTCTCCGAATGTGACATATCCTTGTCTTAGCTAGTGAGCTTAGAGAAGTATGTTGGATCTCCGGTCATGTGCCTTGAGCATCCACTATCAAGATTTTATCTCATGCTCCTAGCTTTTGATTGTAAACATATCTACAAGAAATGAGGTTTTCTTTTAGGTACTCAATTAACTTTGGGTCCCTCGTAAATAGATCTACCTATCTCAACTATTGGCATTGAGTTATTCATGGTTCCCTTACATAAACTAATTTGTGAGGATTATACTTCTTAAATAAACATCTATAGGCATAATGTCTAAATATACTATAAAAATTATATTTATTTTCGAGTGAAACATGTAATGTGGGTCCTTTAATAAAGATAGTTGACTTTTGTCGAGTGTTACTTACAAAGCCAATTCCTTCCTTTCTATGAACATGACCCTTATTAGCAAGGATTATATTTAAGGATTTGTTATCTATTTTAAAATTTTCTAATATTTCTTGTAGTAAAATATTTTCTTTCTTAAATGAATCTAACTCTTCACACTTCGTACAAGGAGCTAACATACAATCATCATGTTCATTTTTTAATTTTTTAAATTCACTAGCAAGAGAAGTATGATCTTTTTTTTTAACAATTTATACTTTTTATAAATAATTTAAAATCATCAAACAAGTCATTAAATGTATTGAATAATTCATCGTAAGATAAGCAAGATTCATTTGAGTTACATACCTCGTTGCCAAATGCTCTTAATGTGTATTTGCAACTTCTTCTTTGGTAGCTTCTTATTCACTAAGGGACATTCATTTTTGAAATGTCTCGGCTTCTTACATGCGTAGCATATTATTGAGTTATTTTTTAGTTCACTTTTATTCTTAGTGTATTGTTTTGTTTTGTTCATTTTTTTTAAGAATTTTTTAAATTTTCTTGTAAGAAGTGCCAAGTCGTCATCATCATCATCACTTGAGTTTTCTCTCAAGTGATTGTCTTTGGTTCTAAGTGTCATGTCATTACTATTCTTTGGAAGATTGTTCTTAAGTTTATCATGTACTATACATGTCATTTCGTAGATCATCAAAGACCTGATAAGTTCTTCAAGCGAAAAATTGTTTAGGTCCTTTGCTTCTTGTATTATCATTACTTTAGGATCTCAACTTTTTGGAATGGATCTTAATATTTTATTAACAAGTTTAAAATTAGAAAAACTTTTACTAAATGCTTTTAAACCATTGATGACATCCATAAAATGGGTGTACATGTCTCTAATAGTCTCACTTGGTTTCATATGAAACAACTCATAGCTATGTAAGAGTAATTTTTAACTCTTTAATTCTACTTGTGTCTTCCGTGTGACTTCGAGTGTGTGCCAAATCTCATATGTAGTTCCGTGTGACTTCGAGGGTGCACATGTCTCTAATAGTAACCCGATTAAATTCATTTTTATTAAGAACACAAAACAAAGCATTCATCGGTTTAGCATTCAAAGAAAAAATCTTATTCTCCAAATTATTTCATTTATTCATTGGTTTGGAAGACTTTTCAAAATCGCTTTCAATAATATTTCATAAATCCAAATACATAGAAATCAAGAAAATTTTCATTGAGTTTTCCAATATGTGTAGTCTGTCCCATTTAACACAGGTGGACGTGTGATAGAAAGACCATCTTGATTGTTGGCAAAGCCATATCTCTTGGGTTTTAAACAAAATAAGGAGAAGCCTTGCTCTGATACCAACTGTTATGACTGAATCGATACTAGGGGGTGAGTATTATTTTTAAACCAAAAATCTTTTGAAAAACGTTCATTGATTTGAAGATTCATTTGATAAAACTTGTAACGGAAAAGCGTTTAAACTTGAAAATGTTCGTAGAATTGTAATGAGCAAGTAAAGCAATTTGCAAAGTAATTAAATAGCAAAGAACAAAAGACACACCAAGTTTATAGTGGTTTGGTCGATGTGACCTACGTCTACTTCCGATTCCTCCTTCGTCGAGGCCACCAACATCTACTAATGATCTTCCTTCAATGGGCGAAGATCAACTACCCTTTTACAATCCTTTCTCTTTTTCACAGGCTTAAGAGAGAACCTTTACAAGTCTCACACCTCCTTTAGAATGAACTCTAAACTTTCAAGAAGAGGGGAACTCTAATATTACAATAATATTTACACACTTAGAATCACAACTTTTTCGATTTGTATTCTTGCTACCTCAAGCCAGAATGAGTGATGTATTTATAAGCTCCAAATGATTTCAAAAGTTGGAGCAAAATTTAAAATTTTGAATTCAAGATTTAAATTTTTGAGATTTCTAAGGTGCTAGCGGCCTTACAGTCTTGGAGACTATGTTCTGGCGATAGTACCACCACGTGACATATCTGGGTGGTACCACCACCTGACACAGTCTCGAGGATTGTGTCTTTTGGGCGGTGCCACCACCAAACCTTACTTCGGGTCACTGAAATGGGCCTTCCAAAAGGCTCAAATAAGTCCCAATTAAGGTCCAATGGCCCCTTAATTGAGTTAGTATGGTTATACCAAAAACTAACTCAATTAAGACTAAAACTATGATGATCATGACGTAAACGATTACAAAGTATAAATCTTGTGTTGTCCAATATGTCATTGGTTCATCCGAACCCTCGGTGTATCATGCTCTCCTTCGACGTATTGCTCGATCCGTCGGCATGTTGACTCCCACAACATCCGATCTTGACACAATGTCCGATTTTTTTGACCTGATGCCCGATCTCTAACTTCGACCCAACGTATAATTTTACTGCTTTTAATTGTTTTATCTTTTTATGATCGAAGATAGTCTTGCATCATTTTTCTTGAATACAGATTATATCATAACTTCATCAATTTATTTCATCATCAAAATATGAGATTCAACATAGGTCTCCTTGTAGATTGATATTATTGCAGATCTCAGATCCGACGATGGTGCGCTTGCAGATCATATGAAGAATTTTCTGAATAGCAACATTAATAGGTATGCATCGTACTAATCTTTTAGATTACTTATTATTTGATTTCATATTTTGACATTAAAATGTTTTCACATAATAGATAACATATTATAGATTATATGGTAACACTTGTTTGTACCTTCCCTTTTGTAGAAGCATCCAAATTGATCATGGATCTATACTGCCAACAAAGAGTCTCATGTAAATTAGTTCATACCCGTTCATTCCCATTCCCATTCCCATTCCCAGCCAAGAGTCTCATTTAAATTAGTTCATACTGAGGCCTTCTTTGGCCTCATGCGATAAATCCAAACCGTGATCAAAATGATGTGGATCATCGTCCCTCTCCTCTCTCAATTGATGCATATGACATGATAACACATAATCCAGTTTATTAGCCTCAAGAGATTCTCATTATTCCTTAATTTGAGCAAATTCTAAACACTGTAATGCACTCTGGATAGGTTCTCATTATTCCTCATTTTGAGCAAATTCCAAGCACTATAAGACACTACTAAAATACACTCTGGACTGGTAATTCAATTTAACCTTAACCACCCCTACCTACCAGAATCTGAAGCCCACTCTATTGATGAGATGAGGCTTTAGGCATTAGGCTTAGGGAAGTCCTATCTCGTAACAAGAAATAGACACCTCATCCGATCCGGGAAAGAACCTAACCAAGTGGTATTGCAATTCCAGTTGTCTTTCATTCATAAAATACAAGAGGTAATTGTGACCTCTAATTTTTTGTCTACCTAATTTGAAGACTTTTTTTATAAAATGAAGTCCTGATCTTACAAAGTATATTATCATGTTAAATAAAATCCACAAATGACCTTGTATGCCACCTTTGATGCCTGTGTATTGCATTGAGCTTTTCTGACTACTCCATAAGAAAATGCTAAAAAAATGTTACTATCTCCTTCTTCCATCTTGACCATATCTATTGAGCAATTAGTAAAAAAACAATTGTGCTCCACTTCGTCAATAATTAATACTCGAAAAGGTTCAAAACAATGTTGTTGATTGCTTGAAAAGGAGAGGGTGAGGGTACTTCAACTCAGTTGCACTCTCAAAACAATCGCTCCTAAATACCTCTGCTCAAATTGGTCACATACTAAAAAAAAACACAAAATTGCTCTCTCAAGTTGATAATGTCTTTCAAGATAATTATTTCCTCAAAATGATCATTTCAAGATGATTGTTTTAGAGATGTCTTCAACTTGGTCTTGTCTTTCGATCAGCCTCAAGTTGACCATAACTATGTGCCAACCACATTATATCGAGGCGATTGAAGCTTCGCTTGACCGGATGGATTACTACCTCAGCCTACTTAGGTTGGGAGCAGGTCGATTATAAGTGAGATGGTGACTCGCTAAGGTTTGGAGATCGTTAAGCCTTTGCCTAAACATAAGAAGCCTAACCACATTATATTCATATGCTTTTTTATCCTTGACAGATGTATCACATGCGCAAAGTGGATATTTTGGGATGCATTCAGTATTTTAGATTTTTTTATGTTGAAAAAGTATATCACACATAAATTTTTTTTAACAAAGTTACGATTAACAATGACACGGGGAAGAGATAGTGAATTAGTGTAATTATAAATTTGTATGATCCATAAATTTATATCAAAGTTATGATTAACAAATGAATAAGCTCTAACAAATCAAAAGCAATAAAACCAATGCAAATTGATAAATAGTGGTTTGATCTTCCTGATCTACTTCTATTCCCGATTCCTCCTCCATCGAAGTCACTGGCTTTTACTACTGATCTTCTTTTCGGTGAATGAAGATTAACTATCTTTATTATAGCTTTTCTCCTTATAATAGGCTTAGGAGAGAACATCCACATTCACTCTTTTATAAGATCTCTCACCTCCTATAACTTAAAGTTATCTCTAAACTCAAGGAGGAAGAGACTCAAACAATGCTAAAGAAAGAGAACTACCACCCTTCATTCACTCAAAATTTGATGTTATATCAATCAAGTCTTGATAGAGTATTTATAGCCCTAAGAGGCTTCAAAAATAGTCAAAAAAATTTAAATCCCTAAAATTTTGAAGTACATGCAATACTATTGTTGACATATGGTAGTACCATCGTCATTATTTTTTATGCTATAATTTTAGATGTTCGAATGGTACTATCATTATAATTTTTTAATTCCAAGTGGTACCATCGTTGTAGTGGTACTGCCACCTACATAAGCTGGTACCATCGTCAATAGCGCTAGCAAGCACTATTTGTGCTTGTCGATTGACTCAAGTGGTACCATCGCTTGAGACTAACGGTACCACTGCTTAGGCCTGTTCAAGGCCATTGTTTTGGCCTTTAACGGGCCCAATTCGGCTCGAGTCCAAGTCCATTAGCTTTTTCAACAAGCTAGCATGGTTTTGACATAATATTAACTCAATTTGACCTAGAAAGACCTTGATCAAGACTTTAACAATTCAACTGCATATCCAACACAATTACGAGACTTTTAGCACATTGTATGCTATTCCGGCATGTCGTTTGATCTTCCGACACTTCATCCAAACCTTCGGTGCTTCATCCTTTCCTTCAACATATCATCTGATCTATCGACATGTCGACTTTCCCATGACATCCGATCTGTTGGCGTAATATCGGATCCTTCCGGCATAATGCTTGAACTTACACAAAGTCTAATCTTCGGCATGTCAATCGATTTTTGGCTCTGTTCAATTTATGACATGATACTTTTCTCAGCACAATGTCTGATTCTTCTACTTCGATAATTTACCCTTCATGTCTGTGATCGAAGTATTTCCTATGTCACTTATCTCAAAGTATATTAGTCCATAAGCTTATCAATTGATTTTATCATCAAAATTTGAGATTCAATAACCTCCCCCTTTTTTATGATGATAACCAATTGATAACGGAGTTGTAACCAACCTCCCCCTATCTATATGTCATTTTGAAATATAATAAATTCAAATTCAAAATAATAACCTTTCAGTATTAGTCTTTGAATTCAAGTAAAAATAATTTTAATAATAGATCTTAGTGATTTTCAATAGTAACTATTGCAAAAGTCATATGCATAATTTCAGTTAAAATATAAGAATAATCATTTCACAAATCATATGCATAATTTCAATCAAAGGAGATCACTATCATCATAAGTTAAAACATCATAATTTTTCTTCTTTAACATCATAATTACCATATCATCAAAATATAGAGACTATTCTCCCCCTTTGTCATCAACAAAAAGGAGAAATATATAAGCTACTCAGGTGGTGATAATCCAAAATATCTAAATAAAGTAAAAAAATATGCATCAAAAGTGTCAAGATGTTGATGCATCTACTGCATCTCAATCAAAATCTAATCTTGATGAAGCTCAATATGATCCAATCAGGCTACTATGGAATCAAAAGATGAAGAGGGAGCTGAATCCGTTGGAGGTCTTACCTTAAAGAGATTAGTAGGAGAATGATTACCACTATGTATATGTGTTTATGGTTCAGGCTTAGGTGGAGGAATATCTGTTATTCTATGTAATTTTGTCCATATTACATTCATTACTATATACATCTCAATCTTATCAATAGATTTCTATTAATAATATTGAATCTATCTAGTTTCATGATTTCTTCATTTGGTGGGATAGCTATGTTGTGTCCATATAGTAGTCTCGTAATTTGACCAACATATTAAAGCATCATATCATTCTTAGATATATCAATTATGTTTTGTCATATAAGATATCCAAGGCAATAATCATAACCTATTATAATCGTGCTTCTTTCCAGAGTATTAAACTTTATCAAGATTTATTCATTCAAGTTTAATATGCCTAATTCCCTTCTAATAAGATTAAATTATTCCTCTGTGGGTTTAGCAGAGATATCCACTACTTGATGTTTTGTATCAACAAAATTCAAAGATATGTCATTATTGCTTATATGATCCCTAATAAAATAATATCTAATATCAATATATTTGGTTCTTAAATATTGAATAGGATTCTTTGACAAGCAAATTACACTAGTGTCATCATATTTATAGAGATATTTGTTAGGCGAAGTCTATAATCTTCTAAGGTATTTTTCATCAATTACTTGCACATAACATGCATCTGCCATAATATATTTTGCTTCGATATAAAGCGATAGAGTTTTACTTCTTAGAAGATCGAGAAACAAGCACATGATCTAGGAATTAACATGTTCCTGAGATACTTTTTCTATCTATTCTACATCCTGTAAAGTTAGTATCGACATAAGCAATCAAATTAAAAATTTTAAATTTTGGATACCATAATCCTATATTAGGAGTTCCTTTAGGTATCTAAAATTTTTTTAACTACTTTATAATGAGATTGTTTAAGATTGGACTGGAATCTTGCATAAGATATAATAAACCACAGTAAGATATATTAGGTCTAGTTACAGTAAGATATAAGTGTTATATCAGGTCTAGTTACAGTAAGATATAATAAACTACCGATCATTACCTCTATAAGTCTTTTGATAAAAGCATTCTCCTTCATTATCCATATTTAATTTAGTGTGTTAATAGCCTTAGTACTATCCATGTGAAATACTTTTAATAGATCTAAAGTATACTTGATTTGACTAATAAAAATATCATCATTTAGTTGTTTAATTTATAATCCTAAAAAAAATATCAATTCACCTATCAAACTCATTTCAAATAAATCGCGTGAAGGAAATTGCTGGCGTCAATGTGTAGGGCTATTATGCCTTAACTTCTCATATTTTCGGCTTCAATCCTTCTACAAAAGTCCATAACAATTATTTTTCAGACCAATCACAAGCATTGTTAAATACTCTTTTGAACCTAGTATGGTATTCTTGAATCGTAGAGGTCTGTCGGATCTTCGCGAGTTGACCGTGGATGTTCTCATACTCGAACGGTCCAAAGCGGATTAGCAGCCCGCTTTTGAATTGCCTCCACGTTGGGACTCCTTGGGTGTGCTCAAACTAATTATACCATTGTATGACATCTCCTTCTAGGTGGATGATAGTGATATCAACCATGGAAGCCTATGGGGTTCGGTGACAGTGAAAGTATTGCTCTGCGTGCGAAAGCCATCCTATTGGGTCTCCGTCTTCCCGTCGAGGGAAGTCCACCCTCATGAATTGACATGATGAGTCTGTCGCTTATTCCTCCTTCTCTAGTGGATTCTCCTTGCGATCTGAACTCTCACCATGCTGTGATCTCGTTGGACTCGGTGATTAGCCCA
This sequence comes from Ensete ventricosum, assembly GCA_029747655.1. Lineage (NCBI taxonomy): Eukaryota > Viridiplantae > Streptophyta > Magnoliopsida > Zingiberales > Musaceae > Ensete > Ensete ventricosum. The sequence goes on along the minus strand of JAQQAF010000002.1, from coordinate 32,431,494 downwards.
ATCTGAATTCTACGAAGAGAGTGTGTAGATTGTCTTCCATACGCGTCTCGAAGGCCTCCAACTTGGCATCGATCAGATCTTCTGATGCCATGGTGTTTGCCTCCAGATTTGAGATATTGCAGTCCTTCTTTTGTTGTATGATTAAGGGCATAGATGGGTGGATGGATTGGTGGCCACAGAAGACAAGGATCAGTGGTGGAAGGCTGCAGTAAGCTGCTGTTTAGGCTGTAGTTTACGTTGCTGTTTGGGCCGGTTATAGAGATTAAAAGTGGGCTACAATGGCTGCATCTTAAGGCTAAAAGGGTGCCTTAGGGTTGATGTGGGTGGCAGCAACAATCTCGATAAGGATCAGGTATGGGTGCAGCAAAAGACACCGAAAAGTAGTGTTGCATAATTCTACGTTGATAGGCTGCTGTCGGAGGTGTAGTTGATGCTGCGGCTTGAAGCTAGTGTGGAGGTTGTAAGAGATGTTTGGTGGCAGTGGTTTAAGGATAGGAAGATGGGTTAGGGTTACTGTGAGTGACAACAACCAGTTTGGTAGGGATTTATGGCTAATTCAAGATTGCGATTTAGGATTGATAGCTTGTTTAGGTTGCTATTGGTGCTACAGTTTGAGGGTGTTGTGGAGGCTAGAAAGGGTTTCGGTGGTAGGTGGTTTGAGGCTGGGAAGGAAGGTTTAAGGTTATTGTTGGGGGCAGCAACCGATTTGGTGTGGCTGTTGCAAGAAGTGCCAAAAGATGTTTCTGTAGAATTCTTCATCGAGAACAATAGTTTTACGACGAAAGGATTCCAGTAGTATGCCAAGATTTTGTGGGAGTTTTTTTTTTCCAATAAGATGTATATGAAGGTGGCAGCAAGTGAATAGAAAAATCAATAGCAACTAAGTCCGCAAAGATCGGTTGTGTATAAAGCAATAAACACAAGGATGACAGCAAAATTCTTGTCAAAAAAATTAGTAGTTTCACAAGGAGGAACTTAGCAGTATACCAATGATATAGAGATTATTTCAGCAAGGAACCGATGACGATGAAAGTCAACCCAATGTAAAATATGAAGAAGATTTCGTCAACAAAATATGGCAGTAAGATCAGCAATATGGCAACAACTATGCAGCTGAAACTTTGTAGTGTAACTTTCGTCGTAAAGATACCAGCTTTATGATGATAAGTTTTTGTAATGTGTGAATGGCTTATGGGGATGTTTGTAGCAATGAATAGATGGTGATGAAGGCTGAAACAATGCAAATCTTGTGACGGGTTTGATAATAAAATATGGCAGCGAGTTTTGACGAGAAACACGACAGCAAAGTGGTAGGCGGCTGAAAATTGCGACAACGACGAAGAACGTTGCAATGGTTTTTTGCAGTAAGATAGATGTAACTATTTTTTTGGTTTTTTGGATAAATAATTGCAGCAACAGTAACGTGTTGCAAGAAGGGTAATACCAGATCCTGTTGCAATCTTCGTGGTGGCAACAGATGGTCGATCTGCGGTAGGGGGTGATGACGATGGCGTCGATGACGAGATCAGTAATTGTGAAAATTGCTTGGATGATGGTGGGCGGTTGGATGGAGGTAGCGACAGTGGTGGAAGGGTAGTGAGGAGCCAAAAATGCTGCTCTAATATCAGATGTTAGAACCCCACATGATTCTAGGGCTGGTTTTGATCTCTATAGGGGATCGGCCCTTTTTGGAACTCTATAGGGGTTCCTCCCTCCTTGGCAGTCAACCACAAGTGAAACACTTCCATCTCAAACCCTAGCCGCCTCCTCTAAGCCCTAGCCAACTTCCCCTCATCGAGGTGGGCCAATTGGGTTTATTACAAGCTTGACTTTGTTGACTCCGACCTGAATCCAACTCTGACTCTAGTTCTACCGAATCCTAACCCTACTAGGATTTAGGTTGATTTATTACAATGGACTCAAATCTCATCTTAGCCAACTTAATATCGGTCTAGACCAACCAATAAGGCCCAATCTAAGCACTTGACCCAATCGACTAGGTTTGACTCGGCTAGGATCCTAACTGTCTATTGCGATGTTCCAGGAGGAGTTATTTATCCTTGATCGAGGGACCTCGTTTGTGTTGGAATAGGAAGAAGTAATGAAAATGCCCAATTGATTCATTGATCCATCGTTAATTTATACAGGTGAAGATAGGAGGATTTTCCTCAACTAACCTACGTGATTTCCTCATTCAGTTAAGGAAATCATATCTAAATCCTAACTTCATCTTATCTTCTATCATGCCCTCGCAAGATCGAGCTCCTATAAGGACGTCGATCTTGAACTGAGGACGTTGATCTTGAACCGATGACAATGAATCCGAAGAAAGGAGCAGACGATTCTGCTAGATCCAAATTCGACAATCCGATTAGATTGAACTATCATGCCCCCGCAAGATCAAGCTCCTGTGAAGGACACAGATCTTTACCCGATGTCAAGGAGACCGCTGTGTTGTCAACCGCGGTGAAGGTCTGACAACGGTTGACTTCAGTAGAGGAGATGCTGCTACGGCTGGGGCGATCGGTAGATCTGAAGGGCAGCGGGAGAAGCGTGCGATCGTAGATTTACTGTCGTTTGACAGCGAGAATGAACTTATTGCTGATGAGGTAGGGAAGGTGCCGCTGCTTGTTAGTGCTGATGCGACAGTGGTGGTGCACAAGGAAGATGGCCTCGTGTAGAAGAACACATCGGTAGAGGAATTGAGAAAGCCGACGCACTAGAAGTCTCCAGCTTCGATGTCGACGAGAGACTGTCGTTTGACAACAAGAAGCGATAGATCTAAGGAGAGGGCAACAGTTGTGGTCGGCGAGGGCTGCAGTTGCGATTGCAATTGTTGGAGTAAGGGGGGTCGGCAGCGAGCATAGTAACTGCCGAAGGAGAAGATGAGGAAGTCGCTGTAGTGAAGGTGTGTTTCCCTTTCTTCACTGACTTCAGGACCACAATGTTGCGGTCCCTTCTTTGGAGGTGTAGAGACGATGCAGAGAGGGATCTGCACCGAAGAGAAGCGACCGAGTTATTACTGTGACGGTAGCAGCAGCGAGTGAACGGTGAGCCGATGGTAGGCAACAATGAGGCAGATAGTGTCACCGATGCTAGCGATGACAACGGCAAGTGCCAGCGAGGTTGAGCGAGAGGGCTGCCAGACCAGCGACGTGGACATCAATTATAGAGCGGGACCTGAATCTTCATATCCTCGAATGAAAACGGCGCCGGCGATGCTCTGTTTTTTTTTTTTTTTTGTCAGGAAACAGAGATCGCGGCTTTGCAGAAGAGGAGTCGACCGACAATTACGGCTTCTCAAAAAGGGCAGTCGACGAGGTGGGGATTTGCTACCGTTTGATAGCAAGAAAGAACTTATTGTGCCCTCTCTACAAAGCACCGAGAGACGATGGGCAGTGGCCCTTACAGGTGCTCTTGGCAGAGAGAACAAAGGCTGCATGAGGGACGATGCCGACGAGCGGGTGTAGAAGTCGTCATCTACTGCAGATGAGGTAGGAGAGATCTTCGGAGCAGAGAATGTCCGGGAGGGTGGCGACAGATGACCCCTGAGTATCTGCAGTTTTGCAGCGGGGTTGTCGACGAACAAAAGGTAATAAAAGCTGTCATTTGACAGTGAAGAAAAAAAGTAATCTCTCTTATAGAGAGAGGGGCTCTAATACCATGTTGGAATAGGAAGAAGTAATGAAAATGCCCAATTGATTCATTGATCCATCGTTAATTTATACAGGTGAAGATATGAGGATTTTCCTCAACTAACTTATGTGATTTCTTCATTCAGTTAAGGAAATCATATCTAAATCCTAACTTCATCTTATCTTCTATCAGTTTGGTCGGCCACTAAGAGCATAGCTTCCCTCTTTAGCGAGTGTGTCCTTCCATTCCTCTGGCTCTCCGGTCTTTGACACCTGCACCAAAGCCGTGGTCGGGGGTGGGGATGTGCAGCCTAAACGTAACCCTTATGATGGTCAAGTTAGACATGAATCATTCTGTGTTGTGTCTTTTTTATGTCCCAGAACCCCCCACCCGGTGCATTTGCTTGGGTACTTTTTTTACTACCTGGGGAGATAAAAGTCATACAAAGTGGGTTAATGTGCGTGAGTGGTAGGTCCGTGCCGTACGTTGGTCGGTGGCTGAAACCTCGACCCGTCTGCCTATCCCTGCTATCGTGCTTGGTTGCCTTTATTGTGTAATCGCAGTAGGCGCAATCCTTCACTGGGTCGTTGGCTAAGTTGAAACAAGTCTTACTACTGTATAAGGGACGTACGAAGGGTAACTTTACGGTGGAAGTAGGTGATGCGACCTAGGCCTAGCCTCTCAAGCAATGGTCCGAGACAGTGGTCCTTCTCGAAACTTTAATCTGAGTGGAGTCATTAGTGTCTACTTGATTTTTTGGAAGATGACATAAAAGTATATATTGGACGAACTAAAATGTACCCTATGAGTACCCATCTCATGATATGATAGTCATGTGTGATTCTTGTGTTCCTCGATTGTTAACCCATTGGCTCATTTGATATCTCGGAGGAGATCTTCTCTACATGGTTCCTAGTGGTCAAGATATATGAGAATATATTGTTGTTAATTTATTAAATTAATGAGATTGCTTGTACTGAGATCTAAGTGCAAAGACCCAACGAAGCACCTCGCGTATCGTATCCCAAAATATTTCTTTTGTCCAAGTCATCCCGAAGCATCTGGTTTGCAATGTGGTGGATGTGCCTAACATAAAAAGCATATGAAAACACTTGATATATCTTAAAACATCTTATTATTTGTATATGATGCATTAGTCAGGATGTGAAATGCTCAATGCTCAATGCTCAATGCAACCTAGGCAGTTTCATTTGCGCACGCATATGCCTGGGAAAAAAAAAGCATGTGTAAGCGTCAATACATGCTAAATGTTCTATTTGTGTGTGGTGCATTTATCTAGATCAAAAACACATTCGAAGCACCCAAAACATCCTAAAATAATATTATATAAATTGATCTTCTTAGATAATAAATAGAATGCAGAACTTGCCAAGCTAACACTTACAGACTTTTGACGCCTATGAATGCGTAATAACTAGAATGTAAGAGGGGGTCTATTATAGGAAGTGAGATATGGAATGTGAAATGAGAAATACATTTTCTATCTTCAATTTTTTTTTTTGGTTTGTCATCCAAGTTTCAGAAACTCAATAATCCCTTATCCTCTGGATGCGACAATATTCAAAATGCAGGTTAAATTAATGGATCAATCTCACTAAGTTAAAGTAATGATCAAATTCGATCATATCACAAGTGATATTAATCAAAATATATTTTTTATATCAAAATATGTATACCCTATTCAACGTTATGCATAAGGGAATTTTTGATATTAATCAATCTCACTTCTTAGTTGGTTGATGGAGCTCAAAGAATTTAGAATAAGAGAAAATCTTTCTCCTTTCCTCTCATCAATTATCACTCAATTACTTCAAAAATTAAATATTTAAGTAATTCATAAGAAATCTTCGAGCAATATTAATCCAAGTATAATATTCTCGGAATGACCGGTGTAAATTATGGCTTCACTAAAACCCTAATTTCGACAACCAATTCATGGATTTGGCTTTAAGTTAGACCTCCGTCTCACATTAAATAAATGCTTATAAACATCCTTCTCTTTATTCACTCTCTCTCCTCTCGCTCTCTGCTGCATTAATCATTTCTGCTTTTATTTCTCTCTCTCTCTCTCCCCCTCTCTTTGATGCCTTTTTCTCGGAAGACCCTGCCACCTCGCCGTGGACAGATGTATAGTTCGGCGCGTTCGAAGAAATCGGTGGCGAAATAGAGAGAGAACGAAGCTGAAAGACTCGTTTCTGATGAGGAGAAAGAACGGAAATGGCGGATAGGAACGAAGAGGAGCGCTTCTGTGGCTTCCGGAGGTAATGATGGTGGTTTATGAGGGCAGTTCAATGGGCTGGGAAGAGGGCAAAACCGCTGAAGCTTTGTACTCCTCCGGCATCTCTTCCCCAACTCTAACCTGGCTGTTAAAGGGAAACGATTTGTTAAGCGGGAAAGAGAAAGCGAGTGAGGGGTGATGGGAGCTCCTCGTTCTTAAAAAGCTTCTCGTTTTCGAATAAGCGAATCGTGTAAAAAAAGGTGGCAACAAAGCGAGAGAATAATAAAATGGTGGAGGAGCGCTGCTGCTTCAACAAGGTGATTTTTCTCAGTTGTCAGTGCTCTGTGAGTTCTGTTTTCTTTTTCTTCTCATATGTATCAGTGGATTCTCATTGTCGTGGCTGGAGGAACGAGAAAGTCGGAATCTTGATCTTGTTTGGTAGTCATAATGCGACTTTTATTTTTCCTGTTCTTTCTTTGGTTTGCATCATTTGATCCGGGCATCGAACACTTGGTCGTCTCTGGAAATGGTTCCTTTCGTTTTGGGTTCCGAGAACATCGCTTGATCTTAACAGAAGAGAAGCTCCTTGGAAGTTTATCCATCTTTTCACCTTACTTGATTGGTCATCCTCGAAAGTTCTTTCTTCTTTTCAGGTGTTTCTTGCTGGTTCAAAATCCTGTCTTTGCCTGTGATATCAATCTGTGTTGTGATTCAAGTGATTAAGGTATCTTATTGGAGTTGATGTGTTTCATGAGCTAGTTGAGCTGATTAAACACCTCAGTCTTGGCTAAATTTTTTTTATCATTTGCTTGTTTTTTGTTTGACACTGGTCAAACCTTCCGAGATTCTGTCGAACTATTCCCTCTTTACATTATGCATCCCAGTAGGTTCATGCATCAGTTAACACCATCCTTTCTGCTTCTGAAACTTGGAACTACCTACTATTTGCTTAAATGAAATTGTTTATTTCATTTATCATATCACCTGTGAACCTACTTCATCATCGGCAAGAATATCCAAAGGCTAGAATGTTTCTTTTACATGGTCAGGCTTTATCCAGCCACCAAATTTTAACTTCTCTAACATCTATTGCAGGATGCACTCGCCATAAGGGCACCAAAGAAATTGCACGTCGTGTTGAGGATGTTTATGTTAGCTGTTATGATGATATGCGGCATTTATATTTCTTCAGTAAGTTTAAAGCAGATAGGGATTCAGAGCAGACCCAGAAAATTGATGATCAAGATAATGGAAGCACCTTGCAAGAAACCTGACATTCCATATTATGAAATACCATATGTGCATTATCCAGTACCCACCACTTTTAGCAGGTATCTATCTGTTTTCTGGTAATTTTTTTAGTTCGGCTTTTGGCAGCAATTTATCTAACCATTCATATGAGCTTCAGGGATGAATGTGCATGCACACCAGTTCGTTTTTTCTCTATTGTGTCGATGCAGAGGTCTGGAAGTGGGTGGTTTGAGACTCTCTTGAATAGCCATGTTAACATTAGTTCTAATGGCGAGATTTTCTCTCCCAAAGAAAGGAGGAGTAATGTATCAACAATCGTAAGAACATTGGACAAAGTTTACAATCTGGACTGGTTCAGCAGTGCTTCAAAAAATGAATGCATAGCTGCTGTTGGCTTGAAGTGGATGCTGAATCAGGTAAAGCGGTAAAGCGGTAAAGCTCATCATTCAACACTAAGATAATATCTCTTGGTCTTATATTGTTTGTTATCTGATGCAGGATTAAGTTTTTTACTATGGGTTCAATTGAAAATAATCATATATGCAATTAGAAACTTGATATGTATGCTTCTCAAACAAGATGCTGGCAAGAGAATTTGTGGATCATATTCTATGCATAAACCTTGGACAAAGTAACTAGTTTGAGGCAATAAAGCTGCTTGGGCAGGTAGACTAAAACACAATTGAGGGTAAGAGTCATCAGGATTCATTGATAAAATCCATTAGTAAGCCAAAGCTAACATGTATTTTATTATTGGGTTAAGGTTCATTTTAGCTCATATAGTCTTGATTATAGACCACTTAGGCCCTTATGATTTACTCGTGTTTATAATAATCCATATATTTTCAAAAACATAGCATATAAGCCCCCTTCGTCAAGTCTGAGTTAACATACGTTAGAATTTGCTTAAGTGGCATGATGACTCATAATAAACTATTAATATAATGATAAATATAATTTAATTCTTTTTTAAAAAGATAAATTTTAGCCCCTGTAGTTTTGATCATGGACCATTTAAACCCTTATGATTTTTCTCATGTCTAAAATAACTCATATATTTTCAAAAACATAGCATATAAGTCTCTTCCGTCGAGTTTGACTTAAGAGACATTAGAGTCTACTTGCATGGCATGCTGACTCATAAAAAATCATTAATATAATAGTACATATAATTTAAATTAAAAAAATTAAGACCACCATCAATGATCGGAAGAGGCATCATCTTGGAAGCGACCACCAGTAACAGCACTGAGCCGCTGCTGCCTAGCAGGGCGTCGTATACACAGTCTTTCTCGCGTTGATCCTACCTAAGGTAGATGTCCGTCGACTAGTCCGACGCTCGACACGCAATGGTCTATTGGTCCCTCTTCTTCCTCCTAGGCGTCTTCGTCCCTACCGCCTCTCACTTCGTCCTCTCCTATGCTCCCACCCACCATGCCTATGACGTGGTGGTCTAACTCCTTCATCTTTGCTTCGGCCTCTTTTACCTCTGCCTCTTCACCTTCATCTATCGCTACGGCCTCCGCCACTCCCTCTTCCTTGATAATATGGACTTTTTTTAACTTAAATTACACGTGTCATTATATTAATAGTTTATTGTGTGTCACCATACCACGTAAGAAGATTCTAATGTCTATTAACTCAGACTTGACCTGGAGGAGCTTATATGCTACGTTTTTAAAAATGTAGAGGTAATTTTAGACACGAGCAAAATCATAAGAGCTTAAGTGGACTATGGTCAAAACCATAAGGGCTAAAATATATTTTTAAAAAAAACTTAAATTACACATATAATTAAAGTTAATAGTTTATTGTGAGCCAGCATGTCACATAAGCATTCCCTAACGTATGTTAAATCAGACTTGATGGGAGAGGCTTATATGCTATCTTTTTAAAAATATATGAGTTATTTTAGACATGAGTAAACCATAAGAGCTTAAGTGATCCATGATCAATACCACAGGGTCTAAAATGAAACTTAACCCTTTATTATTTAATCTTGAATAGGACAACCTGAAGCTAAAGGTGCTAATGTGATTTTGTTAGCTAGCTTATAGTTTAAGTTGCAAACTAGAGGCAAGCATGATGTACTTAGTATTTTCCTTTTACACTAGAAAAGAAGAGCATTAGTCAATGAATGCAATATGTGAAACATTTAAAAGAATTTGTTAGTCTGGATGTATAAGGATGTTTTTGCTGGAACAAATTGGGGATGCTACATAACATATTGCACTGAACTGATGCTGGAAAATAGATGAATTCTGTTGGGAAAGTGGCTTCTATTGATTATTTTGGTCCTACTGATTAGGATAAGAAAATGTTAAATTTTGGTATGGATTGCTTCTCAACTGATTTGGAGTAGGTTGTTCACATAATATGTATGTTGGATTATCAAGGCACGAATCGTGAGGCATTTGACATTACTTAAGGTGCTGTGGGACATTGTTGTGGTGTGAAGTGCTGCACAGAGGTGCAGTGTCAAGAGTGGTTGTGAGGGTGAGAGGTGAGGTGCATGGGAGAGTGTGTGAGACGCATGCACAATGGGTGGACATAGTTGAAAGGGAAGAGAATTAAAATGGGGAAGAGAGAGAGAGAAAGAGAGAGAGAGAGAGAGAGAGAGAGAGGTTTAGCATTCAAGAACAGTTGTTTATTAATTGTAATCAAATTTATTATTGTGGAAATTTTTGTGTGATTTAAAAGTCTTGCTTCCCAATTAAGGTATCTGCGCCACCGACATGAACCGCTACAAGTTCAAATATCTTACAACTTCTAGCACGCTAGAGTGGAAAAAATCAATGTGAAATTTAATATTAGGTAATGTTTGAAACTGGAATTATTGATGATTCCACCAGCATACTAGAAGCGAGGTGGTGCATGATTTGTTTGTTATGGCTTAAGGTTAAATTAGCCTCATCTACCAACTATCTGATAGTGATGTCTCTTGAAAATTTTTTAATACTTAAAACCAAGAGATGTATCTTAGAGGCAGAGAAATGCCGGAAATGTGACCAGATATGTTCTATTAGAAGATAATATAAATGAGACCGGGAATATTAACTATTCTTTCTAGGGCTTGAAAAACCATAAATTTAGCAATGAGATCCAAAGAAATAGCTAATTAATGAAGTACTATAGATTATTGACTAAAATACTTCTTGCTATCTGAAATACTGTACTATAAATCCTCTTGATTCTACAGGACAGTTTCTTGTGAACAAAAATAGGCTCCTTTTCGGTATGCAGAAATCTATTCCTTCCTAAGCCCCAAGGTTATGGAAATTTGGGTTTCTGAACCTTGTCTGGGTGTCATGGGATTGAGCCAGGCTTTGAGTTGCCATATTTGTTGTGATTTACTTGATTGCAAAAATATACAGAGATTTGGAAAACTGTATGATTCATGGAAATTGTTCTCTGCCCCTGATCTAGATTCGACTACAATAAATGTCTTCTGAGACGAACATAATTCCTCTCTATGTATCCATTGTCAGTGTAAGGCCTTAAGCTATTAGTTTTATCTGCATATCTTCTTATCAGTCACCTATCCTGTCTCCTCATCCATGATCATCTTTAATCCTATCTGAAATCATCTTCCTGCAACACCCTCAATCTTCCAGCAGAAGTATAATTCTAACATCTGTTGTTTCCATGGCACTATTCCAGGGTCTTATGGAGAATCATGAAAGAGTAGTTGAATACTTCAGTCAAAGAGGGGTCTCTGTGATATTCCTGTTCAGAAGAAATCTACTTTGTCGTTTGGTCTCACAACTTGCAAACGATCATGATCGCAGCGCTAGGCAATTACATGGGACTCATAAAGCTCATGTACATTCAGAAAGTGAGGTCAGTTCTTTTCATGATTGAAAAAGCACATCGACAAGCTTGCATTGCAAAGTCTCCCAACTTTTTTCTTCACATGTAAATCACAAACAGGCCTTCACATGTAAATCACAAACAGGCCAACATACTCGCAAGATACAAGCCCATGATCAATACCTCTGAATTGATTTCGACTCTTAAGCACACGGATAAGTTTGCTACTGATGCACTGGCGTACTTCAAGAGCATCCCCCATATTGTTTTGTACTATGAGGATCTTGTTCAGAATCACACCGTGAGTACTTTGCATCTCTTTGTTGGACAAATTACCCTTTTGCGATTCAAAGAAAACACTCTTAATTTATTAATCCATTTCTTCAGAAGCTGATGGATGTCCTGGAGTTCCTGAGAGTACCTCAGAGAAAGCTGGTTAGTCGACATGTGAAGATACACACAAGACCACTGCAGGAGCAGGTTGAAAACTGGGATGATGTTTACAGCTCTCTTAAAGGAACCAAGTACAAAAGCTTTTTGAATTCAGATTATGGTTTTTAAATTGGATCCTTTTGATAGCTGAAGTTACCATGACACAACCACATCAAGGTAGAAAAAACTTTGATTTTTCATGGTTTCTTTCATGTGCTTAACAATTTGTTTCTCTTCACTCCTGCAGCATACTTCTTAGTAAGAAAAAGGAAATGACATTGAGCACAGTACTAAAACCGACACGACAGATTGACAGATCTCTTTGTCTGAAAAAAAAAAATGCTAATTTGTTTTAATTTTTATACTTTTGTATGCAATGCCTGCATATATGTAATTGCAGGCATCTATTTGCCTAACAAGCTCAATTAGCTAGGCAGTGTTTCTTTACATGTTTTACTCATTTTTTTGTTGTTTCCATGAGTAGTTCATGAGTTGATCAAGTGTCTAAGGACACTTGGAATTGGAATTGCAGCAGGGTTTTGAATTCCATAGATTAGGATTTTGTAGCTGCTGTTGCTGGTCTACTAGATCATGATGTTATGAGCTGCGGAGTAAAACATCTTACAATATCTGCACCAAACTATCAAAAATCCAACATCTCTTTAATTACTTGAATAAAATATCTATCATTTTGAGTTGAATTGTTTTTTTCTAAATAGAAGGTGTTGGGCAGATGGTTCAGATTCAGCTCATAATGGGCTTTAGTGAAGCCCACAGCCCAAAACCTCGCATATCTTAACCTAAAACCTAGATTAGGTGGCTAGGGTTGAGATTAAGAGAGCAGCAGCGGCGGCTGAAAACGTGGGAGAAAAAGAAGACTGTAGATTGACAGTAGAGACCAGAAAACAAGAGATCCAAGAAAGGGAAGAAGATAAGGGCAGGAAAAGACTATTCTCAATCATTCAAATCTCGGGTTAGATCAGTTTGCAGTGGATTCTTATTGTGATCTCTTGCGAAGGTTTTGGATATTGTGTTTAGGATTATAGTCCTTGTATCCCTGAGATTCTCTTGTGGCTATTGCTTTGGGCTTGGGCAAGAAGCCTGAGATCTGTATATTCATTATTTTGATAGTGGATTTTCTTTGACTTGTCCCGTGGTTTTTACCCTTCAAGTTGAAGGGGTTTTTCACATAAATCTTGGTGTTCATCTGATTGTGATTTCTGTTTCATTCCGCTGTGTGTGACGGTCTGCTAGTATTTGTTCGTATACAAAGTTTATTCTTGTTTTATTCTCATCAGAAGGGGGACAAAAAAAAGTGGGGGGGGGGGGGGGGGGGGGAGGGGGGAAATCCTACAATTTAGATGAAGTGAATCGTTCCCCCGAAAGCATTCAGGGGTGATGTGTGTCACCTTTGAAGTTTATTTCAGTTCAGAGACGATTGAGTTGATCTGAAAGCTTTCTTTTTTCTTGTGTCTTTTTTTTTTTTACATGGAGTAATTCTCACTATATAACGGTGGGGCCTACTGCCCAGACGTTCTCCCACTTAACAATATATAAATATTTATTTTCGTAAATTCAATTAGTGTTTCATTTTCCTTATTTTCACAGAGCATCCATTTTTTCTTAAAAAAAAACATGATACTTTCGTAGGATCCGTTGGGTTCTAATTGAACGAGTTCACTTACCCATCCATCACTCACTCTCCCGGTCAAAGCGATGTGGTTTACCCTCATACCATCTCTCTAGCCTTAGCGTTTTCATGTATTTGAAAGCCTTATTTCGTTGTGTGTGCCAATGTCTCAGTTCCAGCGCTAACATGGTCCAACGATGCGACCCAAAGTGTGGAATCCCTCGTGTGTTCTCTCTCCACAAAGTACTCCTCTCGATGTGAAAATTTCTTGGGTACAGTGAGATATGAGGTTCCCTCATTCTTCACTTAGCGGTTGATCTCAGGTCAATGCTTTTACAGATTATTATTAGGTTAAAATAATGAATTTATCTACTCAGTTATCTTGGTATTTCTAGCACAAATAATTATCACGTTAAGTTAGGTTATGGGTCTTATTAAAAAACAGTGTTAACTTAGATTAATGGGTCGACAAATTTTTTTAAAAAAAAAAGAAAAAAGCAAAGGACAAGTTGTACCATCTTTTCTTATTTTGATAATTAAATCATCTATTTTGAGTTAATTCAACCCCTTAATGATCATCTCCATAGCACTCAGTCAGATTAGTCGATTCCTATTGAATTGTCTCTTGAAGTAATAAAATTCTATTTGGCCAAGTAAAGCTTATATATCACAATAATTCTAGTTGGATTAGAATTTCAACTAAATAGGGGCAACAATAATGAGAGAGCCAACTCCAAATAAGAGTAGGACTTCCCTAAATAAATCCTAACAACATAAGGACTTTGTATGTCCCAAATGTAGTAGGACCCTTCTAAGTCCTGAAGGTATTATGACTCTCCAACCCTTAACTGCATTAACTTTTCTAAGTCCTAACCTAGCTAGGACTCCACTCCTTTCTCAGCTATAAAGGAGGAGGAGAGCTCCATCTAAAACATCCCAAAAGCATCTAAGCTGTGCCTCCTTCTAAGAAGACAACTAGGCTGAGAGAAGATGAAAGAAAAAGAGAGAGAGAGAGAGGTTTGCAAGTTCTACAGCCCTTCTTCTAGCCTACAACCACCTCATTGTATAGATCTTTTTCTACTTGTTGACCTTAATTAATAGCTTCTAAAGAAAGGTCTTTAAGAAGAAGAAGTTGAGAAAAGGAGAGGAGAGTTCAAGGAAGAGCAACAGCCTATTTCCTCCATCTTTAGCAGCCCTTTATCCTTCTTCCTCCCAACCTATTGTAGCAACACTGTAGTAGAGATTCTAGCAAGTTCAGTAGTCGAAGCTCTGCATCAAGCTCAGCCCAATAACTGTGAGAAGTTCCTAGTGCCTGTTGCTTGTTCAAACCCTAAGAGGAGATTCCAATAGCGAGGGAGGAGGAAACTGAAATCGATAAAATTTTATAATCTACTGAGAGAACCCAGGTGCTGTCCAAAGATAACCTATGCCCTAAGTACCTATTAGTCTCTTTATGTATTTTTAATTCTATTACTTTCAGTTGTGTAGTTAGCACTTCAGATTTACATGCAATAGAGGTTTCTTTTTAGTTTTATGCTTGTTTTTCCTAATGATAGTTCTCTCATTCGCCAAATTTTTTATCCAAAAGGTGGTATAAGTAGATGGATTATCAAACCCAAACCCCCACACTGATCATATGATATCAAAGCAATAATCTTATAGATGGTGACCACGAGATACAAATACGAAGAGACAGTCGAAGAACTACAAAAGATGGAGTTTACACCATGATCACCTAGAGGAAGAAACATTGATGGGATAGCGACCAACAACACAATAGCCTTGGCTGACCTTATTGCCTAGATGGCAGTATTAACCTAATAGATAGAGATTGTGATCCGTTGGATACAAGCCCAAATAAATCCTACATCAAAGGATGATTGAGAAAGAAATATCTTCATTCGAGACATCAACCGTTAAGATCTATATAATCTATGTTGAGATATTAGACTTATCGATAATCAATATACACAAATACGAGAGAGTGAAAAATCTATATGATCAATTTAAGGCTCATATCAACATACTCTCCTATAATGACTTGATCAATGCTGAGGTATTAGACTTATGGAAAGATCAACTCAAAACTTACTTTGATCTATATGACTATAACTGCAATGATACGGTGAAGCTTATGTGACTCGAGTTGACCGGACACATGCTTACATGGTAGAAAGCCTATATTTGAGCTAACAATGATGATAATGCATAATCGATATGATTCAAGGAAGTCATACGAGAAGAGTTCTACCGCATGGGGTATCTCAAATAAAAAATGAAGGAAGTGACACTACCTATGTTAAGGAAGGGACCAATCTATACGAGAATATACTATTGAGTTCCAATAACAAGTGGTAGCACTTAGAATTTTCCTTGATGATCACCTCTAGCATCTATGCCCTTATCAACACAAAACTAAGCCTCTTTAAAACTCATGATCTCACAAAAACAAGTGCGATAGTAGTGATAATCAAGTAGAAGAATCAAACCTACATCAAGAAGAATATGGAAAAGGTCAAAGGGAAGCGAAGAAGAACCCTAGGAGTGATAAATCCTCATCTTCTTCCAAAAGAAATGATTTGTTTTGCGATCACTATAGGGTTATCATTCCATAAAAAAAGTATTGGAAGGTTCATCAAAAACTCTTTCCAAAGAAGTAGTTGAAGAATGATCAAAGTCGATGAGCCACGCCCATGACCATGAGTGAGAACTTCATCGAATTTTCATTGGTCTCACACTAGGATCTAAGTATATTGCTAATGGCTACACGTTATAGACTCAAGTCCAAATTTTGGTCCAAAGGTTCAAGAAGAGCTCTTCACCATAAAGATCCAAGTAAGGCAAGAAGTCATTAGCGCAATCTTCAACATCGGGTGTCAAAATAATCTCATCTTAGCGAGCTTAGTTAAGAAGCTTGACCTAGCATCATCACATTCGTGCCTATATTCTCTTGGATGCTTCATGATGATGTGGGGATAAATATTGACTAATAATGCAAGATACACTTCACGATCAAAAAAGGAATTCATCAATGAGGTGACATGCAAGGTGGTTCCATTTTATATATGTCAAGACATTCTTGGGAGCCCTTATTTATGGGATTAAGATATTATTTACTTTTGTTGACTTCGGAAGTATCAACTCTAGAAGGACGAAAGGAAGTTTATTGTCACTCGAGATCATATTGGTTCGATGAAAGACTTTTATCCCAAGAGTGGTATAAGTCAAAAGATTATCGATCCTGAACCCCATATGGATCCAGTGGCATTAGAGCAATGATCTTATATAAGATAATCATGAGACAAAGATACAAAAAGTTGAGTGAAGAATTACAAGTTAGAGTTTAAGCTATGCTCACTTGGAGGAAGAACCACCGATGGGATGGCAGCCAACACTCTCGAAACCTTAGTTAACCTTAGATGGAGATGGTGATGAATCAGATGCAAGTTAGAGCCAACCCAATAGAAAAGGATGATCGAGCAAAGAATATCTCAGCAAAGAAAAGAGAGTCATCTTCATCTAAGATGTGCAGTTGCAAAAAAGCTACTGCCAAGCAAAACAATGTAGCAAAAATTCAATCATCTCAAGTTGAGGCTCGTATCGATAGACCATCCTATGATGGCTCGATCAACTTTGAGGTATTAGAATTAGGGATAGATCAACCAAAAACTTACTTTGATCTATATGATTACAATCGCAACGATATGGTGATACTTGCATGACTCAAATTGATTGGACACGTGCTAGCATGACGGAAAACTAATGTTCAAACCAATAATAATGAAGATGTGTCATGTAGATGATTCGAAAGGCTTATACGAGAGGAGTTCTATACTATAGGGTATGTTGAAGAAAGATAGAGGAAGTGACATTACTTCTGCTAAGGAAGGGACCAATCTATACAAGAATACACCATAGAGTTTCACCAGTAAGTGATTGAAAATCTCCCTCAATGATGATGAGATATACGATCAGCCTCTATGAATAGATTCATACAGAGTTGAGCCTCTTTAGAGTATATGAATTTCAATCGAAAGTAACATGACGATAACGATTGAGAGAAAGAATCACACCTGTATTGAAAAGCTCATAGAGAAGCCTAAAGGGAACCACCTTAAGGCCTAAGAGAATTTTTGTGATGGTAAAGAGAAAATGAAGTAAACTTTTTTGTGAATATTATAAAATTACAGATCATACTAGAGAAAAATGTTCACCCAGCATTCTTCTAAAGAAGTAGTTAGAGAATGACCAAAGTCGACAACCCACGACCATGGCAATGAGTGACTACTCCATCAAGCTTTCACCGATCTCACACTTGGATCCAAGCCTATTGTTGATGGTTAGACCAAAGTTTTTAGGCTTGAATCTGACTCTAGTCCAAAAGTTTAAGAAGAACTCTTCATCGTGAATAGATTCATACAAACTTGAGCCTCTTCAAAGTACATGATATTTCTACTGGAAGCAACATAATGATGATGATCGAGAGAAAGAATCCCACCTATACTGAAAAGCTTGCAGAGAAGGCCAAAGGAAGCCACTGGAAGGCTTAAGAAATTTAGGGATGGTAAAACTTCTTCGTTGAAACAAAGTGATCTTTTTTGTAACATCGTGAGTGTTGGAAGGTTTACTCAAAACTCTTCTCAAAGAAGGTGTTGAAAATTGTTCAAAGTCAATGAGCCATAGCCACGACCACGACCACAAGTGACCACTCTATCAAACTTTTACTACTTTCACACTTGGATCCAAGTCTATCACTGATGGCTAGACTGAAGGTTATATACTCAAATTCAACTCTCAATCTAGAGGTTCAAGAATAGCTCTTCACTATAAGGATCTAAGTGAAGCAATAAGAAGTTGACAAAATTTTTAACATTAGATGCTAAAAGAACCTCATCTCAGTGAGCTTAGTCAAGAAGTTCGACCTATATATTGTTGGGAAAAACTATTGAATACAGAATAATAATTTTTCCTCTTTGTGTATCAAAAAGGGTTTCTCACCAAATTACCAACTTGTTGCCAAAAATAAATATTAACCGGAACAAGATAAATAATAGAATAATAGATCAACCATAAAGTGAAATACCAGATTTTTAACGTGAAAAACCTAATACGGGAAAAACCACGGGACCGTAGTCCACTCAAACTTCCACAATCACCAAATAGGACAATAAATTTATAATGAACTTCTCCAGAATAACACAATAACATCAAAAATATATCTTGGTTCACCAATGCATAATATCATCAACATTGATAGATCTTATAATAGGAAAATACCAAAACTCATTAAGTGAATATATCAGAAAACTATCATAGAGAGGATAAATCATATATCACTACTATTAAGATTATAGAGCTTGTTGCAAGGATTCTCCACACAAAATTTGAGTCAAAACTGATAAAGTTTTGTTGTTTGATCCTCTTGCCCAAGCTTTTTCTCTCTCTCTTCTCTTTCTCTCTTCTCCTTATTGTCCTATTCATGATACTATGCCTTGCATAGATTAGGTTTTCAATATTTTTTTTTCTTTTTCTTTCAATAAATCAGATTTGGGTTAAATGCCCAAATATCCAATTCAAGCCCACCTATGGGCTAGACCCAACAATTCTCCCCCTCCAACTCATATGGTGAGCTGTACTAAGCCCGCTCTCCGTCTACATGCTCATGCTTCTCTTTAGGCAAATATTTTGTCAACATATATGATTCATTCTCATTAGTATGCACCTTTTTTGAGTATAACTCTTTCATCTCAAGCACATCACGAATCCAGTGATACCTTATATCAATATACTTAGATCTAGAATGGTATATTAAATTCTTGGAGAGGTGAATGACACTCTAACTATCACAGTAAACAGTGTATCCTTCCTGTTTCAGACCTAATTCCTATAGAAATTTTTACTATATATTTTGCTTATGTGGTCGATAGAGCAACACAATTCTATAACTTAGACTAACGATATTTCTCCTCTTGCAAAAGTCATCAAGAACCCTGAAGTGGATTTTCTAGAATCAGTATCACCTGTCATGTCTGCATCTATGTAGCCCTCTAACATAGGTTTACCAATGCCAAAACATAAACACAACCTGGTAGTACCTCTTAGATATCTTAATATCTATTTTACTACTACCTAATATTCCTTACCAGGATTAGAGAGAAATCGACTGACAACTCTAACTACATGAGCTATATCCGGCTTAGTGCAAACCATAGCATATATCAAACTGCCTACTGTAGATAAGTAAGGTACTCTTGACATTTCTTCTTTTTCTTTCTAAGTAAGGTACTCTGGACATTTCTTCTTTTTCTTTCTCACTTGTGGGACATTGTTTCTAACTCAGTTTAAAATGACCTGCAAGTAGAGAACAAACTGTTTTGGCCTTATTCATATTGAATCTTTCGAGAACCTTTTCAATATAAGCCTCTTGAGATAACCAAAATTTTTCATTCTTTCTATCATGAAGAATCTTCATGCCAAGTATTTGTCTCACCGATCCTAAGTCTTCAATAGCAAAAGACTTACTTAATTCCCTCTTAAGCTTCTTAATTTTACTAGTATCATGGCCAACAATTAGCATATCATCAACATATAGTAGGAGAATAATAAAATCATCATTTGAAAGCTTCTTTATAAATACACAATAGTTGTGGTTTTATTGTACCCTTAGCTCATCAAAAAGGAATCAAACTTCTTGTGCCACTGTCTAGGTGCCTGTTTGAGTCCATATAAGCTTTTCTTAAACTTACACACTAGATTTTCTTTTCATTTGACTTTGAAACCTTCTAGTTGCTCAATATAAATTTCTTCTTCTAGGTCACCATGTAAAAATATTATTTTCACATCAAGTTGCTCAACTTCTAAATTCAAGTGGGCAACCAGACCAAGAACAACTCGGATAGAGGACATTTTTACCATAGGAGAAAATATTTCTTCAAAGTCAATATCTTTTTTCTGACTGAATTCTTTCACAACTAATCATGCTTTATATCTTTATTATGAGCTATTGTTTTCGGTCTTCAATTTATAAACTCATTTATTCTTATGAGCTTTCTTCCCCTTTAGGTAACTTTACCATGTCATAGGTGTGGTTCTCAAGCAAAGATCTCATCTCTTCTTGCATGGCTTTAACCCACTCATTCTTATGCTAATGTAGAATAGCTTCTTGGTAAATTTCTGGCTCTCCCCCATCAGTAAGCATAACATACTCAAGTGGAGGATATTTGTATATGGTCTTCACTCTCTTGTCAATCTTCTCAGTGGAATCTCATCTGGTGGTGGAGGTGCTTGCTCAGTTGGTTCAACTTCATCAATTGTAGGAATAGCTTCTTCGTAAATTTTTGGCTCTCCT
Organism: Ensete ventricosum; assembly: GCA_029747655.1. NCBI lineage: Eukaryota > Viridiplantae > Streptophyta > Magnoliopsida > Zingiberales > Musaceae > Ensete > Ensete ventricosum. The sequence goes on along the minus strand of JAQQAF010000002.1, from coordinate 32,411,148 downwards.
CTGTCAGTAAGTATAACATACCCATATGGAGGATATCTTGTCAATAGTCTTCGCTCTCTTGTGGATATTCTTAGTAGAATCTCATTTGGTGGTGGAGGTGCTTACTCAGTTGGTTCAACTTCATCAACTATAGGAGCATCATAACTAACATTCTCACCACCATCTTCTTATTTATCTCCCCCTTGGTCATCATGGACTATAGGTGGAGGAACTGGACCTAAACTCCAAGGAATATAAACAGAGGTATTTTGTTTCTCAACATTATCACCATCTTCAAACAATTGATCTTCAAGAAACACAACATATCTGCTTCTAATAATCTTCTTATCCACTGGATTTCATAATCTGTACCCAAACTCTTCATGACCATATCCCAAGAAAATACATGTTTTTACCTTATTATCAAGTTTGGACCTCCCATCTTTAGAAATATGAACAAATGCTTTACACTCAAAGACTCTCAAGTGATCATAAGATACATCTTTCCCTTTCTATACTCTCTCTGGAACATCACCATTCAGAGGAACTAATAGAGAAATATTTCTCAGATCAATTGTAGTTTTCATAGCCTCCCCCCAAAATGACTTAGGTAACTTGGCATAGGAAAGCATGCACCTAATCCTTTCTTCAATGGTTCTGTTCATCCTTTCTACCACACCGTTTTGCTGGGGAGTTTTAGGAATTGTCTTCTCAAGCCTAATACCATAAAACCTGCAATAATTCTCAAAATGATCCTTATACTCACCGCCATTATATGCTCTAACACACTTTAGTTTTCTTCTTGTTTATCTTTCAACACTGGCATGAAACTCTTTGAAAGCATCAAGTACCTGGTCTTTAGATTTCAAAGCAAAAGCCCAAACTTTTCTAAAATGGTAATAAATAAAAGTAACAAAATAAAGAGTACCTCTAAGGGTTCTACTTTGCATAGTATAAACATCAGTATGAATCAAGTCAATAACATTTAATCTTCTAGATGATGGATAAGTATCAAATATAACTCTATGTGTTTTTCCAACTAAGCAATGATCACAAGATTTAAGAGATGTACTTTATAACTTTAGTAAGAACTGTTTTCTAGCAAGAGTTTGAAGTCCTTTCTCGCTGATATGACCAAGCTTTTTATGCCAAATATCTATACTTTCATCCTTTCTGATTGCATTAATCTCTCCTTTATGTAGCTTAGCTTCCATGACATAAAAAGAGTTCTGCTTTTTTTCTCTCCCCATAATCAGAGAACCTTTAGTGAGTTTCCATTTGCTTTCACAAAAGTAGTACATAAATCCCTCATCATCAAGTTTTTCTATAGATATCAAGTTTAGACGAATATATGTAACATGTCTTACATATTTGAGTATCAATTTGCTCCTAATAGTAGTCTCTAAGCAAATATCTCCGATACCCACAATCTTAGATATACCACTGTTTCCCATTTTGATCTTACCAAAATCACCAACAGTGTAATATCTAATGAAATCACCATGAGAAATAACATGAAAAGAAATACCAGAGTCAATTACCCAGTTACTGTCTTGAGCTCCAAGACTAACACATCCATCATCACAAATAATAATAATAATATCACCTTCAACAGCAACTGTATTGGTCTCTTTCTTATTTTTCTTTCATTCATTTTGTTCTCTCTTCCAGAACCTACACTCTTTCTTCATATGACCTGGTCTATTACAGTGGAAAATACTTAATATCTCTTCTAGACTTGGATCTTCCTCTATAACCATGTGGATTCCTGCTATGACTTTCACGTCTTTCTTGTTTTTCAATAGCAAGTGCACAAGAAGAAGATTTTCCTTGTTCCTTCTTTCTGGCATCTTCATTTAGTAAATTGTCTTTAACCATATCAATAGTTAGAGTCCCCTCTAGCGTGGAGTTAGAAATTGTCACAACATATGTTTCTCAACCTTATTGTAAAGAACTGAGGAGTAACAATCCTTGTGTTTCATCATCTATATTTATTTTCATAATAACCAGCTTATTTGTAAGACTCTGAAATAGGCTTATGTGTTTAATAATATTACCATAGTCTTTATACTTTAAATTGACAAGCCTTCTGAGGAGAGAAATTCTATTTCATATTGTCTTCTTTGCAAAGAGATTTTCTAACCTCTGCCAAACAACATCAACTCTGGTTTAAATCAGAAATATGCTCATGCAAATTTATATACATCCATATTCTAATATAGGTAATATTTTTTCTATGTTGTACCTCTCATTCTTTATCATCCATAGTAGAAAGTTTTACTTTAACTTTGATGGACTTATACAAATCTTTGCAATAGAGCAAATCTTCTATCATCCACCTCTAAGTGGAATAATTTGATGAGTTTAATTTAATTATATCATTTGACTCTTTCATTTCAATCACACAAGAAAAATTACACCAAATAACATGTGCTCTAATACCACTTATTGAAAAAAACTATTAAATACAGAATAATATTTTTCCCGTGTATCAAAATAGGTTTCTTACCAAATACCAACTTGTTACTAAAAATAAATATTAACCAAAACAAGATAAACAGTAGAATAATAGATTAACCATAAAGTGAAATACTAGATTTTTAACGTGAAAAACCCAATACGGGAAAAACTACGGGACCATAGTCTACTCAAACTTCCACTATCACCAAATAGGATAACATGTTTATAATAAACTTCTCTAGAATAACTAGAGAATCACAATAACATCAAGAACATATATCTTGGTTCACCAATGTTATAACATCATCAACATTGATGGATCTTATAATAGAAAAATATTAAAACTCACTAAGTTGATATATCAGAAAACCATCATAGAGAGGATAAATCACAGATCAGTATCATTAGAATTGTAGATCTTATTGCAAGGATCCTCCACATAAAATTTGAGTCAAAACTAATAAAATTTTATCGTTCGATCTTCTTACCCAAGCTTTCTCTCTCTCGCTTCTCTTTCTCTCTTTTCTTTACTGTATGATTAATGTTCGTGTTACTGCACCTTTACACCGTGCGCCGCCTACCTTGCACAGATTAGGTTTTCAACATTTTTTCTTTTTCTTTCAATAAATCAGATTTGGGCTAAATGCCTAAATATCTAATCCAAGCTCACCTATGGACTAGACCCAACATACATGACACTACAACCATGTATATATCTTCTTTGATGGCTTTATGATGATGTGGGGACAAATATTGACCAATAATGCAAGATACGCTTCACCATCATAAAAGAATTCATCGATAAAGTGACATGTGAGGTGGTTTCACTTCAAGTATTAACTCCAGAAGGATGGAAACAAGTTTATCATTAAGAAGGATAAAAGTGAACAACCCATCGACATAATGACGATTGCTCAAGCAAAGAATATGGTGAATGTATGCTAAAAGTTTGTCCTCCTTTTCATTTGGCCAATTACAATAGTGACACAAATATTGACCTTGGGTTTAGCATACAAAACCATAGAAGACGAAGGCCTACAATAGCTCGTCAGCAAGTATCTAGAGCTTTTTGGAGAACACAATAGTTTTCCCCCATGGTGTATAGTGGAGCACTAAATCCAACTTATCTCTGATTCTCTTTCGAATAATAGCATGTACTAAAGTTTGATCGCAAAGAATAAAGAAATCTAGAGATAAGTTATTAAGCTTATCAAAAGTGGCATCATTCAGCCGAATAGTTCTCCTTGTGGCTGACCATTGTTGATAGTGCTAAAGAAAGATGATGGTTGGTACATATACATCAACTATCATGCCTCGAACAAGATCATGGTTAAGAACTAATACCTGCTATCATGATTCGATGATTTGCTAGACTAACTACAACCTATCATGGTATTCTCTTAAAGCTGGATCTCAAATCAGGATATCATCAAGTTTGAATCTAAGAAGAAAACATAAGAAAATAATATTCACGACTTGATTGATAAGAATAAGAGGAATGATTGAAGAAAGAATGAAATACACACTTTATTCCTCGATTCATCACCTATTTATACACTTAGGAGAAGAGGTTAGGAAGGTTAGGAAGGGAGGATTTCTCTCAATAGACTAACAAACTATGCTCGTGCTGTTACAGAGATCTCATCTGTTAACATGTCCTTATAAGATCGTGCTCCTATCAAGGACACTGATCTTGGATCTATGCAATGAGGATAATTTACGGGCGAGTGGCTTTGTGAGAGAGTCTACCGGTTGATCTGTCATGTGAACATGAGAAACACGCAGTTATTGTTGACTACTTGATCTCATATGAAGTGAAAATCAATGGCTATATGCTTTATACAAGAGTAAAATACTAGATTGACAGATAAGTAGGTAGCCCCGACATTGTCAAGTATATCATACGAGTAGTAGTAGAGTGGATGTCAAGTTCCATGAGCAAATTCATGACCCAATTAAGTTTTGCAGCAGTAGTTGCAATGGAATGATATTCAGCTTCAGTAGTCAACCGAGCGACTATCTTCTATTTCTTAGAACTCTAACTGATTGGATTGGTTCCTAAGAAGACGATATACCTAGATGTGGATGTTCTAGTTCCTAGCCCAATTAGCATCAACAAAAATATAAAGTTGGAGTGAGGAGTGTTTATAGAGAAATATGCTATGGTCAAGAGTTCCATTAAGATATCGTAAGACCTATTTAACCACTGACCAATGCATGATAGACGGTCAATGCATGAATTATGATAACTTATTAACTGCAAATGAGATATCTGGTTGGTGAGAGCTAAGTATTGTAAAGAGCCAAGTGCTTATCGATATTAAGTAAAATTCATAGCAGGACTACCATCAGTTAACCTAAGTGATTCACTAGTTAAGAGATGAGTTGAAATAGCTTTCGCATCCTTCATGTTTGTCTTCAACAATAAGTCTTGAATATACTTTCGTTAGGAGAGGAAGAGTCGCGAAGACGTATGCGTTGCTTCCACACCCAAAAAATAATTTAGGGTATCGAGATCTTTGAGAGAAAATTGGTCCATCAACTATTTGAGAAACATTATGATCTCCATAGAATTATTACCTGTCACAATAATATCATCTACATAGACTAGAAGATATACTGTATTGTTAGGTTGTTGATGGAGAAATAAGGAGGTATCAGACTTGGAGTTGAAAAAGCTAACTGACATTAAAAATGAACCAAGTTCTATATACTAGGCTCGTGGAGCCTGATGAAGTCCATAAATAACTTTGCAAAGTTTACAAACATGCTTCAGATACTGAGGATGAAGAAAACTATGAGGTTATTCTACAAAGACATCTTCAGTTAAGGTCCATTGTAAAAAATGCATTGTTCACATCAAGTTACCAAAAAGAAGAGTTGTGACTGCCAAGGAAGAGTGAAAGTAGTGGATCAGAGTTACCCGAAAGCTGTTGAGGGAGAGGGAGAGGACATCGGCTCTGTCGTCTCTGTCATGGATCGCTTATATAAGGCGATGCAAGCGCAAGGTGAGCTAGTGACTACTTGTTTCAAGTGTCAGAGAAGGGAAGCTGCAAAAGCTATGGAGATGAGAAGTCCAACGACGACGGTTGAGTTCTATTGGAGTTGCGATTGCAGTCGGTTAAGTTCAGTAGTGCGGAGGAGGGTACAAACGTTGACGAGAAGGTGGAGGGGGAAGGAAGCAAGCTCGGGAGGAAGCAGGCATGGCAGGAAGTAGCGACCGGTTCATAGTTGTCATCGAGAAATTGATCAGATTTGTTGATCTGATAAAAAAAATAGAGTTTGTCCTGAAGCTCTACTCTTCTATGTAGATGGTTGTGATGTTAAGAGAGAATGTAATAGCATCTGTTCAGTGAGGGGCAACGTGGATCAACTGGATCGACCCCGTTGTGCCCGACATGGAAGTTACAAATGAAGGGGATCTCGCCAATGTCGGCGTCATCGAGCCATGCAAAGCGGTGGAGGAAGGCGTCCGACTAGGTGCTGATGGCGTTGGGGGTCAGGGTGGCGACATTCTTGGTGCCGGTGGGTATCATCGATTCTGCAATCCCTTCTCTACTGCGCACGTTGCTATGTGTGTTGAAGAGGAAGGCGGTATGGGTGGGCTGCTGTAGTGGATCGAGGGCTCAATCCGATAGCCATGACGTCGCTGATCTTGAGGATCCGCCCGATTTGTTCAAAATTGTTGGTTGAGGTGTTGAAGACAAAGTCCGCGGAGCTGGCCGGGAATTCGATCCCTCGATCACCAACGATTGGATCATTGATAAGGATGACATTGTCCTTAGGGCTAAGCAGGCCACGACGTCTCAGATCGTCGAGGAGACTAGGGAGGAAGGTAGTGTCACTGTCGATGGCCCGCTGGCAATGGAGAAGCAGTAGAGGCGTCAGCGATGGGCACAACAGCAATGCTTAAGCTGCAAGCAATGAAGAGAAGGGTGTGGCTAGCAATAGAAGAAAGGCAACAGTTGTTGTTTCTGCGTTCTGTCGGGAAACAAAGGTCATGCAACTGGCAACTGCAGCTTTGAAGAGGAGTCATTGACGGGCGGTGGCCCTTAGAGTTGCTATAATACCATGATAAGAATAAGATGAGTGATTGAAGAAAGAATGAAATGCACACTTTATTCCTTGATTCATCACCTGTTTATATACTTAGGAAAGGAGTTTAGGAAGGGAGGATTTCCCTCAATAGACTAACAAACTCTACTCGTGTTGTTACGAAGATCTCATCTGTTAACATTGACAATGACTGTTTAAGTGGTTGGTAATGCCTTTCAGCTTATGCAATGCATTCATTGTCCACCTTCATTTATGGACGATGTGCTATACCCTCATATTGGATATTTTGTTACATTGACAACATCCTTATCTACAAGTCATAAGAACATGTTAAGCACGTGCAAAAGGTGTTCGAGCTTTTAATGAAGTGCCAACTATGGCTCAACCCAGAAAAGTGTGAATTTGGCAAAAATAAAAAAAATCTCATCTACCTTGGCTTCATCAATGATGGAGGAAGAATCCAAATCGATCAAAGAAAGGTTAAGGTGATTTAGGGTGGTCGAAATCGAGGACAATCATAGAAGTTAGGAGCTTCCTAGGTGCATGTCAGTACGTAAGTTCATCCAAAACTTCCCTTTCTTGTGGCTTCTTTATATTTCATCAACAAAGCAAGTCAAAGATTCGAGTGGAAAAAGAAGCATGATCATATGTTCCACTTGCTGAAAAGGAAAATCATTGAGGTGCCCATTCTAGCCTTATCGAATGTGCAATGATCGTTTGAGTTGGAGGTGCACACATTTGGATAAGTAATGGGAGCTATTTTGCTACAAGATGTGCAACCTATTATGTACCACTATAAGATGTTCCAAAGACCGCAAAAGAATTATCCAACTAATGATAAAGAATTGTTGGTGCTATACCAAACAATCAAACATTGGCGTATGTATCTCCTTGGGAAGGAGACGATCATCTATATCAACCATAGTCCACTTCAATACCTTCAAATGCAATCCAAATTGTAGTAAGCACGACAAATGAAGTGGATATCATATTTGTGATAATTATGTTGGAAAACATGATAAGAGCAACACATGCACAATGAAAAAATAAAACAAGAAGGTCGCCCACATTCATCAAATCGGCATGCGATGATTAGTGCGTGAAAATCGTAAAATCAAAAAATTCTATGCAACATGTGTTAGATGTATTACCTAGGAAGATCGTATATCTTCACAAAATCTCAGATCCAAATGAGAGGATGAAGGAGATCAGATATCCTCCTCTATAGTGGTATCCATATGGTGGAAGAAGTGGTGATGCTCATCCCTCACAGCATAGAAAACTCACAGCTTTTGTGCACCTTCTTTGTAGTTTTTGCACACCACCTTGAAGCAAGCGTGGAAGAACTCCTTTCTTCTCACACACCAAGGAAAGGGGTGGTCGGCTAAGAAAAAAAGGGAATGAAGAGAATAGGAGGGGGCTGCCAAAAGTGTAGCCTATCACCTTTCTTGGTTGCTCCCATCACCTATTCATAGAGTCTCTTAAACCTTAATGGATCTTTTCTTAGTGGGAATTGGATCTCTATCCAATTACCTTAACCTCTTGGATAATTGAATCTATATCCAATAATCTTAAATTTTCTCTAATTATTGAATCTCGAATTTTGATATTGAAATCAATTGATGAGTGTTTGATATAATTAGGTTGTTAGAGTTGATTGATGTAGAATTAACTACGATAGAGAGAAGATTATAATCAGAGGTTTGGCCAAAGTCAAGTCTAGGCATCAGGCCGGGGTTCGGATGATGTGGTTGGGAACTCGCTTGGAGTGCGTCGGGAGCTTGCAGGGATGGCGCAAGAGAGTTCACCGGAAGAATATCGAAACTCACCGAGAAGATTGTCGAGGGTAGTCGAAAGGCTTACCGGGAGTTGGGAAGGTCTTGAAGTGGATTTGTGGCCATGTTGATTGTAATTAATTAAGTTATAGTTAGCATCGTGCAGGTTTAACCACGACGGTGAAAATGAGTTATAGATCAGACATTGACCCAAGATCAAGCTTAGGCATCAGGACAAGGTTTGGATGTTGTGGTGGGAGCTCGCCGGGAGTTCATTAGGACTTTGCTGAAGGTATCGGGAAGATTGCTAGGAACACGCCGGGAGATCACCGGAGGAAGACCGTGAGACTCATCGCAGGGAATGCTAGAGGTTGTCGGATTGCGGGAGTGAGGTTGTAAGCTTGGTGGTCATGTTTGATTGTAATCTTTAAGTCGTAGGTTAAGATTGAGTCCTAAATAAGTGTGATTTAGAAGGAATCTAAATCAACTAAAAGAGATAACCAAGTCCACTAAAAGGGTTTAATTGAGCTCAATTGGTCGACCAGAGAATTGGTCAACATGTGGTTAATGTTGGGATTGGAAAAGTAAAGGGAATCACTTTTCTGGGATTCCGGGTGACTGAACCGTAGGTGAGCGACGGGTGTACCGCTGCCACCTAGGATTTCGAGCGGTTGTCAGCTGCTGAACCGCCCAAGCTGGGCGGCTGAACTGCCCGTACCATGGATTCTGGGTACTTTATGTGGTTGACCTACCCAAGCCGACGGTTGAACCACTCGTACGTGGATTTTTCGGGTATATTTGAATTTTGGCTTTGATTTCTGAAGCCATTTGGGACCTATAAATACCTCAAGTTTTCTTGCATTCCATACAACACTTTTGGAGGAAAAATTCTATGAAAAACTTGTGAAATTGTAAGAAAAAGAAAAGGGGTAAGGGAGTGATCAAAGAGTTGTAATCTTGTCTCCCTTGTAAGATTGTAAGAGTTTGGTCTCACCCAAAGAAGATCGGTAGTGGACACCGATGTGCCTTAAGGAGGATGACTCGGGAGTGGACGTAGGTTGATTGGTGTCGAACTACTATAAAACTGTGAGTTATATTTGCTTATCTTACTCACTACTTTTCTATTGATGCTTCCAATTTTATTTATGTATTAAAAGTAAGGCTTCGATATCAAGTACTTCACTTACGACATTGCCTATCTCGTTATTCAGATTTGCTTATTCTTTCTTGAGTCATTTTTAAGCAAGAAGCTTAGCATTTCTCTATAAGATTGAATTGCTTTACTTAAATGAAAAACTTCAAATTTTCCTATCTTGCTTCAAGCGAAAAGTTTTTCGTTAAAACGAGAATTCACACTTGCACTAATTCACAACCCCCTCCCCCCCCCCCCCACCCCCCTCTTAGTGCCAATTGATCATAGTATCAGAGCAATGTAGTTACTCATTGGATTAACACTTACTTGAGTAAATGACTTATTTTGGCATGAATGAGGGGCATTCTATTTCACACCCTCCTATGTTCAATGAAATGGATTACACATATTGGAAGATAATGATGTGTATCTTTCTTATTTTTTTAGATCTTGATTTATGAAACATCGTAGAAAATGGATTTGAAAAATCTTCCAATCCAATGAATGAGTGGAATGATTTGGAAAGGAAGAGTTTTTCCTTGAATGCAAAGGTTATGAATGTCTTATTTTGTACTCTTGACAAGAATGAGTTTAATCGAGTTTTCGTTTATGAATCGGCCTTTGATATTTGGCACACACTAGAAATCACACACGAGGGGACTAGTAGAGTAAAAGAATCTAAGATTAATATTTTAGTTCATAATTATGAGTTATTTCAAACAAAACCAAGTGAGTCCATTGGAGACATGTACACATGTTTCACAGATGTCGTCAATGGCCTTAAAACACTTAGAACATATTTTTCGAATTTTAAACTTGTTAGTAAAATTTTAAGATCTTTACCTAAAAAATGACATCCTAAAGTAATCACTATTCAAGAGGCCAAAGATTTAAATAACTTACCTCTTGAAGAACTTATTGGCTCACTCATTACATATAAACTGGACTGTAAAGCTCATGATGAGCTTGATGAACCTCTTCCAAAGAATAGGAAGGATATAGCACTTCGAACAACAAATGACTTATCGAGTGAAACCTCGAATTATGAGGACTTTGAACCTTTGACAAATGAATCGGATAAATTAATAAACATAAACCATAAAAATGATCTTAAAATCATGGACGCAAGAACTCTTGCTATGAACGCAAGAAGCCAAGACACTCCAAAAATGAAGAGCACAATCAAAAGGAAGTGGAGAATCTTGCGCTTATGGCCATCAACAATGAGGTAAATCATTCCTCCAAAGTTTTATTTACTTTTAATGAATTATCAAATGCTTTTCATAAGCTTTATGATGAATTTAGAATGATTAGCAACTCTTATAAATTACTTAAGAAAGAGCATAATTTTTTAGTTAGTAAATTTGAACAAATATATGATACATCACCATCACACAATTCATGCACTAGATATGAAACCTTGAATGATGCATCAACATCATGTTTTTCTTGTTTTAAGTATAAGTTACTAGAGGTAATTAAACAAGAAAATGACATACTACAACAAACTAAAAAAGGCTTAATATAGACAATGAGTCTCTAAATATGATCCATGTTGATAAGGGTCATGTTCATAAGGAAAGTATTGGCATTGTGAGTGAGACTCATCAAAAGCCAACTAGTGTCATTAGAAGACTCATATTACACTCTTTGCCCAAAAATAAATGTAATTTTTATGGTAAATATGAACACTTTGCATATAAGTGTTCATTTAAAAATTATAGTCCATATAAATTAATTTGGGTTCCTAAAGAAATCATAAATAACCTAAAACTAATATAGAAAATATGAAGAACATATCATGAAGGACCCAAACTCAAATGGGTACCTAAATCAAAACCTCCCATAATATAAAGTTGCCTTCTAACAAGGCTAAGAGCACTAAGTAATATTTTAAAAGTAGATGTTCAAGACACATGACTTTAGCCTAGGTAATAACAAAACATTATTGAAATAAAATTATTGGTAATTAATCTTGATTAATCTAACTTTGGTATGCTAATATAAAAATAAATTAAAGACTTTATCTAAATTTAAATTTATGAAAAAAAGATTTTGATGATGATTATGATTGAATGATAAGTTCAAAATGATTCGCTTGAATATTTATTGATTTAAATGTAAAAGCTATTGTTGAATCATTTAAATATTATGGTGTTTTTGGCTAAGTTAAATATCATTATTGAATGATTGATTTAAATAGTGAAAAATTGTATATTGAGATTGAATGCGTATTGTTAAATGATATATTACTTTTGAATTTCAATATAAAATAAATAAAAATTTGGAAATGAGTTTGTTAACTCCTTGCACTATGTGTAAAGAGTTAGACTTATTTAAAAGTTGAAATTGAGATAGGTTGAATTTTGGTCGAAGATGTTTTATGTTTAATGCAACCATACTTGATGATTTAATGATGCATAGTGATGAGTTTATATTTCAAAATTATGTATGATAATCTTTGTGATTTATGGCTTATTGATCTTTACCGTAATAATTTTTTTATTTTAAATGAAAATGCATGTTTTTGTTTGACTTAAAAGATAAAGCCATGCTTTAATAAAATAAAAAGGGAATAATTTTTTTTTAATTTTTTTTTCTATCTTATAATTTTTTCAAAAAGAGATTAATGAATTGATTATATTATTTTTTATGAATCTCTTGAACCTTGAAAGTGATTTTGATGATTTAATTATTTGAAATTGAATGAGTTTTTATATATATCATGATTTTGATTCCTCGTAATTATAACATGAACTCTTTTATGAATCAAAAGCTCTTATTATATGTTCTCTTATTATTTAAAAAGAGATTTTTATATAAATTATGATCTTGATAATTTGAGATTTGTTATGCATGAATCAAGATATTTTATTTGTTTCTCCTATGATTTATCTCTTGTTATTCACAATTTATCTTAATGAATTATATATCTCATCATCATATTAATTTTTTCTTAATATATTTAATGTGATGATTTAAAAAATGATGTAATGAGAAAAGTTTTACACTATTGTAACCATCCCTTCTTTTTGACAATGACAAAGGGGGAGCAAAACTTGCTACTTTGCTTATCTCAAAAGAGAAGCAAGAAGTGCTAACTTGTAAATCTCAAGAGAAGCAAAAAATTTTGCTTAACCTCACATTCTAAAAAAAATATGCTAAGAGAAGTAACACTTGCCAAATTGTTAGCTTGCATGATGTAAAATTATTAGCTTGAACATTGCTAAGAAAGTAAAAATTTGCTAGCTTGCACTTCTCAAAAGAGAAGAAATAACTCACTAGCTTGCATGTTCTAAAGTGATAAAAAATTTACCAAATTGCCAAGCTTTCATATCTCAAAAGCTTGCTAATTGCACTTCTCCTTTTTGTTGATGACAAAGGGGGAGAAGATATGATGATGTGAAATCATGTATGATGATCATGCATATAATAATGATTTTAAAAATATAAATGATGATTTGAAATAATACTCATGATTTTATTATGATGATATGATGTATTTCATATGATGCTTTTCAAAACCCCCTACTTTATTGTATCTTCTTATATACAAAAAGGGGAGAAAATCTACATGAAGATAATGATTTATTATTTTTCAGATTTATTTGCTATATTTTCTTGAAATTTACATGAGAACGATTTATTGAGCTCATATTCAAAATTTTCTTTTAAAATTTTATATCTACAAGATTGAGGTTGAGAGTTAAGAATGCTAAATCATGAAAATATATGAATTTCTAATATAGATTTCATGAGATTAAGTTTTTTGTGATAATGTTTTTGAAAACTTACTCCATGCTTTTATTGTTTACAAAAAAAGGGAGAAAATTGCATGAAGATGATGAATTGCTACATTTGAAATTTACAAGAGATAATTTTTGGTATCAAGAGATAATTTTTGCGACTTTGAAATACATAAGTAGTCTTTAAATCTCTTGAACTTTGAGCTCATCTTAATATTCTTTTTGAAATTTACTAAGAGCTCTTTTTAATGATGATGTCACAACTTCTTCCTTGTTTCTCTCCTTATTAATCACGAAGGAGAAGAAAATTTTATAATATATATTCTATTTTAGTAAGGAGAGTAATGTTATCATGTGCTTTGAAATTATTAGCTATACATTTCACATTTTTGTTGATGACAAAATAAAAAAAATGGACATTGATAACACATGACATTGATGATATACTTGGATATCTTAGATATGGATGCATAGATCTTTTTGAAATTTATGATTTGATGCAAATTCTTATTAAAATTTGCTTGAAATATGATTTGTTTCGTGATACTTGAATTCAAAAGTGTGTGGTTCTCTTGAATTTAAGCTTTCTTTATTGAGGCATGGATTTAGGGGGAGTTAGGATTAACTCTTGCTATCAATTGATTGTCATCATCAAAAAGGGGGAGATTGTTGAATCTCAGATTTTGATGATGAAATCAATTAATTAGAGTTTGATCTAACAAGATTGTTAAAGTTGATTGCTGTAGGATTAACTACGATAGAGAGAAGATTACAATCAGAGGTTTGGCCAAAGTCAAGTCCAGGCATCAGGCCGGGGTTTGGACGATACGGTTGGGAACTCGCCTGGAGTGCGTCGGGAGCTCGTCGAGGGTATCGAAAGCTTCCCAGGATGGCCCAAGGGAGTTTGCCGAAAGAAGACCGAGACTCGCCGGAAGATTATCGAGTGTAGCCGAAAGGCTTGTCGGGAGTTGAGAATGTCTTGAAGTGGATTTGTGATCATGTTGATTATAATTAATTAAGTTATAGTTAGCACCATTCAGGTTTGGATGTTGTGGTGGGAGCTCACCGGGAGTTCGCTAGGACTTCACCGAAGGTATCAGGAAGATCGCCAGGAACATGCAGGGAGATCGCCGAAGAAAGACTGTGAGACTCGTCGTAGGGAATGCTGGAGGTTGTCGGATTACGGGAGTGAGGTCGTAAGCTTGGTGGTCATATTTGATTGTAATCTTTAAGTCATAGGTTAAGATTGAGTCCTAAATGAGTAAGATTTGGAAGAAATCTAAATCAATTCAAAAGGGCAACCAGGTCACTAAAAGTGTTTGATTAAGCTCAGGTTGAGCTCAATTGATTGACCAGAGAATTGGTCAATATGTGGTTCATGTCGGGATTGGAAAAGTGAAGGGAATCACTTTTTAGAGATTCCTGACGGTTGAACCGCCGATGAGCGATGGGTGTATCGCTGCCGCCCAGGATTTTGGGTGGCTGTCAACGGCTGAACCGCCCAGGCTGGGCAGCTAAACTGCCCGTACCCTGGATTCTAGGTACTTTTGGCGGTTGACCAGCCCAGGCCGGCGACTGAACTGCCCATACCTGGATTTTCGGGTATGTTCGAATTTGGCTCCAATTTCTGAAGTCATTTGGGGCATATAAATACCCAAGTTTTCTTGCATTCCATACAATACTTTTAGGGGGAAAATTTTATAAAAATCTTGTGTGAATTGTAAGAAAAAGAAAATGGGTAAGGGAGTGATCAAAGAGTTATAATCTTGTCTCCCTTATAAGATTGTAAGAGTTTGGTCTTCACCCAAAAAAAATCGGTAGTGGACGCCGGTATGCCTTTAAGGAGGAGCACTCGGGAGTGGACGTAGGTCGATTGGTACCGAACCACTATAAAATTGTGAGTTCTCTTTGCTTATCTTACTCACTACCTTTCTATTAACACTTCCAATTTTATTTATGATTTAAAAGCAAGGCTTCAATATCAATTACTTCACTTACGACATTGCCTATCTCGTTATTCAAATTTGTTTATTCTTTCTTGAGTCATCTTTAAGCAAGAAGTGTAGCGTTTCTCTATAAGATTGAATTACTCTACTTGAACGAAAAGTTTTGAATTTTCCTATCTTGCTTCAAGCAAAAAGTTTTTTTGCTAAAATGAGAATTCACACTTGCCCTAATTCACCCCCCCCCCCCCCCCCCCCCCCCCCCCCCCCCCCCTTGCCAATTGATCCTAACACTAATTGGGTCTTATCTATGGAATCCATTAATGTTGGGTCTTATCTAATGAAACAGGAACTTATTGAATATCTAATATCTAATCCTCTACTCATCGCAACATCCATCATATATGTGTAACCCTCAAGGCCCAATACCGAGCTGGCCTTGAGTTGCATCTATCAGAACTTCTTCTGACTCAATTAATTATTATCTCACAATAATTTACTCAACTCATCGATTGTGGACGTACTAGGTTATTACATCATAGTCCCGAGACAGTATAAGGGAAACTAATCTATTGGACCTATCTATCTTTAGTTATCATATATATATAGTCCCTCATCTATCTAATATCCTAGAGACCGTATATCATATATGGTACTGTCAGACCTTATACGAAATTCATCTGAATCTCGTTCTAATCTGATCCTCATAGAGAACTCCTTCTTTCTCAATTCAAATGACCATGGTCAGGGATTTGCCTGAGCAAGAATACACAATATATTTCTCTCATGATATTGCGAGTGGACACTATTGACACTTCATTGCCTTTGTAAGGTTGGCTACCAATCTCAATAATCGATTGTACTAGATCTAGAACTTCTAGACTTATAAGTTTGGCATTAAGGAAAAAAGTACTCAAACAAGGCATCCTTAATATCCCAAATCTAAGGACCAGACATACAATTGGGACTACAGAATCAGTGTCTGATGTTAAGTTTCATTAATCATATAGTATTATGTAAGTGGATCAATCAATGAACTCATTCTCCAATGAGCACATGTACCATACTCTTATTGTCTACACAAGCGGCTACGAGACCAACCATCTTCATCACATGGACGGGTATATAATATACTGGTCTATCTAGTTATCTTGATGTCCCTCTCGATTAACCTATGACCGAGATTATTTGGGATCTGTGTTTAAAGGTGAACTAGTTTTCATTATACAGATCCAATGATATCACAATATATGCAACAGACAACATAAAGTGAGAAAATACTAAAAATAATAATAAGCAAAAAGACTATGTTAAGTAACATGCTTCTAATGAGACCTAGGTTACTTCACTTGATCAATCATATCATTATTGTCGTAATATATGTGAATCAGTTCCTCGCTGCTTGGTATGATTCTCAAATCAGCAATGAATCTTCATCCATACTCCCTCCTTTGCTACTTTCGTCATAGCAATGTACTCCACTTTTGTAGTTAAGCCAGTAGTAATATCTTGCTTGGAACTCTTCAAACTTACTACTCCATTCAGGGTGAAAACATATCCTGAGTTCGACTTGCTATTATTGGCATCAGACTAAAACCTTGAGTCTTTGTAGCCCTCAACCTAGAGGTTATCTCCTCCCTATACCGATAAAAGATCATTAGTCCTTCTCAAGTACTTAAGGATCCACTTTACTACATTTCAGTATTTCAAACCTAGATCCACCTGATACCTACTCGTGACACTCAGGGCATGCGCTATATCAGGCCTAGTAAAAAACATAGCATACATGATAGACCCTATCATAGAGGCATATGGTATACTCCTAGAAAGTGATATTTCATGTCTCATCGGGGTGAGACCTCTCTTGAAATTTTTTATGTCAAACCTTTTGAAATTGAGTCTATGTACTTGGACTATGACAAGCCAGACATTCTATTGGATCTATCTATATAGATTCAAATCCCCAAAATATAATATGCTTCCCCTAAGTCCTTTATGGAGAAGTTTTTGGATAGCAGCTTTTAACTATGGATAGCATTCCTAGATCATTCTCAATGATTAGGATATCATCCACATACAACACTAAGAAGGTGATAGCGCTCCCACCCACCTTTTTTATACACAAGACTCATCTTCATTATTAACGAAGTCATAAGATCTTATCGCCTCATTAAATCTTATATTCGAATTTCGAGAAGCTTGCTTTAGTCTATAGATAGACCTAAGTAACCTGCAAACCTTGTATGGACTCTTCTTGGACACGAATCTCTCAGGCTGTATCATATACATCTCCTCCTTGAGATTGTTATTGAGGAATGTGGTTTTCACATCTATCTACTAGATTTTAGAGTCATAGTATATTACAATGGCCAAAGGAATTTTGATGGATTTCAGCATGACTACGGCTGAGAAGGTTTTGTTATAGTCTACTCCAATCTTTTTCTTGAAGATTCACTCGGGTACGATACCCTCAGGTGCATCAAGAAGGTTCCAAATCTTATTGGAGAACATGAAATCCCTCTTAAAATTCATGGCTAATTGTCACTTCTAGGAGTCTATACTCATAATAACCTCCTCATAAGTCTGAGAATCATCATCCTAAGTATCATCTCCACTGATATGTCCTATATATCTCTCAGGAGAGTGAAATACTCTGCTAGACTAGCGCAAAAGAAGAACTTGTGTGCTAGGTGTTTGAACAGACTCGGTCTTAGAGTAGTGCTTGAGTTAGGTTCTCAAACCTCGCTCAACTCTAATCATACTCTCACTGTTTCTACCAAGAATGTATTCCTTCTCAAGGAGCACTACCCTCTTGGCAACAAAGATCTTTTAGTCCTCTATAGAAATAGTACCCACAGGTTTACTTGGGGTATCCCACAAACTTGCATCACTCCATCTTTAATTTTAACCTGTCAGGGTTATGTCTTCTAATGTGAGCAATGAAACCCCAAATCTTAACAACCTTAAAATCGTGTTTCTTTCTTTTCCATATCTTATATGATGTAGACACTATGGACCTAGATGAAACTCTATTCATACGATAATTAGCAATCTCTATAGCATATCCCTATAATGAGACAGGTAGGTTGGTGAAACTCATCATGGATCACACCATGTCTAACAGTATGTGATTCCTCCTTTCTGATATACTATTAAGCTGAAGTGTATAAGGAGGTGTCTATTAGGATAGAATCACACAGTCTCTGAGGAAATGGGTGAACTATGTACTCAAATACTCTCCACATCGATCCAATCGAAGAGTCTTAATACTCTTTCCAGTCTTATTTTTTACTTCATTTTTGTATTCCCAAAATTTCTCAAAGGCTTCGAACTTGTACTTCATTAGTACACATATTCATACTTAGAGAAATTATCAATGAAAGTAATGAAGTAAGAGTAACCACTTATGGTCTGACTCGACCTGGGACCCCACACTTTGCTATGTATGAGTTCCAACAACTCAATAGCTCTATCTCTAGTTTCACTAAATGGAGAGTTGATTAATTTTTCAGAAAGGCGAGGTTCACAGGTTGCATATGACTCATAGTCGAATGGATCTAAGTATCAATCGTTCAGTAACTTTTAAATTTTTCCTTATGGATATGACCTAGCCTATAATGTCACAGTGAATTATTCATCTCATCTCATTTCCTCTTAGATAGGCATACATTCATAATGTGTGGAGCAATGTCTAACATAAATAAATCATTATGCAACGTTCTTCTAGTGATGATCTTATCATCCAGAATTAATGAATAACTAGTATCCTCAAAAATTAATTTATATCCACTAACCATCAAACATGAAATGAAAATAATATTTTTGATAATAGAAGGAATGTATACATGCATCTAATGCAATAGTAGCTCCACCATACAGATGTAAGATGCTTCGCTAATAGCAACTACAGTAACTCTTGCTCCATTACGCATCTTGAGGTCCATGTCGCCTCTCACCAATCTCCTAGGCATTGTCAACACCTACAACGAATTACATATTTGATAAGCACTCTCGATATTCAATACCTATATGTTTTTATAAAAATCTGATGGATGGAGACTGATCAAGAATATACCTAAAGCTTCTTCAAGCTTTTATTTTGCCCTCTCTATAAGGTACTCTTTGCAGTTCCTCTTCCAATGATTGTCTTTGCCACAGTGGAAGCACTGGCCTTTGTCCTTTGTTGTGTCTTTCTTAGCAACCTTTGTCTTTCCCGATTTGCCCTTACCCTTACCCTTCTTAAGGGATTTGTCAATCTTCCTTTTCTTTTTGGTCTCACCAATGTGGAGAACTAATTTTTCTTTCTTAATGGTGCTCTCAGCCTCCCTCAACATATTGAGGAGCTCAGGGAGAGTCACTTTAAGCCTGTTTATGTTAAAATTCATGATAAATTATGAAAAAAAGTCTGTAAGGGACTGAAGTATAAGATCCATGCATAGGTTATCTATCCTCTATGATCATTCCTAGACTTGTGAGTTTCTCAATCCACTCAATTATCCTCACGATATGATTTTGAACTAGTGTCATCTTTATCATCCTAGCATAGAAAAGACTCTTGGATACTTCATATCTTTGAGTGCTACCTTGTTTCTTAAACAGTTGTCGAAGGTGAAGGAGGATGAAATTGGCATTCATGCTCTCATGTTGCCTCTATAGCTCAAGAGTTATGGAGGCCAACATATGGCACTTAACCAGAGTATAATCATCTGTGTACTTCACGTAGCAAGCGATCTCATCCTCACTTGTCCCTTCATTTGGCGTGGGCAATATCGTATCAAGGACATATGCAATTTTCTTCGTTGTGAGAGTAATTCTCAAATTGTAGAGCCAATCTATGTAGTTTGTGTTAGGTTCGTATTAACACTATAAGGGGGGTGAATTAGTTCTATAACAAAAAGAATCTGATTTATCAAATTCAATTGATAAAATCTGTATCGAAAGTGTGTTTTACTAAAAGTATAAATAAGGATAGTGAGTAAGTAAATTAATATATAATGGCAAAGCAGAGATAAGAGAAAGGAAACCAATTAATTTATAGTGGTTCGGTCTTTCCGACCTACATCTACTTCCGATTTCTCTTCCCTCAAAACCATCAGCTTTCACTATCGATCTTTTTTTTAATAGGTGAAGATCAATTACTCTTATTATAACCCTTCTCCTTTTACCGGGCCCAGAAGAAAATCTTTATACTAACTCTTTTACAAAAGACCTCACACCTCCTTAGAATAACTCTAAACTTAAGAAGGAAGAGACTCAATCACTTTGAAAAGAGTTTACACACTTCAATTCATAAGATTTCATTCTTGTTCACCCTTACATCAAGCAAGCATGAGTGAGTTATTTAAATATCCCCAAAGCCTTCAGAAATAAAGATAAAATTTCAAATCCTTAAATTTTTGGGTATTGACGATACCACCGTCGGCCGTGAGCGGTACTACTATCAGAAGTCCTAGAAAAGCACAAAATAGTGCTTTCTAGTTATCTGGGTGGTACCACCACCCAGGCCTACTTCACGTCACCAAATTGGCCTTCCAACAGGTTCCATTCAGCCCTGATTCAGGCTCAATGGGCTTCTAATTGAGTTGGCATGGTTTCAGCCTAATACCAACTCAACTTGACACCAAACAACTTTGATCAAGACTAACCACTCAATTACAAATCTAGCATAATCATGAAACAATCAACATTGTCCAACATTTGGGCATGTCATCTGATCATCTAAAACTTCGTTCGAACCTCTGACGCATCATCCTTTCCTTCGATGTATTGCCCGATCTATTAGCGTGTTGACTTCCCACAACATATGATCTTTTGGCGCAATAGCTGATCCTTTCAGTCCGATGCCCAAACTCATGGCACGAAGTCCATCATTCAACACGTCGACCAATCCTTCGACCCAACGTCCAATATATGACATGATGCTTCTTCGGCCAAACGTTTGATTCTCCTACTTCGATAATTAGCCCTGTGATTGTTTGCGTCTGTGATCGAAGTTTTTCCTATGTCACTTATCTTAAAAGTATATTAGTCCATAAATTTATGAATTAATTTCATCATCAAAATCTAGGATTCAATAGTTTGGACTAGTGAGGCGGTTGACATCAAGTATGTTATGTAAGGGGCTTGCGAGGGACATATTTCTGAAAAATAAGAGATGTAGCATAAATAAATAACATGCAGATTTTGTAAGAAATTAAATAATTAAGATATAAACTTTTATCTTAATCTACTCCTACTATTTTTCTAGCGAGTCACACGACACCCTCAACATGTAAAATGGAAGTCTTCAATAGACTTATAGTGGAGATCGGGATTCAATTGACGTCTTAAAGTAATCTCGAGGGACTCGACCAATCACACTAAGTCCAAACCCCTTGTGATTCTCGTCTTGTTCGACCTCCGAACCATCATGACCTCGAGAGACTCGACCAATCATGATGTTCGGTTAAGTCATCACTATTATTATAAGATAAGTCTGATTTGATGATATGCCCTCGAAATACTCGACCAAGCATACCATGTCCTCATATCACCAGTAACATCTCTATGTCGTAGGCAAGATCTCAAATCATGAGATAGGTGAGCCTCAAGGGACTCGACCAACACAACCTATGTCAAGATTCGATTTCTCCCTATAATGATAGAAGGCCACATGGGCTAATCTAATTATTTCATGCTTACCAACTTAATATTATCGTATGAGGGAGTTTTTGATTTAATCTCCTAATATGACTTATTATGCTCATACATATTTAATATATATATATATATATATATATATAAGAGTATCTAATAGGTGTACAAACATCCACCTATTATATATGAGCAATCATACCAGATGATCATGGACCATAACCTAATGTGATCAGGCCCAAACCAATGGACTCAATCACTTACATCATGATTTATGTGTATATTGGTGCATCTTCATGCCTTATGATCATCTATCTCATCATCATCGATTCCATCGGCATCTCGGCGCATCTCTATGCATTGCGATCGTTCATCTCAGCCTTATGGGTGTTGAATCTCATATTTTGATGATGAAACCAATTGGTTTGTTTGTGATCTAACCCATGTCTTGGAGAGAAGTGATGCATGATTAACACCACTGGGAAAAGGTAAAGTAATTAAGGAAGAATATATCACTGGGCCGGAGTCAAGATCGGGCATCGGGCTGAGGTTCGGACGATGCGACGGGAGCTCACAGGGGTTTCATCGAAGGTTGCCAAGAGTTCACTGGCTGGTTGTCAGGAGCTCACTGAAAGTTCATCGGAAGGATGCCGGGAGTTCACCTAAAGGCGATAGGGGGCTCGTCGAGGGTTCATTGGAAGGATATTGGGAGTTTGTCAGGAGTTTATCGAAAGATCGATTGACATGTCGGATGATGAAGATTGTGTTTGTAATTGTTTATCTTGAGTGTCGTAGTTAACTTCATGATTAGACTTAGTTTTACTAACTCAATTAGAGGTCAACCAACGGTAGAAGATATACACAAGTACAAAATAGTACTTAAAAGGTATTATTTCAGGTATCCCAACGGTAGTACCGTAGGTGGGCGACGATAGTACCACCTAAGTGGTGGTAGTATCGGTCCAAGCGATGATAGTACCACCGTCATCAGGTTTTTTAGCAAACTTTTGACGGTAGTACCGTCGATGCCGGTGATAGTACCACACATACGTGATTTTTTCAAAGAAGGTTGAATTTTAGCTCCAATTAGGGTTTATAAATACCCTAAGTATTCTTGCATGAAAAGGTAAGAATGTGAAAGAAAATTTAGTAAAATTCTATTGAATTGGGTTGAAAAGAGTTGAAAAGGTTGATCTCCTGAACTTGAAAAAATGAGAGTATAAATGTTGTTCTCCTGAGCTGTAAAAATGAGAAAGGTGTAAGGGGTATTTGATCTTCACCTGTGAAAGAAGATCTACAGTGGACACCGGATGGCTTTAAGTGAAGAGGGATCGGGAGTGGATGTAGGTCAAAGTTTTGACCAAACCACTATAAAATTTATGAGCATCTCTACCCTTACCTCTTTTTACTATTACATTCGAATTTGATTATTCTTAATTAGTTCTAAGAAAATCATGAGCATCTTAATTTCGGTTTTCCTTTTACTATTGTTCTCGAATTTTATCGCTCTTAACTACTTTCAAGAAAAAAACTTACGATTTTGGTTTTACTTCGAGCAAAGTTTTTCAAACTTAGTCTTTTAGCACTTGCACTAATTCAAACCTCCCCCCCCCTCCCCCGGGGCCAACTCAATCTCGATCCTAACACTTGGTATTAGAGTCATGTTCGACTCAATTGGATTAACACCTAAGCGAGTTTAATGGTTGTTTTTGGCATGAACGAGGGTCATTTCATTGCATGTCCTCTTATGTTTAATAGGACGAACTACTCATATTGAAAAACTAGAATGTGGATTTTCTTGATTTCAATGAATTTTGAATTATGAAATATTATCGAAAATGAATTTCAGAAGTCATCTAATTCTATAAATAATTAGAATGATCATGAAATAAAGATGTTTTCTTTAAATTCCAAAGCTATGAATGTTTTATTTTATAATTTAAACAAAGATGAATTTAATCATATTTCTACTTGTGATTCGGCTTTTGATATATAGCACACATTAGAAGTTATACACGAAAGCACAAATAAATTAAGGCAATCAAAAATAAATGAAATAACTTACAAAGAAAATATGAGAACAACCTTCCAAAGAATAGGAATGATTTGATACTGAGAACACAAGAAGAATAACTTTCAAAGAATAGGAAAGACATTAAACTAAGAATAACATATAACTCCTTGAGTGATGAGGACTATGACTTTGAACTTATGACAAAAGAACCCAAAAAATTTATGAAAATAAATAAAAAAATATAAAAATAAACTTAAAAAGAACACAACCTCTTGCTATGAACACAAAAAGCTAGGGTACTCCGAAGATCAAAAGGACAACCAAGAAGAAGTGGCAAACTACGTGCTTATGGCCATCCATGATGAGATAAATAACTCTTCTGAAGCCTCTTTTACTTTTGAAGAGTTGTTAAATATCTTTCATGAATTATTTGATGAGTATAAAAAGATTAGCAAAACTTATAAATCACTCACAAAGGATTATGCATTACTTTACTTTCTAGTAAACTTAAAACTTTGTGTGATGCATCAATATCATGTACTTGTTGCTCGAAATGTGAAATGCTATATGAAATTAAAAAGAAAAATATCATATTAGAACAAATCTTAGAAAAATTTAAGATATACAACAAATCTCTAAATATAATCTTTGCTAATAAGGGTCATATTCATAAGAAATATATTGGTTTTATAGGTAATACTCATCAAAAGTCAACTATCTTTATCAAATGACTCACATTACATTTTCACCCGAAAATAAATGTAATTTTTATGGTAGACTTGGACATTTTGCCAATAGATGCTCATTTAGAAGGTATAATCCACACAAGTTGGTTTGGGTTCCTAAGGGAACCATGAATAACCAAAAGCCATTAGTAAAGTCAGGAGGAGCATTTCATGAGGGACCCGAAATCAAATGGATACCTAAACCAAAACCCCCTTTATTATAGTTTTATTTCCAAACAAAGGCTATGAGCACAAAATGGTATCTTGATGATTTAAATATTAAGTTTAAAATTATTGGCTTATATGTTGGTTGATTTAAATGTAAATGTTATTGTTGAGTGATTGATTTAAATGTTATGATGGTTGAATGTTAACCTAAAATAGGTTGCATGTTGCATGATTGAATAATGGATCGTTCTCAAATTGGGGTTTGAAATAAAGTATAAAAAAAAAATTTGAAGAGAGCATGATAACTCAATGCACTAAGTGTAAAGAGTTAGACTCACTTAAGAAGAAAAAATCATTATCATTAAAATAAATTAAAGCACTTGTTTGAAAATATTTTATTGTTGATCTTGATAAATTTTTTTTCAAATGATACTTGAGTTTAGATTTTAAATGACAATACATAGATTTGACATAAAAGATAAAAGTAATTCTTACATCAAATAAATTACATACATTAAAACATAAAATATAATTTTTTTATATATACAAATCATATGGACCATATGGTATGAGAGAGAAAGAGAGGCGAACTCTCTTTCTTTTCTCTTTTTAAATTTTTTATTTAGGTTATATATATCTTTTTAATCACGGAGTGTTGGAGAACGCATACGATACCATATCTAACCTGAGTGAGTGTAGGGTGATGTCGGTGGATGCATCCTCTTTTAATGGTGTTTATGGTGATGCCATTCAAGAGAAGGGATTGGATCGGCTCCAATCTTCCAGTGGATGGACGATCAAATCTGATCTCATTTACCAAACGAAATAACGTCAAGCACATTTGTCAGTAGCTCTAACTAATAATTTTTCTCGATCAACCAAACCTAAGAGTAGATGTATGTTGGCGGCTTTAGATTAAATAGGACAGAAGCAGCAAGAATCTCTCTTCTGCATTCTTATATTTTTTTTTAGGTCACTCGAACTTTTCTGCTGTCATATTACGGGATGAACCCTACGAGAGATGAGCGCTTAAATACGATGGCAGAAGAGTTGATTCTGACAGCCATCAGCCATCGAAGTTTGCGTGATGGACAAAGAAAACCTAACCCCAAAGCACCACAGAAAGGACACACACAAGCGTGGCTCTCCATTACCTCATCATCCATGTTCATTAACTGCAGCTCTTCACGCCGCCTTTGGGACACCAAGCTTGCATGTGATCGCCTCCATTTCTTCCCTGTCGCATGGAGAATCTGCCGCCGCCGCCGTCAAACCTGCATCGAGACCCTTGCGAAAGGGCTGCGGATTCTTCACGAGCCATGCTGGTCTGTGCAATTTCTCAAGGGAATCTCCGTAGAATCTCTTCAACGGGATATCAACTCACAAATCCACACCCAGTGAATATAGCTTCCCTCGACAAAGGAGGCTAAAGCTTCGTTCATGAGAGAAGGAATAATATGGCAGGAATCTTGTCCATTTGGAATTGCAAGAAAAGCTTTGCAATCTCCAGGTTCTGGTTGGAAAGCTGACGCTACGACGAAGGCTGTACTGAGCTGTCACAGGAACCGTCCATTAAACCTTAGTTTATATGTCTGAGCTCTGCGCGCAGTGGTGTGGCTCAGCTTCATTATGACCATGTGAGTTGGGGAGACAATGTAACTCAGGGCCAACCTGCTATCTCTTGTCTTCATGTTCGATCGTCTTATTGTCTTCTGTAATGAAAGTGTTTAGGCACGGAGCTCACTGAGACTCAACATCCAGCGATCACTCTGGCTGCACATCCCTTCATTTCAGCTCCTCACCTGCAGCACTGGGGAGGATCTCTGGGGATTCTGATTCCGGTCAAAATAGTGGTCAAGTGAGGACAACATGCAAGACTGTTGAACTCCATATTTCTACAACTTGTAATGGATCTAACCCGGTGAGAGCTTGGCCTTCCAGATTTATTTATTTCACCCCTAAATGTTTTACATGCAGTTGGCATATGCTGTTCCTTTGATTCTTTAGGCTATCAAGTCAGAACCAAAGCTTGCTTGTGAAATGTGTTTATTCTTTTTAACTGTTATTAAGAGAATCAAGAACTGCAAATAAACGACGACCAGTACGTGCATACTAACATGTTGTTAGAGAATGTCTAGCTGTAGATTCTACTTCAGATACTATAAATATCCACCAGGAAGAGCGAAAGGAACCATCTCAATCTCAATCTCCATCTCCATCTCTTTCTTTCTCTCTCATTCTTCGCGAGGTTTGAGTTCCCTCATGGCTGCTAAGAAATTTGCTCTTCTTATGTTTATTATCCTTCTAGTGGCTCTCACTGCCGAGGGCAGACTGCTGAAGGAAGATGACAAGACCAGGACCAGAATGTGCAACAGATGCTTAACGCAAATTGACGCTAGCGGTGAAGGAAAGGTAGAGGGCACCATTGCACCCTCTGCGGAGAAAGGCAACAGCCCAGGGCTGTTGGTGGGCACGGAAGATGTTCGACCAACGAACCCAGGTCACAGTCCCGGTGTTGGCCACTCTATCGGCAACAAGGGCGTGGACAAGAACGTGTGACCGAAACCTGATTCGTTTGTGATATCTGTACATAAGTTTCATCATCATCATTCTTCTTCTTCTTCTTCTAGGTTTGGCTTTTCTTTTATCTTCATTGTGTTATTTCTTCGTCATGGCTATTTCAGTCTATCTTTTCAATGGTTGTTTGAAGAGAGAGCTTCAATGCTTGTGGTTACTTGTTCCTGTAAGCATGCATGGCAACAGACTTGGGTGGTATTTCTCACGTACGTAAATCGAAGCTGAATACCTAAACTTGATGATGCTTATTCCAATCAAACATAACGTAAAATCTAATGCTCTTCAAGTGAATGGCATGATCAACACTACTGGCGGCCATGCCACATCAAGCTGCACACATCTGCCGTTCGAGTAATGTTGATGCAGCAAGCAAGACAGCTAATGACTGCAAAGCTATGTTCTCTTTTCTTTTATGACAAGTTTGCAGTTCCTGGACATGAGGAACCAACAGCTGACAGAAACCTTCAGTTCGATCTCACGTGGTTCCAAATTAATTTATGAGCTTAGATTAATCTGCATTCTGTCTCAGTTTTGTTCTTTGGAATTTATAGGACGCAATCTTCTGCAAGACAAACTTGAGTTGGGGTTGGCGGTTGCCACGTGTTTCTACCTTCTCTTCTCCCGATGTGTGTGGAGTAAGTGTTCAAGCTCTCAAGTCCCGACGGCTCCCTCCTTTGAAGAGAGACTGTGCATATAAACTATGTTCCGACGTTGGTGTTAGGTCAGAGTAACGTGCATTGGAACTTTGAAGTGGCAACTGGTGGTTGTCCTTTTATGGTCGAATGGATTCCAAACAAAGGATTCCTATATGCTCCTAAATTTGTAAGGTGGTTTTGTTGGATGCTCAAGCTTACGCTGTGTGAACCTTTTGCCAGTTAAAAAGTCCATAGATTCAATCAAAGATTTTTTAAGTCAAAGAAGTGCGAAGGCTGCTTAGAATACGTTATCAAGACGGTTCTCGTAAGTACGGACCGCAAGCAGTAGACCCCAAAGCATGGGATGGGTGCACGTTATGGAGCTCGTTGTGCGTGCATTTCTGCATTATTATGATGTGGATGTTGAGAGGAATATTCCTTCCTGCATGGGCTCGCTTGGGTTGGGTGTCTGCTACGGTAATGCTCTCATTTCATGTGAAAGAAGTTTGTAAGTACACCAGTTTTTCTAATCATAATATCTCCAGGCTTGATGTATTGAATTCATTCTGCATGCATCTCAATATTAACTAGGGATCTAATATTAGCTTTTATTAGAAGTTAATGCTGCATTAAATCGAATGATGGGCTTTTTCTCTCAATCATCGCAGTTCTGTAATTCCCCAGCTCTGTTGCGTAGAATCGCTATTTCTCAGAGGGTCCACTGTTCTTGAGAAGAATAATCTCTTGTTCTTTTTCTCTTTGCTCATGTTCCATATATTGTAATATTGTGAATAAGTATTTCTCTCCACAAATTAGATGAAACAAAACCCAACAGAGCCATCAGATTTCTTCAAGTAACACCAATTTAAACTGGAATAGCTTTTTGTTCTTACAAGATCCAGTTGTATAAGGATTACTTACGTACAATTTGCACAGAAATGATGGATTTCCTCTGCCAAAAGAAGTATAATAATAATCCATTACTACAACCTATTCTGATTTACAATTTTACAACTGAGATCTGTCAGTAAAAGGTTTCAGCTGTTCTTTCACCGGTGGTAGAACTTCTCCTCAACACACTAGGCTTAAGCTTCGATGGGGTAACCCAGCCAGTCTCTCTACTCCTATTGCATTCTTTTACTTTCCTACACTGGTTAGTCGTGTCAGTAAACAAAATGGGAGAGCCTCCATCCTGCAAATACCAAACCCTGTCATCCACAACACCATCTGCCTCATAGCTTGTAGCTTCAGAGGAATGATTTGAGTACAAAGAGGAGCTCAAGGAACCATCCAGGTCATTCGAGAATCTTAAACCGCCATTCCATCTATGGGGATCCAAGTCGCCAAATATGTACTCCGAGTACTCATCGGTGCTCGTAGAGTTCCTTGTGCTTTCGGTGCTGCAGGAAGCTTCGTCTGAGCAGCTGACGAGGGAAGAACTATCACTCGAAGAATCTGACTTGGGAACACAAAATATTCCATTGAGGAAATTATTATTAGGTTCGTAGCTGAATCGGTAACCGGTTGTCCAGTTGGGTTCATCTTGGTTTCTATGGTCGGCAGATGGTAAATCAGACATTGCAGTTACAGCATTAGAGCTTGCCTTCTCTCTGTCAGAACCAGAACAAAACACTTCCTTTGACCTGCTTCTCTTGCTCACTATTTGGTCTGGGGACAAGGTGGTACTTATCAAGCTTGGGGGATGTGGTGAGCATCTGATGGGAAAGAAAAGAGTTCAAGTTAGTAGACTCAATTATGGCTGAAAATAATATATGAAAAGCAATATCACGTAACACTTACCTAGCATAAAGAAGCATATATGCATTTTTTGATAAAACTGTTTCAAGTTCCACTGGTTTTACCTGCATTTGTCATTAACATGGGTTTCAGTATTAAAATCTTGGAAATGTAAATGTCAGGTGTGTGACATAGTTAATACTCAATTGAATTAACATGCAACAAAGGTGTATGGACGATTTCCTACAGCAAAAAAAAAAAAAAACACGTCAGAAAAAGAATCATACCGTGCTGTCATTGGTCTTGTACCATTTTCCTTGTCTATTCTTGACATAACACACATAGTGTCCAGAAAAAGAAGCATTCATGACATCCAAGTGAACCACCACTGCATAAAGCTTGTACATTGGAGATTTGTCATTGGATCCATGCATGTAAGGAGCTAAATCAAGGTACTCTGGAAAACGAACTGCCTTGTTGAGTTTGCCAAATTTTCCAGACTGCAGGGCATAGTTAAAAACATGTCAAAACAATGTCAATTGCAGTAGCAAAGAATTGTTTCTATATTGAATAAATTGGGGACCAAATTTGTTCAGCTGAGAGTTACCTGAAAGCGTTTTAAGGCGATCGTAAGGGTATTAGGAGCATCCACTATTGTCAACTTTTTTTTTGCACGCTCATATGATTTGCATCTGTCAGAGTGTCAAAATGAGATACAAGTACCTCATGGCAAAATAGGAATAGTCCACAATAATAAATGTGCAGGGAAGATAGGACAATATGTAGCAAAATAGCACATGAACATTTGTAAATAGGTTTGAGACCATGCACTGCATATGATGCACACACACAAAAAGATGAAATGGCTCCAGAAAAAAATTGTTAAGTTAGCTATCCTATGCAATGCACTTATGCCGAGTGATTTCCCATTAAAATATTTTCAATAATGATACCTACAGCACAAGGAGATTATCAAAATTGTCAATATCATCTTTGCTTCAAAATGTAAAAGATACAAGAGGGCTACGGGTTTGTGACTATTGGGAACCAACATCTTCCACATTATACATACCAGACATAATCGGAAAAAAATCAATGAGTGAAACAAACACACACTAGTACTCCTCTAAAGACATATTTATCAAAACATACGAAATCAAAACTGCAGATACACATGATATGTAGTTGGTATGAAGTATCTTGATGTTCTCAAGTTTTTACATAATAAGACTGCAGAAAGCAGAACTGCAAACTTCAGTTAAGATATGACGCAGGATTCATTTTGAAGAAGAAACTCCCATGAAATAGTCTAGAGTAGGACTCTTGGTATATCTTGAAATTCATAATGGAAATACTGTTGGCCTTCAGAATACATATTGATTTATGCACCAATAAGGTCCATAACACTTTCTCAAAGATCTACAACTTTTCTTTTGATAACATCAGTTCTTGTTCTAGTTAATTTTTTTCATCCACAGGTTTTCGTTTCATGTATATTTATAAAAATATGCAAGTTCAAAATCTTCCATAAGATAGATAACTTGATGAAATTTATTCCAAAATTATTGTGGGAGCCTATAATGCCAGCTTAGCTGCTCTTCCTTTGTCAGTGTTTGGCTAAATATTTGCTAGTCTTTTGCATACAGATGAAATGAGACTGAGAACAAAACAAACATAAATTAGTCATCTCTTCAAAGATAACCAATCTTATACAGCGAAACTGCTTGCCATATAAGCATCTCATGTTAATCAGACCTGCAAACTAACTTTACGAAATAAGAGAAGGGGTGGCCACCTACATTCATTTTAGGCACTGACAAGATTCTTGGGAGCATAGCATCCCTCTCTTGCTTCACTCATTATCATATTTATAATTCATTGAGGGCTATAAATAGTATCTGCAGATGATTGAAGATTATTTTAGCGCTCTGATTCTCTACTCACTGATGGTTTCCTCTGTAGCTGCCTTCTCTCCTGTTTTCTTATTTTGTTTCATAAGTCTGCAAAATCCAACATCAGTTGTCATTTGTTGCCCAAATATTAAAGATGCTAAGAGGATTGGCGTTATCCAAACTTAACACCAATTTATGTGCATAATGCTCTAAACAGCTAGCTTTATCTTTTTGAGTTCCTTTTATCTAAAATGTCATCCTGTTCTGAATTCTGAATTATATCTTCACTAGCACCATAGTTATCCATGGAAAGCTCATGTTTTAGATGGCCACCAACCACCCAAGGGTGGCAATCACATTCATAGAACATGATGTCTTGCAAAAGTAAATCAAATTTTCATCATTTCTGCTATTCACAATATCAATGCCTCTGGCAGATGGTAATAGCCACATACTTTTACTTTGTAAAGTCAAGAATGCTTTGGATGCTAAATTGTATGGCAAAATAGTGCCAAATAATGTACCAGAATGTTAATGTTTCCCTAAAGCCGTATGACGCCTTGAATCATCAAGGAACTGCATTATAGAAAAAAAACATGGTACAGGAAAAAATAGTTCAAAGTTCAAACCCTTGACTAAGATCGAAAAGAAAGTAACACCTCAAAATTTATATATCAGTAATTTGGGTTTATTGACAAATTGGCTCTTGACAGGTAAACATGAATCAGACAATCCATCATTTTTCTAGAAGATGGGACAACAAAAGTTCAACATAGCGGATCTGTTTGTGCACTGGACAGTGAATCGTCTAATGCTTCAACATGAATCATTAAATTAATGAGGGCTTCGATGACCAACAAGCATATCATCTTACTGGCTGCAATAGAAAATGGTTCTGAAGACTCACCTAAGGCAATGGTATTTGTTCTCTCCATCCAAAATCTCAGTAGTTGTAAATCGTCGCAGTGCTTCTTCAAGGGTTCCAACATGACCTTCTATTTCTACTGTAAGATCCATCATACGCTCATATCTCTCAGATCTGCTGTGGCACTTCATACATTTTATCTAAATTTTCCAAAAATTTTGAGTTAGCATTAACCATTTTCAGAACAATGACTCAAAATAGTTTATCGTAATAAGATAATAAAATAATTTTAAAAAGATCAATTAAACAACAAAGGCAAGACCTTTGACTGAAGATAACCACCAAAGGTCAGTTGTATAAGAGTAGTTTCTTCAGCCCAACGATGATCAACTGCATGAGCCCCAGCTTCCTTAAGGCAAACAGATTGCATTGCATCAATGGCATATCTGTCAAAGAAAAGCGAAAATCAAATGCCTTTAAAAGTCAATAGTCAATTATTTCCACCATCAGCACATAAATCTTACAGACTTGATCAGTCAACAATGCACCAATCAATGATTACATCCTTAAACAACGTATGAGGATCCTAAACTTTCTAGATTGGAGTAACTTGGGTAAGTCTCTTGATACATCAGATAATCTACAATGCCAAACCTTTTCAATGTGACAAACAGAGAACTAGTTGAAGTCATCATTAGGGGTATGAATGCAAAAGTATCTTCATTTGAATTTCATCATCTAGCTATTTGGAGCACCATTCATGCAAAAAAAGACTAACAAATTCCACAGATAAGTTTTTTAGTCAATATGAGCAATGTTCATGATAGCTACATTCACAATACTAAAATCATAGACCAAAACTAGGAAAAGGAGAGGTAATCCAGCAAAGGCGCATGTGAGTATGCTGTGTTGTGCAATATATGCATAAACAAAGTCAATAGACAAACTTGAACAAGCAAAGAAGTACACTATCTAATATCAAAGGTTGTTTAGTTAGTATACGAGAATGTGATGATTGTCTCAGCAGCTCACATGGCCAGAATAGTGGATCTTGTACTTGATAACAGTATTCTGTAGCAAGCACTCTATACAGCTAGTACAATTTTTTTCTCTCTAAAAATGAAGCTGCCTTTTACGCAGTTATATCCTGATAAAAAAAAAACCAAGTGTTGTGACTACTGGTTAGCCACTAGTTGAAAATTATCATAAGAGCAGGACATATAAACAACCCCCGGACAGACATAAGTACTTCAATGGATGAATGATAGATATTACATGCTATCTAGCTATAGGTATAAGAGCATTTTTCATCTGACTGAGAGACATGTTCTCCAGCTCCATGATCCTAAAACTTAACATTACCAAACTCCTTATAAGTACTACAACTAACTAATGGGACCTACTTAGACACAACCTGTTATGAAACTCTACTAAGAAAATTGCTCTAGAACTCAGATGGGCTAACAAATCTCAGTAAAGCATAGACATGGGCTAGGTATTCCATCTAACTTTAATTGTACAACTACAAAAAGCAATAAAACTACTATCTTAGCAAAGGCATCTTATAAGATTGTCTAATTAGAATTCATTTCATATCACTATAAAGTACTTGTATCACCTTAAAAACTCATGGGCATCTTCTTCTCTTCCATGACCAAGATGACTTCCAATTTCATGCATGTGGGAAAGTATGCCAGCAGGTGATAAGGGGGATTGTCCTAGTTTTGCCTTCATAAGAAGATTTTCTAGTTCACATGTGAAACACCATTCTCTCTTCAGGCCTGTTATGAAAAGTTTTGAAACACATATAAGAGACACATTCTTTTAATTGACAAAAGCAAAGAGAATGGGAATGTTCAGCGGAGGAAACATGCATATTTTTGAATGAAGCCCTTGAAGAAGATAAGCAGTCAATGGCGGAGTAAATGCCAAACACTGGAGCACAGCATTTGCGTAACAGCTGCAGAAAAAAAATAAAAACATGTGCATTAATGAAAGGTTCCTCAGAGACGGTAGCAACAATCCACAACAACTTGATTGGCTTCATATTTTCATTAGTGTTTTCAAAAAGAATTCATGTTTCAGCATTATTCTCGATAGTAAATTTGGTGGAATTAATTTATAGTTTACCAAAATAGAGTAAAACTCTTGGCATAGCATAAAAGTTCCAATGCTATGTAGTTTGTAATGACAACAAATCATATGACCAACAAAAAATGTAAACTACGTTATTTATATTATGGGAAAAAAGTATATTTAAGTGGAAAACTAAAAGCACAAAGCTTGACCAGATGCTTAAAAAGAATGTAAGATTAAAAAAAAAGGTCATCAAACTCAAAGAGTAATAGCAAAATGAGCAAGCAAATGAAATTAATGAGCAATAGTGGATAATTAGAATCTCATGCTTATGACATAAGAAATATGATTGTTAACTAGTATGGAAAAGAAATACAGAGAACAATCAAGAGAACCATATTGGCCAAGGATATCTCATGCAAAGATGGCACAAATATTCTAAACTTCATAAGACACATAACTTCAAGCTTATGAACTGAACAGAAAATTTTCAGGTATCAAGGTACGTTCTAACAAATCATTTACCTATTGTGGCAGTTTATTAAACCACTAGGACGTAACACCACTTTGTCAAAGTTGTAAAGCTTGACAAAGTAATCATACGGAAAGAGCATCTGAAAAAGCAG
The DNA here is from genome assembly GCA_029747655.1 of Ensete ventricosum. Taxonomy (NCBI): domain Eukaryota; kingdom Viridiplantae; phylum Streptophyta; class Magnoliopsida; order Zingiberales; family Musaceae; genus Ensete; species Ensete ventricosum. The sequence goes on along the minus strand of JAQQAF010000002.1, from coordinate 32,376,109 downwards.
GAAGAACCATGTATTAACAATACCCAATAAGGAAAAAGTGATGGTATAACTTGGGAGTATCAAAATAAGAAGCTAAATAATTCAAACCTTAATTTTTTTGGAAAAATCATATCCAGAACTAGATCTATGCTGCCTTGAGACTTTTGAAAGCTTTAGCTGCTGAACAACTCTTTGTATAGATGTTTTTATGTCACTGGAATGGGAACCTGCATTTTGGTACAATCTCATGGGAGCTTTAGGAGCATTCTCTTCTTTTTTAGAGGCATCATTTGACATCGAATTGCCCACAAGAGATTCTTGATCAGCAGTAGCAGATGACAAAGACATCAGACTTTTAGACTGCACTATCTGTACACCATAACTTCTTAAACTATCAAGATGCTCCGATTCAGTGATAGAAGCTGATGAGCTTGTGCAGTCAATTGCTCCTAACATAGAAGTTCTTGAAGAAAGTATTTCATTTCTGGACTTTGTTTGAGAGTGTATAGTCTCATCAGAAAGGTTGGAGGACTGCAAATGGGGTCTCACATCTGAGCGATTGTGTTGGATTTCTTGGTAAACTTCAAATTCTGTTGATTCAACAGTCCTAGTGCTTTGAGACACACTGGGTCCAAAAGTTCCATTCTCACATTCACTGCCATCTTTAGAGGATTTAATATTTGAGCAACTTTCAGAACCAATGAGGTTTGAACCACGACTACACTCAACCTCTCCAGATGCAAAGGAGGATGCTCTCTGATCAACTTTTGTACCTAATTTCTTAACAGAAACATCAGAAGAAGAATGTTCTCTGATTCCAGTTTTGTGAAGTAAACTAGGGTAAGCTGTAGAAGAAGAGTCAACAAATGATCCAACAGGGACAGAGAACATTGAGCAACATGAGGATGAAGAGTTAGAGGAAGAATCAGAAGTGCTTTCTGTTCCTGATGAGTCAATAAATTCATCATCACTGAAAGCTTCAGATGAATAACTTGATTCAGATGATAGTTTCTTGGAGAATGACATGACAGCCTCCTGTGAAGTTCCTCCAGTAACCAGACTGCCATTGCATGTTTTGGATCTTTCAGCTGTTAGCTCCTTCAGTCTTGTAACACCATCTTGACCATCATAATGATCATCAACAGGAGGATAACAACAAATGTTCTTGTGTCCTTCTCTCCAATGGATTATCTGGCATTTCCTTGAGCTGCAATTTCCATGCAGAAACAAGTAAATGCTGAGTACTGAATGAACTAAATCAGAAGTTAGATGCAGCATTCGTAACAGCTATAACTATGTGGATATATGCTTTAAAATGACAGAAGTGGAGTACTCATCAATTGTACAAGTACAACAATAAATACCATAAAGAATATCTTGAAAAGGCCAAATAAAAACTTTCCAGATGATCATGTATAGTTTAACAAAAATTCAAAATCTGCATGATCTAAATAGTACTATAAACCTGTGAAATAAGGAAACATGAAATTGTATCCTTATTTCCTTACCAACTTATTTCAGAATATTTTCTGTACTTCCTCTTCTATAATAATCATGGTAACTGGCGGATAAAAGTTGATGCAAAAAAAAAGCTCTATTCCTAATTGCACAGCACACATTTTGGACCTGTTACCCTAACAAATCGGCAAACATACCACATCTGATGGAACACAGTTTGCCTCATTGTGTTCCTTGTGCACCTAACTCAGCGAGAGATACCCACATATGTAGGAGAATCAATAAAAATCCACAGCACAAAAAGACTAGTGGATGTGGCAAGCCATTGCAGAAGCATCATCACGTGGGCAGAGTTTCTGGAAGTACACCTTCATGAGAATAAGTTCCTAGCAATGAATTTGCACACGGCCAGTGTCCTGGCTTATGGTATCTAGGAAGAAGACACAAGTACTGTGTGGAATTTGCAAAAGAAAGTGGTTGAAGTGTATCTTCTTTTACGTATTAAAAACAATCATTTTCTCCCATCCTATTTTTATTCATCAGCGTCACAATAAATAGGGTTTATACTTCTACGTTTCTTGTGTTATTGATGAGGAAAAGATCCACATAAAGATGATCAATTCCCACATCTTCTATCCTCAATTACCAGAAGAAATCAGAGTTGATAAGGTCATTTAGTCCCACATTGATTGAGGAGTAAGGGGAACCAAGGGCTCATAAGTCCGTAGGGTCTCCCTTACCCTCATAGGCGCCTTTTAGAGTTGACGAGCTCTGATAGGGCAAAAATATGTGGGTACACCCATCGCCCAAAGCAAACAACCTTGCAAGCCTACGGGCCGCACTAATGGCTGCCCGACCAAATGATCCCTTGTCAGAATGGTGTTAGAAGGAGAACCCGAGTCATGCACCTCAATCGAGCAATTCTCCAGAGTACATTGGTTGAGGAGCTTGGGAACCAAGAGTTTATAAGGGTCTCCCTTTCCCACTGAGGCACCTTTTGAAGCTCACGAGCTCCGAAAGGGTAAAACCATATCAGAACAACTAATCATAGTGCAATATACTTCCAATTTAAACAGTCGCAGCACTTCATTTCTCTAGAGACTAATTACATTTCTATAGGGTAAAATATTCATATTCATGCATTAAGATTACCTGAGATCGACAGGCCATATAGCTCAAGACCGAAATCAGAACCCTAATTCTACCCAATTACCCAGAATCAAACCTCAAAGGAGGTAAAATTCATCAAAAATTTCTACAAGATACCGACAATTTCCAGAAGTCGTAAAGTCGAAGACCACATACCAGTATCTCACGGCTTTGCACCGGGAACACCTCGTGGTGGTAGGGCTGCGGCACACGGCACACACCGCCATCTTCGGCCCCGCACCGCCTACGACTGGGAGGGGAACCTGGCACCCGAGCCACAAGGCCTCCTCCTCCTCCTCCGCCCGCGCGGCCTCATCCGCCGCGAGGAGCGCGAGACGCATGACCTCTGCCCGCCTCGCCGCAGCCCGCCTCCACCTCCGCCGGGCCAGCAGCGCGAGGAGCGGACCGAGGACAAGCGCCGCCAGGGCAAACCCTAGGGGGGGCATCCTGCCCCCACGCCACCGCCCGTCGTCCGGTGCTCACCCGCCGGTGCGCGCATAGATCCCCGGTGCGAGCACACGGGATCGTCCCCAATCCTTCCTCTCACACGCTGCTCCCGATTCGACGCCGCCTCCTTGCGATGCTGACGCCAAGAACGAGACCAAAATGCTCGCGAGCGCTCGCTCGAGGCCGTGACCGGACCGGACCGCCCCCACTCTTCCTTCACACGCTCCTCCCAATCCAACGCCGCCCCTACGCGTTGATGACGCCGATGATGAGCTGAAGATGCTCTCGCTCGTTCGCTCGTGGCCGCAGAGGAAGAAGCCAATGAGTGAAGCCACGAGACCAATAAACAAAAGTAAAGTTGTACTACAAACAGTCCCACAATAATAGTTTCGGGAAGAAACGGGTGATGATGGAAAGCCGGTCAGTTCGCGATCGAGTCAACTTGATGATTGGCTAATATTGCTTGGAATCTATTCTGCATACTGCCGCACCAAATTTTTATTGTTTATTATTATTATTATGACTTGTATACTGGCAGTTCCGCTTCAATTTGCATTCTGTGGTGGGTTTAGCTCGCTCGTACATCGACTCTTATTATACTTTCGTGTCAAGCTTGATATCATAGATGACATGACTTTACGTGAAAGTTACAAATATCATAAATGTTAGTCTTCTGAAGGTTATTTATTTTTGGGATCAGTCCTCGATTTTAAATTGAAGATAATTAAACCTAATAAATTTTAAAAAAATGGTTTAAGTATATAAAACTTTTATGAAATAAATATAATAATATTGGATTATTATACTCATAAATAAAAATATTATAGTGAGTTTGAGTTATAGTATTAAAAAACATCATCATAAATTTAGTTGACACCAAAGTGAAATCAGCTTCGTCAAACTTTAGCTTCGTGCCGTGGACATAAAGAAAAAAATAATTAGAAAGATAAATACATAGATAAAATATCATCATTGTCCAACGATTATGCATAAGAGATTTGGAAAAATATACAACGATCTAGTGATTGATTATCTAGTATTTTCATCGAATAGAAAGGGGGAAAGGATCAATCAATAAAAATGAAAAAAAAAAAAAAAGGAGGAGTTCGATGATAACTGAGATGATGATAGTTGAGTATTCCAAATAAACACTTCGTCGGTACCCGAAGGCTTGCATGCGTGCCATTATTGAGACTTGAAATTGGTTGGATCAAATAATTGATGGGGATTAGATGAAAGAGGACAATATTTTTATCTTTTGCATGCTTGTCACCGTCATGTGTGTTTTTAGTATTGACTTATTGCTTAGGTTATATCTCCATAGGAAATCTTTACGTTCCAACCCAACTACTTTAGTGGAACCCCATTTGAATTTGGCATATGCTTTTTAGTGATCAACACTGCCTTTAAATACTCGATAGGTGTTGAGCCTAGTACTACCGGTGATCATGCATTATATAACTACATCCTATGTCACAAGACCACATGTAACTAGGCAACCCCAATGAGCATTTCGAAGAGAAGATCCCAATTGCTCTTCATGCTCTCGAGCTCAAGGGTCAACTCTCATTCCCTCCCCCCACCATCCCCCGACGAAGAAGGGAATACGTCAACTCCATCTTACTCACCAAGTCCAAACCTTGGGATGATGCAGACCATCATTCTCCTAATCCCCTATGATACCGAAAAGAAAGAAAGAGGAATACAATTTGAAAAGAAACGAGAAAACCTAAAAGCCGAGTTGTAGGAAACCAACAAACTCATAACATAACTTGTACAAAATAGATAAAGATAGTTCACCACCAAATTTAAAATCGCAAGAGAATACAGAAAATTCACCACCTCAAAAAAATTAAACAAGTATATAGAACTAAATCAAAAGACTCACCACTCAATAACGCATCCAAGAGATATAGAATTTTAGAGACTCTAAAGAGTTTCTGCAAATACAATCAGCTATCTAAAAGTTCTTTTCAACCCTAGAATATCAAAATAAGTACTAGTGCATGAAACATCCCTTCATGCATAGGGAACTATGACATTAAGTGCTTCACATATGCCAACTAACCCATTTATGCATTCCTTGGTCATGAAGAAAGATATCTTGAAACAGTTTTAACTTTGTCCAAAGAATATACTCATGAGCTATCATTTTGAGTGGGCTGGGTTAAAAATTCTGCAAAATTAGTCATTCCCGTGTCAATCTCCCCTGGTTGAAAAAGACTTGTCCTCGAGTCTTCATTTGTTTGATTACCATAATAAGGACTTAAATCAGCCATATTAAATGTTGATGATTCCCCATATTCTTTAGGTAGGTCAATCTCATAAGCATTCTCTCCAATTTTTTTAAGCACTTTGAATGGACCATCGGCCTTTGGTTTCAACTTTCCAAATTTGCTTGGTGGAAACCTCTCCTTCCTTAGATGAATCCAAACCAGATCACCTGCATTAAACCTCATATGCTTTCTATGTTTGTTAGCTGCTTACATGTACCTTTCATTTTGCTTCTCAATGGTTGTTTTAACATCGTCATGCAGCTTCTTTATTTGTTTTAGCCTTCTCATCAGCATCTCCACTAAATTGCTTAGTTACAGAATGAGGGGGCTAAGTCCAAAGGACCAACAAGATTAGCACCATAAACAACCTCAAAAGGACTCTTACCAATGGTATGATGCATGGAACGATTGTAAGCAAACTCATTTTATGAAAGAATGAAATCTCATTGCTTAATGTTCATGCCAACATAGCTTCTAAGCAAGTTTCTCAAGCTTCTATTTGTTACCTTTATTTGCCCATCGGTTTATGGATGATGAGAGCTACTGAAATTCAAAGACATACCCAGTTTCCTCCATAGAGTCCTCCAAAAATAGTTAATAAATTTTGAATCTCGATTAGACACCATAGTTCTTGGAATGTCATGTAATATAACGATCTCCTTGAAGTACAAACCAACAATATGAGATGCATCATTTGATTTATTGCAGGAAATAAAATGAGACATCTTTGAGAATCTATCAATAACAACCATGATAGAATCTTTGTTCCTTTGAGTTCTCAGTAGTCCCAAGATATAATCAAGACTCACATCCTCCCATGGAGCATTAGGCATCGACAATGGAGTGTACAAACCTAAATTTGGCCTCTTGTTTTTGCCAAGTGACATACTCTGCATCGCTTCACAAATCTCTCCACATCTCTGAACATCTTATGCCAATAGAAATTTGATTGAATAAGAGCTAGATTTTTATCCCTACCAAAGTGTCCTCCTCCTAAAGCACCACCATAAGCTTCAGCTAGAATTACATGTCTCAAAGAACAAGATGGAACACATAAGGTATTAACTCGAAAAAGAAATCCATCAAAGATAGTAAATTACTAAAAAGAATCTGATTGTAATTCTACCATATTGAGCTAAAATCCACATCATTCTGATAGAGATCTTTGAATGTCTCAAATCCAACTACTTTAACTCTCATGGCTGATAATAAATAATATTTTCTGCTTAATGCATCAGCAACTACATTTTGAACACCAGATTTATGCTTGATTGTGAAGTTATAAGATTGCAGGAACTCCACCCAAACTGCATGCCTCTTGTTTAGCTTGTATTGGTGATTAATAAACTTCAATGCCTCATGATCAGAATATAAAACAAATGGTTGGGCAAGAAGATATTGACTCCAATGAGATAAAGCTCGATAAATGGCATAGAACTCATTATCGTAGGTTAAATATTTCCTCCTTGTATCATTTAGCTTCTCACTAAAAATAGCATTAATTCTCACATTGGAGGCATCACATTCAACCTCAAACACTTTGCCAAAATAGTAGCTTCGGTCACCTTTCTTTTTAATAGCTCAAAAGCTTTATAAGCCTCGTTAGTCCACTTGAATTTATCACCTTTCAGGCATTCGGTGATTGGAGCAACAATCGAGCTGAAACCCTTGATAAATCTTCTGTAAAAGGAAGTTAAACCATGGAAACTCCTTGCATCATGCAATGAAGTCGGTGTTGGCCAATTAAGAATAACTTCTATCTTATTTTGATCCATCATGATTTCACCTTTTGAAACAACATATCCAAGAAACACCATATTATGAGTAAAAAAAGTCACACTTCTTCATATTAGCATAAAGCTTTTGCTGCCTCAAGATAAGAAAAATCTTCTTAAGATGATTCATATGTTCTTCCTCACTTTTGCTATACACCAATATGTCATCAAAATAAACCACAACAAAAGTTCTAATGCATGCCTTAAGTATATGATTCATAAATCTCATAAAAGTATTAGGAACATTAGATAACCCAAATGACAGAACCAACCATTCATACAAGCCTTCTCTAGTTTTAAATACTATTTTTCACTCATCTCCAAGCCTCATTCTTATTTGGTGATAGCCACCCCTCAAGTCAAATTTAGAAAAAAATAGAAGCACAATATAATTGATCAAGTAAATCATATAACTTTGGAATGGGAAAACGATAATCAATAGTAATTTTGTTGATGACACGACTATCCACACATATTCTCCAAGAACCATCTTTCTTAGGCACCAACAAGGTTGGAACAGCACAAGGACTCATACTTTCCAGAATCAATCCCTTTTTCACCAACTCATCTACTTGTCTTTAAAGTTCTTCATGCTTCTTGGGACTCATTATATAAGCTACCTTGTTAGATAAGACAGCCCCCGGAATAAGATCAATATGATGTTGGATGTCTCTTAATGGTGGAAGACCATATGGAATCTCTTCTAGTATAATGTCTTGAAACTCCTCCAGTTTTGGTTTCATATTTGTCAGTGGCTCCTTGTGATGTTCATTCTCTTCTACAACTACTAGAGCCAAAATATCACTACCCCTTTCTAATTCACCTTTGCATTTACCATAGGACATAAAAGTACTAACTTCCTTCTTAGATGCATTGATTTTATAAGGCTATAATGGAGATAAAATAATCTTATTTTCATTCACCTTAAAAAAAAATATTCATAGCCATCATACAATACGCTCCTATCATAATGCCAAGGTCTGCCTAATAATAAATGACAATAATCCATAGAGCAACATTACACCATACTTCATCTTTGTAATACTTGTCAATAGAAAATGGAACTAAACATATTTTAGTTACTTTGATGTCATTTTTCTTTTACAACCAGCATAATTAGTAAGGATGCGGATGAGGGATTGTATCCAACTTTAGCTTCTGCACCATCTTGAAAGATACTACATTCTCAAAGCTGCCACTATCAATGATCACCAAGCGCACCTTGTCATTAGAGGTACATTTAGTATAAAACACATTCTTTCTCACCTAACTTTCATCCTCAACCACATAAGATACTTGTAAGCTACGTTGTAACATAATAGATAAATCACAATCAGCATAAGTAACATCTTCCTCATCATCATCATATTTTTGTTCGTCATTGGCTTTATTTCCTTCTTCGTCACTATGTTCTTCAACTAATGTAACAATCCTCCTATTTGGACAGTCTGAAGCAATATGCCCAAAACCATGACACTTGAAGCATTTTCGGTCATTAGGTGTAGAAGACTTAGGTGGTAGTTTGCTGCTTATTGATCCTTCACACTTCTCTTGCCCCTTTGGTACTTACTACTTTGCTTTGGGGAGTAGGCTTATAATTTTCTCCTCTCTTATAACTATCTTTCACCCCATATCGAGAACCCTTTTCAAACTTTTGTTATTTCTCTACTTTTAAAGACACCTTACTCACATCATTTAAAGACCAATACGGTTGGAGTTAAACCACTTTGGTAATCTCATATTTCAGACCTCCAACGTATCTTGCAATGGTCTATTCTTCTGGTTCCATAAGCTCTCCTTTTAACATAAGATTGTCGAACCCTGCTGTATACTCCTCCACACTAAGATTTTTTTTGCTTAAAATCATGTATTTTCATAAAAATTTCTTATTTATAGTTGTTATGTAAGTATTTTTTTTTTCAACTCCCTTTTAATTTTCTCTCATGTTATAATTTTACTCTTAACCTCATATTCTCTTTACTTCTTTAGATTTTTCCACCAAAAAGATGCATTTCTTCTGAGTTTTAGTATCACGAGCTTTACCTTCTTTTATTCTGGTGGTTTATGAAAATCAAATATTTTTTTCACCGTATTATGCCAATCAATAAAGTCATCAACATTATTTTCCCTTCAAGCTCTGAAATATCCAACCTTATGTTGTATTTGTTATGCCATTCATCTCGGTCTTTACGTCTTATCTGAAATCTTCAAAACTCCCTTATGTAAGATGTGAATCATCATCATAATCAATCATTTGGCCGATATTTTCATGTTGATTATTTTTGTTCCGAAGTTCTTCAATAATTTCATTTTTTTTCTTGTAGACTATGTAACAAACTTTGTAGCTGCAACTTTAAGGATTCAATGTCATCTTCATGGCCACTACCTTCACCAATGGTATCTTTTCCATTCCGCCTTGCCATGATCTCTAGCCTTAAGCTCTGATACCAAACTAATACCGGGAAGGGAGAAAGAGGAATCGAATTCAGAAAGAAATGAGAAAACCCGAAAGTCAAGTTGTAGGAAACTAACAAACTTAGAACAGAACTTACACAAAACATATAAAGATAGCTCACCACCAAGTTTAAAATCATAAGAGGATACAAAAAATTCACCACCTCAAGGAAATTAAACAAGTATATAGAATTAAATTAAAAGACTCACCACTTAAGGATGCATCCAAGAGATATAGAATTTTAGAGACTCCAAAGAGCTTCTACAAATATAATCAGCAATCCAAAAGTTCTTTTCAACCCTAGAATATCAAAATAAGTACTAGTGAATGAAACATCCTTCATGCATAGGGAACTATGAAATTAAGTGCTTCACATATGTCAACTAACCCCTTTATGCATTCCTTGGTCATAAAGAAAGACATCTTGAAATAGTTTTAACTTTGTCCAAGGAATATGCTCATGAGCTGTCATTTTGAGTGGGCTGGGTTAAAAATTCTAAAAAATTACACACTCCCGTATCATCCTAGCTGGCTCAGCATATGGTGCTCCCCTAGGAAAACGCCCCCGATGGCCTAGTCTAACCTCTTCGCCACACCACTGGATCCGCCCTTGGCCGCGCAACAGCTCAGGACCGGGGACCCCCACCAGCAGACCGAGGAGCGCTCGGGAGCACCGATGGCGGTGGCAGAACATCACGCCCCTGATTCTTGACTCGCCACTCTAAACTGTCCCAAACCTGACACCTTGTCATCAGACTCGGCCGACTCCCTCAAGGCGCAACTATGTTTGGTTACTCGGCACCTATACAAGGTTCAAAGGGAGTTCATCAAATTAAAGGAGGACCTCGGGGAAGGCACCTCGATAGGATCCCCCTTTGTTCAAGAAGTTCAGGACAAGCCTATTTTCCTCAACTTCTGTCTCCCGATGTTGGAGGCTTATGACAGTAGTTCGGACTCGACGGAACATGTCGCAACGTTCCGAGCCCAAATGGCCCCTATAGCACCTCCGATGCCCTGATGTGTCAAGCGTTTCTTACCACTCTCCGAGGCCCAGCTTGAATATGTTACAATCGGCTGAGGCCATCCTCGGTCTCGTCTTTTGATCAGTTCATGAGCGAATTTAAGCTGAACTTCTTAGCTAGCCCATGGCCAAAGCTGTCGGTAGCCTTGCTTCTCGAATTGAGTCAGGAGGACGACGAACCACTCTCCCAGTTTGTCGTTTGTTTTGCTACCGAGATTTGAGGGGTGTCAGATGCCCACCCCTTGTTAATCATGCAAGCACTCTTGATGGGTCTACAACCATCCAGATTCTTCTAGTCGTTGGCTGAAAGTATCGGTTACAAGTTCCTTGTAAGCTAATCACGTGAGTGATGACACGTGTGACACGCTGCACGATATTTTTTACTTATGATTATTATTGGCTCACATTATATTATTTGTTGCATACATATATTATGATGTCCTTGGTTCTGTGTAATAGGAATTGGATCGTGATGAGATCACGATAATGAGATCGATTCACCTTTAAATATAGATCCTAAATAATCCCGGTCATATGTTACTCGAAAGAGATATCAAGATAACCAGACAGACTGGTGTACTGTATACCCGTCCATATGATGGAGGCGACTAGTTTCATAGCCACTTATGTGGAGACACTAAGGATACAATACAGGTGCTCATTGGAAAATGAGTTCACTCATTGATCCACTTATGAAATGTTGTATGGTTAATGATACCTAATATGAGATAGTGATTCCATAATCTCAATTGTATATCTGGTCCTTAGACTTGAGACATCGAGGATGTCTTCTTTGAGTACTCCTTTCTTTGACACTAGACTTACAGATTTGAAAAGTTTCAGATCTGGTACAACTAGTTATCGGGATTGATAGCCAACCTTATTAAGGTAATTGAGTGTCAATAAAAGATTATCCATTCTCGGTATCACGAGAGGAATATCTCATGTGTGCTTGCTCAGACAAATCCCTAGCTAGGGTCATTTGGATTGAGAGAGAAGGAGTTCTCCGGGAGAATTCGATTAGAGTGAGACTTAGATGGATTTCATATTTGGCCTGACAGTACCATGTCCAATATACAGTATCTGAGATATTAGTTAGATGAGGAACTATAGATATACGATAATTATAGACAGATAAGTCCAATAGATTTGATCCCCCTATACCATTTGGGGACTATGGCGCAGTGGCATAATACGTCCATAGTTGATGAGTCGATTGAATTATTATGGGGATAATAATTCACTATATTAGAAGGAGTTTTGATAGGAGTGACTCACGACCAGCTTGGTATCAAGCATAAAGGGTCACACACATATGGTTGATGTTTTAGTGAATAAAGGATTGGATAGATATTCAATTAGCCTCTATTCTCATTAGATGAGACCCTAAACTGATGTGCTCCTTTCATGAGATCGAATTAGAGGCCAAAGAGGATTGTTGGATAGAGATTCAATAATGTAAGGTTAATGGGTAATTAGATAGAGATCCAATACCCACTAAGGCAGGGCCCTTAGGATTTTTTGTGGCTCTCTATAAATAAGAGGGGAGACATAGATAATAGGCTGCATCCTTAGTTGTCACATCCTATTCTCCTCCCTTCCTCTACGCAAGAGTTATGAGACTTGGGATTGTGATTGGAGGAATATCGCTATAGCAATCTATCGTGTGGATACCGCTAGAGAGGAGGACGCTTGACCTCCTTCATCCTCTCCATGTGGATCTGGAAAAATATGGATATTTGATCTCCCTGGGTAAACGATCTCTTACACGATGCGATTTTTCGGTTTTGTGGCTTTCTCGCGACCCAATATTTTGCACGATGATTTGATCTGCATGGAAACCTATTTTGTTTTGATCTTTCGATGTGCATGTAATGCTCCCACTTGGTTTCTCAATAGAAAAGCTAACAACAATAGTTCCAATATGCTCCAATGTACGAACTAATACATCGCCACTAAAGTGTTGGTTATAGGGAAATGGGAACACCACAAAAGGCCCCACATGGAGCAATCCCAAGGACATTCCTCGAGACCACCGAGGAGGAAAATTGATCGACCTAAACCATCCTTGTCAAGGCCCCATCTGATGCCTCTAAATTCATCTCGGCTGAAAATCTTTCTCCAGATCAAGGAGAGATGCCTCCTCAAGGTGCCCAACCCAATGTAGACTCCATATGAGCACCGAGACCAATTAAAATATTATCGATTCCACTGAGACCATGACCATGACACCGAGGAGTGCCATGATTTAAAAAATCAAATAGAAGAACTCATCCGCAAAGGACATCTCGGGCGCTACATCAAAAGGCAGTGTGAACCCTTCCCTCGCCCTCAAGGCCAAGTAGAAAAGTATATTAATATTATTTTTAGCAGCTCAGCTTCTGGAGGGGATAGCTCTTTGAGATGAAAAGCTTATGCTCAAGCCGTAGTGAAAAAATGTCCCAAGCAAAAGGATGAACTCGAAATCACCTTCCGATCAGGAGAAGTGGAGTCCCCTAACCATGATGATGCTTTAGTGATCTCGGTTATAATGGTGGACACCGGAAGCTTGATGATATCTTATACTTCGATGCCTTCTAGAAACTCGGTCTGGCCAAGGACCTTACTCCTATGACTTCAAATCTTACCAGGTTCATTGGGGACGCCATCTACCCTCTCAAAACCACCACCCTACCAGTCACCATCGGAGAAGAACCGACATCTAAGACTATGATGGTCACATTCATGGTAGTCGAGTTCCCCTCAGCATACAAAGCCATCCTCGGCTACCTGACTCTCAATAAGTTAAGAGCGATCATCTCCACTTACCATCATACAATGAAGTTTACAACTCGAGCGGGGGTCGGGGAAGTAAGAAGTGATCAACAAGAATCTAGACAGTGCTACCTGATGGCAACCACCTTGCCTAAGAAGTTACTGATCCCCGAGAAACAACTAAAGCTTCACTCTGACCAAGCACACCAAATAAACGTTAGAAGCCCCTCTCGACAAAGCTTGGCCAGACAAGGCCGTAAAGATCAGGTTTGCACTTTCAGAGAATGAACAGATCCAGCTTGTCGACTTCCTAAGATAGAACGCTGATATTTTTGTCTAGTCCCAAAAGACATGTCGGGGATTGATCCCAAGGTCGTACAACATCACCTGAATATCTCTCCCGAGGCATGTCCCATAAATCACAAGCCTCAGAAATTCTCACCCTATCGACAGAGGGCAGTCAACAATGAAGTCGACCGACTGATGAAAGCAAGGTTCATAGCTGAGGTCAGATACCTCGGTAGCTGTCTAATATAGCACTTGTTATAAAATCTAATGGAAGTTGGAGAATATATGTTGACTACACCGATCTAAACCGAGCTTGCCCAAAGGATTGCTACCCCCTCCCGAGGATCGATCAGTTGATAGATGCAACCTCGGGATACGAGCTACTCATGTTCATGGATACTTTCTCAGGCTACAACCGAATCCGAATGGCCCCCACAGATCAAGAGTATAGCGTCTTTGTCACCGACCAAGGAATCTAATATTACAAGGTCAAGTCTTTTGGTTTAAAAAATGTCAGAGCAACATACCAAAGGATGGTCAACCATATGTTCAAGCACTAGATCAAGAGGGATATGGAAGTGTACGATGACAACATGATTATCAAGAGCAATCTCGGCGGCACTCATCTAGTTAACCTAGATGAGACATTCTAGACACTTAGGAAGATCAAAATGTATATCAACCCCGCCAAGTGCGTCTTCAGAGTGGGCTCTGGCAAATTTCTCGGTTTCATCATTCACCAAAGGGAAATCGACATGAACCTCGAAAAGGTCCGAGCCATAACCAAGATGCAACCACCACAATCAGTAAAAAAAGTTCAGCGCCTCACAGGAAGGCTTGCCGCTCTCAACCGATTCAGGAGACAAGTGTCTCCCTTTCTTCCAAGCCTTGAAGCACACCAAAGACTTCAAGGGGACTCCAGAATGTGAAGAAGCCTTCGAAAAGTTGAAGGCACACCTTGCCCACCTGCCTCAGCTCGCCTTAGTCACCCCGGGTGAACCACTCAGGCTGTACCTTATGACCTCTGAGCATGCGACCAGCTCGATCTTGATCAAAGAAGAAGAAGGAAGACAGTGACCCATTAATTACTCCGGTCACATTCTGAAAGGACCCGAGGAGCAATACTCATTGGTCGAGAAGCTAGCACTGACTTTAGTGCAAGCAATAAGGAAGCTACATCATTACTTCCAATCTCATGCAATAAAGGTGGTGACTGACCAACCGCTCTATCAGATCCTCTCCAGATTCGATGTCTTTGGTCATATGCTCAAGTAGTCGGTCGAGCTCAAGGAATTTGATATTCAAATATGTCTCATGGATAGTCGTCAAGGCCCAAGCAAACACCGACTTTATCTCCGAGCTCACCCCCTCCTAGGACAACAATTGCCAACATAGCAAACAAACATGGACATTATACGTCGATGGGTCGGTTAACACCGAAAGGGGAGGAGTGGGCCTTATCTGAAAAAGGACCAATTGACTAGCTATACAAACACGCACTCTGCCTTATATTCAAGGCTGCCAACAACGAAGCCGAATATGATGCATTGTTGTAGGGCTTCGTTTGGCCTCGGAATTACAGGTGTAAGAGATCGAGGTCTTCACTGACTCACAGTTGGTCGCAGGACAGATCACCAGAGACTATGAAGCTCAAGAAACAACCATGACTAAATATTTATCAAAAGCATGTTGACTCATCGGTCATTTCTGACACTTCTTGATTACAAGGGTGCCTCGAGCAGAAAATGCACAAGCAGATGCGTTGGCCAAACTTGCCTCGATGCGTGATTAGGGAGAATGCCCCCTAGAAATTAAGAAGCCTCCATGTTTGACTATCGCAACCTCATATGTGGTCACAATGGAAGTCACACCGACCTGAATAGAAGAGATCCTCCCCTACAAAAAAGATGGGACCTTGCCAACCGACCAAGTCACTTCTCGACGGCTCAAACGAACTCAAGCTTGGAATTGTGAAATCAATGGGCAACTCTACCACAAGTCATTCAATCAGCCCCTCCTTTGTTACTTAGCACCTATAGAAGCCGAGATGGTTGTAGCCGAGGTCCATGAAGATATTTGCAGAGAGCACATCGACGACCGAACTCTAGCCTTCAAAATCCTCAAGCAAGATTATTACTAGCCAACCATGCAGCGAGATGCCATGATCTATGCACAGTGGTGCCTGTAATGCCAGAAGCATGCTTGGGTACAACATTAGCCCGCGGTTCCCTTAACGTCGATCGACTGCACGTGGCCTTTTGCACAATAGGGAATAGACCTCCTCGGTCCTTTTCCCCCTACCTAGGGATAACGAAGATTCTTAATAGTCGCATGGACTATTTCACAGAACGGGTTGAAGCTGAGCCCTTGGCATCCATCACCAAAAAATAAGTCAAAGGGTTCGTCTGGAAAAATATCATCACAAAGTTCGGCATCCCGAAAGCCATTGTCACTAACAATGGCTTTCAATTCAATAGTTTGAAGTTTAAATCATTCTGTCAAAATTACGGAATTCAACTAAGGTTCAGCTCAGTGGCGCACCCCCTAACCAACAGCCTAGCCAAGTAACTAAGCGGATAATACTCAAAGGCATTAAAAAGAGGGTCGTTATGGCCCTTGGCACATGGGTCGAGGAACTTCTAAACATCTTATGGGCATCCTGAACCACTCTGAAGACCGCCATCGGTAAATCACCCTTCAGTTTGGCATTTGAGACCAACGTGGTACTGCCACCCGAGGTTGTTTTCCTAACTCTTCGGGTCGAGAACTTCGAAGAACCTACGTCCAAAGAAGGGCTCCATGCTAACCACGACCTTCTCAAGGAGTGAAGAGCCGAGGCATACCTCCAAACCTTAGCATAAAAGAAAGCCATGGGGAAGCTTTATAACTGAAGAGTGTGTCCTCGGCAAATCATGGTCGGTGACCTAGTCCTATGGAAGGCCGAGATCAGTGACCCAGCTCACACTCGAGGCAAGCTGACTTCTAACTAGGAAGGTCCTTACTGAGTAACCAGTATCGTTCGAAACAAAACTTACCACCTCACCACACAAGAAAGAAAACAACTACCGAGGACCTAGCATATATCAAATCTGAAAAAGTTTTAAGCCTGAAGACAAGGCCCGATGTCCTTCTTATCGGGTCTGGGAGAAGCGATCAGTCCAGTCAAGCAGCCACATCAACTCAGAAAGAAAACATGCAATTCAAACATTTCAAGAGGGATGCAAGTGTTTTGTCGATTCAAAAGAAGCAAGATCATTCATCGATAAGATAAAGTACATTGTTCGATCGATCGCAACCTTACAACCCAAAAAATAAGCATGACTAACCACAAAAAAGAGAAAAGTTACATTGAGGTGCTCAGCTCTCCAGAGGGACAAGACTATCATCAAAATGCACCTCTTCTTCCATCAAGACATCATCGTCCTCCGGTAAGCTCGTAAATGGATTTTCTTGACTTCTAGGTCAGGATATTTGGCTCAGAATTGGGCTAGGGTGACTCGATACCCATAGTCATAAGATACTTGGCCCGACCTATGGAGTCCCAGCTTAAAGCCGAAGGACTCTTTGTATTTAGCGATCCCCTTCTCGGGTGCCGATTTAAGCTCCACATAGAATGCCTTTTCAACCTCCCATGTCTTTGAGCGGGCTACCTCCATATCTTGAGATATTTTCAGTAGCTCATCCTCCATAGCATGGACCCTGCCTCGAACCTCCTTCAGTTGACGTTGGGAATCCCTAAGGTGCCGGTGGAGGCCATCCGCCTCTTGCTGCAGCTCCACGCACTATCGCTCAGCCTCCCAGAGATCAGACATCAACCGATCAACCTTGGTCTGAAGGCTAGCGGCTCGTTGCTCGGCTACCACAACTGTTGCTGGACCAAGCACGGCCTTTAGCTTCCAGATCTCATTGTGATGGTCGATGATCTTGTTGTCCATACAACTAATCACTCAACCCGCATCATGCACTCGGTCGATCAAGGCCATTGCGTAGTGATGATTCTGCCAAGAAAACAAAACAAGTCATAAATTGAATGAGAGGTTGCAAAAGAAAGGCAAGGGTACGAAAAGACTCTTACCCAAACCATAACTTTGCCACTCGATCGACCGACACCTCGGATGGCGCCCTGTAAAGTTGTTTGCCAGGGATGGGTTGAGCACTCCTCGGGCATACTCTATAGTAGCCATTCCGTCTAACCAAAATTGACTCTCGGTCGTCAGGGTAGGCCAATGAGTCTGGACCAGAGCGCTTGATGCCCTTTCAATAAGATCGGCTATATGGAGCACTTGGAATGGCTCACCCCTTAATCAAGCACGTGTTTAGCGTAGGTCCTTCATCGACCATGGATGGGGGGTTTTCTCTGTAGTCGGATTGGCTCTTGAGGTCGGGACATGTTCCTTACCCCGAGAGCTCTTGGCTCCTGACCCGTCACCATAGAGACCTTTCTTGGAGCCACAAGCCTCACGTACAGTAGCTTCACGGGCTGCGGTGTTCTTCGACACCTTCCACACCTCCAGCTTCTACTGGTTATAGGTGCCCTACAAGCCAATCATGTGAGTGATGACACATGTCACACGTTGTGTGATCTTTTTGCTTATGATTAATATTGACATATTATCACATTATATTATCTGTAGCATATATATTGTGATGTCATGGGTTCTGTGCAATGAGAATCGGATCATGATGAGATCACGATAAAGAGATTGATTCACCTTTAAACATAGATCCTAAATAATCCCGGTCATAGGTTACTCAAGAGGGACATCGAGATAATCGGATAGACCGGTATACTATATACCCGTCCATATGATGGAGGCGGCTGGTCTCATAGCCACTTGTGTTGAGACATTAAGGATATAGTACAGGTGCTCATTGAAGAATGAGTTCACTGATTGATCCGCTTATGGAATGTTGTATGGTTAATGATACTTAATGTCAGACAGCGATTTCATAGTCTCAGTTGTGTATCTGGTCATTTGACTTGAGATACCAAGGATGTCTTGTATGAGTACTAATTTCTTTGACGCCAGACTTACAAGTTCTGAAAGTTTTAGATCTGATACAACTGGTTATCGGGATTGGTAGCCAACCTTACGAAGGCAATTGAGTGTCAATAGAGGATCATCCACTCTCGGTATCATGAGAGAAATATCTTATATGTGTTTGCTCAGACAAATCCCTAGCCAGGGTCATTCAGATTGAGAGAGAAGTTCTCTGGGAGAATCCGATTAGAGCTAGACTATGACGAATTTCATATATAACCTGATAGTATCATACCAATATATGATCTCTGGGATATTAGTTGGATGAGGGATTATAGATACACAATAACTGTGGACAGACAGGTCCGATGGATTTGATCCCCATGTACCATCTAGGGACTATGGCGTAGTGGTCTAGTACGTCCATAGTCGATGAGTCGAGTGAATTATTATGGGGATAATAATTCACTAAATCAGAAGGAGTTCTGATGGGAGTGACTCACGACCAGCTCAGTATCGGGCCTAGAGGGTCACACACATATGGTTAATGCTTCAACGAATAGATAATTAGATGGAGATCCAATTAACCTATATTCTCATTAGATGAGACCCTATGCTGATGAGCTCCTTGATTGAGGCCCAATTAGAGGCCCAAAGAGATTATTGGATAGAGATCCAATACTGCAAGGTTAGTGGGTAATTGGATGGAGATCCAATACCCACTAAGGCAGGAGCCCTAGGGTTTTGGTGGCTCTCTATAAATAGGAGAGGAGACTCATGGTTGATAGGCTACAACTTTAGCCTCCCCCTCCTATTCTCCTCCCTCCCTCTACGCAAGAGTTGTGAGATCAAATTTGATGAGTTTTGCTACAAAGATTAATCGTGTGGATACCGCTAGAGAGGAGGACGTTTGACCTCCTTCATCCTCTCCATCCGGATCTGAAAATATAAGAATATACGATCTCCCTAGGTAATCAATCTATCACATAACGTAGTTTTATGAATTTTTGTAACTTTTTTGCGACCCCAATCTTTTGTATGACGATTTGATCTGCATAGGAAATCAATTTTTATTTTGATTTTCACTACACATGTGATGCTCCCGTTGAGGTTTTCCAATAACTTCAACTTCTTTTTGGGACGAGCGTCCCCACCTTCAGGAGTACGCACCCCGAGAGCCTTCGTCGATTCCTCTTGAGCCAGAGATGGAGCAACACAGCTACAATCGATGCGCGAGGCATCCCCCTCAAAGTCTTGAGATTTACCATATTTGTATAACAAACAATTAAGTAACAACAAAACAGACAAGTTATGAAAGGTGGAGCAAAGACGGGAGTTATTCGTACCTTGAGGGGTCGAGCTGAAGCCCGCCTCAACTTGTCAAATCTTAGTCATGACCCTAATAACCCGAGATGAATACAATATACCCCTCAGCCTCCCAAACAACTCTAACTCCTCATCAGACAAAAAAAGGAGGAACATTGTTAATTGTTCGAGCAGACCACTTGAGGCCAAATTCCCATCTTTAACTATAACTCACAAATAAGTGATATGCTTTCCACTCCTTATTGTTGGAAGGTGCATCACTAACCCTAAAGCCGCCTCAGATGGTAAGGTAGTAGCCCCCTTGCCCCTTGCAAAGATGAAAACATGTAAACAACATTTGGGTGAGGACAATTCCCGCCCCTTGGCATCCCCCAAGAAATGCTACCATATAGTGCCACGAGTGGGACACCATTTGTGATAGCGAGATACGCCACCAATGAAGGCAAGCCACAATGATTGGGTGTAGCAAGAATCGAAGTCTTACCTCGAGCGCATTGATAGACAACCCAAATCCATTCGAAAATGAGAGTCATAAGGGCGTTGCCCGGGCTGTGGGACATGCCGCTCGTAGCTGTTTGGGATGTTGTAGCGTTCCCGGATTTGCTCCAAATGCTCCTTGGTCACGATCAAATCGGAGCTATGACACGACTTCATTATTTTTAAGGCCTGATAAGTCTTCACGTTTGTCGGGACATACCACTCAAAGATGAACTCACTACCTCTACCCCGGGACTACCTAAGGATGACTCTACAACTCGAGAAGATGACAAACTCGAGCAAGAGGAGGAAGAAGAAGACATCCCGACCTGATGGCTGGGAACCGAGAAGAAAAAGATCTCGAAGCAGAGGAGAAAGAGTAGCAAATAAGTAGAATGGAGCCTCTAAGAAAGGATTAAGGAGTTTATAGGGAGCCCCCGCCACCTAACATAACCCTTCATCTCCCTGAGAAAGAAGAACAGCTCAACACATCATCAAGGTTACATAGGGAATAAGCAATTGCATTCAAGGCAAGCCTCGCGCTAGCCACTCAACTACCCAAAACTGATAAAATCTCTTGCCAACGGTCTCAACACATTGCCCAAGGATTGCCGTCAAGGCCCATCCAATCCTAAGATTTGCCATTAGGCTTCATGGTAGATCATGATGTCAAATCCCAGAACATGATGACGAGCTGTCAGGCTTCACGACAGATCATGATGTCAAATCCCACAACATGATGACAGGCTGTCAAGCTATATGGCATATCATGATGTCAAATCCCACAACATGATGATAGGCTGTCAGGCTTCACGATAAATCATGACGTTGTTAGGATCAATTAGTACTCAGAGGGTGGGGGTGGTGGTGAATTAGTACGAGTGTTAAAAACCTTAATTTTGAAAATAATTGTTTGAAATAAAACCAAAAATCGAAAGCGTTTCATTTAAGTTGAATATGTGAGCAATTAAACTATGAATAATGCTAAGTCACTATCTTGCTTAAAGAAAGCTTGAGCAAGAATAAGTAAATTAAAAAAGGAAAGTTAAGAAAGGCTCACAGTTTATAGTGGTTTGGTCAAAACTCAGCATACGTCCACTTTTCGCAGTCCTCCTCCTTGAGGCCCGTCAGTGTCCAAATAATCTTCTTCGGGTGAAAATCAAACCCTTACACTTCTCTCTCTCTTCTTTTCATAGGTTCATAAGAGGAATCTTCTTACAAAAGTTTCTCACTTCCCTTAGACTAACTTTTACACTTTGAAGCACTCAAGGGAAGCTCTCAAATTTTATAACTCTTTAACAAAATTTTATCCCACTTTTTTGTTCACCACCCTTACTTCTTTAAGCAAGAAAACTTAGGGTATTTATAGACCCCGATTGGCTTTAGAAATCGAGCCAAAATCTAACCAATCCCAAAAAAATCGGGTATTGGTGGTACTACCATTGATGTCGACGGTACTACCATCCAAAGCACCTTTAAAATAGGGGCAATGACGGTACTACCATTGCCTAAGCGGTACTACTGCCACCCACCGGCGATACTACCACTGCCTACCGATAGTACTACCGTCGAAAATCCCGCAAAAGTCACTTTTTTCATACTTTTGCATACCCGACTCATACCTCCTGTTAACTCCTTCTCAAGTTAACCAAATGAACTCAACCCAAACCCAAAGTGGACATGATTTGTCTCACTTAAGTTAATTTGGATTTCTTCTAAATCTAACTTAATTTGGACTTTAAATTAAACCGGTGCTAACTACGACATGCTAGGACATACAAATACAATCAATTTGACCAACATGTCAAGTGACATTCCTAACTCCCAGCGATCTTCCCAGTAACCTTTGAGGAACTTCCGACAAGTCTCAGTCATCTCTTAACGAACCCCCCCACATTCCCGATAAGCTCCTGATCACCTTCGGCGAACTCTCGGCAAACACCCGATCACCTTCAACGAGCTCCCCGTAAACCCCCGATACTTTCAGCGAGCTTCCGCGATCTCCCAACAAGCTTCTGATACCTTCGACGAGCTTCTGATAATCTCTTGGTGAGTTCCCACTATATCGTCTGAACCCCGGCCCGATGCACGAACTTGACTCTGGCCCAACATCTGATTGTACCGCATTGTCGTATTTAATCTTGCATCATTCATCTCTAACACACAGGTTAGACAATAAAACCCATCAATTGATTTCATCATCAAAATCTGAGATTTAACAATCTTCTATTTTTTTATGATGACAACAAATTGATGATCCAATTAACCTTAACTCCCTCTATGTAAATGTCATAAGATAAAACAAACTTAAATTCAAAAGAACCCAACACTTTTGAATTCAAGCATGATACCATTCATGATAAAAAAAATTTAAATATTCATCTTCCAGCCTAAAAATTTAGCATAAATCATACATCCATGATATAACATCAATTTCAGACATTTTAAAGATTTTAAAATACTAAATCATTTCTCCCCCTTAAATCATCAATCATTTCTCTCAATTTATCATCTACAAAAAAAAAGAGAAATACCCATTTTAACATTTCTCATCACATTATAAATAAAATATTATGTCATGTCATTTCTCCCCTTTTTGTTATCAACAAAAACGTGAAATATTTAGCATACAATTTCTAAGCAAACGTTCAAGACAAATGTTCATCATAGTTCAAATTTCTCTCCCTTTTTTATCAACAAAAAAAAGGAGAAATATTGATCATATTTTTAAAAACACTAAATGTTTAACATAAACATTCAATACATGAAAATTTTATTTCGCTGCTCCCCTTTAGTAAAATAAGATGAAGGGTAGAATTTTCATAACAAAATTCCTCTTCTCTTTTATAAATAGAATAGAAGAAGAAGAAGAAGAAAAAAAAAGGGGAGGGGGGGGGGGGGGGGGGGGGGTGGGGTGTGAAATCATAACAAAATTCCTTTCTTCTCTTTTATAAATAGAAGAAGAAGAAGAAAAAGAGGGGGGGAGGGGTGTGTGTGAAATCAAAGATCCAAGCATTTACTGTCTCAAAGATATTAAGTGGAGGGAAAATACTAAAAATATTTATAAAAGATCATAAAAATCTCATCACAAAGAAGAGCTTTGAATCTCAATCTTATAAATATCAATTCTGAAGAGAATTATTTTGAAGGTGAGCTCAAAAATCCGAGAAATCTAAGAGCTATTCATGCATTCATCTTATGTAAATTTCAAGCAATTCAAAATTTTTTAAAAATAATAAATCATGCATTTGAATGTGTTAACATTCATAACTCTCTTCTAATAAAGTTAAATTATTCTTCATTTAATGGCTTGATTGTTAAGATATCAATTTTCTCTCCCTTTGTGATTGTTAAAAAGGAATATGATGATATAATTTTTCTTTTTACATTCATATCCTATTTAGGACCATAAGTATGAAAGATCAAATTGTAAGTATCAAAAGATATAATTTCTTTTAAGAAATCTCTCCCCCTTTTTTTTGTAAATAATATAAATGAGTCTTAGGAGATTAAATAATCTTGATTCATCCAAGATAAATATTAAGATGCCTAATTCATTTAGATAAATCTTTTTAATAAAATAGAAGAATGATCTTGATAAAAAAAATCTCAATTATAATTGTTAAGATCATAGAGATTAAAAAAATGATTTCTATAAAGGATAAGTTAAGTCAAGAAGTTAAGAAAATCTCATTCAATTTTTAACTCTAAGATCCAAGCATTTACTGTCTCAAAGATATTAAGTGGAGGAGAAATACTAAAATATTTATAAAAGATCATAAAAATCTCATCACAAAGAAGAGCTTTGAATCTCAATCTTATAAATATCAATTCCGAAGAGAATTATTTTGAAGGTGAGCTCAAAAATCCGAGAAATCTAAGAGCTACTCATGCATTCATCTTATATAAATTTCAATCAATTCAAAAAATTTGAAAAATAATAAATCATGCATTTGAATGTGTTAACATTCATAACTCTCTTCTAATGAAATCAAATTGTTCTTCATTTAATGACTTGGTTGTTAAGATATCAATTTTCTTTCCCTTTGTGATTGTTAAAAAGAATATGATGATATAAATTTTCTTTTTACATTCATATCCTATTTACGACCATAAATACAAAGGCATCATGTCATTAAGGATGAAAGATCAAATTGTAAGTATCAAAAGATATAATTTCTTTTAAGAAATCTCTCCCCCTTTTTTTTTGTAAATAATATAAATGAGTCTTAGGAGATTAAATAATCTTGATTCATCCAAGATAAATATTAAGATGCCTAATTCATTTAGATAAATCTTTTTAATAAAATAGAAGAATGATCTTGATAAAAAAAATCTCAATTATAATTGTTAAGATCATAGAGATTAAAAAAATAATTTCTATAAATGATAAGTTAAGAAAATCTCATTCAATTTTCAACTCATCATAAATTAAAAAAATATCAATTTGGTGATGAAGTATAAAATGAAGTTACAAACAAATCATGTCATGAAAGATATGAAATCATGAATGTCAAAAGACATAATTTAATTTTGATAAATTTCCTCTTAGATGATAAAAAGGAATTTTAGGAGATCAAATAATAAAGAGAACTTGACTCATATCAAGCTATAAATATCGAGAAAACAAGATCATGATTGGAACTCTTCTATGATAAGTTGCAAAGGAGAAAAGATAAAAGATCTTGATTCGTGTATGGAAAACTTTAATAACATAGTTCACAAGAAGAATCTCTAATTATAAGATCTTAAATCTCCTAAATAGTAAGAAAGATCATAGAAGTTAGCATTTTGATTCCCACAAGAGATTTCTCAAGTCAATAAATCATGGGAAGGTTCAAGATTTAGTTAAGAAAAATTTCATTCAAATTTGAATCATAAAAATCATATTTGTGGTTTAAGAGATTCAGATAGTATCATTTTAGATACTATCTTTTATTGAAAGCTTGATAGGATATAAATAATTTTAAA
Organism: Ensete ventricosum; assembly: GCA_029747655.1. Lineage (NCBI taxonomy): Eukaryota > Viridiplantae > Streptophyta > Magnoliopsida > Zingiberales > Musaceae > Ensete > Ensete ventricosum. The sequence continues at coordinate 32,350,751 of JAQQAF010000002.1, read as the reverse complement.
AAGAGTTTTTCTCCTTTTTAGTTGATACTATCATTCATATGATTTCTTTTAAGAATGACTATCATTCATATGATAGTATCATTCATATGATTTGAAAGCTTGATACTATCATTCATATGATTTCTTTTAAGAATGACTTCCAAATCTATCCATGGTCATGTAAAATTAAAAAATCAAATTTTATTTTTAAGAAAGAAATAATCAAAATTATTATAATATAATATTTCCAAACGAGTAAAATATTTTCAAATGAAATCAGTACGATTATTACAAAGATATTTTTAAACTAAATCTTTTGGTTTATTTTCAATCCAACAATTTTTCTTTGTTAAATGAGTCTAATATGTTATCAAAAAAATTTCCTTGTCATTTAAAAAAAAATTTCAACCACATTAGAAAATAAAGCATGATTTCATATATATAATTTTCTATTTTAAGTTCAAATTCAACATTTAATCATTCCATTCAATTTTATCTCAAGACAATTGACACTCATTTAACCATTACAAGTCAATACAAGCATACAAGCATAATCATCATCAAAATATTTATTTCATAAATTTGAATCTATATAACTTTCCATTAAAAAATAGCTAAAGTCTCTCCCTTTTTTTAATATTATTATTCTAATTCATTTTTATACTAGCATGCTAAAGTTAAAGTAATCTAGATTAATTATAATAGTGAATCATCCAAAGATTCATTACCATAATTTTATTTTTAATAATTTTTCTAGTATTTCATATGATTCATATGATTTCTTTGACTATAATAGTCATTCATATGATTTCTTTTAAGAATGACTATCATTCATATGATTTGAAAGCTTGATACTATCATTCATATGATTTCTTTTAAGAATGACTTCCAAATCTATCCATGGTCATGTAAAATTAAAAAATCAAATTTTATTTTTAAGAAAGAAATAATCAAAATTATTATAATATAATATTTCCAAACGAGTAAAATATTTTCAAATGAAATCAGTACGATTATTGCAATAAGATATTTTTAAACTAAATCTTTTGGTTTATTTTCAATCCAACAATTTTTCTTTGTTAAATGAGTCTAATATGTTATCAAAAAAATTTCCTTGTCATTTAAAAAAAATTTCAACCACATTAGAAAATAAAGCATGATTTCATATATATAATTTTCTATTTTAAGTTCAAATTCAATATTTAATCATTCCATTCAATTTTATCTCAAGACAATATACACTCATTTAACCATTACAAGTCAATACAAGCATACAAGCATAATCATCATCAAAATATTTATTTCATGAATTTGAATCTATATAACTTTCCATTAAAAAATAGCTAAAGTCTCTCCCTTTTTTAATATTATTATTCTACTTCATTTTTATACTAGCATGCTAAAGTTAAAGTAATCTAGATTAATTATAATAGTGAATCATCCAAAGATTCATTACCAATAATTTTATTTTTAATAATTTTTCTAGTATTACTTAGGTTAGTGAGCTTAAAAGAGTATTAGATCTTAAGTCATGTGCCTTGAGCATTAACTTTTAAAATATTATTTAATACTCCTAACCTTTTTAGGAGGTAACTTTATAATATCGGAGGTTTGGATTAGGGTACCCATTTGAGTTTGGGTCCCTCATGAAACGTTCTTCCCATTTTCTCTAATGACTTTAGGTCGTTTATGGTCCTTTAGGAACCCAAATTAATTTATGTGAACTATATTTCCTAAATGACCACTTATAAGCAAAGTATCCATATCTACCAAAAAAATTACACTTTTTTTCTAGTGAAGAATGTAATGTGGGTCTTCTAACAAGGGTAATTGACTTTTATTGAGTGTTACTCACAAAACCAATATATTTCTTGTGAACATGACCCTTATTTGCAAGGATCATGTTTAGTGATTTATTCACTATTTTAAAATTTTCTAACGTTTGTTGTAATACAATATTTTTCTTTCTAAATTCTTCTAATGTTTCATATTTAGTGCATGAATTATGTGATAATGCTACCTCATGCATTTCTTTAAGTTTACTAACTAGTGATGCATGCTCCTTTTTAAGTAGTTTATAGGATTCACTAATCTTTCTATAATCATCATAAAACTCATGAAAAAAACTTAATAACTCATTAAAAGTAAAATAACTTTCAGGTGGGTTACTTACTTCATTATGGTTGGCCATGAGCATGAGATTTTTTACTTCTTGGTTGTGCTTCTCGTCTTTGAAGTATCTTGGCTTCTTGCATTCATACCAAGAGGTTTTATCGAATTTAAGTTCGTTTTTATGATTTTTATTTATTAATTTTTTCGGTTCATTTATCAAAAGTTTAAAGTTCTCGTCACTCGAAGTTTTACTCGGGGAGTCATATGTTGTATTCAGTTCTAGTTCCTTCTTATCCTTTCGAAGGTGATGTTCTTATATTCTTAGTTCAATATCCTTCATGTTCTTTGGAAGGTCTTATTTTTGAGTTCTCAAAGTAATTTCATTCCTGTTCTTTGGAAGGTTTTCTTCAAACTTATTTTTATAAATCTTTTCATTTAATGATTCATTTAGTTTAATCGTGCCTTTACGTGTCATTTCTAATTTATGTCAAATCTCAAAAGCCGTATCACATGTAAAAATCCGATCGAACTCATCTTTATTTAAAGCAAAAAATAAAGCATTCATAGATTTGGCATTTAAAGAAAATATATATTTTTTCATGATCATTCCAATCATTTATTTGATTGGAATGCTCGAGTTGTATTGATCGGCCAGTCAAGTGCCCGAGTTGTATTGCTCGGTCAGTCAAATACCCAAGATTTGTTGCTCGGCAAGTCAAGTGCTCGAGTTGTGTTGCTCGACCAGTCAAGTGCTCGAGATGTGTTGCTCGGCCAGTCAGGTGCCCGAGTTATATTGCTTGGCCAGTCAAGTGCCCAAGATGTGTTGCTCGGCTGCCCGAGATGTGTTCAGCCAGTCAAGTGTCCGAGTTGTGTAACTCTGCCAGTCAAGTACTTGAGATGTGTTGCTCAGCCAGTCAAGTGCCCGAGTTATGTTGCTCGGCCAATCAAGTGTCTGAGATGTATTGTTCGGCTAATCAAGTGCCCGAGATGTGTTGCTCGGCCAGTCAAGTACTCGAGTCATGTAACTTAGCCAATCAAGTGTCCGAGATGTGTTGCTCGGCTAGTCAGGTGCCCGAGTTGTGTAACTTGGGCAGTTACGTGCCCGAAATGTGTTGCTCAACCAGTCAGGTGCTCGAGATGTGTTGCTCGACCAGTTAGGTATCGGAGATGTGTTCGACTAGTCAGGTGTCTGAGTTGTATAACTCGGCCAGTCAAGTGTCTGAGATGTGTTACTCAGCTAGTCAGGTGCCCTAATAGCATTGTTTGGCTAGTCAACTGCTCGAGTTGTGTTGTTTGGCAAGTCAAGTGCCCAAGTTGTGTTGCTCGACCAATCAGGTGACCAAGATGTGTTCAGCCAGTCAAGTGCCCGGGTTGTGTAACTCTGCCAGCCAAGTACTTGAGATGTGTTGCTCAGCCAATCAGGTGCCCGAGTTATGTTGCTCGACCAATCAAGTGCCCGAGATGTGTTACTCGGCCAGTCAAGTACTCAAGTCGTGTAACTTAGCCAATCAAGTGCCCGAGATATGTTGCTCTGCTAGTCAAGTGCCCGATTTGTGTAATTTGGGCAGTTACGTGCCCGAGATGTGTTGCTCAACCAGTCAGGTGAGTCGAGATGTGTTGCTCGGCCAGTTAGGTATCAGAGATGTGTTCGACTAGTCAGGTGCCCGAGTTGTGTAACTCGGCCAATCAAATGCCCGAGATGTGTTTCTCGGCTAGTCAGGTGCCCAAATAGCATTGTTCGGCCAGTCAAGTGCTCAAGTTGCACTGTTTGGCAAGCCAAGTGTCCAAGTTGTGCTGCTCGACCAATCAGGTGACCGAGATGTGTTCAGCCGGTCAAGTGTTCGGGTTGTGTAACTATGCCAGTCAAGTGTCTGAGATGTGTTTCTCGGCTAGTCAGGTGCCCAAATAGCATTGTTCGGCCAGTCAAGTGCTCGAGTTGCACTGTTTGGCAAGCCAAGTGTCCAAGTTGTGCTGCTCGACCAATCAGGTGACCGAGATGTGTTCAGCCGATCAAGTGTTCGGGTTGTGTAACTATGCCAGTCAAGTACTTGAGATGTGTTGCTCGGCCAGTCAGGTGCCCGAGTTATGTTGCTCGGCCAATCAAGTGTCTGAGATGTGTTGTTCGGCTAATCAAGTGCCCGAGATGTGTTGCTCGGCCAGTCAAGTACTCGAGTTGTGCAACTTAGCCAATCAAGTGCCCGAGATGTGTTGCTCAACCAATTAGGTATCGAAGATGTGTTCAACCAATCAAGTGCCCGATTTGTGTAACTCAACCAGTCAAGTGCCCGAGATGTGTTGCTCGGCTAGTCAAGTGTCCGAATAGTGTTGTTCGGCAAGTCAAGTGCCCGAGTTGCGCTGTTTGACCAGTCAAATGCCCAAGTTGTGTTGCTTGGCCAGTCAGGTGTTCTACTTATGTCGCTCGACCAGTTAGGCGCCCGAATTATATCGCTATGTTAGCCATGCGCCCCAATTATTTCTCACTTAGCTCTCTCCGTCCTCGTGTTCTTCGTCTCTGCTAGCTTCAAGTAAACCGGGGTTATCTGCCTCTAGTACCGAAGATTTCGCTTGTGATTTGATAATCTCATCTCCCATGGGCAATTTCGATGGAATCAGGTCACCCCTGCTGATCCCGGTTCAGATGAGCTAATGACTTGTTACCAAGTTTCTTTATTACTCAATACTTTAAACACAAAAGCCTGTTACACTTTGCTTGTAAAACAGTTTGTTTGCATCTTATTACTTTTGAATTGAAATATATGTTTTCTGTAATTGGGTTTCTAGATTTTGTCAGCCAACAACTTTTGGGTTTAACTTTAAGGTGCTGGGCACACAGGGGATTGATTGTAAACAATTTTTTTTTTTTCATCACATAACATAGGACTCTATCAAGTTTATGGAAGGGTTTCCAGTCCACTGTCCAACTTAGCTAATGTTGCCCTGAAGAGTAGGACTTATCTCAATAAATCTGACCTGTAGACCAAAATAAAGGAAGAGGAAAGAGACCAAAGTAAGGAGATAACAAAAACCATTGGACATACTAGACTCAGTGATGAAATGATTAAATTGGCCAGCTGATTGTCCAAGTAGATCTGAGTGGATCATTTAGTTTTGATACATTAGACATACTACACTGAAGGGGAGGATGGTGCAATAAGATTTATTTATTTATTTATTTTCTAGTCAATTTCTTACTGTAGCAGGGAATGTAAAAAAAAGTGATTATTAAATCCAATATGTCCACAGAGTAGATATGATCTATTTGATTAAGATTCAAAAAGTTCCTATTACTATATATACATCATGGACAACCTATGGGAAGATGTGAAGTCCAAATATGCTTCTCTATCAAAGAGTAACTACTTAAAAGTAAGCCTGAAATTTGTGGACGATGTTCTTCGTCCTTCCTCTGTTTTCATTTGGCCTTAAAGGTAAGCATGGCCAATCTTAGTTACTAAAATGTTTAATTGAAAAATATATATATATATATTTGAAATAAGTTGTGATCCTTTTTCCCACCAGAGAAAATGGCCCCAAAGATGATTGCTTTTGGAAATATCCTTTGACTGTAAGGGGAACAAGGATTGAGGGAAGGTGGAGGATTCAACTGGTAAGAAAGGAACGTAATATATATATATATATATATATATATATATATATATATATATATATATATATATATATATATTATCCTTCAAAGTTGAAACAGTTACTATTCTCTTTAATTGCTCTTTTTTTTTTTATTGAAAAAGAATCATTACATGACCAATTCTTTTTAAAGTTGGGTTATTTTTTACCACTTCTCTGTTGCTTTGATTGGACCTGAACTCTTGGGTGTCACATGAGAGAGAGGTCTTTCTACTTGTGGGTGCTAAAATTCTTTACATATGAACCCCTCTAGAGCCGTCTCTTGCTGTTTTATCTTTGGGCTTTTTCAAGTATAATATTGTAAGCAATTAAAGATGGTTTCAAGTGGAATCCGCACTGCTTGTATATATTCTTATCTTGATTGTGCTAATTTACATAGTTACTTGATATTTGCAGTGTTTAGGATATCAAAGGTAAAGATTTTGTATAAAAATAAATATGTAGATCGTCATATACAGTAAAATCATACAAAAATCACATCAAATAAATACTAAAATTTATGTAGAAGATCCCTTCAACTCGAAGGATAAAAACCACGGAAGATAAATCAGATAAAATCCATTATAAAAATAATAAATTTATAAATCTCAAAACCCTCATGCTCAAGCCCAAGCAACAATCACAAGAGAATGACATGGATACAAGGACTATATTACTATGCATAATATCAAAAACCTCATTAAGTGATCACATTAATAATCCACTATAGATCTGATCTAACCTGGGATGAGAATATTATTTGGATGATTGAGAATAGTCTTTCTCTGTCCTTATCTTCTTCCCTTTCCTAGATCTCTTATTTTCTGTCCTCTACTGCCAATCTATTTTTTCATTTCTCACTCCCACGTTTGCCACCATCATTGCTCACTTTTCCACAACTCTAGCCACAAAATCTAGAATTTAGGTTAAGAGAAATCAAGGTTAGGGTTGTGAACTTCACTAAAGCTCACTATGAGCTGAATCTGGGTCATTTACCGAACAACCTCCCCCTTCAGCCCATAAGGGAAGCTGTCCCATGACCATGTCGACCGGCTATCGGCATGTCTCCTATCTCTTTTCCGATAAAGTCTTTATCAACATTTCTGCCCCATTATAATCTATATGAATTTTCTGAAGTTGTAACTGCTTCTCTTCAAACACGTTTCTAATCCAATGGTATCTAACATCTATATGCTTTGACTTGAAATTAAATGTTGGGTTCTTGCACAAATGGATGACACTCTAATTGTCATAATATACCACATAGTTTTCCTATTTCAATCCTAATTCTTGTAAGAATCCTTTCATCCATAACATTTCTTTGTAAACTTCTATAGCAGCAATATATTATGCCTTTGTGGTAGAGAGAGCAATACACCTTTGCAATCTGAATTGTCATGACACAGCTCCCCCTGTAAAAATAAGTACAAAACCTGATGTAGACTTTCTTGTGTCAATATCACTTACCATATCTGCATCTGTGTAACCTGTCAATATAGGTGGTCAACCTCCAAAGCTTAAACAAACTTTAGAACTTCCTCTAAGATATATAAAAATTTACTTCATTGTTGCCCAGTGCTCTTTGCTTTGATTTGCAAGAAATCTACTAGCAACACCCACTGCATATGTGATGTCTGGCCTCGTATATACCATTGCATACATTAAACTTTCAACTACTGAAGCATAAGGAACCTTTTACATTTTCTCCTTCTCCTCGTCACTTGATGGATTCTGATCTGAGCATAACTTGAAGTGACCTGAAATATAAGAACCAACTGGCTTTGCATTGCTCATACTGAACCTGTCCAATACCTTCTCAATGTATTTCTCTTGTGACAACCAAATCTTCTTGTTTCTTCTATCACGAGAAATTTACATGCCTAGTATTTGTTTTGCTGGCCTCATGTCATTCATTGCAAAAGACTCACTCAGTTCCTTCTTCAACCTATCAATCATAGACATATCTTTCCCAAGGATAAACATGTCATCAACATAAAGTAAGAGAATAATAAAATCCTCACCAAACTGTTTGATGTACACACAATGATCTTAAGCTATTCTTTATATTTATTTTCAACCATAAATGAATTAAACTTTTTTTACCATTGTCTTGAAGCTTGCTTCAGCCCATATAAGCTCTTCCTCAACTTACAGACAAGATTTTCTTTACTTTTGACTTTGATACCTTTTGGTTGCTCCATATAAATTTTCACCTCTAAATCACCATGAAGGAAAACTATCTTCACATTCAACTACTCAACCTCCAAGTTTAGGTTAGCAGCAATACCAAAAGCAACATGGATGGAAGATATTTTAATAATAGGAGAAAAAATCTCTTTAAAGTCAATACATTTCTTTTGACCAAAGACTTTTACAACCAATTTAGCTTTATACTTTTGTTTAGAACAATATTCTTGAACCCTGAAAACCCACTTATTTTTAAAGGCCTTACTTTCATTTGGTAGTTGCACTAAATCATATGTATGATTCTTCTGTAGAGAATCTATCTCTTCCTACATTAGCAACTAACCACTTCTTTTTCTGCTCACTTTCAACTACTTCCTGGTAACTCTCTGGTTTATCTGCATTAGTAAACATCACATACTCATATATAGAGTATCTTTTGGAAGGTTGACGCGGTCTAGAAGATCTTCTCAACTGAGGTTCTGTGGGAACTTGCTCCCTTTCTTTTTCTTTCTCAACATGTCCTGCAGGTAAATCAACATCAGGCTTTACATCATCTTCCTACACATCTCCCCCATCAACCTAATGTATTGGAGGAATAACTGGGTCACAGTCTGCTAATCCTTCTACATAAGTCTTGGCTGGTGCCTCATTCAAATCCTCAAGGGTTTGATCCTCAAAGAAGACAACATCTTTGCTTCTGAACATCGTCTGCTTTCTGCATTCTAAAGCTTATAACCAAACTGATCATCTGAGTAGCCAAGAAAAATATACTCTTTTTGTCTTAACATCCAGCTTGGACCTCTCATTATCTGGAACATGTACAAATACACGACAATCAAACACTCTTAAATGTCTATAGGAGACATCTTTTCCTGACTATACATGCTCTGCAATATCACCATCTAGAGTTGTACATGGTGACAAGTTGATCACATCAACAACAATCCTCAAAGCCTCATCCCAAAATCTTTTGGGTAGCTTGGCTTGTGAAAGCATATATATGATCTTTTTTATGATGGTATGATTCATCATCTCTACAATTGCATTATGATAAGGTATACTAGGAACTATCAATTCATGCTGGATGTCATGTGACTTGCAATAATCATTAAACTATCATGTGTACTCACCACCATTTTCTGATCTTATATATTTCAATTGTTTTTCTGTCTCCTTTTTAACTTTGGCATGAAACTCCTTGAAGATATTAATAACCTAATCTTTGGTCTTCATAACATAGACCCAAACTTTCGTGAAAAAATTATTTATAAAAGTGACAAAATAAAGTGCATCACTGATACTAGGAACATTAATAGATCCAGTAGGAGTTTTTGTCCTCAAAGGACCACACACATCTGTGTAGACACGGTCCAAGGCATGCATTTTTCTAGATAATGCAGGACTAGTAAAGAAAACTCTATGTTGTTTACCAGCCAAATAATACAAGGGTTCAGACGTGTACCTCTAGGGTCTGGCAATACCTCTCTCTTGGAAAGAACTTACAGCCCTTCTCGCTCATGTGTCCCAGTCGCCTATGTCACACATCTAAGCTAAAGTTTTTCTCTGTAGTATTCAATTGCTCACTACAAGCTTTAGCCTACAATCTGTACAATATATGATATTTTTTCCTATTAGCTACAATAAAAGAACCCTAACTGAGCTTCCATTGTCCTATATGAAATCTGACATCAAAGTCTATATCATTCAGCCTTAAGTCAACCACATACCTCACATCCTTAAGCACTAACTTGCTACTAAGGTTGGTTTTTATGTGGATATCACCCATGACAATGATGTCTGATGTATCATAGTTGCCCATCTTGACAACACCAAAATTTTCAGACCTGTAAGTAGCAAAAAAACTCTCTCCGTGGTGTAGCATGATAAGAAGCACCTATTTCAATTATCTACTCGAGATCTTGACACATACAAGAAAAAATATCATCAGAAGTAGACAAAATCAAATAATCACTACCCTGCATTGTAGCTGTGATATTCTCTTTTGACTTTGTAGAATCCATTTTTTTCTTCTTTTTCTTATTCTTCTGATGTTGCTTACACTGATTCTTGTAATGTCCTTTCTCACCATAATAAATAATATTTTTTTCTTATCTTAACTTGCTTCTACCCAAGGGGTGAATCAATTCTATCATTTGATTTTGACCTTCCTTTATTCTTTGAGATAAGTGTCTGTGAATCAATCTGAGACGTTACTGAATTCTTTCTCCTCAACTTTTCGTTCAACAAACTACTTGTTACTTGACTCATGATGATAATATCATCTGGTGCAGAATTACTTAGGGAAACCACTAGTGTCTCTCAACTTTCTAGCAAAGAATTGAGAAGAAACAATGCTTGCAACTCATCATCAAGAGACATTTTCGTAGAGGATAACTGGTTAGTAATACTCTGCATTTCATTCAGATGCTCAGTAATAGAAGTGCCCTCTTTATATTTCAAGTTCACAAGTTTTCTGATAAAAAATGCTTTGTTGCCATCAGTTTTTCTTTCATAGAGACATTTCAACTTTTTCCAAAGAGAATATGCAAAACTTTCAGTAGAAACATGGTGAAAGACACTATCATCAAGCCACTGTCGAATAAACTCAACTATTTTTCGATCTAACCTCTTCCACTCATCATCTATCATAGTTATGGGCTTTGCACTATCCCCTTGCAAAGGTCCATACAAGTCTTTGCAATACAATAGGTTTTTCATTCTTGGTTTTCATATCATGTAATTGTTTTTATTCAAGCTAATCATGCGAGAAACATTATCGGTCTCCATGTTTGATTATAAAAAATCAAAGATCACCAAACATTGCTCTGATAGTAGTTGATGAGATATAAAAGGTAAAGGCTTTGTATATGAATAAATACTAGCAGGTCGTCACACACAGTAGAATCAAATAGAAATCACAATCAAATGAACATTGAGATTTACATGGAAACCCCTTCAACTTGAAGAGTAAAAACCACGGGGTAAGCCAAACAAAATCCACTATAAAAATAATGAATGTATAAATCTCAAAACTCTCATGCCCAAGCCCAAGCAATAATCACATGAGAACGACAGGAATATAAGGATTATATTACTATGCATAATATCCAAAACTTCATCAAGTGATCACAGTAAGAATCTACTATAGATCTGATCTAACCTGAAATCAGAATACTATTTTAATGATTGAGAATAGTCTTTCTGTCTTATTCTATGTCCTCTACTACTAATATGCTTCTTCCTTTCTCTTTCATTTTTTTTTTCAACTCTAACTATCAAATCTAGGGTTTATGGTTCATTTTTTTTCACTCTAACTATCAAATCTAGGGTTTAGATTAAGAAAAATCAAAATTAACACTATAAATTTCACTAATCCCAATCTGACAATACGCCCAACAACCGTTTAGTGTTTATTACTGTGACTGGTATTCTGGTATGCATTTGTCATTATTAACTATCGGTAGACAAAAACTTCTGCTGCTTACCAAACCAAATAGTTCAGATAAAAGTGAGTTATCCTGAAAAAAAGGTTGCGAGGTGTTTCAACTGTCGAGGATGATGATACTGTCTCACACAAATAGAATATGTTATAAATTAACTCTCATTAAATGAAACTTCTGAATACTCTTTAGAGTTGCTTATTGAAACATATTAATTTTTTGGTTCCCCTTGGTCATTTGTTCGAAGTTTGATAGCAAATTGCAGATTCCTCGAGTTAGCATGCATTTATTCTGGTTAAAGCTCACTCACTTATCGTAATTCTTCTATTTGCATCATCATGTCCATGAACTGGGAAATTATTATAATTTTTCTTTTATAGATTTTTCTATTTTGCAGATGATCAAGATTTGGGATTCTTTGCTTGGCATATTTATACTCGTTTTGGTAATTGTGTTAATCATTCATTATGTGACGGCAGGACCCAAAGTATGAAGAAAACTAATGCTCGAGAATAGTAGTCTCGTGGAAATCAACTATAACTTACTGTGGGACAGTCATCTGTGTTTATATTGATGCGGACGTACTACTTTTTTTGATCCAGGAACTTTGGTAAGAGTTTCATTCACATTTTCTTCATAGTTGAGAACTTTTTGATTCAGGATCACACCACCCACCCACAATGATAAACCACAAGCGATTATTATGACTTTTTTTTTTTTTTTTGACTTTTTTTCTTCCATTAAGCAGTCAGGACGCCCAGTTAAAAAGAGTTTTTTTTTTTTTTTTCTTCTTCTTCTTCTTCTCCGGGTAGGTTCAATCTTCCGCCAATCTAAAAAGCAAGACAGTTTTGCTTGCTTCGCTTTATACAACCCCACAGTGGGCCAAATAATTATTCTCTTCCTTCTCTTTGCAGGGCTAAAAACGGTTCCTCCTGCTGCAGTAGCATATCAATTCTTCTCGCTTGGCTCGCGTCCGGAGAAAAGAGCGAGGCTGGCTGTTACCTCCTCCTCCTCCTCCTCCGAGGGGAGCCACAAGAGTTGACACTAACTAGTAGCTCAGGCTGTAAAAAAGAGAAACATCCGAGTCCTTGCATGCAGAATCAACAACACTAACAGTCACAGCCCGTGTTCTTTGTCCTCTCTTCATCCCACTGCTGACCACCAGATTGGCGATACCTCAGGCTGGGGAATTTTCTTTCACAAGTCCAGAACATGCATCCGTAACTCCCGTGACTCCCTCTGTCTGAAGCCAACAAGGAAGATGGAATCGTCCTCATGATGTATGCAATATATCAACCAATAGGGTGGGTGTCCACAGGAACGATAATGCTAACCGCGAGGTTCTGCATATTGTTGATGTTGTACAATATGGTTATGCTACCCAAGTCCTGGGAAACACTTACAGATGATGATTATATTAGTCTTACGATTTATACTCCTCAGAATACATGTTTTCTATCGCATCTTCTCTACTATCGGCAATGATTTGGATTCTTTGGTGGGAAGAGGACAATTAGCTTCTTCAAAAGCAGTCTGCTGCATTATTGGTGGATCCTGCAACTTTCTCTTCATTGCCGACATGGCGTTTTTTCTTTCAGGGGAAAAAATAATAATAATAATAAAAGCAAATGGATTCCGTGATCGTGCATACGTAGATCACTGTCATACGTAGATTCTGGTTCTGGAAGAAAAGATATATACGCTCGATTATTTGTGCAGTGTGGATCCACAAGGTCCGTTTCATGCTTTTAGTATCTTTTAAATTGGTTGATTCAGCTTATATTTCTTTCCAGTGTTCCTTCTCTTATTTGTAGAGATGCAGGCCATCAGCAAGCACATGAGGTGGTGGTGTTCTGTGAGCTGAAAAATGCACCCGTGAACAAAAGAGGAGCTGCAGCGAAGCGAACAAAAGAGATCAGAGCGTGATGTGAAGACAGGTCGGAGAGGTGGTGGCGACACAGTGGAGAAGATAATAAACAAAGAAGATATATATATGAATGAACGAGGCCAAAGAAGAGAAGAGGACAAGTGTGGCTGGCCACTTAACATGTGAGCGACCGTTCCCACCCCTTTGGGGGGCAGCTCATCTATCACTCCATCACGGGTTCCATAGTTAACTTTTCTCACGATGTGAAGAAGAAGAAGATGAACTCATGGTGAAATGATAGGATGAGACTTCACGTCACAGTTATATACAATTTTTTGTATGCCCATCACTCCCATAGTTTGCACTAATGCAAGCAGTATTGTTTGATATGGTACACATGCAAATGTATATTATATATAGTATGAGAGCAAATATCCGAGAAGAGAGTAGTGACTCAGCATCTCTCGGTGTCTTTAAATGCGCCCATGAAAACCCACCACCTTATCACTATCCCTCTCCCATCCGAACGCCACTGGGAGCCATGGCCACTCCCCACTTCCTCTTCCTCCTCTTCCTCCTCCTCCTTTCCACCTCCAACGCTGCCGACCTCCGCATCTTCCACGCGGAGCGCCACTCCCCGACGCCTCTCGACTCAGTCCTTTCCCTCGCGCGCAACGACCCAACCCGCCTCGCCTTCCTCTCACAGAAGGTCACCTCCGTCCCCGTCGCCTCCGGCCAGCAGGTGATGCAGTCCTCCTCCTACGTCCTCCGCGCTAAGCTCGGCTCACCCGGGCAGCCTCTCCTCCTCGCCCTCGACACCAGCGCCGATGCCGCCTGGGCCTCCTGCTCCCCTTGCTCCACCTGCCCCTCCCCCTCCGCCCTCTTCCTCCCTGATAACTCCTCCACCTACTCCCCACTCCCCTGCTCCTCCTCCTGGTGCCCCCAGTTCAAGGGCCAGTCCTGCGCCGCCGACTCCGCCCCTTCCCCGTGCACCTACTACCAGCCCTACGGTGGCGACGCTGCCTTCACCGCCACTCTCTCGCAGGACTCCCTCACCCTCGCCTCCGACGTCATTCCCAACTACCTCTTCGGCTGCGTCACCGCCGTCAACAACAGCTCCGCCAACCTGCCGAAGCAGGGCCTGCTAGGGTTGGGCCGAGGGCCTATGTCTTTCTTGGCTCAGACCGGCCCGCTTTACCAAGGAGTCTTCTCCTACTGCCTTCCCAGCTTCAAGTCCTACTATTTCTCGGGCTCCCTCCGGCTCGGCCCTTTAGGCCAGCCCAAGAACATCCGGTTCACCCCCTTGTTGAAGAACCCGCACCGGCCCTCGTTGTACTACGTGAACCTGATGGCTGTCCGGGTGGGACGGTTCGAGGTGCCGGTCCCGCCCGGCTCGTTCGCGTTCGACCCGGCGACCGGCGCCGGCACCGTGGTCGACTCGGGCACGGTGATCACCCGGTTCGTGGCTCCCGTATACGCCGCCATCCGTGACGAGTTCCGGCGCCAGGTGAACGCCTCCGGCGGCTACACCTCGCTGGGCGCCTTCGACACCTGCTTCAGCACCAACGAGGTGGCTTCGACGCCGGCGGTGACGCTGCGCATGGAGGGCCTCGACCTGGTGCTGCCCGTGGAGAACACGCTGATCCACAGCAGCGCGACGCCGCTGGCCTGCCTCGCCATGGCCGCCGCGCCGGACAACGTCAACGCTGTGGTCAACGTCATCGCCAGCCTCCAGCAGCAGAACCTGAGGGTGGTGGTGGACGCGGCCAACGCCCGGGTGGGCTTCGCACGGGAGGTGTGCAATTGAAACCCCATCGGACGACGTTTTCAGTGGTTGTTTTACGTTTTAGCACCAGAGGTTGTGGGCATAGGCGGTGGTGTGTCGGCTTCTCTGTTGCATGGGGTCAAAAAAAAGGTGGTGTTTGGCCGTGAATTGTCACGCGTTCTATGTCAGGATGTGATCTGTGACTCTGTTTTTTGCTTGTTGGTTTTGTGGTCTATCACAGAGGATATGAGACGCGAAGGGATTGGATGCTGAATCGAAAAATTAAAATCCAATTGGAATGGATCCTGCATCAACTTGTTCAAGATTCGATCCGATTTATCAATAATTCAGTTTTAAGAACTATAAATGCTTGTTATTGAAGATATTATTATTATTTTATTTTATTTATCGATTCAAATTAATTTTAATTTTAAAAAATATTAAGTTTACTATTCTAAATATTTAATCGATTGAAACTGATTAGTAAAACTGATCCAAATTAAGATGTATTGTAGCATAACATATTGCTCGGTACGAGCATTACATATTAATTTATATTATCTTATTCTAATCAATCTAAATTTAAAAAAAAAAAAAAACAATTTGATTTGACCCTTAAACGTTTGATTGAATCGATTTTGAACACTCCTACCAAAAAATATAACTTGTATATACCATCATCATTATTCCTGACATGATCAATTCATACAAACGGATACTATTTAGTAACAATCCCATTCAACAAGAAAATACATTCATTCACATGATATGCATACATACATATAAGTCAGCTTAAAACATGACAGTGTAGAAGAAGAGAACTCTTTCCCCTTCAAAAGAGTTCAAATTATTTGAATTCCAATCTCACACCAACCCCCAAATCCAAACCGTCAGATCCATTTCATCCTCCTCTCCATCCGTTCTCTTCCGCTCTCAGTCTCTCTGTTCCCTCTCTCCTCTTCATCTTGTATTAGAATATTAGAAGCTCCACCACTGGTGAACTGCCACGCCCGCGTCCCTCAGCTTCCCGTAAAGAGCAAGGCACTCCCAATAGGCCCGCCGCCCGCCCCGCGTCTCCCTCTTCTTCGTGTCGTCGTCCTCCCACAACTGGTGATCGCACTCCAGGAAGAGTTCGTCGACGAGACCGATCGCGCCCTCCGCCACCGCCTCCTCCACCGCCGATGCCTCCGCCTTCACCACCACGTACTCCTCCTCCTTCACGTTCCTCTCCAGCCACTCCGCCAGCGACGGCGATGCCCCCTTCTCCGCCTCGTCTGTCTCGTTTGCTTTCTCTATAACCTCCACCCGGATGACGTCAAAGGTTCGGCCCTTCCGCGGGTAGTTCTGCTCGAACCACGCCGCTCCGCTGCCTTCCTCTCCCGCCCCTGCAACCTCCACGAACACCCGCCGTGGGTACCCGTCCAGCTCGTCCCCCGTCAGCTCCGGCAGGAACCTGGCCCTCTGCTGCCAGCCCCGTCGCCCGGGTTCCGGTGGCTCCAGCAGCGCGCCTTCCAGCCCGCTCAGGGCTTCCTTCTTCGCCACCGGCATCGACAGCAGCCGCCGCAGCCTCAGCCCTCGGCCGCTCGCGAAGGACTTCCTCATCGCCACCACGGCAACGGAGCCGACTCGTCCGACGTAGGCCGTGCGGTAGTTCGCCGGCGGGGTAAAGACTTCCGATGGATTGCGGCTCCATCGCACGGCAGCGACGCCGCCGACCTTGAGGATCCGGTCGATGTGTTCGAAATCGCCGGCGGAGGCGGAGAAGACGAAGTCAGCAGAGCCATCGGGCATCGCGGTGCTGCGGTCGCCTTCGATCGGGTCGTTGAGGAAGACAGCGTTGCACCCGGGGCGAAGTAGGCCGCGGCGGCTCAGATCGCCGAGGAGAGTCGGGAGGAAGGTAGCGTCGCCGTGGATGGCTCCCTGGCGTTCGGCATTCCCGCCGACGTGGCCGACGCGGAGGAATATCCCGGCGCGGAGCCAGGGTAAGGAGAAGACGACGGCGGCCAGGAGCACTGATCGGGCGACGAGGCGGAGTAGGCGGGGGTCCAGCAGGCGGATCACGAGGCGCCCGCCTCCGAATTCAACGGCGCCTCCAAAGCCGAGGCGCTGGATTGCACCAGTCTTCTTCATCGTAGACATTTCCGGGATGACGGACGCACCGAGAAGTAGGCTGGAGAGAGAGAGAGAGAGAGAGAGAGAGAGAGAGAGAGAGAGAGAGAGAGAGAGAGAGAGAGAGAGAGAGAGAGAGAGAGAGAGGAGGGGAGGCCGGCGGGGGGGAAGAGACTAGCGGGTACAGAAGCGGGCAGCGGTGTGGTTACCACCCACAAGGGCTACACGCGTGCTTTGAGATCGGAGGCAGAGGAGCAATAGGTTCATGGAGCGCCGGGATTCCATCATGCGCTGCTTCGGATGATGGACGGTGGAGATGTGGGCGATCAGCGCAACATCTCGGCCTCCGCGGCGAATCCCAGAAGGGTAATACTTTCCAACACAAAACCCTCTTTTAGCTTATTATGAATTATTGGGCAAGAGAGATCAACTGAGAACTCGGAAAGGAAAGATTGATAGAAGGGGAAGGAGGAGGAGGAGACAAGAGTGGAAATGAGAAGGGGGAGTGCTTAATATAGTGGAAGAGGATAATAAATCGGTTGTCATATATATAGAAATTAGATAATTATGGAAGATTATTTTTAGAAGATAAATAAATTTGTTATCATAGATTATAGGGAAAGGGTGATATTGAGAGATTATTTTTGGAAGAGGGAGCATGAAAGAAGGACCGTGGATTATGGTAAACCAGCTGGACAATAACAAAATTATAAAAAAAAAATGTTTTTTACAATTTATTTATTTTTTGTATGTGTATGTTTCTGAAAATATAAAATTAAAAAAATATTTCCCAATCATATAGTTTCCAAGCACAAAAATCACTAATAATCTACAAAGTAATGCCCCATCTACAAAATATAGTGAATAATAGCATTTGATCATAAAATTTATGAAAAAGACAATAGGAATATTATGTTCAAGAATATTTTGCATGTTGAATTCATGTCCAAACCTCTAGTTGATCTAATACGTTTTACTTTTCAAATTTGAATAATTGATGTTTCTTTTGAAGACCAAATAACGAAATGTTTGCCAAATATATGGTTCATAGATGATTACGAACTTTGACACTAAAACAAAACCAATATAAACATCGCCAAATGCTATTATAGGGTACTGCCCACTGCAAGAGTTATCTATGAGGACACTCAAAACGAAATATAGTGTAAAAATGTCTTTGGTCATGAAATTTATAAAAAATGGGAATATTTTGGTTACGAGGATTTTGCATGTTGGTCAAGTATCTAGAACCAGAGATAATATGATCTCTGAGATTTTAATAGAAATTATGATTATAACATTCTCAAATTTACCTTCGGAAAACGACTTGAGTTGACCCAGAAGATTTTGATTAATATATTTTTACTAAACGAGTTTAAACGTTTAGATAGGCTCAATAAATTAGCTAATGAGTCATAAATTCAATTAAGGATGGATCTAAGTATTGTTGTATGATAAAGGTTTGAGTAGGAAATAACGATGACTTGAAGGAGGTTTATCCTTAGACTCTAAGAAGGCTTTGATAGGACATATTTTGGCATCGTCCACGTAATCAACGGTCACATTAGTGCCGACATGGCCTCGATGTGGTGCCTCGGAGCCGATGTGGCACGCATGCATTGACGTGACACTTCGGACTCATACTCGTGTCGTTCAAGATTGAATGAGACGGTGTCGCACAAAGTCACCCGATAATGTGCAGAATGACGTCGTGCGACACGGAGCCATGTAGGTCGGTTCACATCGTGCGGAGCGTCGACAACCATTAACAGACTGCATATGATCGACCTTCGGACGTAGGTATAAAAGCTAACCTCCTGACCAGCATTAGGGGGTCGGACTTCGAACACTAAAAACACCCTCAACTCTACATACTGACTTGACCTTCGAAGGGGTCTAGTCAAGTAAAAATTTACTCGATTTTGACCTATGTGCAGGAACCCATCACAAGAGAAAAAATAAATCGACTCCCAACTCCACCTAAGGTAGATGCGGCGAACGACATCCCAACATGACATTGTAACATAAAATTGCACAACAGGCTTAGTTTATTTTTATTGACTTGAATGACATAAAAAAAAAATTGACGAATTAAGTTATGCGGACTTAGGCGCCATATTTTAGGAAAGAGAGTGGTTTAAGATCAACAAGTTAGTAAATTATTTATCTCATCAAGTTGTATTGTAGTAACGGTGTTTATTAATTTTTTATAATAAGTTATTTGGTAATATTATCATTATACTTAAATCTCTTTATGGTAATAGTCGGCGCGTGCATAACTTTTCCTATGGGTATACCTCGTGGATTTAGTATTTTTCTTTTCCTTTTACAATATTAACATTAATAAGATCATTCTCTAACCAATTGGGATTTTTTTTCATGTATGCATTTGTTTCTGAGATAGTATGCACTACTATATTATTGGTTGGCCCACGGCCTTTGGCCCATACTTTATGCTTCAATGATTTTTCTTGTATTTATTTCATACTGTTGGCCTTTTTTTAATAAAAATATGAGATATATATTAAAAATTATGACTTCTTAATATTGCTATTTTATATTCTTATAAAATAAGTTATTTCCCTCAAAGTATAAGTTTTGCATACATTTTAGAGTAAAATATAAGACTTGCGTATGTATGTACCCTATTGATCAATCTTTGTCATTAATATACTAAGGAAAACATTATGTGTATATGATATTATTTTTGTCCAATCGACATCGGATAAATGGAGTTTAGTCAACGCCTATTGAGCATGTCATGTCAGCCTCTAGAGATGGCAAAGAGTTAGTTACACATACTATATATATTAACATGATATGTACCTAAGAGAAGTTTTATCATTAATCGATGATTACGAGTAACATTATATAAAATAGTATTTTTAGGAGTGTTTACATTCTCAATTTGCTAAACGAGTAATAAATTTTTTATTTTATCTAAAATAAATAAACACATATTAATTTAAAAATATTTGAAGTATTCAACTAGACCCAAAGCGTTCGCTGTGTCCAACATGAATAAAAGAATATTTGAAGTATTCAACTCATTCAAAAGTATTCTTTTTATATATGATTTGTGTGTAATTGATAAAAAAAAAAGAAGATTTCAAATACTTGTTTGTATACTTAGGACAAACAAACATCTAAGAGTGAGTGCTCCAGACATTTAAAAAAAAAAAAAAAAAAAAAACGTCCCTTGCGTGTGATGCACGTGCAGACATAAAAACACACTAAAAATATTTCATTTTATGTCTGATAAATCCTTTCACTATACAAAAGCATTCCTTCACGTACAATTAATTCGCGTAGAACAAAACAAATATTTAAAATACATGACACAAGCATTAACGTCCAATGCATCCACCCAAAACAATCTCTTAATCATTTTTAACATAAGTAAATAGTGATCGACTTCTAAATTAATCATATCAATATTTAGATACTTGTAAACTTAAATTAGCTGGTATTTGCTACTTATGGTTAATCTGATTTTTTTGGTGATATGTATATGAAAAATATTAATCACTGGAGGAAATATATATATATGAACATCACAATATTAATCATATCAATATTTAGATACTTCAGACGTCCTCTTCACTCGTTACAGTTTGACTGAACCATCCTGAGTCAGCCATGGACCCCACGATTGGTATTAAAGCGTCGAAGAAGGAGCACGTGTCCAATCCAGCAAGACGTTCATCTCTGCTCTACCCGCCCAATTTTTTTTTTTTTTTTTTTTAAAGTTAATGTGTTGGCTAAAAAGTTTGTACAAAATAGTTTTATCGACACAAATGGTAGACTAAAGCTTGAAGTATTTTAAACAATTTAAAAGATTATATATACCCTACTTCAAAAAAGTGGAATGAGGTCACTCCGTTTAACTCATATCCAATAGTAAGTCATGTCTACATATGTTATAGAGTATGATGTCATACTATAACCAATAAATAATAAAATATAATATTTAAATTGTCCTGAACTATTTGTTAATACAACATAAAAGCTTTAGAATACATTACATTATTCATCATCATTTCTGAGATTATTATTAACTAATATTAAAATTAAATATTATGAAGATTCCTTTCTCTTCTTATTAATTAAAATACTATTCAATTCTGACTGATGTTGAATCTCTATCAAAAGTTGTTGAGCTTTGTTTTTGTTGTAACAGTCCAAATTTTTACCGCGCCTCTCATTCCAAATTCATTAAATAGCACATATGAAAATAACACTTAGCATGCTTGGATAAATCCATTCTCATATTTGACAATGTGGAAGAATAGGTATTTGTGATATATATTAAAAGAAGCTTATATTGATCACTGTAGTTGAATTATCAGATTGTTACTGCATTACAGCTTGGAAATACAAACTTAAAAGGAATTGAAAGGATATGGTCTTGTAAATGATTTGTTGTTGCTTACGTTACTATATATACCATCATTGGTATTGTAAATGGCATTAGAAATTGAGAATAACAAGTGGAATATAATGGTTTCCACTTTATAGTGGGAGATTATGTGTTGAACAATCTGATAAATAGAAGTAAAAGGCTGATCTGTTTCAACAATGCATGTAAAGCTTCTTACTACGGTTGTAAGTTCAAGAGGCAACTCCGTGCAAAGAAATGAGATCAGATGTACAATAGGAGACTATCCTGCAGATTTCATATGATGAGTGAGCTATTTGACTTTATCACAGTGTTGTGCCAAAATGTTTCCGATGCAAATCTAGCTTGTTGTTTCTAATGTTGCATGTAAATAAAAATGGTTTTGTTCTTTGTATGACTGTGCTTGACGTTAAATTTTTTTTTCCCTACTCTTTCAGCATTTTTTTTTCTTCTTTTACTGCAAAGTACAGTCTCATAGCTTTATGTTATTGTTTTTTGAGGAGTATAATTTTAAGTACTAGCATGTCTTTTATCGTGCAGCTATGTACAATTTTGAAGTCAAAAGTTGAATTGTCATACTTGCTTGAAAAACTTTGGAGCATGCAGACATCTATCTGTTCATCAAAATAAATATTCATGGTGAGCCAACTTATAAACAATCTCTTTGTATCTTTAATGAAAATTCATCTTATGAACTTCTATTTCTAGTTGTTTGAAATGTCTGAATTCTCCTATAATAAAAAAATAAAAAAAACCAAAAATATCCATGAATGATGCCAGTGGATGCATTCTCTTGGTTGCAGATGATAATGCATCTTGGGACATGGTTACTGCTAGAGACTTTGTGGGAAGACAGACTTGGAGAATGACTCATAGAACAAGATGATTTTGTTCTCGTTAGGCAAGAGGATATTTGTGGATGGCATAGCATAGTTGAAAGCATTACAAGCAAATGAAAGCATGTTGAGTGCCATCCTATCAGAAACATAACATACGTGTTACTTATTTGTTTGGAGATCTTTATATTACGTATGACGACGACATTTCTTTATGCGTTGACCGATAAGGTGTTTGTCTGTGAGTGAAATTTCAATTTGCTTAAGAAAAGTTTTAGTTGGTCTTTTGTTTTTCTTAACCGTTTGCCTTTATTGGGTTTTTCTCCAAATAGTTGGTCTTCGTTAATTGTCTGTTTACTTATTGCTAGCAGTTTACTTTTGCAGGAATCTACTCCAAATCAGCTTCAAGATGGTGAGTTGTTTGTATTATTTATTATATGCCTCTCTTTTTAATGTTGTCGACTGCTTGGCATCAATGAACCGCTGCTTAAGATGATGCTTCTTGCCTGTTTCTGTCTGTGGTGGATCTTTAGCCCTATGCAAAAAACAAAAAACAAAAAAAACATTTCCTTTGAAGAAGAGGAGCCAGCTTCGAAAGGCATGGGATGGAAGCAAAGTTATCTATACAATGTTGCTTCTTTGGAGTGCTACTGCTATTATTATTATTATTATTTTCTTGAAACAGTTTCATGTGACTACTGCTTTGGTAGCATTTACTAGATAAGTTTATTAATCTTCAGCGGCTTAGCTCATATTATTAATTTTATGTATTGCACATACATAAATTAAAAAAAAAAAAATTGAAATTATGGTTTCTTTCATCTTTCATTTTATTGAATCTCCATCATCCTTTCAACCTTTCAGGCTGTATCAGAATCCGGCAGCCTCTCTGGCCTTCTTTTTCCACTCGCCGGATTATATCAAAGTTATTTTAGTTCCTTCCCCACTTGGTGGATTTGATTTGACACCAAAGCCAAGTGCCAACCACACACGATATCACAACGACTCCATTAATCTTAATTAACAGGTACCAAATACGTTATTACTGCCCATTTGTCTCCAGATGCATGCATGATTATTACTTTTTAGGATAGCCGTACATATCATATCATCGATTTATTGTTCATCAAGATACAACTGCTCCCCCGATTGTTCATGTGGGGATTATTGATCATATTAATGGCTCGGCTCACTTTATTATAGAAAGTATTAGAACTTCAGGACTGAACATTTTATTTGCATGAATCTGCAACATAATAATTTTTATTGCTAGCTGCCAATGTTCAAGTTACAGTTTCTTGGTCCCAAAAATACCTTGTTTTACATCAATGTCATTGCATGTAAAAGCTTAAGCGAGCAACTGACACGATCTTAACAACAGATAGAGAGGCAGTACTTGAAGTTTCACCATCAGTGGCTAGCGAGAGAGGCAGGTGTCGAATGGTGGAGAGGAAAAAGAACAACAGAATCATTCATACAAACTGATCTTCTTGTATGGAATATAAAGATCAAAACGAACACCATCCAATTTTTCGGTTAATAATTGGAGTTCAAACATAAGTAACCCTGCCTGCCGCCATATGTGAATGATCTCATCAAAAGTGCAGCCGTTGGTTAATGTTCGTCTCCTATCATCATCGGCCAAGTGCTAAATTCCCACAAGAGCCTTCGAGTTCAGGTAGCCCATAAGTTGTTTACAGCATGAAGTCTGGACTCCACAGTTGGTATGAACCCACTTACACGACTAGCTTCCTAATGACAACTTCAGAAGCAGTCACTCTCTTGTTCTTTATGGTGGACCTGCGATATGCACTCTTAGCCGCACATGTTCATCAATCGTAAATAAGAAGTAGCAACCTTGGTCATCAGCTGCCAAGTCACTTTTTTTGCACCGAACCATCCGAAAAATTCTGAAAGCATCAGTCTTTGTGATCCATCTTTAAACACTGTACAGATACGGTAGCCACCACAGGAAGAGTTCTCCACAAACTTAGGCATGCTCGTGCAATATTCCCAGAGAACAAGAAGATGAACCCATAGCCTCCCTCGATTTTGAAGAGAACTAACTTGAAACGCATTACAGGAAGAACCTGGTTTCAGATCACACTTTCCCTTCGTACTGGAAATTCAATTGGTAGTCGTGCAGTAAAGTTGAAAGAGTACTTCTGCACGAACTCTCTGCAAGCGAAATGACAAAGAAATAATTACTTACTGCTCGGAAACATTCATTTATCTAACCTGCTCGATCTGATGAGGACTGCTTTGCAATTACTAACCATCAAGTACAGTATGAAGATGTTGAATATCACTTGCTGTGCATATATCAATCAAGGAATAGATGCCAGGTCTCAATGCTTCATCGATCTCCCTGCAAACAAAAAAGCAGCTAGCAAAATCTTTGTTAGTGGAGGGTTAACCTATCATGTGCAGTAGTAGTTACTTCACTAAAGTGATGACTCGTACAAGGCACACATGCCTAGAACAAGGGAACTTACCTTTTGATGCCTGTTTGGAAGGGGCCAAATCCTGAATATACATTGATGTAACTAGAAAGGAAGTAAATCGAGTGCCTTCCAAGAGCATCCTTTTGCTGTCTTATCTGTAAATATAACAAACCAAAAAGGAAATAATCTGTAGCATGCACTAAGAAATATGAAATAATGGAAAGAGTGAAAAGCACATAGGAGGAATGGATATGATATTCTGAGACAGCTTCCTTCAGGCTTCTGGAAACTGAAGTCTCTAAGTTAGATCTATGACAATGCATAATTTATGTAGGCACTTTAATGACAGCTGACAAGATTCTTCCTCAAAGCAAATCATAAAAAAGTGATCACCTTTTTACAAAGAGTGCAAGCTTCATACCTTATTAACATTGTTACAAGGATAAGAACATTAGTTAAAAAGTTTAAATCTTGAGTGAAAAATTGATTTTCTATGGAATGTCCTTCCCACGTCACTTCTGCATCCAGTTTGTCTCCCGTCATCTTGTGTTTCACTCTCCATTTATTTAGGACCACAATCACCATGCACGTTCTCCGATTCACTTGAATCTTCATAACCTCCGAACTTGGTAGAAAATGGCTTGATAATTTAACCAATTTGACCACATCATGCTTATCAGATATCATATATATTACTAGTTCTTATAACATTACTTTTTCCAATCATCTTTGGATAATTTTTGGAGCTACAAAGCTCGATCAAAAAGAATAAGCATCGGTCAACAACCATGATGTATCCTCAAGATCTGTGATATACATTATACACTTTTGCAAAAACCTTGATCACCATAGAACCAACCCTTCATTTGAGCAACTTGAACAATGATAATCCACTATGCCGTGGACACATATATACATTTTGAACACTCTAACACCAAGGCACATAGGATCCCATGTTGTGAATTCTTTGCTCAAATAAGTCACTAGGAACTACTGGAAATGTACACAACAAAGGCAACACGAAATGCATGCTCATACTAAAAGCCTTTAGCCCAACCTCTATGTAGTCCAACTACAAGCCAGCATGCCTTGTGGGTATAGACACACCCTCTCTTAGTCCAAGAAATTGAGAAATGAAGACACCTTTATTTCTGTTCTTGACTGCAGATCTTAAAAAACTGACATACACGCCTTTAACCGTGGCCACCTTTATTTCTGCACTTGACTGCAGATCTTAAAAAACTGACATACACATGTTTAATCATAACCAGTCAGAATCGTTTTCCTCGTCACTAATTTGGATGGCATTGGGCAAGTCATTGTGGTTCCTGCCATTTATCAGCAGTAGAATTTGAACATCCTTTATGCAATCTGCTATTCTACTATTTGGCTTGGCCTAAATATCAAGTTATAAAATTTGTGCCCTAGCTCCAAGGTACCATGTGATCAAGATCTTTGATCCCATAAACTAATACCATGCAATCCTAATCATATGAACACACAATGCACCAGTAAGCAGCAAAGAAATGCCCCTCTCAAGCTGAGACGCAATTTAAGTCGACAGTTTTTGCTACTAAATTTTATCAGAAATAGAAAAGGAATATAGTCTTGAGCAAGGTTGTACTTACCAGTCCATACCGGAGTACCGACATTTTGTCGGTATTGGTACAGTACCAGTACCGTGCGGTACATACTGTGCATACCACCCAGTATATTAAAATATATTAAAATATTATATTATATTATATTATATATATTAATATATTAATATTAATATTTTAATAGTACGCACTGGGTGAGGACGGGTTGCGGGCGACCCGCGGGCGGTGACGACGTGCGGGCGAGGACGACGCGAGGTATTCTTCTTATCCTCTTCTTTTTTCTTCTTTTCCTCTTCTTCCTTTTTTCTCTCTCAATCGACCGCCGACGATCGATTTTGGTGGTACCGGCTGATAGCGGCGGTCCACATACCGATAACCTGGCGGACCAGTACCGGGCGGTACAGATCGGTATGGAAAACCTTGGTCTTGTGCAAGCTCTTCAGATACATAAGAGAATCATGTAAACTAGTATAGCCACCCAATTTTTCACTCCTTGGAATCCATCAGAAAGAAAAAAAATGATGAAAACTTCCGTACTAAAATCTAAAGGTCCCCCATCGACTTCAGGTTGAACATTTAACAATTAACATTTGCATATCAACGCTAGCTAATTGTGATCTGTAAGAGTCCCTCAATATCCTGGAGTTTCTAATGCACAGAGAGAGCTATTACCAGTTTGCTTTTGGAAAAAGTAAATTAAAAAAACAAAGCAAATGATAATTTAAATTATCCTGGAAAGCTGAAAACTGTTTCTACATTTTTGTGTTTCATACCAAATAACTACCGTAAAGAAATTTTCCAACATAATCTGTTATCCGTGAGATCTTACACAACCAGACTACGTTAGAAAACTTGAGATTTCTAAAGGCAAACCATGATTTATCAACCAAGTTTTTAGTCCCTGTTTCACCAAGTATTGTGGCTAATGTATGACAATTTCTAATAGGTTGATTACATAGCAGATCCACAAAATAAGAAAATAAAAATCCTACAGAAGTCACTCCTGTGAAAGGAGGATTATTTCAAGAAAGTGCTGATGGAGAATAGGATGGAACCAAGGGACAGGAACCAGATAGGATCCACCTAGAACTTCAAATATTCACTTGTATGAACCCCAACGAACTTTAGCCGTAAGCAAGTATAACATCTCTATATAGATTTTCCACAGACAATCCACTTTGTCAACATAAATCTAAAAGGAAAGTCATCGAGTTGATATTTTAGTTTTGCAATAAAAAATTGATGCCAGGACCTAGTTTGACCTTTCTCATCGACTATTACATCGACCGAAGGATGATAGCCTATGCCATATGTGCTGATTGGTGCATCTGTTCATCCAGGTTCCATTTGAATGGCATATACAGAGACCAATTGGCTTGTCCTAATCTACACACCAATTTGAGATGTACAAAATGTCATCTCAACTGCATGTCCATGCCAAAAGTAATCCTTGGTGACACCAGCTTTTAGACCTCAAAATACAATCCTCAGCTCCTACTATTATTTATTATATTTGGTGTCTGATCTGTTTGTTGTCCTCTTTATTCCTCATCAAGAATCCCAAACATTAAATGGAAAATCAAGTTTTGGAACTGGAGATCAATAGATCTAGCTAGCTATGTAACAAAATCAGTTTACTGGATATTGCAACTGAATGTACAATGAGTCAAAACAAATTAGCAATCAATTTCATGATGTATATGAAAATATTTAACTAAAAAATCCTCACAAACCTCTTCATAGATCCTCCTCAAAAAGCTAGCACATTTTACCGCCTCCTGTACATCCCAGGTAAAATAACCTTTTCTGCTATGTGAATTTTTGCCAAAAGTCTCCAGACAGTTAAGCAAAGTGATCACTGAATCTTGAAGTACAGCAACACATTGTTCAACCTCGCTACACAGCAAAAAGGAGAAAGAAAATAAGCTTACTCATTAAGTAAACAAAAATATATGGAAATTGAAATATATGTGAATCACATATATCCAACGTGAAACAGCAGAAATAAAATATGTTCAACATTTCATAGAAAAGAGAATAACACAACTGTATGCATTTGTACCAGTCACCTACTAAGACAAACCTAAATATCTTATCAAAATTAGATCCTAGTCTTGGAGCATGCCCAATAAGAAAACTAGTATTTTGTAACCCCGATAACAAAATGACTGGTCCGGATAATGAAGTCACCAGATGGAAGCCTCACTAAGCTGCAGCAGTAGCAATCAAACTATCATGGGCATAATGTTGCTAAAGAGTATAAACTACCCCATGCAATCACTAATTATTGTATAAAGAGTATAACAAAGGATACATCTGCACAATATTGTCTGAAACAAAAGTAAATCCGCACAATATTATATAAACTACCCCATGTTTCACTCATGTCTCTCTTATTCTCACATTTTCACAACTCTCTTAACTCCTGCACTCAAACTCTATTTTCATTCGTTGGAAAGAATCGAGTCAAGCAACGAGACACCTTTAAATCGCATTCAACAATCTACTCGGTCCAGAGACATGGAAGCGACGTGGACAGTAGTGCCACGACTGATGATGGTGACAACACCGTTGAGTCAATGGTCTTGTCTACACAATTTGAGGATGATGCATGGATCGAGGAACAATATTTTATGCATGCCACCCAAGATTCAGATCATGGAGCTTGACAAGAAACTGGTCAACTTTATGCCTGAAAGGGAAAGAAGAGGAAGGCAATGAATGATTTTGAGTAGATGCGACAGAGCCTACACGACATAAACACAGAGCGAGACTCATCATATTCACAATCGTTATATTATGAAGAATCTTATGACCAACAACCAATACGATAATGGTTATACTTCTCTGAGCAATAATATGATGATCAATCTTATGATACGGAGCAACAGATTAGTAACGAAACTAGAAGTTTGACATTCTCTATGCTCCGCATCAATACATGCTAGTGATTTCAAAAGTGCTAGGCGCCAAGGTCCCAAAACGCTCGAGGCGCTCACCCGAGTGAAGCAAGGCACTCTAAAATATTAAAATATAAAAAATATATAATATAATTAATAAATATGATTATTTAAATAGATATGTACACTTGTCATTTATCCTGAAACCCTAATAATAATCTCAAATAAACAAAGATTAGCAATGTTAAAATCTAAATAGTATATTATTAATCTAATAAATAAAGATTATTTCGTATAGTAATTAATGATCTACTGTTAACAGTATACTAACTTGTAACAACAGTAGGGAAGAGTAGAGACCGATAGCGAGAAGTTGCGGTGAGAAGCCGAGTCACGGACAGTAGGAGGTAGCAGAGTCACGGACAAACAACAAACAACACCAGAAGCTGCGGAGTCATGAACAGTAGCGGCGACAGCGGAGTCGTGTCGTGGACAACGGTAGGAAGTGGATAACAGCAATAACAACGGACATCAGCGGCATATAGTGGAAGCTGAGGAGGCTTGGAGGCAACGAGAGACACCATCGATGGCAGAGGCAGAGGGAGAAATCGTCAACGACAAACGAAGAGGGAGAAATCTTCGCCGACAAAAACAAAGAGAGAAGCGTGCGTAGGGTTGGGAGTCGGGGTCACGTGTTGATATAACTGCGTGCGTTAATCGGTTTAATCAAACCAACTAACGCAAATTTAATCGAACTGGACTTAAAAGTCTAGTTCGGTCGCCTTATACCAACCGAGCGCTCGCCCAAAGTGCCCGATGCCTGGGCTCGGGCGAGCGCCCTAGCAGCGCCTCATTGAAGCACACCATCTGGCCCTTAAACGAGGCACTGGGGCCTCGCCTCGTCCGAGTGCCTTTTTAAATCACTGATACATGCCACATTCATCCTTGCCTCAGGAGCCACCTTAGACACATTTAGTTCACGACGATCAGACTATGGCAGACACGTGGTTCATGATGATCAGACTATGGCTATCACCACATTGATGCACCAATGGCATATGGTGTATCAATATACTATATCGTGGGATCAATTTCAGGATTGAGTCCGACAAACATATCATATTGATATACAAGATTGAGGACTCTGATCCATCGCCTATGGAATTCCGTCGTTCTTTTTGGTGGTAGGACCAAGTATATCCATCGATTGATTACTTAATACATTGAATCTTAAAGTTCAAGTTGTTTAAAAAATAATCTAATAATTCAAATCATTTCTTTGTAGATAATTCAATATTAATGAAAGGATTATCCGAAAAGTACCACAAAGCTACTCCTCAAAGCCAGAAAAAATTTATATTTATTTCCAACTTAAAAACCTTGATCTAAATTTTTTTTTATTTTAGGTATTTTGGAGCTATTTTTGATGATTCTGATATACCATCAGTGCACCCTAGTGTACCAACATACTATCATGAACGATCGTCGCGCACCCACAACATCTTCGCTCAACGAACCGTTCGTCGCTTTTGCATGCTTGTACAGATGTTTGGCACCCTATTTTGCTTTAGTTTTATATGGTTTTGTTTGAGAAATGTAAGCAAAAATAGTTTGTAATGCTGTAGTGCGACCGCTCACCACGTCGAGCCAAAACTACCCAAAACAATTCCATTTTCGCATGCTGCAGCCTAATTTTTGCAGACCACAGTGCAGTGCGAAACGTCAGCCATCTCAGACACCTGGAACCCCCCGGGTGGCATAGGGCTAGATGGGGCTTCGGTATATTGTCGGGCGTTGAACATTCTTCACAAGTTTAGCTTATCTTCGCGCCCGGCACCCGGTGAACCGTCGTTTATGGACTTGCGATTGTTCGTTCTACCTTCTAAAGTCCTTATTCTCTCATTACTCTCTTTTTTTTGTTGCACACAAGGTGTTTGTTGAATTGCTTGTAAAAGATTCCCTCTTCCTGAGACGTCAAGACTTGTCCGTCACTCGCTTTCAAACTAATCAACCTTCTTTTTTACAGGTCCTTCCAAACCTACATGAGGTTGCAACATGATTGACCTTTTTGCAAACGGGTAACATAAAAGCATTTCATGAATTAGGCAATCTCAAGTAAGTCCGAGATATTGGCGCACGGGTGCTTCACAACTTAGGCAATTCCAACTAAGTTTGTGCCTTTGTCGCAAGAGTACCTCACGACTTAGGTAATTTCAGCTAAGTACATGACAATATGGTACGTCAGTATGCCTCGGTATATAACATACCGACACTTGGTCGGTACATCAGTACAGACCAAAATTACAAACCTTGATTTTAGCTATCTTGGTCTCATCAAATTACAAACTCAAGCATATCCTACATAATGCAAGTTTGAATGTCAAATAAATAAACCATGAACATTCTTTTCATCAAATAGAAAATGTGTCAGCTTAGAGCTCAATTTCAATTTCACCCATTAACAGAAATAGAAAATGTGTTAAGAAAATGTGTCAGCTTAGAGCTCAATTTCAATTTCACCCATTAACAGTATCAAGGTCAAAGGGACGTTGAAGACTGAAGTACTTATTCTAGAAGCATGATAATAGCTACAAGAGGTCATCCTAGAGAAATAGGAAGATTAACAAATTTTTTCCAACCTTCATATTTGCATGTTGAAAAGAGAAGCAAACTTTCGGATAATAAGTGGATGCTATTAGAAATTTGGCTAGTTTTAATGCCAGTTGACAAAGCCTTTAAAGTATAGGACTCCTCATTTATTAGCATCCAAGCATGGAAGGATTCAACACTTAGTAAATTTTTGCACTCATGGACTTTATTTTTCAAGCTAGTTATCAACACTTAGTAATCCAACACTTAAGTGTAACATGCCAAACAAAGCTAGCTTGGACACCAATTAGGAGCTTGGGCAATTGACAAGCTGACAACCAATAGAGTCCAAGCCCATATAGGGAGGTTGCAGGATGATGTGAACAATCATCCTGCAATGTTTACCTCAACCGAAAGCCCAAAACCATTTAATTCTAAGAAGTTTATATCATTTTATATCAACAATCTTACACCTGACACATATAAAAGTTAAATGGCAATATTATCAGTAATTCTAATATGTCCCACAAATTTATGTTGGCTATCACGATCCGGCTAAAACTCCAGTAACTAATTTATATATTGTCCACTGTTCCAAGATATGGCAGTACAAAGGAATGCAATACCAAGCGGTACCGCACGGTAGTGAGCGGTACGTACCGATCCACTAGCTGACCGATACGCGAACTACCCACTACCGGGCGGTATCACCGATTGGGGCCGCCTCGTTACCACTCGAAATCGACCGGTAACAATCGATTTCGACAGTCGGTGATCGATTTCGGGCGATATCAACCGAGGGAGTGAGAAAGAAGAAGAGGGAAAAGAAAAACCTGGATCGCCCTTCGCCCGTGCTATCCGTCGCCGGTGGGCGAAGAATCCCCCGCGATTCGTCGCCTGGGGGCGATTTCTTCTCTCGCACGAGGAGAAGGAACGAGGCAACATCAGCCCTTTTTTATTTTTTAACTTATATTATATTATATTATATCGAGCAGTACGCATCGGTACCGGGGGTACCATACCATATCGAGCTGAACTCGATACGCCGGTACAGACCGATACAACAAACCTTTGGCAGTACTATCAAATTCTTATCTGCCTAAGAGCCAATATTAGTTTTAGATAGTCTATTGCATATTTACACAAAAACTCTAGTCATCCCCAACCACTGTATATCAAGTTTAATGGCCCACAAGGAGTTGAGGTTCCTGATACTTACAAGGACTAACAAGTTTCAGAAGCAGTCCATTCCGATGTGTCATTTGTACTTGGAGGTGCATAAAGTCCAAATTTATTTGATGAACAAGAAATCCATGTCAACCAAATCCGTATAGATTAAACTAAACAAATACACTCAGTACAAACTGGATAAATAAACTATCCATCCGTCTTGTTTTAACAACAATACATAAATGTATGAAAATAACCTTCCATGATTCCCGATTCCTCGAAAAGACACAAAATAGCATGAATATTATTAAAAACAGTTTTCAAGCATGCATATCCAAGAGAACATCATGTACTTACTTTGCTCTGATTGGCAACTTAATGGAAACTATTCCAAAATTTTAGATCAAGCTCTAACCAAAAGATTTCATGACAAGTATAGAAGTGCCAGAAAAGTAACACGTACCGTGTCCGGTGCTTAAGTGTTGTGTATAAAAGTTTGCAGCATGAAGTGTATAAATTGATAGAGAACTGACGATCGACATTACAATCATGAACATCATGGAAGGGTCTTGCCTCTGGAATACTAGTAGATAATGAACAGTCATGAGAATCTTTGAGGTGACTGAAGTCCCTGAAAAGTACCATTGGTATATGCAAAGACATGCTAGCATGGCATGTGTCCATTTGAAATGAATGCTTCCCAGCAATTGTTGTAAGAACCTCAACACACATAAGAACAACTGAACCGGAATCTGGATTAATCTCAGTTTTGTCATAAGGTAACTTCTCTATGTAAAATATTTTTGGCTGCTGGAGGTGCAAAACTATATTGAATAAACAACCCAATAAACTTGAGATATTTTCCTTTATGACTTGCTTTTGTTCTGCAGCCCATACCAGAAAAAAACGAATTATGACTAATTTCATATCTGATAAATATTTTTATTCAATAGCATGTTTATCGATAAGCAACTTATGATAATATGAAATTATGAATACATTTTCAAGCAGGGTACTTCATGTGAATGCAACCACAAATACTTGTTGACTGCCAAATGATAATTTTCATTCTAGGTTAACTAGGAAATCAATTCATCTGTTCGGAAATATTAAATATTCATTTTGCATTAACTGCAGACACTTATATTCATAGGGAACTCATTCAGGAAAAGGAAGGAAAAAAACAGGAGACTATTGTAAAGTACCTGAAACATATTCAAGAACCAAATCCAAGCAGTCAATCCCACCTGCCACATTTGGGGAAACGGTCCCTCCATTAAAATCTCCAGTTCTTACTTCATACACCATATGGCAACCTTGTGGTGTTCCAATCAGGGCCCTCTCTATTGCTTGCACAGCTGTCCTCAACTGCAATTTCACCGGTCTTCCAATGAATTTTCTGAATGACAACCGAAGTTGACTTTTGAATTCATTGATGCTGTATTCTCCAACATGTGATTGCTTCTTATGAACACTCACATGAGTTTCTCTCTGGAGCATTTTTGTATTTGATCCTGTCTCATGAGATGAAAGAGTTGCAGACTTTCCTTGTAGAGAAATGCATTTCCCTATTGCTCTCAAATGAATGTCTAATAACTGAGCATACACATCTTTTGTCGAGTTAGGATCAGACAAGCTGATGTAATTCCCAACAACTTCAAGATATTTCAATGGGCCATCTACCCAAACAAAGGTGAATGGATTTGGTCTGCCAACCATTTCTGCTATTCCCTGTAGAATAATATGAGAAGTTTGAACAAGAACACCCATTGACTTTGATGACAAGTAATAAAAATCACCATTGACTTTCAGACTGTTGGAAAATAAAAGCGTACACTTTAGCTTAAGGATAGCCGCAGAAGCCAAAAACAGTTGTCTAACCATGAATGCTAAATGGGGACTTTCACCCTTTATTAAATCTTGTAAGAAAGACCCTCTCAAATTCTGCAGATTAGATAAATCAATATTCTGAACTGCTCTAAAAGCATTAATTACCCACTTCTTGTGGCTAGCTGATGATCTTTCCTTCTTTACACTGGAATTCTTAGTGTATTCATCATCTGACAAGTCTTTGATGTCAATCCTATAACAAGCCGAGCATTTGGATCTTGCTCCTTGCTTTTGCAACATGGGATGGTTTCCAACAGAAAATGGCTCATGATGATGAGAACATCCAGAAACGCTTTCCATGAGTACATTTCCATATGAACTATTATTGTATGGAAGATTATGTGCAGGATGGATTTCACTGTCTTGTCCATCATCAACAATAAATATACTAATACACGAATAAACAAAATTCTCAAATAGAACAATATAATTGCTTAATCTAGAAAGACAGGAATGGTTGAACCTCAGTGATCGTGATTGTTGTTTGTCAGTAACATGGTCAATACCCATGCTATCTGAGGTAGATGCCAGGCCCCATAGAAACCCTTGTAGGAAAGATATAACACATGATAATTTATTGAGGCTCAAAATGTTATGATCAATTTCTTCTTTGAGTGCATGTCCCATATCTTTCAATATAACAGTTGAATCTCTTATCTGATCTGACAATATCTCAGCCAAAAGTTCCAAATATTTCCAGGCTTCAACAGTTTCTGAAGTTACAAAGTGGTGATCAATTACATTATGTGCATCTTTTCTAGTTGTGTCATCATGTAAAGGAAGCTTCATATGAAGCTTCTCATTATTTATTATAGATTGTGATGAAGTACTCATCAGTTGTTTGCCTACTGTCAAAAATATATAAGCTGTGTGATCCGCCAAGGAAAATGTCATAGTTTTCATCTGACTGAAGTACTTCTCTCCAAAAAATGCATGTGGCAATCCAACCAATTCATCAGCTGTCTTCAATAACCACAAGATAGTTGAATGATTAAATACAGTCAACAAATATGAGGCCTCTGGGATTTCTGCATTTTCAACAGATGCTACCACAAGATGTTTCATGGCCCGTCGACATGAAATAAACAATCTCAAAAGCTCAAAGAGGTTATCGCCATTGACCAAAGATTCACGACTTGTCAATAAGTTTGATATGACTAACCTAAACCAATAACAGAAGCATTAGTACCAAAAATTTTAAAGACTAAGTAGATGAATTAACAAATAAATATTATCAACCATATTCTAGTTCATTAAGGGTTTATTGCTAATCAATAAGCATATTCCCAACAAACTTGCTATCTGATATATGGATCTTTTCTGCCATCTATTTCTATCAAGGCAACATCACTAACTAATTAGGTTATAAACTCTGTTCTTCCATTGTTTCTAGCATAATTCTTTTAATTTTCTCTATCCTTCCTTGCAGCACTAGCCTATTTTAGCATGCCTCACTTTTGAGTATAAATTGTCTTAATTGAACCATGTCAAATTATTTTCCTCAATAAGAATTAGTATCTGATTTAGGAAGATGGATCTTAATACCATTTCAGATGATATTGTGATAAAATTTATATTAGGACTTAGTATATGATGGCTTCCCTTAGCCCAGCTTATCATCTAGGATCATCTAATATGGATTTTGTGTCAGCTGATCAGTAGTTTAGCACCACATTGGAGCCCTTCGACACAGTAAAGGAACCTTTTTTAATTTTTTTGTTGTTGTAGTAATTAAAGTTTGTTAAGTTGTAGGTGAGCATATCTACCTGAAAATGGGTAGATCATCTCTTTGAAAATGCTATGGCATGTTCTGATCCTCATTTTTGTTTGTTTTTGTTGTTTCCTGATGCAAAATGACAAGATGAATGATCAGACTTTTCTAGTTTTTTTTGGCTGTTCTTTGTGATTCTTAATTGTGTTGAACTTGTCAGCCTTACCATGAATTGATGCAGTGTGGCAACAGTACATACCAGTTTATCCAAGGACAGTATGATACAAGTATCCAGTTTGGGATTCCTTGCTATGAATGGCATTACATACAAAAGTTGCATTAGATAAAGTAGGATCAAAATCATGCATGCATGTAACTACATCCAAATCACAGACTCCTACTTCTGTTGTATTGGTGGTAACAATTGCAATGAGTCTCGAATCAAGGATTGTTCTATCAAAGCATGCAAATAAATGCTGCTTAGCATATACCAGGAGAGAAACTTTCTCATATCAATCCTAAAGTAGACATGTCTTTGATACATGATTTGCACGACAGAGTAACTTGTGACATGACTAACACAAGCATGCACAATGTACGATCACTTCCGAAGTCTTGCTCTCACATGACCTGGTAATCTTCATTACAAATTGATCAGATATCCCTTTAAGGCATTATGATGTGAATTATCATTGCGATTATCTGACAACTCAAAGTTAAAAATCTAACTGTTTGTGTTTACCAGCATGAATCTTCTCCCACCATTTAAACTCTAATGAGGCTGATGTCTTGTTGTTAGTCTAAGGGCCACCACATTCTTCCTTAATGCTGTTAATGGGTCTTGTCTAGTCATCCTTCTCACGTGTGACACCTCAAAGTAGATAAGAATTGCTACTACTAGGAGAGCAAAGTCACAACTTTCTAAAAGATAACATTGAGATTTATTTGTCATGTTTAACACATGGATAAATAGAACATTATCCAAAAAGAGACAATGCATACTTTTCCTTCATGATGTAACAACTAAGCAGATACAAAAACGTATATAAGAAAACAAAATTTGAGAATATCTACCTTTCAAGATTCAGTATATATGTTGCATAATCTACAAAAGAAGTAGCAGTTACATGAACTCCGGGCATCTTACAGAATACATATAGTAAATCTTCACAAACTTTGAGTTGCATATGGAATGAAGGACCTGATTGCCTCCCAGATGGTATTGTACAAGAGATGTCTGAATGGATCAAATTAGATGCTGATAGTGAAGTAGGTAAAGCATGTCTGTCACCCATATCAACCGCTGGCCCTTGAATTAATGTGGTCAAGATCTCCGACCATTCTGATAATGAATACATATCCTTACAGCTTGTGCTCTCATGATTTATCAGAAAAGTGAATGATTTCTTCAGAACATGGCATAACTTTGATGTTAAATGCTTGGACAGAACCTAGATGCAAGAGAAAAGGGTAAGATCTCCTGATGCTTCTCTAATTAACATAAGACAGGTATTCTGTGCCATTGGAAGCGAAAAAAAGTTGTGAGAAAAGAAAGTGATTATTTTATCAAGTTTTAAAAAAGAAACCAACTCAATCATTTAAAATCAAGCACCACAAGTGTGTTGGATTTGCCTCTCTTCTTTTATGTAAGAGTCCAGCATTAAAGAACAATCTTTTCTCCTATACATTATAGTCAAATGCATTTACTTACAGCTTGTTCATATAGAGCACTGTCTCTGATGAGCTCCAATGCAATTTGGTGCATATCAACTTTGTTGCATAAAGTTTCGCCTATGCATGGCTCCCTAACAGCACCTCCGCAAGGCAATGAATACAGTAGCAAATGAGATAAAAACATCTTCAGATACTTGTTAGAAGCATGAGAGCACCAAATATTAATATTCTGGCAGAAAAACCTCCAAATTTGAGAAGGCAAAGAATTCTCATCCAAGGTACCTTCATCCGGAGGCAAACTTTTTACCTCACCAGTTTTAAACCTCTGGCTGCATATACATTTTCCCTCTGAAGCCAAAAATGGCAGATAACCACTCAAGAATTTGGTTAGTTTTACTGCCTCCTTCCTGGACGTAGCAATGAGTCGATTCAGTTGCTTGCTTAATTTTTGCATATCAAGATTCTCAAGTGGCACTTGGCTTAATTGTGAGTCCTCTTGCAAGAATTCATATGCTTTAAGCATCCTATCCAAATCATTAAGCCTTTGTATGGTCATGGCATGAAATACATTAACAAGAGGAGAATAAATTGGGGAACTGTTTGACAAAAAAACTTCAGATAGAGATTGAATAACATCCAGGAGGGAAATGGAAGGTCTAACTATCCAGGAGAAATAACCATCATCCAGAGACTTCCAATTATTCCTCCATTCCATTCCACTACATACATAAAATAAGTTCCCAATGGCTTCTGATGCCTTTTTTGCCGAATTAGGTGGCATTAGGCTAATTGATTGTCGGTATAAACTTCTACAGGATGTGTACATACGAAAAAGGAACACAAACAACCAGGAGATACTAATTGGTATGCTCTGTGACTCATTTTGGTGTTCAGGTAACTCATGGTTAGACAATTTTCGCCCTGAAATATAGTGAATAGAACTACTGACACCATCCAGTGGATTTTGAACCAAACAGCTGAAGCTTGGCCTTATTGATTTCATTAAATTATCAACAGAATTTCCTACTAGAACGCTGTTTGTTGAAGTAATCATTAGTGAATCCAGTACAATCATGTATATCTCAGATAGAACTTTTCCCAAAAGTTCTGCTTGCATACCTAGATGCAACATGCAGCTATTTAAGGTACTTGTTTCACCTAAAAATATACCATCACGTACAGAACCATGTCTGATCCATTCTAGTGAATTAGTAATATCTGTATTCAGCTGCAGGATACATCCATTAGCTTGTCGTTCTGGTATTGACTTGATAGAATTAGAAATCGCAAGTCGAAATGAGTTAGACATTAATAGGGTTGCCATTGATTTTAAACATATCTCTGCAGACAGAGGTGAAGAAGCAACGAACACAGATTTACCAGTTGACTCAGCATCAGTAGCAACTGCAAAGAGTCTCACAGCTCTACAGAGTGCAAAAATGGGACTATTAACCTACATAGATAACATGACTATCAACAAGCATTTTATAAGACCAAAGGCAGGTAAAGATAACCAAGAAACAAAAAATGCTAGCAAGAAAGAAACCATGAAAGAACAATATTAGTCAAATGACTTCTACCTCATTTCTCAATGGCTCATTGAAAGATCTGCTTTGGAGGTGAATAAGTGGTCCACAAAATTAGACATGAAATCAGGTAGCACAACAAGAGCAGAGAAAGGTAACCAGCTGCATAATTATCGTGGATCTATTCCTAAAATAAAAGTGTTGCTTTCCATAAAATGGTTATATTTTATGACCATCATTAGCTTTAAATACTGATGTCAGTGCTTACTAGTTAGTGACCTCCTCCCTCTACATTATCTAACAAAGATATTAAGGAAGTCATCAAGCACAACCGATTACACCAGTTTGATGACAATTTACACAAGATTATTATCCGACATGCAAAGGATGTGCCCCTTGGTACTTCATGGTGAATTTCCTTACCACCATCCTACAGTGTGCATGAAGAATGAGTTGCTAATTGCTATACTGCATATGCCATCCAGTTCAAACATCCTGCTTTCTTATTCATGAACTTATTACATTTTAAACACATTAAATCCATGGACCTGGGATTACAATATAACAATAAGTGTCCAGTACGTCAGTAGGCACAAAAGTGAAAAAGACTCAAATATGCACAAAGGAAAAAGTAAAGGAGAGACTGAGTTATCAGGAGAACTTGTCACTTAGAACTTAGAAAGTATATCTTCAAACAAATACCGGTAACTGGTCATAATCTTAAGACAAAATAAAGCAATTAAAATAATAGCATTGTTCTACAATATAGGAGGGTATACACAAGTGATGACAAATAGCCTCAAACTCCAGGTAAATATATTATCTAGAAGAGACTGATTGGCTAAGCTTTAATTTGATAACTCCACATCTCCTTATACGTCCATGGGATTAGTTAAGAACCATGAATCACTTAAAACCAGATGCATCAAATATCATTTTTTGCTTGGAAAGGAAACAAATGTCAAGCAACTCATAGATCACTGGAGAAGAAACTGCAGAGAAACTCAAATCCATTTAAAAAAACTTCAAGGTCAGGCAACAAAATGTCAATAAACTATTACTGAGGCCAACCTCATTTACCAGCAACTCCCCTGATATAATTTACATTCAGGTTTTTTTTATACATCAAGATGATAATTGCATGACATCAACGCAATCAACATTTGACCACTTCAGCCAAACATTAGGGCATGTTATCGATGCAATCTGACAAAAGTTGTTAGTAACATTTTTGCAAACAATATGTAGGAATGAATTGACATGATTGCATTTGCCATTGAGCATAAGTGCAAGATAAATAAACTAAATATAATTTTGTAATACTTCCTATAGCAGAGGAAAGTTTTTTTTTTAATTTGGAAGTTCCAAAACTTATGGTAGTAAATGATGACCATGGTATCCCACTAACCTGTCGAAGCTCACTATATATGTTAATAACTTGGCAACTGAGTTTCAAAATCCCAGAAACTAACAAGGAACAAGGCTTTGTATCAGCCAAAGGCATCTGAACATTCAAGTAAGCGAATATCATTAACCATAGTTCCACTAGGTCATTCCCAACAGCCTTATACTCGATTTCCAAAAAATATCCAACTGCAACAAAAATCTCCTTTGCAAGTAGAGGCAAGATTCTTTTAATTCTTACATTGTCCACATGTAACACTGACAACCAAAATTGATAAACTTTCCCAGAAATATAAACAATTATGTCATAGATGTGTTTCAAAAAGCTAAAGTAAGACCCTTCAGATGTGTCTTCTGTGGGCATATATATATTCTCATCAATAAAACTTGAAAGAGTCTCATTCACGGACTTGAGCATGCAATGACCCTCCACCAACCTGATTTCTAGGAGCTCTTTATCCTGTGAGAGGTCAAGTTCTGCACACCTTTTACACTCAAGCACTAGAGGTTCCAAGAACTGTGTGAATACTCCAAAGAGTGGTTTGCTAGTTTCTTCAGCTTTTTCAGGAATCTCAGTATGCCTTCCTGAAGCATTGTTGATTTTTGATGCCAAACTAGCATTTTTTTTATTCCTAACTTCATTGATGAACAAACAAAGCAGGTACCCAAAGCCACCAAGTGAAACTGCCTTCTTCTCTGCAATCATCTTCTCTAATCTCCGAAAAAAGTGTCTGTGATAGCTCTCATTAATGCCCTTCAATCGTCTGCCCTCCTCTGCATTTGAACTCTTCAAGCATAAAAGCCCATTAATATGTGATGGATGAAATACCCCATTAGATAAAACTTCTTTGACAATCCTCAATAGGTTATGCACTTCTTGGCATTTCCCTTCAGTCACTCGTAACTGCAATAAAACTAGCAATTCAAGCAACGGCTCAAGCAACCTATCCACAAAAGCACCAAAGACATTTCTAGGATTCGGGTGAAACCTTAGAAAACCAGCAAAGTCCTCAAGAAGAAGACTTGAAAGACTTGTCAAGACTCCAGCACTGGAAGAACCAAGCTCATCATTCATGAAAACCTTAAGAACAAGGTTAACAGCCTCAGCAGCACATGAAACCCAGAGTTCAACACCAGCATTGTAGAAAGCTGTAGAATTGGATAAAAGAAGCAAAGAAAGGCACTCATAAACATGCTTGAATAACCTATCAGACTCTTCCTTGAGCAATGACCTATCACCATCAAACCGAAGCAACGCATAGTGCAAGACACGGGTAACGGCTCGCAGTAGATTAGAGGAAAAGCCAAAGGACGACTTCTGTAAGCAGAATCTGAGAACAGCCCAACATCTGTAATCCAAACATGAGTCACAAAATTCCGCGTTTCGTTTACTACTCTCAAAAGAGATCAAATGGAGCTGAATCCAATCAGTCAGAAAGGACACAAGACGGGGGATCCCAACAACCTCCGCGCCTCGATCATCACCTCCATCACCAATCAAGCTCACGTAATCAAAAGCAATCTCGATCTTCCTGCACATAACGCAACCCTTATCGGATTCAAAGAAACTGAAAGGGAAAACAGAGATGCAATATCTTGGTGTAAAGAAGGGACCTTTGAATAGGGGTATCTTTGATCTGGAGGGAAAGGATGAGATCGAGATTCGCCCAGGCTCCTCTCTGATCTGCTTTCTTCTTCTTTCTAAGCTCGGTGCTCGCTTCTCCTCCATCTTGCTCCTGGGGCTCCGAGGGATGGACATGAGACCGTTTCCGCTTACTGGCGACAGGGTTTTCTGAGAGGATAGGGACGGCGTTCGCCATAACCGAGCTCGAGACCGTAGCAGAGGGAGGGTTCACGAAGACGTTGGTAGGGTTTCTTGAACCGGTTTTGAAAGGCTGGGGAAGAGAGGCCTAAATAATCGTGAAAAGAAAGATCTGAATCGTTGGATGTTGAACGAACGTGGATGTTGAATCGAACGGTCAGGATGGTTTGCTGAAGCGACGGCGCTGCAATAAATGGCTGTATCAAGAATACATATGCTTAGATTTGTGATTGCGATCTCGATGACCACGATCGGAAGAAACGATTAGATCAAACCGTCGAAATAAAAGCCTTTTTATTTAAACAAAATAAGATAACAAATAATACATCCTAAAAATTATCTTCCTATTTTAACAAACATGAAAAAAAAAATCATACCATGTTAACAATAGAAATGAAATTTAATTACCTAAAAATATAATATCTGATATATTAATTAAAATTAAAGAAAAATTATCCATTTATGATTTTGAAAAATGGCTATGGATGATTAGAAGTTTAGTGAACCTTTCCTTCCTTTGCTGTCACTCAACCCTCTTCATCGTCAAGGAACATTACATAGTTGCCATTGGAAGAACGAGTTCGGCCTTTTCCTTCTGTCAGCTAACTTCTTAGCTTACAAACTCTAAATAAGTTTGCGTTCAATCTGCAGATTCTATCTACAGTTCTTGTAATCTTTGACGTTTGGATTCAGGACCAGTGTGTGTCTCTTAGTTTTCCTTCATACTACCATCTCATGCT
Source organism: Ensete ventricosum (assembly GCA_029747655.1). NCBI lineage: Eukaryota > Viridiplantae > Streptophyta > Magnoliopsida > Zingiberales > Musaceae > Ensete > Ensete ventricosum. Next base: position 32,306,962 of record JAQQAF010000002.1, on the reverse strand, counting down.
TATATATATATATATATAGAAGAAAAGCATGTGTTTTCAGCGAAGAAAAGATTCATCATAGATGATAAATCCAAGAACAGAGATGCTGCAAGCACTCAAAACCTGAACAGGATTTCCACAGCTCCCTTTCTAATTAAACATCTTTACATGGCCATAGAGCATTCGCCAAGAGGCTGGACATAAAAGTTTGATCTTGCATGTCATGGATGCACGGAACAACTTCGTCCATGAACAGAATAAATCTTGAAGAAGGATCTTGTCGCCGTCAACTTGCGATGTTGGGGTCGGTCTTATGTACATTAAACGCGTTCCGTTGCTGCGGCAGACGACGACGACGCCGCCTCCTCCTCCTCCTTTGCGGGCTCGGACTTTGCTACTCCACCCCCTCCTACTCCGAGAGCAAGGTTGAGCGGAGCTCCCGCGGAGGGGTAGACCCGCTTGCTCGACCCCTCCGTCGCTGTCCCATCGGCTCGCCGCCGCACCGAGAACGTCCGCAGCAGGAAACCCCACCGACCGCTCCGCCCCCCTCCGTACCCCCTCCTCCCGCTCGCCTCCCCGCGGGCTCGCGCTTCCGCCACGCTCGCCGCCCGCCGGAGCCCCGCTGCCGTGAAGATTTCCTGCCTTACGTGCTCCGGGAGCCGCAGCGTGTACCGGTCCACCTCCTCACCCTTGTGCCCCGTCGAGTGCCATCTCCGGTACCCCATCGCCGGCAGCCACCCCCCCTCGAGATCTCCTTCCACCGTCGCTCCGACATCCTCCGTAGGCGTGGACTCGCAGGCGGCGTCGGCGGCGATGGCGGCGTCCGCGGGCTCCGGCTCCGCGAGGTTGGCCCGGCAGACGGGACAGGTGACGTGGGTGCCTAGCCAGACGTCGATACAGTCGACGTGGAACACGTGGCAGCATCTGGGGAGCAACCGGAGGGTGTCGTCGTCGGCGAACTCGGAGAGGCAGACGGCGCATTCCAGCGCGCCCTTCCCTTTCTTGTGCTCCTTTGCCTCCGCATACGCCATGGTGGGGAACGAAGCGAGCACCTCGGGGTCGAGCCCTCGCCGCGCCGCTCGACTGGCGGCGGCCCGCGACTCCGCTGCCCCGGAGGGTCGGGTCCCACCGGAGCTACCCGAGCCGCATTGGTGAAGGTATACGGCGAAGAAGCCGAGGAAGAAGAAGCCGCAGATGAGAGCGATCACGAGGGCGGCGACGCCGGGTTTGATTCTGACAGAGTAACCGTAGGGGCCGTCGCCGGAGGGTGTGGCGGTGGATTGGGCGCTGACACGGCGAGGTGTGACGAGAAGCAGCGCGAGCACCATTAGAAGAAGCGAGGCCGTCCGATGGATGGTGGCAGGGGTCGTACGGCAGCTTGCCGTCGCCATAGATGGTGGCATAAGGCAGGTGATCGATCGGTAGCGCAGATGGAGCGCCGCAATAGTTATAGGGGGGCGGTCTGCGTGGCCGTCAAGTTAGGAAGGGGGAAGTCAATCGTTAACTTTGACTGTGGGGGAGAGAGGGGGTCATTTAAGGGCCGCCGTTGGGAAGGCTCAGCTGGCCAGCCAGTGACAGGAACAGAGAACCAATACGGCGTTTCTGTGCTTTTGCTGTGGGACTCGTTGATGGAGAAAATTTTGGCTGGGTTTGTGTACTGAACCCTGCATCGATCGAGATAGCCGAGGCGAGGTGAGCTCTCTCGGGAAGGAGGGTGATGTGGACTTTCGGATGGTCACATGTGGACGGAAGATTAAAGAACGAAAGAAGAAGTCTACGTTTGATTGGGTCCACATAGCAGAGGAAGAATCTGATGGCGGCTCGCTGACTGCCGCGTGCCTTGTAAATTACGAGAATTATCTTTTGGAAGGAAGGAAGGACACGTCAGCCAAACATTGCGCTTTCATTTCCCGACTTAACTCACGACAATCTGGGGTCTGGGCTCGCCGACTGTGACGCTGAAGTCAAAGTTCTTATCAGGATGCCATTCTAGAGAAGGTAGGGAAGAACATGTTCTAGAAGGTGAATTAAGAGGGTGGAGTTGATGTGGGTGAGAGCAAACAGCCGTCTGTCCGACCTCACATTGATTCAAAGAAGAAAAATAAGAAGATAAGAGCATCTCATATTCTTATTTGGATGGGTTATTCTCTCCAAATGCCACAGATCCTATTCTCCTTTCTTAATTGCCCACATGAACCTCATCTCCATCGTCTCGATCATTCAGTTTTGTGACATGACAGGAAGATCGAGATTTGAGACACCGATGGACGGACGTTTGAGATGAAAGGTGATGGATGATATGTAATAATTAACAAGAACAAATGGGGGAAGAAGATTGGTAATTATTTTTTAGATTCTTTAATTAAAAACAGGCCACATAGAGGATAACTTAATTTAGAAAATAAGTTTAGGTTTAAAAAATGATAGGACAAATAATGGGTCGGTCCAGCTCACTGAAACTCACGTCAGGTCAGCGATCCGCGACAGCATCGAGATCCCACGTCGACCCGACTAGCGTAGGCCCGGGTCGAGGTGGCAAAACAACGACTTGGCCACCACAATTGCGCACAGAAAGCTAACTAATGAAGAATGGCACGTCGTGCCCTCGACCATGCTATCCAGACGGACGACGTCCAGTCGCGCCTGCCCACCATGCCCGGCCTAACGGTAAAAGCAAGGCCGATGGTACGATCAGCTCTCTGACTGATATGTATAAAACCCTCATTTGAGGGCAAGCACGAGGGCTCTAGTGCTCGGACTCTCTCAAATACTCTTCTATTATGCTTAAATCAAACCGACTCGGGGCACTGACTTGAGCGTCAGAGGGGTCATGTCGGGCACCCCCACCCCGACAAGACCTTCCACAGGACCCTCGTCGCGACGGCCGAGCGAAAGAAGACCTGAGACACTGACCCGAAGCGGAGTTCCCGAGACGCCTAACCGACTTAATCCGGACACCTCATTCTAAGTCAACGCGGACGAGCTTACACACATGAAAGGGACCGAGCCGTGCTGACTACTCGGCCACAGCATCAAAGACTATAACATTTGGGTTCACCGTCGTCCTTCAATCTCTGAACTTCCTTCCTAAGAACCTCAACCTTATCATCCAGGGAAGTGATAACTTGGCCGGCATCGTGAACCTGGTCAATTAGGGTCATATGGTAGTGATGATTCTACAAAGCATGAGTCAGGTCGTCACGTCGGTAAATTCAAAAAGGAAGTAAAGACCGAGACGAAACTTACCAGCACCATGGACTTTGCAACACGGTCCATTAGGACCTCGGACGGCAGAGTGTACAGATCGATCGCTAGCCCTGAGATTAGCGTTTCCCGGGCATACTTCGTCGAAGCCTCGCCATCCAACCAGACGTAGGTCCCGTGAGTTAGCGGAGTCAGATCCACCTCAAGGGGCGCACCGGGTGCATGCTCCAGTTGGCTGCTCACCCGGATGACATGAAAATCTTGACCATTTGCTCCGAGGCGGTCGCTACACAATTCCTTCATGGACTTCAGGCTTGCCCGAGTGGCCGGAGTTCTTTCAGCAAGGGCGGTGAGCTTCTTAACCTCGGCCATCTGAGACCTCGACTTCTCACCTCTGTGCCGGGATTTATGCCAATCGGAGACTTTGCTCTTCTTCCTCTAGCCCGACAAAGTTTCAGCTGGGCGCTTCCCAGAAGACTCGAGCACCTTCCGAGTCGCCTCCTCCAGGGGGATCTCTTGCACCTCGGAGGGAGAAGGCGCAGTAGTAGGTTCAGTGGGGGCAAGAGCAAAAACCGGGATGGCACGACGGCACTCGGGGCGGTGGCACCAGAGCATCCGCCACCAACCTTCGAAAGGCCACACAACGAGTTTATGTTCACCATATCTGCAAAACCATCATAAGTCACGCCAATCAGGTAACAAAACTCAAAGAAACAGAGACTGACACATACCCTGAAAAGATGGGCTGAGGCCCGTCTCGACCAAGCATTACTCGATCAAGTTTCTAATCACTTGAGAAGTGAACAGGATCCCTTTCAGCCGCTCGACCAGGATGGAATCCTCATCGGAAAGGTTGGGGGGAACATTGTTGATAGGGTGGGCCGACCACTCAACACCGAATTCCCAGCCTGGTCGCCTACTGACAAAGAGGAACCAAGTTTTCCAACCCTTATTATTCGAAGGGGCACCGCCGACCCTTAAGCCCGCCCAAGCGGTCAAATAATAGCTACCCTGACCTTTGCACAATCGAAAATATGATAAAAACAAGTCCTGAGTCGGGACTATTCTCGCCCCCTGACACTCTCCAAGAAAGGTGATGATGTAGCGCCAAGAGTTCGGTGTCACCTGGCTGGGGGAAATCCACCACCAGCCGAGACACTCCCTGATGACTGGGTGGAGAGGGAACCTTAACTCTGCCTCCAAAGCATTGATGGAGATGCTAAAACCCCCGGGACAAGAATGATACGGGTGTTGCCCGGGCGCCGGAGCATGTAACACATACTTGGTCGGGATATTATAACGCTCCCGAATCATGGCCAAGGACTCCAGACTCATGGTAGAGTCAAAGTTGTGATAGGACTTCATGGCCTCCAAGGCCTAAAGGGCCTTCATGTCTGCCCGGGTCATGACACCCGAGGATGAGCTTGGAGGCCCAGACCAACCCCCTGAGGAACAACTAGGACGACACTCTTCCACTCGAGGTGGAGAAATCAAAGAAGAGGAATGAGAAGAGAACCTAGAAGTGGTGAGAGAGACTAAGAAACCATCCCGACCTAACTAAGAAAGAATGAAGGAGGACTGAGAATTGTGGTGACCGAGAGGCCGGAGATCTGAGCACTTAATAGCAGAGGCTGAGGAAATAGAAGTGACCTCTCACTAGTGCTGCGACGATGCTTATGGGGTGGTGCTACAGGGTGTTGTCACTCCCACAAGGGACGTTTTGACTCCCGAGATGATGCAATGATTCCGTCTAGGGAATGCATAACCCTACTGAGGGTGGTGCGCGACGAAGTCATAAAGGCGCCAGGTAAGCCCTAAATCTCACACGCTCACCCAGGGAACAACAATGACACATCTCTCTCTCATCACGTGCCCCACACGACTAACACGCGCATTGACTACCCGTGACATTTTTGCCCGAGTTGAGTACCTCGGCCAGTTCAATGTCCTTTGCCCGAGTTGTGTACCTCGACCAGTCCAATATTCTTTGCCTGAGTTGTGTATCTCAGCTAGTTCAATGTTCTTCGCCCGAGTTGTGTACCTCAGCCAGTTCAATGTTCTTCGCCCAAGTTGTGTACCTCGGCCAATTCAATGTTCATTGCCCGAGTTATGTACCTTAGCCAGTCCAATGTTCTTTGCCCGAGTTGTATACCTCGACCAGTTCAATGTCCTTTACTCGAGTTATGTACCTCGGTCAATCTAATGTTCTTTGTCCAAGTTATGTATCTCGGCCAGTCCAATGTTCTTTGCATGAGTTATGTACCTCGGCCAGTCCAATGTTCTTTGCCTGAGTTGTGTACCTCGACCAGTTCAATATCTTTTGCCCGAGTTGTATACCTCAGTCAGTCCAATGTTCTTTGTTTGAGTTGTATATCTCGGCCAGTTCAATGTTCTTCGCCTGAGTTGTGTACCTCCACCAGTTCAATGTTCTTTGCCCGAGTCATGTATCTTGGCCAGTCTAATGTTCTTTGCCTGAGTTGTGTATCTCGGCCAATTCAATGTTCTTCACCCAAGTCGTGTATCTCGGTCAGTCCAATATTCTTTGTCCGAGTTGTGTACCTCGACCGGTCCAATGTTCTTTGCCCAAGTTGAGTACCTCGGCCAGTCCAATATTCTTTGCCCGAGTTGTGTACCTCGACCAATCCAATGTTCTTTGCCTGAGTCATACATCTCGGCCAGTCTGGTCAGTCCTCGTCCGAGCCACATGCCTCGGCCATATCCCACGACAGTTCTCCGTTGGGCTACCCTCAGACGCCCCACAATGACAAGTCAAGCAACAACCCCAGTCCACGATCAAACTTCTATGGATGCACTAAAATAGTTAAGATAATTCAAATAATATAAATTATGAAAACAAAGTCTAGCCTTGAGAGAATTATGGGTTATTCAGCCATGTTGGGCCATATTAAAAATTATGGGCTTATTTTATTTTAATTGAAGTTTTATTTTGTTAAAATAAAAGATTATGTGGCTTTTGATTAGTGATAAGGACTTTCAACACAAACTCATGAATGGTCTATATTCAGAATATGAATATCATTTGATGTATTTAATGGGTTCATTCCCTTTGTACTTGGTCTTTGTTTTATATAAACAAAATTGACTCTCTTTATAAGATATAATTTTAAAAATATAATTATATTTTAACATTTGTAAGTGTTTTATTTGTAAGTTATTGCATGAACTTTAGAACTTATTAAACTCTTTTGTGACGTTCAAAACTCAAAAATATCTTTTTTTCTTTTCAACTCATCAAACTTCTTAATTTGTGATGTTTTAAGGAAATCAAAATATTATTCTAATTATTTATTTTTTTATTAATAAAATAATTAGAATAATTTCTCTTACTTTAATCTTGAACGATCCATCTTGTTTCAATTCATTTGAGGGTGTCAATTTACATTCTATATGTATCATAGCTCTTTAGCTATTGGGTGCATGGTTACTAAGTTGATGATCTTCATCATTTGGTATCATAGCTCGATTCAAGTTTGAGGTTTGTGTATCCATTTATTTGCTATTTTTTAGTTTTTTATTTTCTCTTGTTCTTCTTCTTTTTAACAACATATCTATAATTGTTGTCATTCCTTCATTTTATTGTTGTGCTTTTTGTGTTATTATTGTTCTAACTTTATTTTTTAAGTTTTAAACATGTCTAAAGATAAATAAACGAGTTCTTCGTTAAATGATCTTTTGGTTCAAGCAATGCAGCAATAGTTCGAACATATGTTCAAAATAATAAGAGATATAAGAGATCATCTAAAAATTCATGATGATGTAATTAATATATTACAAGGTGAACCATGACATGGGAGATAACCAACCTTTGTCAATAATGAATATGATGGTGACATAGATGATAACCAACTTGGTCATCATCTATGGAGTTGACATAGATGATGACCAAGTTACTCTAATTGGTCAAGATGTTAATCATAGGAGATAAATTAGGAGATGACGTTTTGATGGTGTGGACAAAAACACAAGCAGCATCAAAATAAAAATTCTTCTTTTCAAGGAAGAACAATCTAGATGCCTATTTGGAGTGCCAACGAAAAGTGGAGCTGATCTTTGAATGCCACAACTACTCTGAAGAGAAAAAGATAAAATTAGTCATAGTTGAATTTTGTAATTATGTTATTGTTTGGTGAGATCAATTGTATAAAGATAGACGTAGAATTAGTCAAAGGCCCGTGGAAACTTAGTTAGAGATGAAACAAATCATTGGGAGAAGATTTATCTCTAGCTATTACTATAGGGATTTGCATTAATGGTTACAAACTTTGACACAAGGTTCCATGAGTGTTGAGAAATATCACAAGGAGATTAAGATAACCTTGATAAGGGCTAATGTGGAGAAAGATTGTGAGGCCACCATGGCTCGATTCCTGAGTGGATTAAACATGAACATTGCTAATCTTATAGAGTTACAATATTATGTGGAGATTAAGGATATAGTAAATATAAGCATGAAGATTGAGGGGCAACTCAAAAGAAAAGACACAAGATATGATTCAAAACCTTATTCAAGTTCTTCTTTTTCTTAAAAATCGAATTATAGTAAAATAGATAAAAAACCTATTGTTAAGCCTAAAATTGATGAAACTAAAGGGAAAAATGAATTAGATAGCAAGGCTAAAAGTGAGAATCGACCTAATCAAACTAAAGACATTAAGTGTTTAAGTGCCTTGGCATGAACATGTGGCATATGAATGTCATAATAGGAGAGTTATGATCATGAGGGATGAAATTTTAAAATCTTAAAGTGAGAGAAAGGATGATGATGACACTCCATCATTAGAGGATGTTCGTAATGTAGAGTATGCTGAAGGTAAAAATTTAATTGTTTAATACATAGTTTGTAAAATAAAATTAATGAACATGGTGAACAATGTGAGAATCTATTTCATACTCATTGTTTGATTGCTAATAATGTGAATGTTGATAGTGGACGTTATACAAATATCGCAAGTACCTTGCTCATGAAGAAATTGAAATTATTTACTAGCAAACATCTAAAAGCTTACAAATTATAATGGTTGAATGATAGTGGTGTAGTAAAGGTAAATCGACAAGTATTAGTTTTTTTTTCTTTCAATTGGTGGATATAAGGATACAAGGATAAAGTTTGAAGTGATGTGGTACCTATATATGCTAGTCACATATTGTTGAGGAGAGCATAACAATATGATCAAAGGGTAATACATGATGAGTTCAATAACCATTGTTCTTTGATCATGGATAGACAAATATATCAACTTGGACCTTTGCTTTCAAAGATAATTTTTAAAGACCAATTGCGCATAAAACAATAATATGAAGAGCTTGAGTCCTCATTAATCGAAACTTTGGGGTGGGAGCAAGAAAGAGAAAAAAGAAAAAGGTGAGTTGGTTGGCAAAAATGAGAGTGTTGGGAAATATAAGGGGAGAGAAAACAAGGAAGGCTTGAGTGAAAGAAAAATGAGTGTTTATGTCAAAATGAGTGATGTAAAGAAAGCGTTAACCATGAGTCAGTTCTTTCTTATACGTATATACAAGGACATTTTGATTGCTTCTAACAAAATTGACAAGAGTTTGCCTAATGTTATTCTTGATCTTTTATAGGAAAATGATGATCTCTTTTTTTAAGAAGTTCCTAGTGGTTTACCACCAATTAGAGGAATTAAGTATCAAATTTATTTTATTTCAAGTGAAGCATACCAAATAGGCCAACATATAGATGCAACCTCGAAGAGACCAAGGAAATCCAGAAGCAAGTAAGTGAGCTTATGGAAAAGGGGTATGTGTGAAAAAGTACGAGTCCATGTGCAGTTCTTGTTTTGTTGGTGCCAAGGATGGATCTTGGAGAATATGTGTTAAGTACATAGATATCAATAAAATCATGATGAAATATTAATACATCCTATTCATAGGCTAGATGATATGTTGGATGAATTGTATGGTTCTTATGTGTTTTTAAAAATTAATTTAAAATCATGATATCATCAAATAAGAATGCATAAGGGTGATGAATGGAAAACCATTTTCGAAACTAAACATGATTTTATATGAATGGTTGGTGAGACTTTTGGCCTAACTAATACACCTAGCACTTTTATGAGATTGATGAACCATATTTTATGTGCTTACACTAGAAAGTTTATAGTGATTTATTTTAATGATATACTTATGTATAATAAAAATTGGGATTAGCATGTAATATGTTTAAAAGTTGTTTTTGATATGTTTCTAAAAGAAAAGTTATATGCTAATATAAAGAAATGCACTTTATGCACTAATGGTATTATTTTTCTTGGTTATGTTATTAATGATAAAGGAATACAATAAAAAGTTAAAGTAATTAGGGAGTGGCTAAAACCCACTAGTGTTAGTAATGTTCTAAATTTTTATGGTCTTTCTAGCATTCATAGAAGATTGATTAAGAATTTTTCTATAATTGTTGTACCATTAACTGAATTTATAAAAAAGAATATAGGATTTAGGTGGGGTAAAGAACAAGATAACGCTTTTAACTTGCTTAAAAACAAACTCAATTCAACACTTTTACTTGATTTATCTAACTTTGCTAAAACTTTTGAGATTTAGTGTGATGCGAGTAGAATAGATATTGGAGAAGTCTTAATGTAAAAAGACATGCCTATTGTGTTATTTAGTAAGAAGCTAAGTGGAGTAAGTCTTAACTATCTGATAAATGATAAAGAGTTTGATGCTTTGAGTTTGATGCTTTGATAAGAGTGTTAGAGATATGGTAGCACTATCTTTGGTACAAGGAATTCATTATACACATTGATCATGAATCCTTAAAATATCTTAGAAGACAATGAAAGCCAAGTCGTAGGCATGCAAAATGGGTGGAGATTATTGAATCCTTTCTATACATCATCAAGTACAAACAAGATAAGAAAAATGTGGTTGTTGATGCTCTTTCTAAAATGTATGCTCTAATTTCTAAACCTGATATAAAATTATTAGATTTTGAGTACATTAAAGATTCATACTTATTTAAACCATAATTTTACTAATGTTTATGGGTAAAGAAAGGGGGTTTTGACAAATTCTTTAGAAAGGGGGTTTTGACAAATTCTTTAGGCATGATTGTGCTAATTACAGGTGCCCTACAAGCCAACGTGAGTGATGGCACGTGTGACACACTGCATAATCTTTTTTGCTTATGATTAATATTGACATATTTTATTTGTTACATATATATATATATATATATATATATATATATTATGATGTCCTTGGTTCTATGCAATGGGAATCAGATCGTGATGAGATCGCGATAATGAGATCGATTCACTTTAAACACAGATCCTAAATAATCCTACTCATAGGTTACTCGAGAGGGACATCGAGATAACTGGACAGACTAATGTACTATATACCTGTCCATATGATGGATGTGGCTGGTCTCATAGCCACTTATGTGGAGACACTAAGGATATAATATAGGTGCTTATTGGAGAATGAGTTCACTGATTGATCTGCTTATGGAATGATGTATGGTTGATTATATCTAATGTCAAACAGCGATTCCACAATCCCAGTTGTGTATATGGTCCTTTGACTTGAGACACCAAGGATGTCTTGTATGAGTACTCCTTTCTTTGACTCCAGACTTACAGGTTTGGAAAGTTCCATATCTGGTACAGTTGGTTATCGGGATTGGTAGCCAACCTTACGAAGATAATTAAGTATCAATAGAGGATCATTCACTCTCGGTATCACGAGAGTAATATCTCATATGTGCTTGCTCAAACAAATCACTAGCTAAGGTCATTCGGATTGAGAGAGAAAGAGTTATTCGGTAGAATCCGATTAGAGCAAGACAAACTTATTATGTATGTGACCTGACAGTTATGTCCAATTTACAGTCTCTGTGATATTAGTTGGATGAGGGATTATAGATACACGATAACTGTGGACAGACGGGTCCGATGGATTTGATCCCCCTGTACCGTCTGGGGACTATAACATAGTTGCCTAGTACGTCCATAGTTGATGGGTCGATTGAATTATTATGGGGGATTATAATTCAATCGACCTTTACAGTCTCTGTGATATTAGTTGGATGAGGGATTATAGATACACGATAACTATGGACAGACGGGTCCGATGGATTTGATCCCCCTGTACCGTCTGGGGACTATAACATAGTTGCCTAGTACGTCCATAGTTGATGGGTCGATTGAATTATTATGGGGATAATAATTCACTATATCAGAAGGAGTTCTGATGGGAGTGACTCACGACCAGCTCGGTATCGGGCATAGAGGGTCACACACATATGGTGGATGCTTCAACGAATAGAGGATTGAATGTTGATCCAATCAGCCCCTATTCTCATTAGATGAGATCCTATGCTTATGAGCTCCTTGATTGAGGCTGAATTAGAGGCCTAAGGAGATTATTGGATAAAGATCAAATAATGTAATGTTAGTGGGTAATTGGATGGAGATCCAATACCCACTAAGACAGGAGCCCTAGGGTTTTTTGGTGACTCTCTATAAATAAGAGGGGAAACTCTTGGTTGATAGACTGCAGCTTTGGCCTCCCCCTCCTATTCTCCTCCCTCCCTCTACGCAATAGTTACGAGATCAGATTTGAGGAGTTTTGCTACAAAGATCCATTATGTGGATATCGCTAGAGAGGAGGACGCTTGACCTCTTTCATCCTCATATTGCTACACAGGGGGTGGTCGGATATGGCTAGCCCGTAGGGGCAGGAGCCGCTCGCGGGCATGGCTGCTTGCAGCACAGCACTCGTAGGGGCGGTCGGCTACAGGGTGGCGACCGCAAGGGTCGACCGCCAGCGGCCAGCCCGCAAGGGGTTGCCGTCCACAGCCAGGGCTGCCGCCAGTAGGGGCAGCGGCATCGCCGCAGGGGCGACCGCCCTTTGGCAAGGCGGCTGTCGGCGGGCAAGGGTAGTCGCTACTGGTTTCAGGTGCTCTGCAAGCCAATCACGTGAGTGATGACACGTGTGACACGTTGTGTGATCTTTTTGCTTATGATTAATATTAGCATATTCTTACATTATATTATATGCAGCATATATATTGTGATGTCCTTGGTTCTGTGCAATGAGAATCAGATCGTGATGAGATCACGATAATGAGATCAATTCACCTTTAAATACAGATCCTAAATAATCTCGATCATAGGTTACTCGAGAGGGACATCGAGATAACCGGACAAACCGGTGTACTATATACCCATCTATATTATGGAGGCGGCTAGTCTCATAGCCGCTTGTGTGGAGACACTAAGGATATAGTACAGGTGCTCATTGGAGAATGAGTTCACTGATTGATCCGCTTATGAAATATTATATGGTTAATGATACCTAATGTCAGACAGTGATTTCATAGTCTTAGTTGTGTATCTGGTCCTTAGACTTGAGATACCGATGATGCCTTGTATGAGTACTCCTTTCTTTGACGCCAAACTTATAGGTTTGAAAAGTTTCAGATCTGGTACAACTGGTTATCGGGATTGTTAGCCAACCTTACGAAGGTAATTGAGTGTCAATAGAGGATCATCCACTCTCAGTGTCACGAGAGGTATATCCCATATGTGCTTACTCAGACAAATCCCTGGCTAGGGTCATTCAGATTGAGAGAGAAAGAGTTCTTTAGGAGAATCCGATTAGAGCAAGACTATGACGGATTCCGTATGTGACATGACAATACCATATCCAATATATGGTCTTTGGGATATTAGTTGGATGAGGGATTATAGATACACGGTAACTGTGGACAGACAGGTCCGATGGATTCGATCCCACTGTACCGTCTGGGAACTATGGCGTAGTGGCCTAGTACGTCCATAGTCGATGAGTCGAGTGAACTATTATTGGGACAATAATTCACTATATCAGAAGGAGTTCTAATGGGAGAGACTCACGGCCAGTTCGGTATCGGGCCTAGAGGGTCACACACATATGGTGGATGCTTCAGCGAATAGAGGATTGGATGAAGATCCAATTAGCTCATATTCTTATTAGATGAGACCATATGCTGATGGGCTCCTTGATTAAGGCCCAATTAGAGGCCTGAAGATGTTATTGGATAAAGATCCAATTATGTAAGATTAGTGGGTAATTGGATGGAGATCCAATACCCACTAAGGAAGGAGCCCTAGGGTTTTTGGTGGCTCTTTATAAATAGGAGGGGAGACTCATGATTGATAGGCTGCAGCTTTAGCCACCACTTCCTATTCTCCTCCCTCCCTCCGTGCAAGAGTTGCGAGATCAGATTGGAGGAGTTTCGCTGCAGAGATCCATCGTGTGGATACCGCTAGAGAGGAGGATGCTTGACCTCCTTCATCTTCTCCATCCGGATCTGGAATATAAGGATATACGATCTCCCTAAGTAAAATCAATCTCTTACGTATCGTGATTTTTTTGTTTTTACGGTTTTCTCGCGACCCCAATCTTTAGCACGATGATTTGAAATGCGTGGGAAACTAATTTTTATTTTTATTTTTGCTGCACATGTGATGCACCCGCTGAGGTTTTCCAACAATGGTATCGGAGACAAGGTTTTCGTGTGAAAGATTGGTTTTAAACTGCGTGTGATGAGATTGTATCGCGTATGATCGTTCTATGCATTCTTGCTGCATTTTCGTAGCGAAGGCAGCGAGTAGAAGGGGCGGCCAGCCACGGCCAGCCCCTATGTAGGGCTGGCTAGGCCGCGGTCAAGGCCAGCCCGCAAGGGGCGGCAGCCTCCCGCAGGGGCAGCAGCCGCTGGCAGCACGACGCCCACAAGGGGCTGCCGCCCGTGGCCAGCCCTGCCGGCCGCAAAGGGCAACCGCCGCCTGCGCAGGGGCAGCGACGACGATGACGCAAAGGGGACAATGAGAGGGCTAGGGCATCCTTTTGAGAAAAGGATGATCCTGCCCCTCTGAATTTCCAAAATTTTGATGACTGTCCTCAAGTATAAAATTCCAAAAGTGCCCTCAATTATTCTGGAAATTTTGAGGACTGTCCTCTCATCCAGAATTATGAAAATGCCCTTGATAATTCTAGAAATTCTGAGCATGTCCTAATTTTCAGAAAAATAATTAATTAAATAGTTTAATTAATTATTATATATATCTAGTAATCCTACATATGATGTGATGTATAATGTGGATGGATGATCATGAGCCATATGTTGTAATGTGTGTAATTATGATTATTATTATTATTGGGACATGCGAGCCTCTGTTTTTCTCATTTATTATCGAGCTTGCGTGCCTGTGATTATTTGTAATTACATAGATAGGCGCAACGGGAGCGTGGAGGTGACAGCGGGACCCACGATGTCGTGGCGGGAGATTACGACGCATGGTGATGCGATGATCCGACGGAATCGATGATGACGAGATCAACAATCACAGGGCATGGAGATGAGCCGATGCACACATAAATCCTATTGTGAGTGATGAGACTCATTAGCGCGGGCTTCATCATATTAGGTGACGGCTCATGATCATCTGGTGTGGCTTGCATGTGTGATGTGTTATACACATACTTGATATATATATATATATATATATATATATATTTGCATGCGATGTAGATATATATTAAATATGTATGTGTGTGACACGACGTACTAGGAGATCGATAGAAAACAAAACCCCTCCTATGATAATATTAAGTCAGTAAGCGTGAGGTAATAAGATTGACCCAAGTGGCATTCTATCATTATAGGAAGAAATTGAATCCCGACATAGGTTGAGTTGGTCGAGTCACTCGAGGCTCACATATCTATGTGATCGAGTTCTTGCCTACAACATATATATATCACTGGTGACCTGAGGACATGGTATAACTTGGTTAAGCAGTCGAGAGCATATTTATCGAATCAGACTCATCTTGTAACGATGGTGATGACTTAACTGAACTTCATGGTTGGTCGGGCAGTCGAGACCATGATGATTTGGAGGCCGAACATGACGGGAATCACAAGGAGTTGTGATTGATAAGAGTTGTCTACCCTTTGGGTTTAGTGTAGTTGGTCGAGTCCCTCGAGATTGCACTAAGATGCTAATTGGATCTCGATCCCCACTAGGAGTCTACTGAAGACTTTCATCTCACGTGTCGAGGGTGTCGCGTGATTCGCTAGAAAAATAGTGGGAGTATATTAAGATAGAAGTCCATATCTTAATTAGTATTTTCTGTAAAGTCTGCATGTTATTTATTTTCGCTATATCTTGTTTATCGCTTGCAAAACCCCTATGTAACATATTTAATGCCAACCGCCTCATTAGTCCAAAGGCTCCGTAATTTGAGAATTATTCTCACGAAAAAGAAAATCGTATATGTCCTTAATACGATCATGCCCACGCTGGAGGAAAGGACAAGCGAGGACGAGATTGCTCGCTTTGTGAAGTATAAAGATAGTCCTAAAGAATAACCTGTATGTTGATCTTATACTTCAGTCCATACCAGATTCATTTTCATAGTTCATTATTAACTTTAGTATGAACAAGTTTGAGGTGACTCTACCTGAGCTCCTCAATATGTTGAGGGAAGCTGAGAGTACCATCAAGAAAGATAAGTCAGTTCTCTATATTGGCGAGACTAATAGGAAAAGGAATGCTAGTAAGACCCTTAAGAAGGGCAAGGGGAAAAAAAGACTGGATAAGACAAATGTTGCCAAGAAAGACTTGACAAAGGACAAAGGACAATGCTTCCACTACGGCCAAGATGAGAATTAGAAGAGGAACTGTAAGGACTACCTTGCAGATAAAGCGAAACAGAAGCTTGGAGAAGCTTCAGGTATATTCATGATCAGTCTTCACTTGTCAGGTTTTTATGATAACATATGGGTATTGGATACCAGGAGTGTTTATCATATTTGTAATTCATTGCAAATTCTGACAAGACCTAGGAGACTGGCTAGAGGCGAGAGGGACCTCAAAATGGGCAATGGAGCAAGAGTTGCTACAGTTGATGGGGGGGGGGGGGGGGGGGGGGGCATTCTATATCTGCCTAGTGGAGCTATTATTGCATTAGATGCATGTTATTTTATCCATTCTATTATCAAAAATATTATTTTTATTTCTTGTTTGACAATTAGTGGATATATATTAGTTTTTGAGAATAATAGTTATCTAATAATTATGGATGATGAGATCATCACTAGAGGGACCCTTATAAATGGCTTATATATGTTAGACACATCTCCACATATTATGAATATAAATATGTCCAATTGAAAAAGAGATGAGGTGAAAAATGCATACCTATGGTAGGCTAGGTCATATACATGAGGGAATGATTCAAAAGTTGCTAAAAGATGGATACTTAGATCCATTTAACTATGAGTTATATGCAACTTACGAACCTTGTCTTTGTGGAAAAATGACCAACTCTTCTTTTAGTGGAACTAGAGAGAGAGCCATTGAGTTATTGGAACTCATACATAGTGATGTATGTGGTCTCATGTTAACTCAGGCTATAGGTGCTGGTTACAGGTGCCCTACAAGCGAATCACGTGAGTGATGTCACGTGTGATCTTTTTGCTTATGATTAATATTAGTATATTCTCACATTATATTATTTGTTACATATATATTATGATATCCTTGGTTCTGTGCAATGGGAATCGGATCATGATGAGATCACGATAATGAGATCGGTTCACCTTTAAACACAGATCCTAAATAATCTCGGTCATAGGTTACTCAAGAGAGATATTGAGATAACCGGATAGATTAGTGTATTATATACCTGTCCATATGATGGAGGCAGTTGGTCTCATAGCCACTTGTGTGGAGACACTAAGGATAAGTACAAGTGCTTATTAGAGAATGAGTTCACTGATTGATCCGCTTATAGAATGTTGTATGGTTAATGATACCTAATGTCAGACAGTGATTCCATAGTCCTAGTTGTGTATTTGGTCCTTAGACTTGAGATACCAAGGATGCCTTGTATGAGTATTATTTTCTTTGACGCTAGACTTACAGGTTTGGAAAGCTCTAGATCTGGTACAACTGGTTATCGGGATTGGTAGCCAACCTTACGAAGGCAATTGAGTGTCAATAGAGGATCATCCACTATCGGTATCACGAGAGGAATATCTCATATGTGCTTGCTCAGACAAATCAATAGCCAGGGTCATTCGGATTGAGAGAGAAGGAGTTCTCCATAGAATCCGATTAGAGCAAGACAAACTGATTCCGTATGTGACCTGATAGTACCATATCCAATATACGGTCTCTGGGATATTATTTGGATGAGGGATTATAGATACATGGTAACTGTGGACAGATAGGTCTGATGGATTTGATCCTCCCTATACCGTCTGGGGACTATGGCGTAGTGGCCTAGTACGTCCATAGTCGATCAGTCTAGTGAATTATTATAGGAAAAATAATTCACTATATCAGAAGGAGTTCTGATGGGAGTGACTCACGGCCAGCTCGGTATCGGGCCTAGAGGGCCACACACATATGGTGGATGCTTCAACGAATAGAGGATTGGATGAAGATCCAATTAGCCTTTATTGTCATTAGATGAGACTCTATGCCGATGGGCTCCTTGATTAAGGTCCAATTAGAAGCCTAAGGAGATTATTGGATAGAGATCCAATAATGCAAGGTTAGTAGGTAATTGGATGGAGATCCAATACACACTAAGGTAGGAGCCCTAGGGTTTTTTGTGGCTCTCTATAAATAGCAGGGGAGACTCATGGTTGATAGGCTGTAACTTTAGCCACCACCTCCTATTCTCCTCCCTCCCTCTGAGCAAGAGTTGCAAGATCAGATTGGAGGAGTTCCGTTGTAGAGATCCATCGTGTGGATACTGCTAGAGAGGAGGACGCTTGACCTCTTTCATCTTCTCCATCCATATTTGAAATACAGGGATATACGATCTCCCTAGGTAAAATCAATCTGTCACACATCGTGATTTTTTGGTTTTGTGATTTTTCTCGCGACCCCAATCTTTTACACGATGATTTGATCTGCGTGGAAAACTAATTTTTGTTTTAATTTTCGCTGCGTATGTGATGCATCCGCTGAGGTTTCCCAACATTGGTATCAAAGCCAAGGTTTTCGTGCGAAAGATTGGTTTTAAACTGCGTCTGATGAGATTGTATCGCGTAGAATCATTCTACGTGTTCTTGTTGCATTTTTGCAGCGAAGGCAGCGAGGAGGAGGGACAACCAGCCACGGCCAGCCCCCATGCAGGGCCGGCCACCCACGGCCAAGCCGTGACAAAGGCCAGCGCGCAAGGGGCGACGACTGCGTGCATGGCGGGCTGCGGCCAGCCCGCAAAGGGGCAGGCTGCAGGGTGGCACACGCAAGTGGTGGCCGCCAGCGGCCAGCCTACAAGGGGGGCGGTCGCCAACGACCAGCCCGCAAGGGGCTGTCGCCCGTGGCCAGCCCTGCCACCTACGCAGGGGCAGCGACGACGACAAGGAGAGGGCTAGGGCATCCTTTTGAGAAAAGGATGATCCTGCCCCTCTAAATTTTAAAAATTTCAAGGACTGTTCTCATGTACAGAATTCTGAAAATGCCCTCAACTATTCTAAAAATTTCGAGGATTGTCCTCTCATCCAGAATTATGAAAATGCCCTTGATAATTCTGAAAATTCTGAGCATGTCCTGATTTTTTTAAAAATAATTAATTAAATAGTTTAATTAATTATTATATATATCTAGTAATCCTACATATGATGTGATATATATGTGATGTATAATGTGTAGATGATCATGAGCCATGTGTTGTGATGTATGTAATTCTGATTATTATTATTATTGGGGCCTGCGAGCCTGCGTTTTTCTCGTTTATTGTTGGGCCTGCGTGCTTGTGATTATTTGTAATTACATGAAGAGACGCAGCGGGAGCGTGGAGGTTACAGCGGGACCCATGATGCCGTGGCGTGAGATCATGATGCATGGTGATGCGACGACCCGATGGAACCAATGATGACGAGATCAACAATCACAGGACATGGAGATGTGTCAATGCACATATAGATCCTATTATGAGTGATTAGGCCCATTGGCTCGGGCTTAATCATATTAGGTGACGGCTCATGATCATCCGATGTGGTTTGCATATGTGATGTGTGTATATACCTACTAGATATATGTATATATATATATATATTTATATGCGATGTAGATATATATTAAATATGTATGTGTGTGACACGATATATTAGGAGACCGATACGAAACAAAAACCCCTCCTACGATAATATTAAGTCGGTAAGCGTGAGACAATAAGATTGACCCACGTGGCCTTCCATCGTTATAGGAAGAAATTGAATCACGACATAGGTTCAGTTGGTCGAGTCTCTCGAGGCTTCCCTATCTACGTGATCGAGATCTTCCCTATGACATAGAGATGTCACTGGTGACCTGAGGACATGGTATGCTTGGTCGAGTCCCTCGAGGGCATATCATCGAATCAGACTCATCTAGTAACGATGGTGATGACTTAACTAAATATCATGGTTGGTCGAGTCCCTCGAGACCATGATGATTCGGAGGTCGAACGTGATGAGAATCACAAGGAGTTGTGATTGGCAAGAGTTGCCTACCTTTTGGGCTTACTGTAATTGGTCGAGTCCCTCGAGGTTGCACTAAGATGCCAATTGGATCCCGATCACCACTAGGAGTTTGTCGGAGACTTCCGTCTCACGTGTCGAGGGTGTCGCGTGATTCGCTAAGAAAATAGTGGGAGTACATTAAGATAGAAGTTCATATCTTAATTAGTATTTTATGCAAAATCTGCATGTTATTTATTTTTACTATATCTTGTTTTGTCAGAAACATGTCGCTCACAAACCCCCTACATGACATACATGATGCCAACCGCCTCACTGGTCCAAACTATATAGATTGGCTCTACAATTTGAGAATTGTTCTCACGGCGGAGAAAATCGCATATGTCCTTAATACAATTCTACCCACGCCGGAAGAAGGGGCAAGCGAGGATGAGATCGCTCGCTATATGAAGTATATATATGATTCCACGTTGGCAAAATATTACATGTTGGCCTCCATGACTCTTGAGTTACAAAGGCAACATGAGAGCATGGATGCAGATTCTATCCTTCTTCATCTCCGCCAGCTGTTTGAGAAATAGGGAAGAACTCAAAGATATGAGATATCTAAGAAACTCTTCCAAGCCAGGATGACAGAAGGGACATCGGTTGATAACCATGTCCTAAAGATGATAGAGTGGATCAAGAAACTCACAGGTTTAGGAATAGTCCTAGAGGATAACCTGTGCATTGATCATATACTTCAGTCTCAACCAGATTCCTTTTCTTACTTATCATAAATTTTAACATGAGTAAGTTTGAGGTGACTCTCCCTGAGCTCCTCAATATGTTGAGGGAAGCTGAGAGTGCCATCAAGAAGGAGAAGCTAGTTCTATATATTGGTGAGACCAAAAAGAAAAGGAAGGCCAGCAAGACCCTTAAGAAGGGCAAGGGCAAAGAAAGACCGGGTAAGACAAAGGTTGCCAAGAAATACCCGGGAAAGGATAAAGGACAATGCTTCCACTGTGGCCATGACAGACATTAGAAGAGGAACTGCAAAGACTACCTTGCAGAGAAGGTGAGACAGAAGCTTAGAGATGCTTCAGGTATATTCATGAACAGTCTCCACTTGTCAGATTTTCATAATAACACATGGGTATTAGATACCGGGAGTGTTTATCATATCTACAATTCGTTACAGGTTTTGGCAAAACCTAGGAGATTGGGTAGAGGCGAGATGGACCTCAAGATGGACAATGGAGCAAGAGTTGCTATAGTTACTGTTGGAGAGGTCACCCTACATCTGCCTGGTAGAGCTATTATTGTATTAGATACATGTTATATTATTCCCTCTATTATCAAAAATATTATTTATATCTCTTGTTTGACAATTAGTGGATATAAATTAGTTTTTGAGAACAATAGTTGTTCAATAATTATGGATGATGAGATCATCACTAGAGGGACCCTTACAAATGACTTATATGTGTTAGACACTTCTCCACATATCATGAATATAAATATGTCTAAGAGGAAAAGAGATGAGGTGAATAATGCATACCTATGGCATTATAGGCTATGCCATATACATGAGGGAAAGATTTAAAAGTTGCTGAAAGATGGATACTTAGATCCATTTGACTATGAGTCATATGCAACTTGCTAACCTTGCCTTCATGGGAAAATGACCAACTCTCCTTTTAGTGGAACTAGAGAGAGAGCCGGTGAATTATTGAAACTCATACATAGGTGATTACTCATATTTCATTACATTCACTGATGATTTCTCTAGGTATTGATACATGTAATTAATGAAGTACAAATCTGAGGCTTTTGAGAAATTCAGGGAATATAAGAATGAGGTAGAGAACCAAATTAGAAAGAGTATTAAGACTCTTTGATCAGATCGAGGAGGAGAGTACTTGAGTACAGAGTTCACCCATTTCCTAAGGGACAATGAGATTCTATCCCAATGGACACCTCATTATACACCTCAGCTCAATGGTGTATCAGAAAGAAGGAATCGCACACTGTTAGACATGGTGCGGTCCATAATGAGTTTCGCTGACCTACCCGTTTCATTCTGGGGGTACGCTCTAGAGACCGCAGCTTACCTTATGAACAAAGTTTCATCAAAGTCGGTAGTGTCTACACTATATGAGATATGGAAAGGAAAGAAGCTCGATCTTAAGGTGGTTAAGATTTGGGGCTATCCTGCCGACGTTAGAAGATACAACCCCGATAAGTTGGAATCAAGAACAGAATGGTGCACATTTGTGGGATACTCAAAGGAAACTTGTGGGTATTATTTCTATCATCCCGAGGACCGAAAGGTCTTTGTTGCCAAGAGAGCTGTATTCCTTGAGAAGGAACACATTCTTAGTGGAAACAGTGAGAGTGAGATAGAATTGAGGAGAACCTAACTCAAGCACCATTCCAAAGCTTGAGTCTATTCAGGTACCTAACACACAAGTTCCAACATTACGAAGGTCTAATAGAGTATCTTACCCTCCTGAAAGATATGTGGGACATATCAGTAGAGATGACTCTTAGGATGTTGATCCTCAGACCTACGAGGAGGCTATTATGAGTATAGACTCTGAGAAATGACAAGAAGCTATGAATTAATTCTGAGTTGGATTCCATGTACTATAACAAGGTTTGGAACCTTGTTGATACACCTGAGGGTATTGTACCCATCGGCTGCAAATGGATCTTCAAGAAGAAGATCAGAATGGATGGAAAGATAGAGTATAAAGCAAGACTGGTAGCTAAAGGATATCGTGAAAGACAAGGAGTTGACTATAACGAAATCTTTTCACCTGTAGTCATGCTTAAGTCCATTAGAATTATTTTGGCCATTGTATCACACTATGACTATGAGATCTGACAGATGGATGTCACAACGGTATTCCTCAATGGCAACATCGAGGAAGAGGTGTATATGATACAACTAGAGGGATTCGTATCCAAAGAGAGTCTAAATAAAGTGTGTAGGTTGCTTAGATCCATTTGTGGATTGAAGCAAGCTTCCCGAAGTTGGACCATAAGATTTGATGAGGTGATCAGATCTTATGACTTCGTTAAGAACAAAGATGAGCCTTGTGTGTACAGGAAGGTAAGTGGAAGCGCTATCACCTTCTTGGTGCTATATGTGGATGACATTCTAATCATTGGGTATGATGTAGGAATGCTCTCCATAATAAAGGCTTGGCTACTTAGAAACTTCTCCATGAATGACTTAGGGAAAGCATCCTATATTTTGGGGATCCAGATTTATAGAGATAGATCCAAAAGGATGCTTGGCTTTTCCCAGTCTAGGTACATAGACTCCATTGTCAAAAGGTTTGACATGAAAAATTTCAAGAGAGGTCTCATACCGATGAGACATAGAAAATCACTTTCTAGGAGTATGTCCCCAAATACTCCTGAAGAAAGGGCATACATAAATAAGATACCTTATGCCTTAGTGATAGGGTCTATCATATCTGCGATGCTATTTACTAGGCCTGATATAACACATGTTCTGAGTGTCACGAGCAGGTATCAGACAGATCCAGGTTTAGAACAATAGAAGGTATTAAAGTGTATTATTAAGTACTTGAGAATGACTAAGAATCTTTTACTAGTATATGGTGGAGGTAGCCTCCAGGTTAAGGGCTACACGGACTCGAGTTTTCAGTCCAACATTGATGATAGCAAGTCAAATTCAGGGTATATTTTCACCCTGAATGGAGGAGTAGTAAGTTGAAAGAGTTCAAAGCAAGATACTACTATTGACTCGACCACAAAGGCGGAATACATTGCTGTAGTAGAAGCAACAAGACGAAGGGGTGTGGATGAAGAAGTTCATTAAGGATTTGGGAGTCATACCAAGCAGCGTGAAGCTGACTCCCATATATTGTGATAGCGACAGGGCGATAACTCTAACAAAGGAATTCAGGTCTCAACAGAATTGTTCTGAGGAGGTTCCATCTGATTAGAGCGATCATGACCCAAAAAGATATAACAATGGAAATAGTTTCATCCGAAGATAACATTGCAGATCCACTGACGAAGCCACTAGCTCAGATTATATTTGAGCTTCACAAGGGTCTGATGGGGATCAGACACATAGGTGATTAACTTTTAGTCAAGTGGGAGATTGCTGGTTACAGGTGCCCTACAAGCCAATCACGTGAGTGATGGCATGTGTAACACGGTGTGTGATCTTTTTGCTTATAATTAATATTGGTATATTCTCACATTATATTATTTGTTACATATATATTGTGATATCCTTGGTTTTGTGTAATAGGAATCGGTTCATGATGAGATCACGATAATGAGATCGATTCACCTTTAAACACAGATCCTAAATAATCCCGGTCATAGGTTACTCAAGATAGACATTGAGATAACAGGATAGATCGGTGTACTATATACCCGTCCATATGATGGAGGCGGCTGGTCTCATAGCCACTTGTGTGGAGACACTAAGGATATAGTACATGTGCTTATTAGAGAATGAGTTCACTGATTGTTCTGCTTATGGAATGATGTATGGTTAATGATACCTAATGTTAAACAATGATTCCATAGTCCTAATTGTGTATCTGGTCCTTAGACTTGAGACACCAAGGATGCCTTGTATGAGTACTATTTTCTTTGATGCCAGACTTACAGGTTTGGAAAGCTCTAATCTGGTATAACTGGTTATCAGGATTGGTAGCCAACCTTATGAAGGCAATTGAGTGTCAATAGAGGATCATCCACTCTCGGTATCACTAGAGAGATATCTCATATGTGCTTGCTCAGACAAATCCCTGGCTAGGGTCATTCGGATTGAGAGAAAAAGAGTTCTTCGGTAGAATCCGATTAAAGTAAAATAAACTGATTTTGTATGTGATCTGATAGTACCATGCCTAATATACGATCTCTGAAATATTAGTTGGATGAGGAATTATAGATACATGGTAACTGTGGACAGATAGATCCGATGAATTTGATCCTCCTGTACCGTCTGAGGACTATGGCATAGTGGCCTAGTACATCCATAGTCGATGAGTCGAGTGAATTATTATGGGGATAATAATTCACTATATCAGAAGGAGTTCTGATGGGAGTGACTCACGGCCAGCTCCGTATCCGGCCTAGAGGGTCATACACATATTGGTGGATACTTCAGCGAATAGAGGATTGGATGAAGATCCAATTAGCCCTTATTCTCATTAGATGAGACTTATGCTGATGGACTCCTTGATTGAGGCTCAATTAGAGGTCTAAGTAAATTATTGGATATAGATCAAATAATACAAAGTTAGTGGGTAATTGGATGGAGATCTAATACCTACTAAGGCAGGAGCCCTAGGATTTTTTGGTGGCTCTCTATAAATAGGAGGGGAAACTCATGGTTGATAGGCTGCAGCTTTGGCCTCCCCCTCCTATTCTTTCCCCTCCCTCTGCATAATAGTTGCGAGATCAGATTGGAAGAGTTTTGCTGCAGAGATCCATCGTGTGGATACCGCTAGAGAGGAGGATGCTTGACCTCCTTCATCCTCTCCATCCGGATTTGGAATACAGGGATATACGATCTCCCTAGGTAAAATCAATCTCTCATGCATTGTGATTTTTTTCGGTCTGCAGTTTTTCTCGTGACCCCAATCTTTTGCCCGATGTTTTGATCTTTGTGGGAAATCAATTTTTATTTTATTTTCACTGCGTTTGTGATGCACCCACTGAAATTTCCTAAAAGATTGTATGTTCCAAAATATTCAATGAGAGAATTACTTGTGAGAGAGACACATAACAGAGGTTTAATCGGGCATTTTGGAGTTATAAAAACTTTAGATGTGTTAAGTGATCATTTCTTTTGGCCACACATAAAAAGAGATATTGAGAGATTATGTAAGAAATATATTATTTGTAAACAAGCTAAATCTAAAGTAATGTCTCATGATATATCTAAAGTGAGTCTTGGATTGATATATCTATGAACTTTGTCTTGGGTTTACCCAGGTCAAAAGGAAGGAGAGTTTTTATTTTTGTTGTTGTTGGCAACTTTAGCAAGATGACACATTAGATGTGAAGTTCCTTAGCCATTTTTGAAGAACACTTTGGAGCAAGTTAGGTAGAGGAGGTGATAAATGAAACTTTAACAACACTTTTAAGGGTCATAATTTAAAAAAATTAAAAAATTAGGAGGAATATTTGCCACATATGGAGTTTGCTTATAACATAAGTGTGCATGCTACAACAAACCATTCTCCATTTGAAGTTGTACAGGGGTTCAATCAATTAACTCCTACTGATTTGCTACCTTTACCCTTGGAAAAGGGTAATTTAGATGGTAAGAAAAAAGTTAATTTTGTCAAAGCATTGCATAAAAAAATCCATACACAAATTAAAAATAAAACTCTACGATATGAGAAACAATACAACAAAGACCGAAAGCATGTAGTATTTGAACTTGGTGATTGAGTTTGGATACACTTGAGGAAGGAAAGATTTCCTAACCAAAGAAAGTCTAAATTAATGCCAAGTGGAGATGATCCATTTCAAGTTATTCAAAGAATCAATGAATATATCTAAGCCGAAACTACTAAGTGAGTATGCAATGTTAATGCAACCTTTAATATTTTTTATTTATCTTTGTTTAATGTAAGTGAAGAAAATGCTGATTCTATGATGAATTCTTTCAAGGAAAGGGTAATGATATAAACCAATATGTTGATCACAATTCTGTCAAAAACACTTTAACTATTCATGGAGAATCAATGACAAGAGCTAAAGCTAAAAGGATGAAAGCAGCCTTAACTTATTTATTGGAAATCATTTGGAAGAAGCAAACTAGTCAAGATTCGATTAAGGTTCTATAGATGCAAGAAGAGTTTAAAATAGTCAATATGATTCAAATAAGTCTAAATCATAAATAGAAAGTCCAACCTTAAGATAATTGTGGGCTATTCAGCTATGTTAGGTCATATTGGGAATTGTGGACTTATTTTATTTTAGTTTATATTTTATTTTGTTAATCAGATTTTATTCTGATCGGTCATAGGGAATTTTAAGGTAAATTTATGAATGATCTATATTCATAAATTAAGAATATGAATGTCATTTAATTCATTAATAGGTTTATTCTCTTTATACTTGGTCTTTGGCCTTTGTTCTATATAAATAAGACTGAATCGCATTGTAAAGATAAAATTTCAAAAATTATCTTTTAATATTTGAGTGTTTTGTTTTTAAGTTGTTGCATGAATTTTGTAACTTATTATCAAAACCTACAAATCTTTAGTTTCTTTTCAACTTATCAAACTTTTTAATTTGTGACGTTTTAAGAGAATTGAAGTGTTGTTCTAATTATTTTATTATTTTTATTAATAAAGTGATTAGAATAGTTTCTCTTATTTCAAACTTGAACAATAATTTCTCTTAATTCATTAAAAGGTATCAAATTATCAAACTTTTTAATTTGTGACGTTTTAAGAGAATTGAAGTGTTGTTCTAATTATTTTATTATTTTTATTAATAAAGTGATTAGAATAGTTTCTCTTACTTCAAACTTGAACAATAATTTCTCTTAATTCATTAAAAGGTATCAATTTATATTCCATATGTATCATACCTCTTTAACTATTGGAGTGTAGTTGCTAAATTGATGGTTTTCATTAATGTTTTACCACATCTATCATCTAGATGGATTAATCAAGGGCTACTTCATCTATGCTCCAAAGGCTGTATAAGCTTAAATTTTATTTAGCCATAAAATAAAACTCATATTTCTTTAAAAAGAGAAAATTAACCTAAGGATTTAAAAATATTAGAGGTAAGCTACAGAAAGTCTATATTTAGAAGAGCTCTAAGATAAGATGGATGATCCTTTAGCCTTAGTAGAGGTGAAAAGAAAGAAATTACAAAGGTGATCCAAATCTAATTATATTTACAATATAATTAATTTGATCATGTTGACTAATATTTTTCATCTTGTGGATATATGAGAAGATGGGCAACGATCAAGAAGAGAATATCATTTTAGTTTCAAAACAAAAAATTTATAATAAGTATTGTAAGTTATGTGTTGGTTGAATTTGGTTGCTATAACTAATTAATTATTATTTGTTATTTGTAATGAAAGTTTTTCTAATTTTTGGAAAGGCGGAATGCTGATGTGTGAATACAAATGGTTTTGGTCATGATTATAAATGCCTGAGTCTATTTTTTTGTTGTGATGTCGTACAATCCAAACAAAATTTTTGGCCATCACTATTCTTGTGAAGTAGTTTTGAGGTAAACTAATATATTTATATATTGTTTGTTAATTTATTTTACTTTATGATGGGTCGACTAATATTTTTGTTAGTTTTCATTGATTGAGGGAATAATATCATTCATTTGGAATGAAGAATGCTTATCTAAGTTTCAAGATCCCTGGATGGTTGCTATATTTTTATTCCACTATAACAAAACAATTGAGTTACATCCAGATGATGGGTCAAGATCAGCTTGGGCAATAGGCCAGGGTTCGAACGATGTAGTGGGACATCGCCGGGAGTTCGCTAGGAGATTCGTCGAAGGGATCAGAAAGCTCGCTAGGAACATGTCAGGAGATCACCGTAAGAAGACCATAAGACTTGTCGCAAGAATACCGGAGACTGTCAGATTGATGGGAGTTAGGTCTTGATTAGCTTGTTGATCATTAAGAGTTGTAATCATTGAATCGTAGTTAGGGCTTGAGTCCTAATTGAGTTTGATTTGGAAGAAATCTAAATCAACTCAATAAAGTAACTGACTCCACTATGGGATTTGATTGAGCTCAGGTCAAGCTCAATTAGTTGACCAGAGGAGCGGTCAACAAATGGTTCAAATTGGGATTAGAAAAGTGAAGGGAATCACTTTTTTGAGATTCCCGACGACTGAACTGCCGATAACCGACCTATCGTATCCTAGAAATAGGGCAGCTGTCAGCACTATCAGTGGCTGAACCGCCCAGGACCGATGGGTAAATCGCCCGTACCAAGAATTTGGGTGGTTGAACCGCTCGTACCTGATTTTTTCAGGTATGTTTGAATTTTAGCTCTAAAATTCTGAAGCCACTTAGGGCCTCCCAAAGTTTTATTGAATTCCATACAATAATTTTCGGGATTACATTATGTGAAAAAATTGTGTGTGAATTGTGAAAAAAAAAAGGGGGGGGGGGGGGGGGGGGGGGGGGGGGAAGGGAGAGAGCTTATAGTTAGAAAAATTCTTGAAGTCTCCCTTGTAAGCTCAAGTGTAAGGGTTTGATCTTCACCTAAAGAAGATCGATAGTGGATGTCGGTGTGTCTCAAGAAGGAGGACTCGGGAGTAGGCGTAGGCCGGTTAGTGCCGAACCACTATAAAACTATGAGTTTCTTTTTGCTTACCTTGCTTACTACTTTTGTATTTATGCTTCCGATTTTATTTACGTTTTGAAAGCAAGACTTCGAAATCAATCACTTCACTTACGACATTGTCTGTCTCCTTATTCGGATTTGCTTATTCTTTTTGAGACGTTTTTAAGCAAGAATTTCTCTATAAGATTAAATTGCTTTACTTGAACTAAAAGCTTTCGATTTTCCTTTCTTGCTTTAAGTGCTTCAAGTGAAAAGTTTAAGGTTAAAACGAGAATTTACTCTTGCACAAATTCACTCCCCTTAGTGTCAATTGATCATAACAATTCATATTTAGATTAACGGTAAGTGTTCTAGTTTGGCTAGTTATACTATTATAATATTTATCTTATATTAAGTATTTATTTGTTAAAAAATACACGTAAAAATTTAAGTAGATATCCTTTGTTGATTTAAATGGTCTTTATCTCTACGTTGCATACAAGATTGTTAGTAGAGGGAAGATAAAGGTGGTCAAATGTCCTCAATAAAATGAATCAAAAGTTAATCATGTGATTCACATTGCTAAAGTTGTCTGATTATTATTGTACTAATTAATTTTCTTGTTTTGCAACAATGATTGCATAATATTGATGATAAAGTACATGGATCATTTGATGGACAAATAAAATGAAATTTAGCCAAAGAGACATGCTATTGTTTAGGTTCCAAATTGTCAATAACATAGTGGACGATTATTATTTTTTTTGGCAAGGCACGAAGAGATTTGTGCTTAAGAAACATTAGAAACATTGTTACTATTATTGTCATATATGATAGCCTCTGTTGAATCTGATTAATTAATGTTAATGTGATTTGCTTCCATGTAGTATTGGTTATTTATTTTGTTTGTGAATTGATTTAATGTTATTGTCAACAAGTGTTATCATTATGATTAATTTTATGTGGTTATCATACTCTCTCTCCACTTGTATGTCAATTTAGGGTACTTTATTTTTGAAATAGTATACTTTAGGTTGAATTTATGATTGAATGTAACACGAATATAATTTAAGTGTAAATAGAAAAATTATCTCCAAAACCTATCCAAACGTCTCAAAAACTACACAACATTATCCTTACATGTTTAGTATATATAACTTTTAATATTTTTTTGTCTGAGTTTGGGTTCATTAATTGTTCAAAATAAGAGTTTTCTAATATTGAATATGTGATGGAGTGTGACTTGAATGTAAATAGTTGAATTATCTTTAAACCTATCCAAACTTTTTCAAAACTATCGTAACATATTTAGTATCATTTTTTTTCTTCTGATTTTAAGGTCAATAATTAGTGAAAATAGGATATTTCCATATTGAATCTATGATCGAGTATAAATTAAGCGTAATACGAGTATAACTTAAGTGCAACTCAAATATAATTAGGAAAATTATCCTCTAACCTATCCAAACTTTATCAAAACTATTAAAATATATTTCTAACATGTTTATTATCATTTTTTTTTATTTTTTCAGATTTTAGGGTTATTAATTAGGATAATAGGATATTTTTTATATTGAAGTTGTGATGGTGAGTATAACTCAAGCGTAAATAAACCCCAAGCCTATCCAAACTTTTTCAAAAACTATAATAACATGATGCTAATATATTTAATATAAATTTTCTATTTTTTTTTTTGGGTCATTAATTTTCTAAATAGAGAATTTTTGTATGAAATCTATGATCCAATTACAATCACGTGTAAATCATACAATTTCACCCAAACATATTGAAACTTCTTTATAGCAATCATAATATATTCTAATGGGTTTAGTATCATTTATCCTAATTTTAGTTTCATCTATAGATAATTTTAGAATTTATTTTTTTCAAAATGAGTATTATAGTTCTTGGTGGTACCATCGCCCCAAGTGAATAGAGCATACATACATAATAAATCAAAATTTATTGGGAACTATCATGACATGACTCTAAGTTGATTAGAACTCGTTTTTATTTTTGGATGATAATGTATAATAACTGAGATTTTTTATATACGGTGATTTGAATATTAGATAGTAATCTTATCATATTGTTAACTCGAGTGTAACTGGAGTTTAAATTCACCGACCTCAAAACCAAATGCTAACTTCACTACCATAACATGTTTCTAAGTTGATTAATATTAATTTTTTTATTTTTTAGATGACTTTAGTGTAATTAATGGAATTTGGCATGTGGTCATCCTAACTCAATTAAAATTCGCTCTGCAAAAAAATAATAAAAAAATATTTCTATAATAAGGATTGCAACATCAATTACAAAATAATACATTCAGATCCAAAGTTATTATAAGTTTACAATATCTCATAATGTTGCAGCATAACACTTGTCTAAAAATTATATAGGTATACTTACTTGTATAGAGATACTATATGTGAAAAACCACCTCCTATAGCCAATATAGATAATAAAAAAAATAATAAATTAAAACTAGGCCATATAAAAAGATTGAAGCTATCACATTACCTTTATACTTTAGAACGTTGACTTATACAACCGGCGAAAATTTGTATGACAGTCAATTGTGACCTAATTATTGACACCTCAAACACTTTTTTAGGGATTATCATTGCCTTTTTCCTTCTGTTTTATTTTTATTTGCTTCTTGTTTGGAAGATAGTGTCACTATAAGTATTTTATAAATATTCTGCCAAAAAATAATCTTCACAATTGAATAAGAATTACAATCTTAATGGTAGCTATTTTATATGAACATATCCTATTTTCCAAGTCTATTATAACTATCTTGATAGATGTTCGAACTTGAAAATATTAATTGGGTGAGGATGAATAAATAGTATAGAATGTCGAATTTATCTTTTGACTTTGATATTTCTTTCTCCATTACTGATTATATTATTAAACATTTAAAAATACAAATAAAATCATTCTAACAACTTTTCTTCTTCGTACAATCTCAATCTTATGTGTTATCGAAAGTCCATAGACATAACCATTTGTTGTTAATATTGCACATCTTCATCTGGAAGAGAAAAAGAAAATATAATAAATCATTTTTCAATGTCTATTTCTGAAATCCAACAATAGCTTTCAATATGATTTTTCTATCAATATTCTCAAACACTTATTAAACTTGAGTTCTCATGACAACCCAAAAAAGGTCTACTCGCTCTCCTATCACGTAGTGATTTCAACTTATTATATATGCTTTTCTATATGAAACTATCCTCTAAATCTTTTTTTTTTGTTTTTTTTTGTATATATGCAATGATCATCTTTAGAGTATAATATTATTCATTTGCAAGAACTTGTTTAATTTCTTTAGCTATAAATTGCTAGTGCAAGATGGCTGATCTCAAATTTTTTCTAGGCATATTACATTGGTGCTTGTTGATGAACTTTGTAATTTGATATGCATTACCTCCACGAGCAACTAACTATAAACCATTCACAATGCTCAACATTGTGTCGTGGGCTTTAAGCTTGTAAAAACTTCTACATTACTTGAATTTTCATTTCAAAATTTCTCCTTATAACATATTCTTGCCAAGCTGTTTTGAACTCTGAAATATCTTTAAATACCTACAAAATAATAAAGTACTTATGTGCCAAATATCATAAATAAATTTTATACTAAAAATTATAATATGAATCATCATTAAGGTTAAAGTCAACTTCTTCTATGAATTCAATAGAAGAAGAAGCTCACTGACAATATCAAATGTATTATGATTTTTTATATCTTCTTTTGACTTTATCTACTATTATTTGGCCTACTCTTTCTCAAAATATCTTATAACATTCTTCATTGTCATTTATTATAAATGTCTAATTCAAATTGGAGTTATAAATTTGACGGTACCAAGAAGATCCTTCAATTTGCTCGCTCTTCTAACTCCGATATCGACAAAGGTAGGTGGTGTTTCATTGAGTGTGTTCATCTCATTTGGAAAATTAAATATTTTATTCAGAAGAGGATCATCCTTGTTATAAACAGATTCTATTTAAACGACATTTAAAATTAATAATATCAAACTACAAAAATAGACTCTTCAAGTTAGGTTTAGTATCGGATGCTTACATCCCAAAATTACTTCTAATTCCTATATCCACAAAGGGGTGGTGTTTCATTGAATGTGGTCATCTCATCTAGACAATTAAATATTTTATTCAGAAGAAGAAGAGGATCATCATCCTTGTTATAAACATATTCTATTTAAACGACATTTAAAATTAATAATATCAAACTACAAATATATATTTATTTAATACTATATATTTTTATTGTTGAGACAAATGGTTCAACGATGAATCGAACAATAGGCCGATATAGTTGACACTTCAACAACACTGCGAAGGATGATGTCGAGGCTTCAACGACACTACAAATGCTTCACAAAAACAATGATAAGTCATATGGTGATTCAATGAGGTTGCATAAAGTTAAATGAAAATACAACGATGAACACTAATCACCAAGGCTCTCTATAAGGCTTCTTCTATGCCAATAGCGATGGACACTAGTAGAAAGGAGAACGTCAATTTTGACGACCGTTTATTACCGAAGTTCAACCGATAGCCACGATCACACTTACTAGCGAGAAGTCGACGTCCACCTCCTGCCACGTTGGTAACAACGATCATGACCACCATGATGACCTCTAAGATGAAGACAGGGTAGGAGGCTGCCACCATCGAGGTTTAGAAGGACCCCCTTCATCTCCTCTCCAATGATGCCCATCTAGTGCAGCTTTGGATGGCTAGTGCTTGCGGTCACGCTGTCCCTACTTCCTATTGGCAATGACGATGACGACGAAGATCGCGACGGTGGCAATCACCACTAGCAATAAGCTTGGCAACGATGACCTTTTTTGACATTATTATTGTATTGGCAGAATGGGGTAGCTAGGTGATTTGAGAAAAAAAAAAAAAAAAAAAGGCAATCTAGGCCATAATAATAATAAATCAAATATTTTTTTACATTTCGTTATAGTATTATTATTATTGTATTGGCAGAATGGGGTAGCTAGATGAAGCACTCCAATTATAATATTTTTACATTTAGTTATAGTATTTTCAACAATATTAGAAAAATACTATGCGTAGTTCAAGAATACTATATTATAATATTTTTATATTTTATTACAGTATTTTTCTATTAGTACTAAAAAGAAAAACATCGTATCATAGTGTTTTTGTATTGCATTACGATGTTTTCTTAATACTGTTGAAAATACCATAACATGGTATAAAAACACCATAAATATGATGTTTCACAAAATTTATACAAAAATATAGTGACAAAAATATATTGTTGTTATATTACATTACATTGGTTTTCTTATATTGCTGTAACTGGACCGATTCGTCCTATGAATCGGTCCATACGAAATACCCAAAAAAAAGGATATTATCTGAGAATTTGAAAATGAGAGATGCTTCTCAGAAACATCGAAAAGAAAAGCTTTTTTTTCTCTAAAATATTCGTTTTATTTATTTTTTATATTTTTTTTAATAAACCGCTCACTAGATTGATGGAGATCCTTCTTATCTTTTTTGACTTTGAGGATTGGTGGTCCTTTCCATTAGTTTAATTACTAAAGCGATTTATTGATTTTTTTATTTACTTAATATTTTTTTTTAAAAATAATTATTAATTTTAGATTTTAAGAAAATTTTCAGCAATCATGCTAAGTAAGAATGTCTATTTTTTTAATATCAAAATCATAACATTCTTCAATACTTTTGAAACATCTTCGATCATTTTATACTAAAAGAATTTATATGTAATATGTTTTTTTGTTTTTTTTTGGCAAGGATATACAAGTACTAGAGGTCGGATCTCTATGTCAAGAATTGGGAGCAATTGGGAGCGAGAGGAGGATGAGAAAATAATATTTGTAGAAAACTTTGGATTACAAATAGTTGGTCATGCCACATTTAGTTTTGATGCCGTTGTTAGCCAATAACTAAAACTAAATTGTATGAATAATAAGCAAAAACAATTTGTCGCTGTAGAAGTTTAGATTCCTCATATTCATTCAAGCAAAGCTTAAAACATAAATGATAAAAAGCAAAAATTAAGGAGTTCAAGAGGGACTAAACTGATAAAAGGAAAGATTAAGCTTTCTTCTAAACTGGAATTATTTCTTGATGATGATGGTTAAAAAAATTAGCTATAATGTTGAGCACAAGAAGAACAAAATTGTAAGTTAGAGGGCAAT
Source organism: Ensete ventricosum (assembly GCA_029747655.1). Classification (NCBI taxonomy): domain Eukaryota; kingdom Viridiplantae; phylum Streptophyta; class Magnoliopsida; order Zingiberales; family Musaceae; genus Ensete; species Ensete ventricosum. Next base: position 32,271,707 of record JAQQAF010000002.1, on the reverse strand, counting down.
TGTAAGTTAGAGGGTCATCAACGCCGCACTTCTTCCTACTTACTGGGGTTTGTTCCTTGATTTCTTGAAGAATATAAAATTTTAAATGGTTAAAGAAATCAGATAAAAGTGGATTAAATGCTTTTAAGCATCTATTGTTTACTATCATTGAAAATTTTTATTTTACATAAAAATTAGTGTGATTTTTCAAAAAAAAAAAAAAAAAACCACTGTTTAGGTTTTTTCACTTCTCATCTTTCTTTCTCCTCCTCCTTCCGTGCCTCTCCTATTGGTTACGATCCTTCTGAGAATATATATATATATATATATATATATATATATATATATATTTGTTCCAGAGATCACCCTAACAAACAAGAAATTAATTTATGATCCACACAGTTCAATTGTTGGCTACAATATGTAGATGTTGTGACCTAGTTTGTCATACATATATATGTCAATCAACAAGACATATATATATCTTGGTCAGAGTAGATAGATAGTTACATTGTAACGCACAATTGTTACTTGGATTTGTTGTTTGTGTTATAATTTCTTATGATTAATAATTCTTAACATTTTAATGTGCTGGGAGGCACCCAAAATATTTATTTATTTATTTATCTATTTATTGTACAAGATGTTAAGGAAAGCTCAACACACAAAGTGTTCCTCCCAAGAAGCAACAGCAAGAAGGAATCCCTTTGTGAAGCTGTTTTGGTATCAACTGAGACATGATGTCTAGGGTCAATAATCATTGGTGTTCCTTCTGCCTTCACTGCACCAAAGAATTAAGATGTCTTTTACCTCACTTAGTTTATAGTCAAATTAAGTGTTTGCTTATTTGACTGTGTCCGAGTCATAGCACAGAAGACGATGATGGTAGAAGTGTAAAAGAATTCACTACGTCATATTTAAACCGTACAGTAAATGTAAATGATAGGCACAGTATCCGACGGCGGCAGAGACATCGCGAGCGAGGGGAACAGCCACCGAGCTACAGCGCAGCAGCGGCGACGGCCGCGGCGGCGAATGCGGTGACCCAGCTGAAGGTAAGCTCGGCAGCGCCATTACCCGCTGGCGGCGGGGCCGAGGGAGCGGTCGCGGGGGGGGTGGAGATCGACGATGGCGTGAATGCGGACGACTCAGAGGTGGGAGCCGAGGTCGGCGGGGCGGGAGGGGATGTGGTGGGTGTCTCCGCGGCGGGGCCGGGGGACGGCGGCTTCGAGACAGGGGACGCGGCAGGCGGCTTCACGGGAGCTGCGGTGGGGGGTTTCGAGGGTCCGGCGGCTGGGCCCTGCGCGAAGGAAGCCACGGCGAGTGATATAAGGACGAATGCGAAGACGGGAAAGCGGGAGGATGCGACCGCCATCTTCACCACCACCGGGAGATCAAGATCAAGACTGTGAGAGAGATGAGGAGCTACAACTACAACTACGACGACTTGGGTTTCAAGTGGGTGGAGGAGAAGCAGTGGTGCGAGGGGGGTATATAAAGAGGTTGGAACCCTCATTAATAATTTAATTATTTCCTAATGTTAAAGACGGCCATAGGTTGGCTCACCTATGGCCGTCTGATGAACCGCGGACGGCGGTCGATCGGACCCGTCCGCCCCCCGCTGCTTGATTCTTCCAAGCTGCCGGTTTCCGCGTTTCTTTTGGAGGACGGCGTCGTCCGATCGCAATCGGACGGCTGAACGTTGCTCGAAATGTGAACGTTGGGAGTCCACCAACTAGCCGTTTGAAATGTTAGACAAAGAAAAAAAAAAGGCAGGCAGATAAAGAAGTTTGACGATAAGGGCATGTTAAGACGATGGAAAACGGTAGCCTTTTTATTGGCAGTAGAGACAGGGGGACCCACTTTTATTTTTTGTAGCGAATACAGCATGTGGAAGTGAGGATCGGGTCACCGTTGTGGTGGTGTTGTGGTGGTTTGGTCGACGACACGAAGAGGAGGCAAAGAAGAAGACGGAGTCGAGGAAGAGAAATGGGCTGCAAACAAAAGCATGAATACTTGCAAATAGCGAGCGGTGCATGATCTTGCAGGTGATATCTTTGTGGAAGTTTGCTGATAGATTGATTGCTTTAACAGTTAAATCTTCGTTTGAGATCTGAACAAGCTAAAAAGAAAAAAAAAAAAACAAAATCTGGCTCCATCCACCATCTCCTCCGAATTCTTAAGAACACGACGCTCTGCCGTTCATGATCTCCATCATTCTTTAGTCAGAGCTCCAAGAACCGGAAGAAGTTTTCTCTCTCTTAACTATTCTGTTGCAGTTATATGGTTCTTTCATGTCATCTTAGCCCTCCCAAACGTGTAGTTTTTTGGAGTCATTAGCAAAATCCCCATCTCCTCTCTCTCCTTCAACATCTTCATTGGTGCAGGTGAAACATAAACTCACTTCTTAGCCCTCCCAAACGTGTAGTTTTTTTGGAGTCATCAGCAAAAGCCCCATCTCCTCTCTCTCCTTCAACATCTTCATTGGTGCAGGTGAAACATAAACTCACTTCTGCATTAGTTTCAATCAAAGGCAATAACTATCCAGTGTCGTCGTCTATGGAACCCAAAACTGGCCAGAGTTGTTACCATGTTTCATCTGGGTTGCACTTTGAGCTGATTTTAGTGAAGCCTCAATCCTTCTCTTTTCAAACAAAGGAGGGACCCAAATCGCGTCATTCCTCCTCATCAGGGAAGCCTCAATCCTTCTCTTTTCAATTTGAAGCATAAGACGGAATAATAATAATAATAATAATAATAATAATAATAATAATAATAATAATAATAATAATAATATTGTTATTAACTTTTTTAATTCTTCAACCACTACTAGTAATAAAGAAGGCCCACTAGCCATTTATTTAACCTTCTTGTTAGTTTACCAGTGAATCTATGTTCTTGGAAATTGCAAGGGAGCCATCAAGAGATCTTGGTTTTCTTATTACCTCTAATCACTTACCTCTTTTACTTCAATTGGTTCAAAGGACTACTGTGTTTATAGACATCTTTGACCTTTTATATGGGAATAATTGTAGTGGCCTGATTACCCTGAGATTTATTTATGATGTTGTTAAGTATTATACTTGGAACTAACTCTTCTAATTTCTACCCTAACTAAACTCTATGGCTTACTTTCGCAATCATCTAGCTAAGAGGCTTTTCTTTTGGGATAAAAAATATATGTTAATAATCTAGACAATCTTCCTAAAAAGTCACTAATCATCAAATTGCTATTTCTCGTTCTGATCTTATTTTATTTCGTTCTCTTCATAATAAACTTGTAGCTCTGATGAGATAAATCCACATTAGACTAAGGTTAACTGGATTGAGACTAGAGATTAAAAAATGCTAAATATTTTCATAATTATATTCATATTAGAAGATGTTTGAATGCTTTTGGTATTACTATTCAAGATCTTGTTCTTATTGCTAAAGCTTTCTCTTATTGCTAAATATATTTTCGTAATAGTACTTTGAATTCCAGCTGAATTGCTTGCCTTCCTCTTCCTCATATTCCTAATAATATTTATTATTTATGAACTCTTTATCAGGTTCTTTTAATGAAAAATGAATCCTCACAGCTCTTAAATCAATGCCCGACTATCACGGACAACAATGTAAACAAAGTGTTTGATGAAATGCTCATGTTTTGTCCGTGTACTTCGGTTTGTGTACATACCTTGTACAGCAATTAGCGGGCTTACAGTAGGCTTAGTAGCCCGAGTTTGATTTGCTTTATGGCTTGTAAATACAAGTATGTCTTGTAAGCACTTGTGGGGGACTTCGGTCTGTAATAGACCATTATCCTCTGTGTGCAACCTCTCTGAGTTTGTAATGTCCATGGATGTAGTTTGCATAGGGCTGTATGAAGTGTTTGCTTGAGCAGTTGCTTGTGGATCCCGTGGGAATTGCTTCTTCTGGCCCGTTTTCTCTTTTGTAAGTCTAAGGGACTCTGGGAGATCTCGGGGAAGGCTGACCTTTGCGGACGGACACGCAAGGGTGTCGCACGGCTTAGGCAATACCAACTAAGCTCGTGACAATGTGGTATCAGAGCGGGACAAGCACACGCAGAGACACTTGCCATACAAACGTGGGGACCTAGTTGGGCTGTGTGGAGGACAGCCATCACGTGCAACCGTTTGGGGGGAAAACGGACATTGAGATGTAGGGAAAGGAGTCGCTCAGAGGAGCGGGCATCCAAGTTTGGCATTCAGAGGAATGGCCAACTCTTTGCGCGAGAGGCACCACGAGGACAAGCAAGCGAAGAAGAATGCGTAGCACACAAAGATTGGGATGGTGGAGTTCAAGCTATGGCTCGATGTTGACAACCAAACTTGACGGTGCTCAAGGCAAAGCGGGGCGTTTGGTGATAGATGAGACCGTGCAAAGTGGGAGGTGTTGCGTAACAATCGAAAGAGTTGTGCAAAGCTCAGAGGTGAGAAGAATTGCTAACTCGAAGGATTCGGAACTCATGCAAGGGCTTGTACACGGACGACGGAGTGTTCGTGGCCATCCTAAGGTGCGATCAGAACTCAGTGTCATGGAGCATCAGAATTTTCTCTTTGACATAAAAGGATACGTCCGTAGGCAGCTGAAATGTGCAACAAGTTCAGCACGTTGCTAGACCCTGAAGGGTGCAGTGGAGACTGTATTGGCGAAGGGCCGCAATCTAGCAAGTACATTTGCGGGGGCAGAACAAGTTGTTCAGCAAGACGGAGTAGTCCAAAGGGGATGGTGGTCTCCGAAACTTCCAGTGGGAAGAATGTAAAGAGGAAAGTTGCTCCAATAGGACAAATATCTAAGAGGGATAAGTCCTAGTTCTCCAGAGGGAGAATCATGTGTAACAGATCACACATATTGAGGAAGAGTTTCTCAAGGTAATATCTCCAAAACGCTCAACGGACCGAGCGAGCGACGAAGAGTCGTCACATGATCTCGAATGAGGTAATGCATTGGTGGATGCATTTTGAGATCAAGTGGGGGAGTAATCCAAGGCAACATCATATGAAGGCACACTTCGAGTCGATGTGGAAATCGAACTCAACGGAGGGCTGACCCGTGGAATGGTGGACGCGAGGGCCACTATCAACTCAATGCAAATCGAGGAGCGGAACGACTTGGATGGAACTTGGTGAAGTATCTAAGCCGCATAAAGGGAGTCGACATAGAAGATGAAACATGGAGCGGAGGCACAGAGCTTTCCTTGGATGGAGGTCAAGGGCATGAACTCTTGTAGAGGCAAGAGTGAGGTCATGTCGTTCCATGAATTCTTTATTCTGATGGGGTGGACTTATCTTCCATGGTGCCAAAGATGAAGGGAGCTTCGAGGCACATGCAAGCTACCTCAGAGATGCATTTGACGGAGTAACTAAGGTGATTCAACTTGCGGAGGCAAAGTTGGGATCATGATACCTTAGCACGGGGCAAGAGGACGCAGAGGCGGGTACTCTTGAAGAATATGCCACCATTAGAGTTGTCAGGAACAAGAGGTGCATAGCAGAGATTATGCTGGTAGGGGATAGAGGCCCAGGATCCAGACAATGGTGCACTAATTCTAGTGAAGTCAAGGGGACTTCATGAGCTACTAGGCGACGGACTGTCCTAGAGCTATGCTTCGCCCAGGTGTGACCCAAGAGTGGGTGGACGAAGGTGAATTGCCAAGGGAACGAACTAAAAATCAGAGATGGTAGAGGCCCTACGATGTGTTGGCAGAGGCCACACGTGGAGAAGTCATAGTCCGAGTTCATCACACAATAATCTGTATGCAATGGAGATGTCACTAGGAGGCGACATGGTGCAACGGATCGTGGTGGAATAGTTCGTGGCAATGTAACACAGGCGATCGTGTCCCGTGAGGGACAAAGATTATGCGGAGGTATGATCAGGAGCTACTGGGAGCTCCACTTTGGTGTACGACCCAACAAGAAGAAGGGCTATGGATTCAAGGAGTGAATCCCATGGTACCGCAGAGGCGGGTCTTCGTGTGTGCATCAAAGCTTGCATTGGATGAAAGCCTTAGTCATCAGCATATGGGGGCTGTGTACCACCGAGAAAGAAGTCCAAGTGCAAGTACCAGTGAGTCCCATGGAGGGGGACATGATCATGTGAATGATCAGGAACTACTAGGAGCTCCACTTCGGTGAACAATGCAACGACAAGAAGGGTTGTGGATTCAAGGAGTGAATGCCACAGTACCGCAGAGGCGGGTCTTCCGTGTGTATGCATCGAAGCTTGCATCAGATGAAAGCCTTGGCCATCAGCATATGGGAGCTGTGTACCACCGAGGGAGTAGTCATATTGCAAGTACCAGTGAGTCCCATGGAGGGGACTTGATTATACTAAGGTATGATCGGAGCAGCTGGAGAGTTGGACTACTTCAGTGCTCACATTCGCTTAAGGGAGCCCAGCAAGTCAAAGGACAAAGCCGAGTAAGCGAACGTTGCTACCAAGGAAGCTAAGGAGAATAGAATCGGCGTGAGCCCTTTAACAAGATGGCGGAGGCCATGCATGAGAGTTGCAGTCTGTCTTTCCATCGACCAAAGAGAACTGCTAGGAGGACACAATGGTGTCGAAGCAGGTGGTCGGAAGGGGCGAGGAAGCGACGACGAGTCCAGTGGTGCTCAGCTACCCAAAAGCAAAGCGTCGGTTAGAAAAGGAGGTGGACTCAGAGGAGCACCACAGTGCCGCAGAGGCGGATCTACCGATCGCGAAGGAAGGGATGCAGATGCAAGTCAACGGATAGTAGAGCTATTGTCACGGGCTTAGCTAAATTTGCCTAAGCCGTACGACACCCTTGCGGCCCTCTCGAAGACTTAGTTGAAATTGCCTAAGTCGAGTTGCCCACTGTTCTGGACTTAGCTGGGATTGCCTACGTCAGGAAACGCCCAAAGCGTTATATGTCCGCACAGGGTCGGCCCTCTTACAACCTCTTAAGGTCCCGTAGGACCTACAAAGAAGAAGTTGATTAGTTTAGAAGCGAGCGACAGACACGTCCCGGCGTCTCGCAAAGCGGAAAGCTATACAAGCAATTTGTCGAACACCTTGAGTGCAGCTGAGAAAAGAGAGAGAGAGCGAAATAGGACTTTGGAGGGTTGCAGGAATGGTCGCAAGTCCGCAAACAACGGTTCCCAAGGTATCGGACGCAAGACAAGTTCAATTGCTGATGAACGCCTACGCCCGACATATACCCGGAGCCCCATCCAGCCCGGTGCCACCCGGGGGGTTCCAAGGTGCTAAAATGGCTGACATTTCGCACCGCTCAGAAAGATTACCGTGGCACACAAAAAAGACCCAAAAACAGGGCTGTTTTGGGCTGTTTTGGCTCTGTGCAGTGAACGACCGTTCTGCAGCCTTCTACACTACTTTCGCTCACATTTCTTAAGTAAAAAACACATAAACTCAAGACAAAACAAGCTGCCAAACATATGTACAAGCAAGAAAAAGCAACGAATGGTTCACGAAGCGAAGATGTTGCGGTTGAGCGACGTCCATTCGTGACATTCTCCCCCACTTAAACTGTCGACGCCCTCGTCGACGCTTGTTGGTAGGCTTTGATGCGAGCTTCTTCATGTCGTAGGGCATCTTCTGGCTCCCAACTGGCTTCTGCTTGAGGAAGCTTTTGCCACTTCACCAAGTACTCAATTTGCTGTGCTCCATTGGATAGCTTTATCTTGCGATCCACCAGAATAGTTTCAACTCGCTTCTCGTAAGAGGCTCTGGTGGGGGGTAGTCGAGTTGGAACATTTCGAGAATCATCTTGCGGATCTGAGTGGTAGGCTTTCAAGTTGCTCGCATGGAAGACGTTATGAATTCTGAACCATGCAGGCAGTTGCAACTTGTATGAGACATTGCCTACCCTGCTGATGATTGGGAAAGGCCCCTCATATTTGCGCACCAATCCTTTGTGCACTCTGTGCCTAAAGAACTGGAGTGATGTTGGTTGGAGCTTCACCAACACCATGTCGCCCACTTTAAACTCTTGTGGTCGCCTCCCCAAGTCTGCCCACTTCTTCATCTTCTTGGCCGCCTTCTCCAAGTAAGCCTGCGCAATATCTGCATTGCGATGCCATTCCTTTGCAAAATGATAGGCTGATGGGCTACTCCCTGTATAGCTAATAACCAGGGTGTAAGGAGTTGATGGCTGTTGCCCCGTAATAATCTCAAATGGGCTCTTGTTGGATGCAGAGCTCCGCTGTAAGTTATAGGAGAATTGGGCTATGTCCAACAGCTTCACCCAATCTCGTTGGTTGGCACTTACGTAGTGCCACAGATATCGCTCCAAGAGTGAGTTGATTCTTTCTGTTTGGCCATCCGTTTGGGGGTGGAGGCTTATGGAGAAGTATAACTTAGATCCCAACAACTTGAACAACTCGGTCCAGAATCGTCCCAAGAACCGAGAATCTCGATCACTAATGATGTTGTGTGGGACTCCCCAAAACTTCACCACATTCTTCATCATCAACTTAGCTGCCTCCTCCGCTGAGCAATGTAGGGGTGTAGCAATAAATATTGTATACTTCAAAAATCGATCAACTACTACGAGTATCGATCCAAGTCCCCCTACTACGGGCAAGCTTGATATGAAGTCCAAGGAAATGCTCTCACAATGCTTTTCTGGTACGGGCAGAGGCTCCAAAAGTCCCACTGGCTTCTGCTGCTCTACCTTGTCCTGTTGACAAGTAAGGCATGTTCGAACATATTCCTCCACATCTGTCCCCATTTTCGGCCAATAGAAGGCCCTCTCCATAAGAGCCATTGTTCGGTGGATACCCGGATGTCCAACCCAAAGGGAATCGTGACACTCTTTTAGGAGTTCACGCCTCAAGTTATCCGCTCGCGGAACATAAACTCTGTTCCCCACGAGAGCCATTGTTCGGTGGATACCCGGATGTCCAGCCCAAAGGGAATCGTGACACTCTTTCAGGAGTTCACGCCTCAAGTTATCCGCTCGCGGAACATAAACTCTGTTCCCCTTGGTATAGATGAGTCCCTCCTGGACCCAAAATCGTCGTGCCTTGCGCTCTTTAATGAGTTGCATCAGAGTTACTGAGGTTCTCGGTGCAGTCCATCCCTGATCTTAGAAAGGAAGTTGGAGCGCAATTGACTTGCTTGGCCTCCACCCTCCAACTGTATAGCATTCACTAGCTCCACTTTCCGACTCAAAGGGAATCATGACACTCTTTCAGGAGTTCACGCCTCAAGTTATCCGCTCGCGGAACATAAACTCTGTTCCCCTTGGTATAGATGAGTCCCTCCTGGACCCAAAATCGTCGTGCCTTGCGCTCTTTAATGAGTTGCATCAGAGTTACTGAGGTTCTCGGTGCAGTCCATCCTTGATCTTAGAAAGGAAGTTGGAGCGCAATTGACTTGCTTGGCCTCCACCCTCCAACTGTATAGCATTCACTAGCTCCACTTTCCGACTCAATGCATCGGCCACGACATTTGCTTTTCCGGGCTTGTACTCCATTACCATGTTGAACTCAACCAAGAAGTCCTGCCATCGTGCTTGCTTTGGGGAGAGTTTCTTTTGAGTTTGGAAGTAACTCAATGCGACATTGTCTGTCCTTAGCACAAATGGTGCTCCCAGAAGGTAGTGTCGCCACGCTCGTAGACAGTGGACCACCGCTGTCATCTCCTTCTCATGCACAGGATATCGCCGCTCGGTCTCGTTGAGCTTGCGACTCTCATAGGCCACCAGATGACCTTCCTGCATAAGAACTCCTCCTATAGCAAAATCAGAAGCATCTGTATGGACTTCAAATGACTTTCCATAGTCTGGCAATCTGAGTACAGGTTCCTCCAATACAGCAGTCTTTAGGTCTTAAAATGTCACCTCACATTTGTCCGACCATCTCCAGGACTGCTCCTTCTTTAGCAACTCCGTCAACGGAGCTGCGCGCTTCGAATACCCCGCTATGAAGCGCCGATAATAGTTGACGAACCCAAGGAAGGATCTCAACTCTGGTACCTTCTTTGGTGTTCGTCAGTCCGCCACAGCTTGCACCTTAGACTGGTCCATTCAGATGGAGCCATTGCCGACTCGATGCCCCAAGAACAAAATCTCTGTTTGGGCGAAATAGCACTTTTCCCTCTTCACGAATAACGTGTTCTCCCTGAGAACTTTGAAAATTGTTCGGATGTGTCTAACATGCTCCTCAAGTGTTTGGCTATAGACGACGATATCGTCTAAGTAGACGACCATAAACTTGTCCAGATACTCCTTGAATAGCTGGTTCATTAGAGTGCAGAATGTGGTCGGAGCATTGGTTAAGCCGAAAGGCATCACCAAAAATTCGAATGCTCCATACCTGGTCACACAACTAGTCTTTGCTTCATCACCTTCTGCAATGCGCACCTGCCAATACCCCGACCGAAGGTTGAGTTTGGAGAAGTACTTTGCCTTGCCCAATTGATCGAACAAGTCCGCGATGAGCGGGATAGGGTACTTGTTCTTCACCGTCATCTTGTTAAGGGCTCGATAATCGATGCATAATCGGAGACTCCCATCTTGTTTCTTCTGAAAGAGGACTGGAGCTCCGAAAGGTGCTTTGGAACTGCAGATGAGACCACCGCTTAGCAGTTCATCTAACTGCTTCCTCAATTCCGCCAACTCTGGAGGGGCCATGCGGTATGGTGGTCTCGCTGGAGGCTTAATTCCCGACTCCAGCTCAATCCGATGATCCACGCCTTTGCGTGGTGGTAGAGTTCTCGGCAACTCTGTTGGCATCACATCCGAGAACTCCTTCAGGATGTTCGCCACAACAGCAGGTTCCTGAATGGCTTCCCCATCAGGTGTCTCTAGCTTCATAGCCGCTACAAAGGTTGATTCACCTTTTCGTACCCCTTTCTTCAATTGTAAAGCCGATATTTGTTGTAGGTCCTTGGTTCCTCCCCGAGAAACTAGAACCATGCAGGGATCGTCACCTCCCATTAGACACAAGAAGTTCAGGAACGGTACTGGCACCAACTTCGCTGCGTGCATAAACTCCATTCCAAGAATCACTTGGAAGTCGTCTAGTGGCACTGCCATCAAGTTTGTGCTCCCGCTCCATGTCCCGATCTTGATGGGGATCCCTTTCGCTTGTCCGGAGATCCGCTTAGCCTCCGAATTCACCGCCTTCATATGACTTGGGCTCTTCTCCAGGAGTAATCCCAGTCGCTTAGCTTCGCGATCGGCAATAAAATTGTGGGTCGCGCCCGTGTCCACCATTGCACGGGTTGTTTGGCCATTAAGCTTGATGTCCACATACATCAACTCGCTATTTCCTGCCTTCAGTGGCTTTGCCTTTGTGTTCTCCCCCACTTGACCCCGCAATGCATTCAACAAACGCATTGCTCCCATCCTGGGTCCTTGCGACGCCTCATTGTCATTACTGGAGTCAGAACTGCTCGAACTAAGGGCGATAGCTTTGCCCTTGTCTGACTTACGGGATAGAACCGATGCTGTTAAACCATTGAGTGCCTGTTTTTGTGGGCACTCTCTCACTTTGTGTGGTCCTCCACACAAGAAGCATCCACTAGACTTGGAGACTCTACCTCTTGAGTCTGGTCCCTTGTGGAAATTCTTTTTCTTTTGCTCGCCCCCAGACCCCTTCGCTCGAGAGTATTTAGATGGGCAATTTCCCGAAGAGTGTTTCTTCTTTCTCGAATCCTCCGAAGAAATAAAGTCAGTCAGCCTTTCCGCGGCTGCAATTGCCCCGACTACGTCGGTGACATTCCTCCGATGTAGTTCTTGTTGTACCCATGGCTTCAAGCCATCGAGGAAGCTGAATAGCTTGTCTTTCTCAGACATGTCCCGAATATCCAGCATCAGTGCTGAAAATTATTTCACATAGTCTCGGATTGTTGTACTCTGACGGAGTTGTCTCAATTTCCTTCTTGCGACAAACTCTGTGTTCTCGGGCAAGAACTGAGTTCTCAACTCTCGCTTCAAGTCTCCCCATGTATCCACTCGACATCGGCCTTGTTGGATTTCTTCCCAACGGGTTCGCCACCAAAGTTTTGCATCCCCCTTCAGATACATTGTTACTATCGCAACTTTGGTTTTTTCAGAATCGAGCCTTGTAGCACGAAAATACTGTTCCATGTCGAACAAGAAATTTTCAAGCTCTTTGGCATCCCTAGCACCTCCGTAACACTACGGCTCCGGTGCTCTGAAGTGTTGTGGTGGCGCAGCGCAGGTGTTGTTCCCTCCCGCATCAAGAGTCCTTGTTAACACCATCACCTTAGCCGTGAGTTCCGCCACAACTTCATGTAGATGTCGTACAGAATCTTTGGTGTCCTCTGTCAGTTGATCAATCAGGGATTCAACATTCTCGATCCGAGTTTCAGCTTCTTCTTGCGAGCTCTCTACCCCAAGTAGCCTTCCTCGGCCTTGGTAGAGTTCCTCCACGCTCGCTTCAAGAACATCGAGGCGGGTTTCCGCCATTGTAAGTCTCTCTCTGTGGCCCTTCTTCCCGGTTGGCGCTACAGATGGCGCCTCCTCCCTTCGAGGAGAATACCCAACTTCACGCTCGTCTTGTTCACTGCCGCGCTCCTCATAAGCGGCTCTAGTAGTTTGCGAGCGAGTTTGCACTTGCAGCCCACCTACGGCTGCTTGGAGCAAGGGTCCCGCTTGCCCCATCTTGCTCGATTCACCATGATGTCTCACCATGGTGAAATTACGAATCTTCTTCGTTGTTCGTATGAATTGCTTGCCCGCTCTGATACCACACTTTAACGGGCTTAGCTGAATATGCCTAAGCCGTGCGGCACCCTTGCGGCCCTCTCAAAGACTTAGCTGAAATTGCCTAAGTCGAGAAGCAACATTGCCCACTGTTCTGGACTTAGTTGGGATTGCCTAAGTCAGGAAATGCCCAAAGCGTTATATGTCCGCACAGGGTCAGCCCTCCTACAACCTCTTAAGGTCCCGTAGGACCTGCAAAGAAGAAGTTGATTAGTTTAGAAGCGAGCGATGGACACGTCTCGCAAAGCGGAAAGCTATACAAGCAATTTGTCGAACACCTTGAGTGCAGTTGAGAAAAGAGAGAGAGAGAGAGCGAAATAGGACTTTGGAGGGTTGCAGGAACGGTCGCAAGTCCGCAAACGACGGTTCCCAAGGTATCGGACATAAGACAAGTTCAATTGCTGATGAACGCCTATGCCCGACATATACCCAGAGCCCCATCCAGCCCGGTGCCACCCGGGGGGTTCCAAGGTGCTAAAATGGCTGACATTTCGCACCGCTTAGAAAGGTTGCCGTGGCACACGAAAAAGACCCAAAAATAGGGTTGTTTTGGCTCTGTGCAGCCAACGACCATTCTGCAGCCTTCTACACTACTTTCGCTCACATTTCTTAGGTAAAAAAACACATAAACTCAAGGCAAAACAAACTGCCAAACATATGTACAAGCAAGAAAAAGCAACGAATGGTTCACGAAGCGAAGATGTTGCGGTTGAGCGACGTCCGTTCGTGACACTATGGGCTTGGCAACACCATGGTACCGCGGAGGCGGGACTTTCGTGGAGTCATCGATCCCTTGCTCTCATGGAGGGAGAGCATTGGTCGTAAAAGGGGCCGAGGAGGTGGAGAATGCAAAGGCAAACTCCAAGTACCAAAACAGGGCAGAAGGGCAGAGGCCAAGAAACTTCATAAGACCAATGTCGATGGGCTTCTCATCAAGATAGTCGAAAGCGAGGGACTTCGGGTTGATGCAGGAGTGCTCGACCAAGGAACAAAGTAGACAGTACACGGTATTATACCTTTCTACTCAGAGGAGTAGGCGACAAAGGTGATGGAGAAGACGGTACAATCCTAGAGGCGACCAAATCTATCAAAGACTTACTCCAAAGTTGGGAAACTCCAAGTTGGGGTAAACTTTTTTGCTCTTTTCGAGCATAACTTCTTGCATTCCAGAAGTTCAATGGTAGTGGGAAGGCGAATCACAATAGCTAACTCAACGCAAGGAGTGCAAACACTTCAAGTACTTCAGAAGTGTGAGCAAAGAGTGGGCGAATGTTAGTAACCAGCTCAATGCATGAAGTACAAACTCGAGGAGGCAGGCGAAATCGAGTAACCTTTGCCTTCTCAACGCAAGGAGTGCAAACACTTCAAGTACTTCAGAAGTGTGAGCAAAGAGTGGGCGAATGTTAGTAACCAGCTCAATGCATGAAGTACAAACTCGAGGAGGCAGGCGAAATCGAGTAACCTTTGCCTTCTCAACTCAGGAGAATGAGCGAACCCGAGTACCCCAATCCTCTTAACTCGAGGAGGTGAGCGAAGCCAAGTAACCTTGCCTTCTCAACTACTAAGAGAATGGGTGAAGTCAAGTATCCCAGTTCTCTTACTTATCTGGCAGAGGAGCTCTGCCTAAGTTCAGTGACCCTTCAGAGAAAGCTTACGGAAGACAATAGTTGTCAAATCCTCACCATTGGTGATCGGTACTACTGAGAGTAGATTGTTCGCTTCATTTTTCAATTGAATGCCAATCGAAAGCAGAAATGATGCAAACCTACTTGGAAGTGACAACTAAACATGGAGGAAGGATCAATGGACAAACATTATGGAGGAAGGACTTTAAAAACTTCAAAGTCTGCGAGGCGATGCTCGTTAAAGCTCCAACAAGCATCCACCCAGTTCAAGCAACATGAGTATACTACGATACTGGCGCATAATAAGGCAGGTCTTTTCCTTCATCAGTAGGATCCGCGAGAATTAAGAAGTATCAGCACAACTCAGCCAACCCCACACCAGATTCAGTCAGTGGTGAGTTGAAGCAGCATGGCAGATCAGAGTTCGACTACTCAATAACAGCGGCGGAGAGCAGCTGGGAGCCAAAGGGACGTGTTGTAGCTAAAGCAGAAGATGGAAGATTTAGCAAAATGCAAGGAGATGCAACGTCTATAGCGACGTCGAGAGAATAAGTGGGGGAGAATATCACGGACAACAATGTAAACAAGGTGTTTGATGAAATGCTCATGTTTTGTCCGTGTACTTTGGTTTGTGTACATACCTTGTACAGCAAGTAGCGGACTTGCAGTAGGCTTAGTAGCCTGAGTTTGATTTGCTTTATGACCAATTTTGGATTGTAAATACAAGTATGTCTTGTAAGCACTTGTGGGAGACTTCGGTCTGTAATGGACCATTATCCTTTGTGTGCAACCTCTCTGAGTTTGTAATGTCTATGGATGTAGTTTGCATAGGGCTGTATGAAGTGTTTGCTTGAGCAGTTGCTTGTGGATCCCGTGAGAATTGCTTCTTCTGGCCCGTTTTCTTTTTTGTAAGTCTAAGAGACTCTAGGAGATCTCGGGGAAGACTGACCTTTGCGGACGGACACGCAGGGGTGCCGCACGGCTTAGGCAATACCAGCTAAGCCCGTGACACTACGGCCAATCTTCTTGACCGATGGATTCACGATTTTGTTTTTATATTCACTTTAGGTCTTCTATTAAAAATTTTCATTCTTGTTGTCTTTAATGACTTTTTAGAGTTATGTTCCCAACTCTTGGACCAACACTACCCTTATTATGACTTCAGACCTACTCTACAATGTCATTTATAAATTTTTTTTTTCTAAAGTCATCGGAACATAATTAAACCTATTCTTAACCACATAATTCATGAAAATATTCATGATAATATTGCTATTGCTAATGCACTTGTCTACTCCATGTATAACTAACCAACTCTAAAGCTAAAAACTCTTCTATTCTCATTGAAATTGATCTTCAAAAGGCCTTTGATTGATACTGTTATTAGATCCCTTGTTTATAATGTTCTTAACAACAAAAAAATTTTCTCTTTCTTTTTTTTACTAATTGGATTAGGACTTGTATTAATTTGTCTTACTTTTTCTTATTCTATTAATGGTCTGAGTTCTTATTATTTTTAAAAGGCCCCGAGGCATCATTCATCAAGGTGATTCTCTATCACCTTACCCTTTTGTTCTTGTTTAACAAATCTTATCTTTACTCCTTGATATAACTTCTAATAAATAATATGAAAATTAGTCTATTCAATCCTAAAGGTATTATTAAGTTATCTCATCTGATGTTTTAATTGCTATTCGGACCTCTGAAATATCTTATTTGAACTTTCTTAGTGTTTTGAATGTTTACTCCAATCTTATTGACTCCAGCGTCAATAATTCTAAATCTGTTATTTATTCTCCTAAACACTATCCTCCTATCATTAAATATAGAATTAAAAAATATTTTAAATTTTAGATAAGGCAATTGGCTCTTTTCTTTCATATCTTGCTACTTATGTAAGCCATTATCATATTATTTATTCCCAAATCTTATCAATGCAAACTTGTTGACAAAATTTTTGTAAAGATTAAGGGGTTGACATAAGCTGGCAAGCATATTCTTATTTAACTCTATTATAAATTTAATTCCTCTCCATACACACTTGCTAACACTTGGATCTCTGTAACAGCACTATTAATCAAATCATCCAATGTCCAATAATTTCTACCGGGGTGACAAGCCTTCCTCTGGGAAACATAAGGCTCCTCAACTGAAAAATATTGTCACATCTTCTAAAGGTGTGACAAATGTTTAATTAAGCTCTCTGGAGAAGCCTCAAGGATTGTTCCTTATAATAAATACTTAACCAAGATGGTTCCTTGTTATCTTCTATTGTCATTGCTAACTCTTTCTTGAGTTGGAATATTTTTTGTTTGACTTTACAATTAATTATACATCCAAAGAAGGCTGAGGCACTTACTTGATTGGTAGGTACTGACTGGTTCCAAAATTTTATCTCTGGAATGATATCTGTAATTTCTAATATCCCCCTTTAAATAGATGGCCTACCTTCTTTAATGTTTCCTTAACCTCAATCTTCCATCTCATCTTACTTGGAATCTTTAAATCATTCACTCTCTTATCTTATCTATTCATATTTCTATTATAGTCCAGTGATAACTCTTGGGTTTGGACTCTATACCCTTCCAGATTTGCTTACTTCGAAGAGCTTATATCAATTTCTATATCGAGGGAATAGTAATTTAAATAGAGTTGGGTATAAGTAAGAGGTGATTTGGAGGATTAATGTTCTTCTTCTGAGTTAAAATTTTTTCTTTTGAAATTGATACGGAATCAATCGTCTTCCTACTTCCACTGGGTATCTAATATTATATTTTTCTGTTGGTCATGGTGGTACAGATAATTCTGCTCATATTTTTGTTCACTTGTAGCTGTGATTCTAATTAGTAAAATTTGATTCAGTTTTCCTTGGATATTTTGCTTTGCACACTTTGCACAGTTTTTCTTTCTTCCACCCATTACAGTCCATTCATAATAAAATATTAATATAATAATATATATAACTTAAATATCATTTTACCTCTGGTTTTAGTCATTGATTATTTAAACTCTTATAGTTTTGTTTGTATCTAAATAACATATTTTTTTTTAAAATATAATATATAATAAATTATGTCTTTAATTTAAGTTTGAAAAAAAAAACATCTTGTCGATGAAGAGAAAACGATGGAGGGCATAACGACAGACGAAGGCGGAGAGATAAAGATAGGAGAGGTTGAAGGTGAAGGTGAGAGAGTTGGACCACCACGTCATATGCGTGATAGGTGAGGGTGTAAGAGAGGACGAAGTAAAAGACGATGGGGATGAAGACGCCCAAGAGAAGGAAGAGGGACTAGGAGACCATCGCGTGCCTAGCGTTGGATTTATCGACGCACATCAACTTGAGTTAGGACTAGAAACTCTTAAGCTCATCATTAGCACTGGAGAGGTTATGTGCGTACGATGTCTTGCTAGACAGGCTCAGTGCTGTTGCTGATGGTCGCTTATACGATAATGACTTCTCTCATCATTAATAGTTTATTATGAGTCAGCATGTCACTCTAATATTTGTTAACTCAGATTTGACATAAGAGGTTTATATGCTATATTTTTTAAAAATATATGAATTATTTTAGACATAAATAAAATCATAAAGACTTAAATGGTTTATGACCAAAGTCATAAGGGTTAAAATAATTTTTTTTAAATTTAAATTATATATACCATTATATTAATAGTTTATTATAAGTCAACATGTCATGTAAATAAACTTTAATGTATGTTAACTGAGACATGATGAAAGAGAGATTTATATGTTATGTTTTTTAAAATATAAGGATTATTTTAGATATGAGTAAACTATAAGAGCTTAATTAGTTTATAAAAAAAATTACAACACTAAAATAAATTTTAACTCATATATATATATATATATATATATATATATATATATATATATATATATATATATATATATATATTATTGATTATGATGGATTCAATGTGACCGTCGGCAACAAACAGATAGATAGATGCAAAAAAAACTTGGGCAATTTGGGATGCTATTCGTTATGTCGAATCCAAAGAAGGATTTCCAAACGCCGGCATCAGATGAGACTGCCATAGACTTAATTAATATTCTGAACTCCCAAGAAGATGTATGTTTCTTTGGCACCCCACAAGTCTATGCATACGAGTTGTGTAATGGCTGTACATTCCGAAAACTTTCAAAGACTATTATTCCACATTAAAATGCCTCGTCTTTCTCTTGCTCTTAATTCCATTGATGTATGGTAGGTACTCAACAATAACAATACAATACGATTACCTTTTCCACATAAATAATATTATATAAACTGCCATTTGCTGTCCAGAAACAAAATCAATTATGAGCCTAGGTTCCATTTCATTTAGGTCTCATCATGTCATATGTCCTCCACACCCAGAACTCCGTTGTTTTCATTTTATAGACTGCTAGATTCCTACATCGTTCTATTTCTTAGTAATAAATGTTGGAGATGTTTGTAGAGGGGAACTCACAGAGAGAGTCTTCTCTTTTATAGCATATGAGAAAGGTTTCTTTTTCTAGGGCTTGAAAGGGTCAAGTGTAGGTGGGTGGGGAATACTTCGTCTTATGTTGTTTTGTTGAGGAAGGCAAGGGGAACCATGAAGAGAGATTCCAATCTCTTCTTCCTGGTAGAATGGAGCGAGGAGGATCAACTATGCTTTCAGGCTCGACCATGACGCGCTCTGCCGCGACAAGGAGGCCCTGGAAGCCAACGTAAGCCATATTACATGTCTTAGATAACGAGCTTCTACATGATCCCCTTGTGGTGATCGCTGGTGATTGATCAGATACGAGAGTCAGCGAGCGAGATCTGCAAGAGTTGCACCCAGGTTGGAACCGCAAAGCTTCTGAAGAAGAGAAGAGGGCAGCGTTTATCCACAAAGATGGTGCTTCAGACAGTGAGTGATTCAAGTGTGGTGTTCAATGATACAAGGCAGTGATCAACACCAACTGATGGGGATTCAGGTCTCACTGCTCTTCCTTCCTGTTTGAGAACAAAGCTTCAAGACGAGGGATTAATCCGGTACGGGGAGGAGCCTTGTAGTAGCTTGTTCTGAGAAGAACAGGAACCAAGCTTCTCCTGGTACTGCTCGGAGGGATGGGAACTGAGTATTATTATGTATGAGAGGGAGGTATTATGTATGAGATCTCGTGTGTCAATCAAGAACTGTAAATGGAGCTAGATTTCCTATGATGCAAAGGCTGCGTCTGAAGGTGCTTAGCTTGGAGACAAAAAGGAGGAATCCTTTGGTTAAAAGGAAAAGAACAACATAATGTTGATGGTGTGCACAGAAGAGACTTAAAAGACTTATTTGACTCTTCTGTTGGGAAATGTTCTTATTTTGTTTAGGCAATGCACTAATTAGACCTCGGGATTGTTTGCGTTCCCGCATAAATTCAGAATATTGAGAGTACTTTTAATATGTAGTTTACAGTATATTGAAATGATCCAACACCATCTATTTATTTATATTGACTAAAAAATATAATATAATTTTTTTTTAAATACTAAAAAATATAATTTAGATTTATTTAAATTTAGATTTAAATTTTTATCTAATTCTAATTACTTAAATTAATCATAGAATTATTTTCAACACCCCCTCTTAATTCAAGTAGTTATAATTTAAAATTATTTTTAGATTTTTTTTTTTTTGCTAACATTTTGTGAATATGCCGCCGGTAAGCTGATTTTCGTTACTATAGTAGTTGCCTTATGTTTTTCTCTGTCCATAGATCTCTGATAACTTCTGACATGAAATCTTTTATCCTTTTTCTTAGATGTATGATTTGATATTTTCTCTTCGGTAGTCATCTCTGATGATCTGATGGAGGCTCTGTATTTGTAGGATCGAATCCATTTGAATGTGGAAGCTTCATTTTTCTTTTCTTTCTCTTAGCTTTCTTCACATCATTAGAAACTTCTACAATCTTTGTGTGTGTACCTTCATTGTTGTTCTTGAAATTTAAAATCTCATCTTTTTTTTGTGCATGTGTTTTATCAACTGTAGTTTTTAAATTAGCATGACTTACACCATCTGAGATAGTTTGCATAAGTCCATATAAAATTAGATTATCATAATTTTTATACCATACTATTGATTTAGTAGGAGTAGTAAAATCTAAAAATAATAAAGGAATCGCTCTATTTTTTTTCATCCTTGTAGTTGCTATCAATTTTTTTATTTTCTTATCATAAATCAGGTATTTTTCATTATAAAAAATAACATAATATCTTTTTCTCATTAGTTGTCGAGATTTTATTTTATATCAGAAATAAACATCACATCATTAATAATTTTTCTACCGGACTTGGTGTTCACAACAACTATTCCTTTTCCTTGCACCTGAACCTTGTTGTCATTTCCCATATGTACAGTAGTTCTGACTGAATCATCAGGCCTCTAGATTAGACTTTTATCCCTTGTCATATGATTACTGTATCCACTATCCAAAAACCAAACAGATCTAAAATATTCTTCATCAAATGCTATAAAGAGAATATTTTATTCACTATTATTTTACTTATGATAATTTATCTTATTTTTGTTCCAATATTTTTTTTTCAAGATGTCCATATTTTTTATAATAAGAGCAAAGAGGAATATTTGGATTTTTATTTTTGAACCAGCAATCTCTTTTTCAATATGCCCTATTCTTTTTACAATAAAATCATTGTCGAGTTTCTTTATTACTTTCATTTGATCGGTCTCTTCCTCTGTCATTTTGATCTTTTCCTTGAGATCTGATTTCTGAATTTTTTTTATGTTCCTTTTTCTGATCTATCTTCATTTGAAGAGCATGTTTTGAAACCTCATTTGAATATCTGTTTACTTTTTATTCATGAACTAAAAAGAGTCCATTAATTTATCAATAATAGATAATTTACTTGTCTCATTAGCTTCTTCTATAGCGGTACAGATCATATCAAATTTTAGAGACAAACTTCGTAAAACTTTTTATACTACAATTTGATCTTTTATATTTTCACCATAAAATCTCATTTGATTCACAATAGAAGAAACTTTTGAGAAGAAATCAACGATAAATTCAGAATCTTTCAATATAAGAGTTTCAAATTCACGACGAAGAATTTGAAACTTTAAAAAATTTTACCTTTTCTATACCTCTAAACATATTTTTTAGTATCTTCCAAGCTTCTATTGATGTTGACGCCATCATGATTCTGCGAAATAGGGAATCATTTATTGCTTGTTGTAGCATATAAAGAGCTCTTGCATCTTTCTGTATATTTTTTTCATCTGATTTTTTGATCTTTTGTAATACTAGGATCATACATATCATACTGAACAAAACCATCTTCTATCAAATTTCATAATTCCTATTAAATAAATAGAGTTTTCATCTTAACAGCCCAAAATTGATAGTTATCACATTTGAAAATAGAAAGAAGCTAATTATGAACATTTACTCTAAGGTCTGTAATTTCTCTTTTTCTTTTTGATTGATGTACTCCTTTTGATTTTCTTTGAACCGGGCTCTGATACCAACCACTATTATCTTTTTTGTAGAACTTCAAGGAGAAGGGAAAGAGAATAGTAGAGAATACCGAAAGATTTCAATTTGGAATGATCCAAGAGCACATATTTATATTGATTAAAAGATAAAATATAATTTTTTTTAAATATTAAAAAATCTATCATATCTTAATAAATCCCACTCATATCTAAACTAGATTTAGATTTAAATCTTTATCTAATCCTAACTATTTAAATTAATCTTAATTATTTTCAACAGGAATTACAGAAAAAAAAAACTAGAACGACTACACAAATTTAACCCCACAAATGTCAAATCTGCTATAGATTGCATTTGAAATGAAAAAGTAACAGTTGGAGTTGAACATATAATATTACCGCATCCTTACATAATTGAATAACCACAGAAGGAATTCCAAGATTTGCATGCAGAAGTTAATTAAGCTTTTGTGAAAACACTTGCTAAGCACTCTTGCTTTTTGCATCACCTCATGCATGATAGAGTGCTTAGGGTAAAGATTTCCTTCTTGCAAAAACCACTCTTGCAGTCTGAGTTTGGGATTCTATTGAATGTTCAAACGAGTTTTCATTTACTTATTAGGATAAAAAAAAAAATGCTTTACAAACATGAGTTAATTCTCATTCCCCAAGAGTCTCTCTCTCCCTTGAAACAAAAAGAAAGAACATTAAGGAGATAAAAGCTTTAGTCTAAGTCAACCATGACAACTTATATGTTGTTCCATATCTTATCTTTACGTTGGGCACTGGAGTTGTTTTCTATCTATCTTTGTAAGCATGACCACTGGCTGCTAATTTTCATATAGCTTCTTTGCCCAAACACTGAGTCATATTTTGAGGGCATCCACATGGCTCAGATGTTATGGTAAGTGATAGCCACAAACACCCAATGATATGGTGGTTGTGGAGATGAAGCAAGTCTACAGTAAAATAACAGATTGGGAGGGGAGCAAGCAAGATGTGGAATGGAATATACTTCTTTGCCAATGATATCCACCTCTCACCAGAGAAACAAAAGGAAGGTTTGATGAGGAAGGCTAAAGTGGAACAGCACTCCATAATCACCTTTCTTTAAGCACAAGTTGGTGTGTCAAAAGTAGTGGTCTTGGCCTTCCATTCTTGGTTGGAATAATGCCCAAATGTTTGTTTATTATTCTTTTTAAGTTTCCTTGGTTGGCGTCAAAGCTCATCTCCTTTTCAATCTATTTAATTCCCTTGGTTGCCCTTCAATAAATAGCAAAGGATTCCTTGTTATGTGGAAAACACAACGTGAAGAAATATGGTGGAGCTCATTACCAGTGGCACAGTCCAAACGTGGAGAATGGACAAGCATACAACCCAATCCGGTTCCATGTTTCTTCGCTTCGACTCATGTTGCGTGAGACTCGCTCCTTTCCTGACAAAAGAAGAAGAAGAGACGATGGCAAAGCAAGCATGGAAGAGAAAACTCAAAAGGCTTATCTTTGTTTGTACTTCCTCGCTCCCAAACGGTAAGAGAAAGAGAAGCTTCTGCTCCTCTTGCTGGAATTCGGCTATGCGTTGTTCTTTTTCTGCTCTTCTCCATGTTGGTGCTCCTATTCCTCCCTCCTCTTCCTTGTTCCGTGGCTCCCGTATCATTGTGGTAAGGAACGGACGGAATACCCTCCTCGCCATTCTCTGGGACCCCCTCAGCTGCCATTCTCTTCAGGAGGCCCACGATGAGTGGGCCCAGGTTCGCCGGTCTGTAAAATTATCTGGTTATTTATAATTAAATAAAATATATTATGAGATTAATTATATTTTGATAATATATATTAATAAATATTAAATAAAATCTATATTATATTGAGATATTTTAGCGGATGTTCTTGATGGAATAAATTCTCATACTAATAACTTATCATAGACCCTCTGATTTCGCCTATAAAAAGACAGGAGCAAGCCGCAATACGCTGCATAACAGTTCTTAAGAGAGATTACGGCTATTCTCTCGATCTCCCCAAAACCATCAATAACAGTGGTCTTGCGAAAGGATAGGAAGAGAGGAGAAGAGGTCTAGATTTATTCTAGTTCTCCTTGCAGATCGATATCTCGGTGATATTCAGATTCGGAAGACGATGTTCTTGAAGATCTAATTGGATCTTATTCAGATGACATCTAAAAGTACGTATCATAAACAAATACAATACTATTTTATTTCAATCCTGACATAAAAGTTTTCCGCATAATAGTTTGCATAATTATAGTTTTTATGCTTACAATTGGTATCAGAGCCTAAGTTTTTTAATAAAAAATATTACATCTATTTTTGTTTACGATGCGTTGATCTAAATATCATATCGATCTGTATTCCTATCTGTTTGCTTGCGAACGATCTTGATGGTTATTGTGCACCATGAAAAAGATACAACAATCTCGTTACGTTTTTAGTCGGATCTGCCTGCTGCAACGCTGCAAGCAGCGTGTGCGCACAGGGCAACAGCGGCGACGGTCATGCTACCGACGACCCAAGCTATGCACTGGGTCAGTCGCGCGTAGACAACAGTTGCATCAAGCGACAATCGCACGCGGGTCTACCACAAGCCGCTGACCACAGTCATATCAAGAGGTGGCCGCGTGCAGAAAAGGCCACGCAACCGATGGCCTCACGCGCCAGCGGCAATAACCGCATACCAGCGGCCGCATCCCAATGGCCGGCGTAGGCCTCAGCCGCGTGTTGGCAGCCGCACTAGCGGCGACAGTAGGGGAAGAAATTAGGGTTAGGGCTTTTCTTCAATGAAAAAAATTATAATTTTATCATTCTGCTGAAATCATGATTTTACCATTCAGCTAAAATTATAGTTTTATAGGTTTACCATTCTGCTGAAATTACAGTTTTACATTTAGCCAAAATTACAATTTTATCCTTTCGTCGAATAGGATTATTTATGATTTTACCTTTTCAGTGTTTTATTAATCCTATAACATTTCTACCCTTCATAAATCTTGTAATTATTTTATATCCTTTTAGAATTACAATTCTACCATTATAAAATTGAGAAATTATGATTTAATTTCTTAATTATGAAATTGATCAATATATAATATAATAAAATTTAATCATGATTATATTTTGATTATTTATTTATTAAATTTTATTTTGATCAAATTAGAATTAATGGATCTTGATCAATTTTTATTATTTTGATCAATTTATTTAATTGGGCTTTTAGGCTTCTCTAATTAAATAAAATTAATTAGTTTAATTAAAGATATAAATTATTATTTCTTTATAGTTTTCTCATATGAATTATTAATTGCATGTGTTAAATCTAATTACTGTTTTTTGGATATTTATTTAGTTATTCACATGTATATATTAGAAATTATAAAATAATATTTATTTTTCACATGAAGGCATGATTTATATATTGTCATGATTATAGTTACCATATGAGTTTTTTTTCCATTGATTAAGTGTTCAATAATTATTATGGTTGTTATTCTATTATTGAATTGTTTCAGCATAAATTAGATCAAATGAGGTTGATGAATATTATTTGTAATTCATCTATTTAAGTTATGCCTGACCAGTAGCTGCCGAAGTAGCCTGGGATGATATACTTATATGATATGAAATATAATTAAAGTTTTGTCATTCATAGGATAATTTAATTTATATTTTATATTACTGCATTGGTCTTGTAGTCACCAAAGTGGCCTAGATCAATGATTTATAAAATTACATTAAGGAACGACATTAAGGAAATAATATTTAAAATTACATGCATACTTAGGAGATTTAGATAATCCCAAAGGATAATCTATTTCAAATAATTATGTGATGAGGTAGGATGATACTATTTTGGAGGTAGGATGATACTATTTTGGATATCCTTGCGGTTTAAAATTGTATACCCAAAGGTAACAAAACTATTCCACAAGGATGGTATCAGTCCTCCATAAATAATCTTGAGTGAACACTAGATATGTCAATATTTTTACCCAAAGGTTAAATATCGATGATATCAATAGTTCATCAGGCTTGAGCTAATAGGCCTAATCACTCACAATAAGATCTATGTGTGTATTGACACATCTCCATGTCTTGTGATCGTCCATCTCATTATCAGTTCCATTAGCACCTTGGCATCTTCATGCATTACGATCGTCTGTCTCGGCATCGTGGGACTCGCTAGTACCTCTACGCTCCTACCACTCCTCTTCATGTAATTATAATATAATGACAGACACATAGGCCTGACAATAAACGAGAAAAAAAATCAGAGGCTTGTAGGCCCCAATAATAATAATCACACATACACACATCACATCACATGTTTAATGATTATCGATCCACATTATACATCATATGTATACATTATCATAGAACTACTAGATAAATAATAAATAATCTAATTAATTATTTTGTTAAAAATTTTGGGATATCTTATAATAAGGTGCCTCACATGGCAGGAAAAATGACCCCTACACGGCTAGAAAACCCTAGCCGCTAGGGACATCCTTACGGCTAGGAGTCCCTGGCTATAGGGTAGCTTCGGGCGGCCAAGAAACCCTAGCCCCAAGGTGTCCCTTGCGGTTAGGAACCTTGGCTACCAAGCTACCCCTTGCGACCAAGAGTCCCTGGCCATAGGGTTACCACCTACGGCTAGGAAAGCCAAGTCGCCAAGGGTTCCCCATATGTCTAGGACTTCTTGGCCACATGGGGGGCTATTGCTTGGCCAAGGGTAGCATTGATACTCTCGGTTTGCAATAAGTGGCCATGACAGGGGGCCTCTTCTAGGGCTCTCGGCCAAGGCTACAAGTAGCCTTTGGCCAAATCTTAGGGCAACAATAGTTGCTGCCTTTTTTTTTCCTTTTGTGTCAATAATTTTAATGTCAAAAGGCCTCTTTACAACACCTCTCAACAATGAGAAAGAGTATTGTTTAGATATGAGAACTACAACAAAATCACAATAGGTTACATGAAAAATAATGATGAGATCATGATAATATGGCAAATCATCATAGTTAATAACCAATCATGCAACACCCTAGACTCTATTTTTCTGGTGAATCACAATAAGCTAATCATCACGATAATGAAAACAATAATAACACACGTAGTTGATAAGTCAATCATCATATGAGGAACTTGGCTCTGATACCACTATTGGGAAATCTTATCAGAGTATTACATGTGTAGTGAAGAAACAAAACAAAAAAGATCTCCCACGTTGAATCAAGATAAACTAATCAACATGATAATGAAATAATAACAATACACATAGTTAATAAGCCAATCATCACATGATGAACTTGGCTCTGATACCATTATTGGGAAACCTTATTAGAGCATCACATGTGTAGTGAAAAAACAAAACAAAAAGGTCTCCCACGTTGATCAAATAGTCGTGTGATGATTGATGTGCGAAAAATTATAAAATAAAAAAAATATGTGGATTATTTGTTAGATGTTTTACTTAGGAAGATCATATATCTTTAAAAATCTAGATTCTTAAATGTAGATGAAGGAGGTCAAATGTCCTCTCTAGCGGTATCCATACGAAAGATCGATGCAGTGATGCTCCTCCAACGATAATGCGATCTTCCTCTCCATGCGCACCATAGGATTGCACTTTCTCCAAGAAGGGGCAGGCCCCTCCTATTATTCACATGCCTCAAATATGGGAGGTTGGTTGAGGGGGAGAGGGAGGGAGGAGAATAGGAGGAGGCAGCCACAAAGAGCTCTAGCCTATGAGCCTTGTGGCCCCTTTGTATTGGAGGTGCACGATAACTTAACCCTAATTGATCCTATCCTATTGGGTACTAGATCTCGATCCAACTGTCAAAACCTCTTAGATTAGTTGATTTTTATCAAATAATTCTTTATTAGCTCTTATTGGATCTCATCCATAGGATCCAATAAAATAAGGACTCATTGGATATCCAATAAAATAGGAGCTTCATGAATATCTCATATATGAACCTCTACTCCTCGCAATATCCACTATGTGTGTAATCCTCTAGGCCAAATACTGAGTTGGACATGAGTTGCACCTATCAGAACTTCTTCTAACTTATAACTCCTTCTGATTTAGTGAATTGTTATCTTATAACAATTCACTCAACTCATCGACTATGGACGTACTAGGCTACTACGCCATAGTCCCCAAACAGTACGGGGGATCTTATCTATTGGACTTGTCTGTCCTTAGTTAAAAATCATGTATCTATAGTCTCTCATCTATCTAATATTACAGAGATTGTATATTAGATATGTTGAATCCCGGATTTTGATGATGAAATAATTCACTCAACTCATCGACTATATACGTACTAGGCTACTACGCCATAGTCCCCAAACGGTACGGGGGATCTTATCTATTGGACTTGTTTGTCCTTAGTTAAAAATCATGTATCTATAGTTTCTCATCTATCTAATATTACAGAGACCGTATATTGGATATGTTGAATCCCGAATTTTAATGATGAATTCAATTGATGAATTTATAAACTAATATACTTTTAAGATAAGTGATGAAAAAAAAAACTTTGATTACGTACATGAACCATCACGGGCTAATTGTCGAAGCAAGAGAATCAGATGTTGGGCCGGAGAAGCATCATGTCAGAGATTGGTCGTCGGGCCGGAGGGTTGGTCGACGTGCCAAAGGATGGACTTCATGCCATGAGTTCAGACATCGGGCCAGAATGATCGAGTATTGTGCTAAAAGATCGGATGTTATAGGAAGTCAACATGTCGATAGATCGAGCGATACACTAAAGAAAAGGATGATGCGTCGGAGGGTCGGACGAAGTGTCAGATAATCAAGTGACATGTTGAAATGCTGAATGAACAATACACTGATTGCTTTGTGATTATGCTATATATGTAATGGAGTTGTTAAGTCTTGATCGTGATTGTTTCGAGTCAAATTGAGTTGGTATTAGGTCGAAACCGTGCCAACTTGATTTGGAGCCCATTGGATATGAAGCAAGGTCGAATTGGGCTTGTTAGAAGTCCAATTCGATGACCTGAAGCAGGCTTGGGCGATGGTATCACCAAGCCCAAGCACTGTTTTATGCTTTTTCGAGACTTCCGACGGTAGTGCCGCTTATGGTTGGCAATATACCATCATAGCCTAGATTCCCAGGTTTTGTTCAGCAGTAGTATCGTAAGGTGCTGACGGTGGTACCACTAGTACTTGGAAAACTCAGAAATTTAAATTTTTGGCTCCATTTTTAAAGCCTTTAGAGGTTTATATATACCCCACTCATACGTGCTTGATGTATTAGTGAATAAAGGTGAACAAACAAGAATCATTAAGGTTAAAAGTATTATAAACTCTTGAAAGTGTTTAAGTCTCTTTCTCCTTTGAGTTTAGCGATTATTCTTAGGAGGTGTGAGATCTTGTGTAAAAGAGTTTATGTAAAGGTTCTCTCTTGAGTTTGGTAAAAGGAGAATAGTTGTAACAAGGGTAGTTGATTTTTATCCATTGGAAATAATATCGATAATGAAAGTCGATGACCTCGGGAGAAGAGGAATCGGGAGTGGACGTAAGTCGGGATGACTAAACCACTATAAATCAGTTTATATTTCCTTCATTGCTTTGCTTTATCATTA
Source organism: Ensete ventricosum (assembly GCA_029747655.1). NCBI lineage: Eukaryota > Viridiplantae > Streptophyta > Magnoliopsida > Zingiberales > Musaceae > Ensete > Ensete ventricosum. The sequence continues at coordinate 32,242,270 of JAQQAF010000002.1, read as the reverse complement.
CTTACTGATTTACTTACTACTATTACTCACACTTCAAACCTCCCCCCCTCCCCGGCCCCTCCTAGTGCCACTACAATCCTTACAATTGGCATCAAAGCTTGGTTCTCTCGTTGGATTAACAGCTAAGAAAGATTTAATGATTTTTTCTAATAATCACGAGGGCCATTCTATAATTTGTCCTCCTATGTTTAATGGGATGGACTATACTTATTGGAAAATATAAATAAGAATTTTTTTTATTTTTATGGATTTTGATTTGTGAAACATTCTTGAATGGAGTTTTCAAAAATTCCTTAAATGCTAAAGCTATAAATGATTTATTTTATGCTTTAGACAAAAATAAGTTTAATCATGTTTTCGCTTGTGAAAACTGTACATGATATTTGACACACACTTGAAGTTACTAAGAAAGTCACAAGTAGAGTAAAAGAATTAAAAATTAATCTTTTGATACATAGTTATGAATTGTTTAAAATGAAACCAAGCGAAACAATTGATGATATGTACACCCATTTTACGAATGTTATCAATAGTTTAAATGCTCTTGGTAAATCATAAACTAACATTGAATTGGTAAAACAAGATTTTAAGATCCCTTCTAAAATGTTGAGATCCAAAAGTAATGGATATCCAAGAAGCAAAGGACTTGAACAATTTTCTTCATAAAGATTCATAGGATCTTTAATGACCAATAAAATGACTTGCAAAGCACATTATGGACAAAAGAAAAACCTTCCAAAGAACATGAAGTATATTACACTGAGAACAAAAAAAGACTACTCAAGCGAAAGCTCAAGTGATGACGATGATGACATAGAACTCCTTAAAAGAAGACTTAAAAAGAGTTCATGAAAAGAATAAAACTAATTCTGTAAGACAAGAATATAATAAAAATAAACCTAAAATGTATAAAATAATATGTTATAAATGCAAAAGGCAGGCACTTCAAAAAAGTGTGTCCTCATTGCACTTCAAAAAAGATAATGTGGCAAACTACGCATTGATGGCTTCCAAAGATGATCCAATACCTACTAAGGAGCCTATAATTGAGCCTTAATCAAGGAGCCTATTAACATAGGGTCTCATCTAATGAGAATAGGAGCTAATTGAATCTTCATCCAATCCTCTATTCGTTGAAACATCCACTAAATGTGTGTGACCCTCTAGGCTCGATACCGAGCTGGCCGTGAATCACTTCCATCAGAACTCCTTCTGATATAGTAAATTATTATCCCCATAATAATTCACTCGACTCATCGACTATGGACGTACTAGGCCACTACGCCATAGTCCCCAAACGGTACAGGGGGATCAAATCCATCGGACATGTCTGTCCACAGTTACCATGTATCTATAATCCTTCATCCAAATAATATCCCAGAGATCGTATATTAGATATAGTACTGTCAAGTTACATACAGAATCAGTTTATCTTGCTCTATTCGGATTCTACCGGAGAACTCATTCTCTCTCAATCCGAATGACCCTGGCTACAGATTTGTTTGAGCAAGCACATATGGAATATTTCTCTCGTGATACCGAGAGTGGATGATCCTCTATTAACACTCAATTGCCTTCGTAAGGTTGGCTACCAATCTTGATAAATAACTGTATCAGATCTGAAACTTTTCAAACCTGTAAGTCTGGCGTCAAAGAAAGGAGTACTCATACAAGACATCCTTAGTGTCTCAAGTCTAAGGACCAGATACACAACTAGGACTATGGAATTACTGTCTGACATTAGGTATGATTAACCATACAACATTCCATAAGCGGATCAATCAGTGAACTCATTCTCTAATGAGCACCTGTACTATATCTTTAGTGTCGCCACACAAGTGGCTATGAGACCAGCCGCCTCCATCATATGGATGAGTTTATAGTACACCGATCTATCCGGTTATCTCAATATCCCTTTTGAGTAACCTATGACTCATATTATTTAGGATCTGTGTTTAAAGGTGAATCGATCTCATTATCGTGATCTCATCACGATCCGATTCCCATTGTACAGAACCAATGACATCACAATATATATGTAATAAATAATATAATATGAGAATATGCCAATATTAATTATAAGAAAAAAAATCACATAGCGTGTCACATGTGCCATCACTCACGTGATTGGCTTACAGGGCACCTGTAACCAGCAATCTCCTACTTAACCAAAAGCCAATCACCTATGTGTCTGATCCCCATCAAACCCCTGTGACGCTCAAATACAATCTGAACCAACGGCTTCGTCAATAGATCTGCAATGTTATCTTCAGATAGAACTCTTTCAATTGCTATATCTTTTTGGGTTATGATTGCTCTAATCAGATGGAACCTCCTCAGAACCTCCTCAGAACAATGCTTAGTATGACTCTCAAATCCTTGATGAACTTCTTCATCTAAACCCCCTTCTTTGCTGCTTTTGCTGTAGAAATGTATTTCACATCTATGGTCGAGTTAGCAGTAGTATCTTGCATGGAACTCTTCCAGTTTACTGCTCCTCCATTCAGGGTGAAAACATACCCTGAATTTGACTTGCTATCATCAATGTCAGACTGAAAACTCAAGTTCGTGTAGCCCTCAACCTAGAGGCTACCTCATCCATATACCAGTAAAAGATCCTTAGTGCTTCTCAAGTACTTAAGGATACACTTTACTGCCTTCCAGTGTTCTAAACCTGGATCTGCTTGATACCTGCTCATGACACTCAGAGCATGTGCTATATCAGACCTAGTACATAGCATCACATACATGATAGACCCTATCGCTAAGACATAATGTATCTTATCCATGCCTATCCTTTTTTCAGGAGTCTTTGGGGACACCTATAAAGTGATATTCCATGTCTCATCGATATGAGACCTCTCTTGGAATTCTCCATGCCAAACATTTTGACAATGGAGTCTATGTACCTGGACTAGGACAAGCCAAACATCCTCTTGGATCTATCTCTATAGATCCGGATCCCCAAAATATAGGATGTTTCCCCTAAGTCTTTCATGAAGAAGTTTCTAGATATCCAAGCCTTTATTGTGGAGAGCATTCCTACATCATTCTCAATGATTATGATGTTATTCATATATAGCACCAAGAAGGTGTTAGCGCTTCACTTACCTTCCTGTACATACAATGCTCATCTTCGTTCTTAACGAAGTCATAAGATTTGATCATCGCATCAAATCTTATGTTCAACTTCGGGAAGCTTGCTTAAATCCATAAATGGATCTAAGCAACCTGCACATTATATCTGGACTCTCTTTGGATACGAATCCCTCTGGTTGTATCATATACACCTCTTTCTCGAGGTTGCCATTGAGGAATGTCGTTTTGACATCCATATGCCAGATCTCATAGTCATAGTGTGTTGCAATGGCCAAAATAATTCTAATGGACTTAAGCATGGCTACAAGTGAAAAGGTTTCGTCATAGTCAACTCCGTGTCTTTAACGATATCCTTTAGCTACCAGCCTTACTTTATAGGTCTCTATCTTTTCATCCACTCCGATCTTATTCTTGAAGATCCATTTGCAATCGATGGGTACAATACCCTCAGGTGCATCCATAAGGTTCCAAACCTTGTTAGAGTACATAGAATCCTTAGAGTCATCTCCACTGATATGTCTCATATATCTTTCAGGAGGGTGAGATATTCTATTAGACCTACGTAAAGTTGGAACTTGTGTGTTAGAGTCATCTCCACAGACTCAGGCTCTGGAATGGTGCTTGAGCTAGGTTCTCCAACCTCGCTCAATTCTATCTCACTCCCAATGTTTCCATCAAGAATGTGTTCCTTCTCAAGGAACACAGCTCTTTTGGCAACAAAGACTTTTCGGTCCACGGGATGATAGGAATAATACCCACAAGTTTACTTTAGGTATCCCACAAATGTGCATCATTCTGTCCTTGATTCCAACTTATCGGTGTTGTGTCTTCTAACATGGGCAGGAAAGCCCCAAATCTTAATAATCTTAAGATTGAGCTTCTTTTCTTTCCATGTCTCATATGGTGTAGACACTACCAACTTTGATGGAACTCCATTCAGAAGATAAGCTGTAGTCTCTAGGGTGTACCCCCAGAATGAAACGGGTAGGTCAGCGAAACTCATCATGGATCGCACCATGTCTAACAGCGTACGATTTCTCATTTCTGATACACCATTGAGCTAAGGTGTATAAGGAGGTGTCCACTGGGATAGAATCACGCAGATCAAATCGTCGTGCAAAATATTTGAGTCGCGAGAAAAATCAAAAAAATAAAAAAATCACGATGTGTGAGAGATTAATTTTACCTAGGGAGATCGTATATCCCTGTATTCCAGATCTGGATGGAGAAGATGAAGGAGGTCAAACGTCCTCCTTTCTAGCGGTATCCACACGATGGATCTCTGCAACAAAACTCCTCCAATATGATCTTGCAACTCTTGCTCAGAGGGAATGAGTAGAACAGGAGGTGGTGGCTAAAGCTGCAACCTATCAACTATGAGTCTCCCTTCTATTTATAGAGAGCCACTAAAACCCTAAGGCTCCTTTCTTAGTGGGTATTGGATCTCCATCCAATAATCCACTAACCTTGCATTATTGGATCTCTATTCAATAATCTCCTTAGGCCTATAATTGGGCCTTAATCAAGGAGCTCATCAACACAGGGTCTCATATAATGAGAATATGAGCTAATTGGATCTTCATCCAATCCTCTATTCGCTGAAGCATCCACCTTATGTGTGTGACCCTCTAGGCCCGATACCGAGCTGGTTGTGAGTCACTCTCATCAGAACTCCTTCTGATATAATGAATTATTATCCCCATAATAATTCACTCGACTCATCGACTATGGACGTACTAGGCCACTACGCCATAGTCCCCGGACGATACAGGGGGATCAAATCCATCAGACCTGTCTGTCCATAGTTACCATGTATCTATAATCCCTCATCCAAATAATATCCCAGAGACTGTATATTGGACATGGAACTGTCAGGTCACATATAAAATCAGTTTATCTTGCTCTATTCGGATTCTACCGGAGAACTCCTTCTCTCTCAATCCGAATGAAAGATTTGTCTGAGCAAGCACATATGGAATATTCCTCTTGTGATACTGAGAGTGGATGATCCTCTATTGATACTCAATTATCTTCGTAAGGTTGGCTACCAATCCCGATAACTAGCTGTACCAGATCTGAAACTTTCCAAACCTGTAAGTCTGGTGTCAAAGAAAGGAGTACTCATACAAGACATCCTTGGTGTCTCAAGTCTAAGGACCAGATACACAACTGAGACTATGGAACGCTGTCTGACATTAGGTATCATTAACCATACAGTATTCCATAAGCGGATCAATCAGTGAACTCATTCTCTAATGAGCACCTGTACTATGTCCTTAGTGTCTCCACACAAGTGGCTATAAGACCAACCGCTTCCATCATATGGATGAGTATATAGTACACCTATCTCATTATCGTGATCTCATCGCGATCCGATTCCTATTGCACAAAACTAAGGACATCACAATATATATGTAACAAATAATATAATGTGAGAATATGTCAATATTAATCATAAGCAAAAAGATCACACAACGTGTCACACGTGCCATCACTCACGTGATTGGGTTACATGGTACCTGTAACTAGCAGTATCGTCCAACATCGACGGTGATACTACTAGTATCCCAAAAACTCAAGGATTTAAATTTTTATCTCCATTTCTTAAGCCTTTGGGGGTCTATAAATACCTCACTCATGCTTGCTTGATTCCTTAGTGAATAAGGGTGAATAAGCAAAAATCCTTAAGGTTAAAAGTTTTATAAACTCTTGAGAGTATTTGAGTCTCTTCCTCATTTAGTTTAGCGGTTATTCTAAGGAGGTGTGAGGTCTTGTATAAAAAGTTCTCTCTTGAGCCTAATAAAAAAAGAGGGATTGTAACATGGGTAGCTGATATTCTTAAAGTCGATAGTCTTGAAATAAGTGGAATCAGGAGTGGACACAGGTCAGGACATCGAACCACTATAAATATATATTTTCTTACTAATTTATTTACTCATTACTCTTGCTCATATTTCTTAGCTAAACTTATTTTTGATATATATTTTTTATCAAAATTTTTAAACCAAAACTTTATTATGAAAGTACTAATTAATCCCTGTCTCAGTGCCACTAACATCCGAAGATCTCTCCTATCTCATCTGCAGTAGATGACGACTTCTACACCTGCTCGCCGGCATCGTCCCTCCTGCAGCCTTTGTTCTCTCTGCCAAGAGCACCTGTAAGGGCCACTGCCCATCGTCTCTCGGTGCTTTGTAGAGAGGGCACAACAAGTTCTTTCTTGCTATCAAACGGTAGCAAATCCCCACCCCGTCGACTGCCCTTTTGCGAAGCCGCAATTGTCGGTCGACTCATCTTCTGCAAAGCCGCGATCTCTGTTTCCTGAAAAAAAAAAAAAAAAAAAAACAGAGCATCGCCGACGCTGTTTTCATTCGAGGATCTGAAGATTCGGGTCCCGCTCTATAATTGATGTCCACATCGCTGGTCTGGCAGCCCTCTCGCTCAACCTCGCTGGCACTTGCCGTTGCCATCGCTAGCATCGGCGACACTATCTGCCTCATTGTTGCCTACCATCGGCTCACCATTCACTTGCTGCTACTGCCGTCACAGCAATAACTCGGTCGCTTCTCTTCGGTGCAGATCCCTCTCTGCATCGTCTCTACACCTCCAAAGAAGGGACCGCAACATTGTGGTCCTGAAGTCAGGGAAGAAAGGGAAGCACACCTTCACTACAGCGGCTTCCTCATCTTCTCCTTCGGCAGTTACTATGCTCGCTGCCGACCCCCCTTACTCCAACAATTGCAATCGCAACTGTAGCCCTCGCCGGCCACAACTGTTGCCCTCTCCTTAGATCTATTGCTTCTTGTTGTCAAACGACAGTCTCTCGTCGACATCGAAGCTGGAGACTTCTAGTGCGTCGGCTTTCTCAATTCCTCTACCGAGGTGTTCTTCTGCACGAGGCCATCTTCCTTGTGCACCACCACTGTCGCATCAGCACTAACAAGCAGCGACACCTTCCCTACCCCATCAGCAATAAGTTCATTCTCGTTGTCAAACGACAGTAAATCTACAACCGCACGCTTCTCCCGCTGCCATTCAGATCTACCGATCGCCCTAGCCATAGCAGCATCTCCTCCGCTGAAGTCAACCGTTGTCAGACCTTCATCGCGGTTGATAACACAGCGGTCTCCTTGACATCGGGTAAAGATCTGTGTCCTTCACAGGAGCTTGATCTTGCGGGGGCATGATAGTTCGATCTAATCGGATTGTCGAATTTGGCTCTAGCAGAATCGTCTGCTCCTTTCTTCGGATTCATTGTCATCGGTTCAAGATCAACGTCCTTACAGGAGCTCGATCTTGCGGGGGCATGATAAAAGATAAGATGAAGTTAGGATTTAGATATGATTTCCTTAACTGAATGAGGAAATCACGTAGATTAGTTGAGGAAAATCCTCTGTATAAATTAACGATGGATCAATGAATCAATTGAGCATTTTCATTACTTCTTTCTATTTCCAACAAAGACAACACTAAGAAGAACCAAAGCAGCCATCTTGGTGGAGCAACTCATTTACCTCCGAAGAAGGCGGGGAAGAGATCGCCGACCTGGCGACGGCGTTGGACGGGGGCGGTATCAGGGCGGCGGACGACGTCGACGCCCCTCTCCTCGCTCGGATTCGGCACGTCGGTAGAGCTGGCAAAGGAGCGGGACAGAACAGCTGCGGCGACAGACCGGAGGTGGGAGAGGCGGAGCTTGTCGACCACGAAGCTGGAGACAGCGTCTCTCTTGGCGAGGATCATGGCGGTGGCCATCGTTTTAGCCTCTGTGGACAACAGCTCGCTCTTGTCCTACGTGCTCACGAGTAAAAGGCATATAAAGGAAGAGGACGTCGACTCGCTTCTCCGGGGGAGAAGAAGAATCTGGTGGTGTGGAACGTTGGCGAAGAAATGCCGAGCGCTTTCTGGACGCAGTGGCGAGCGGAGCCATCAAACGCGGCGCGGAGAGCAGGTGCCACGTGATGGTGTTACAACCGTCTGATTGACCTGATAAAAGGTTGATAGGATAAAAAGTACACGAATCTCGTGCGCTGACGCATACCGAAAACAATCGGTGGTAACAAACACTCGACCGATGCGTTGCGGTGAAGATGGAAAAAGAAATTGTTACATAAATTTTTTTCTTATTATTTTAGTTCGTGTCATGTAGGTGGATAGTTTTTATTTAATTTTATACTTGGCTCCTTTTTTTATTTTAATATAATCTTAATAGAAAAATCGAATGAAATGAAATTTCATCGAAGACTCGGGTAGATTTTAGTTGTACAATATATAACATAGAAAATATTTATAAAGAGTACTGACAAATAATTAATGAGATTTAAAGCTTAGAAAATTATGTTTTGTAAAATTATAAGCACCTCCAAGTTAGTTAGTTTCCTCTCAGCTTAAAATCATCCAAAATCAATGGAACTTATCATTCTACCAAATCAATATATTAAAGCTATCAAAAATCATTTAAATATATATATATATATATATATATATATATAAGATTTTAATAATAATTCAATGAAATAAATATTATATCATTTGATTGTCACACTTCTTTTGAAAAATCTTTCACATTAATTTTTGTAGAGCGCAAGATGGCAAGTTAGACAAATTTAGATAATTTTAAACTGAAAGTGAGCTAACCAATTTTTTTTTTTTTTTTTGAAAAACCTGCATATTTTGTTTCTCATTCCACGAAACGCCTTTCCATTTATATGAAGATTTGGAGAGTTTTGGGTGAAAAAAGTTTTATATGAACCCCTTTTGTACAAATTTTGAATGAGGTGACTATGTCTTTTGAGTAATAAATTCTCAAAAGATAATTGTTAACGTACTTGGGTCGGATGAAGCGATATTCCACATATTTCTTTTGAAGATGTTTCACATTGGTTTTGAGACGGTTTTATAATTTTTATGGTGCAAACTGGTAAGCTGCAGTGATTTTGGATAATTTCAAGTCACAAGTTTATCGTTTTAGAAAATATCGACTAGCTTAATTGGTAAAAATATTAACAATTTATTATAAAGTTCTAACTTTAAATCTTACTTTTGTCACTTACCTTTATATATATATATATATATATATATATATAATTTAAATTTTAATAAAAAATCACATATTATATTCTTCATTTCACGATAATATCATTATCATTATCTTATCCAATGATTTAGAGAGTTCACGATGAAAAAAAAAAAGAATCCAAACACTAATTTTGGATGGAGTTTCACTAGTTTTAATACTATGAAAAAAAAAAAAGAAGGTATGATCCATTTATATATAATATCAGTAGAATAAATGAAAAACATATTTCATTGAATTCTTCTTAACATCTTTATCTTGGTTTTGAAATAATTTTGAACAGCTTTTATAATTATATGGTGAAAAATGACGAGTGATAACTGGTTTTGAAATAATTTTGGATAGCTTTTATATTTTGTATGGTGGAAAATGACGAGTTATACGGATCTTAGATAATTGTAATACATGTATTCCATACATGTATAATTATATGCCTTATTCCATACGGAACTTAGATAATTTTGGATAGCTTTTATAATTATATGCCTTATTCATCAACAGCCCCGCTCCCCTAACAATCTCCTACTTGTTATGGTTAGTGATAAAAAAAACCCACTGAAAAACTTCCTTCAACTGTTGCAAAGAGCAAATCAACCTATCAAGTACTGAAGCCCTGAAGTATATGCCTAAGAAGAGACTTTACATTTTTATCACTTTCCAAACTAATATGTATGAAATACCTCAAGTCAATGAAAAACCTTTTGATTACGAGAAAAGATAAATTAAACTATTATTAATTTTCCAAACTATATAGGCAAGGTCCCATGTGATATCAAGCCAAGAAATATATATGCAAATTGACATATATGCAAGGTCTCATGTGATATGAAAATTATCTTTATATTCTTAACTCTCTTACTAAAATTATAATAACTGATATAGACAACTCAATCACTATCCTATATGTTATATGACAAGATATTCGTTAGGATTCTAGTTAAGTCGAGTTCATCTATTCAAGTTGAATCATGTTAGTCATTGTCAATTATGCGTCTGGTGAACCTTATCAAGTCAGTTATAAGTGGTTAGAGTTGGTTTTTATATTTAGTTGAGATGAAGTCGGTTATTATTTTCAGAATAGCGATCCTCGATGTTTCTACTGTGATTCTGTAGCCACTCCTCTTATCATCGTCGTTGTCGTCGTCGCCATCATTTTTGCCACTGTCGTAATCTTCCTCCCCTCCTCAATCACTGTCGCCAGCCACCTCATTCGTCGGCCACTACCTTGCTCTCCTCCTCAATCACTATCGCCAGCCACCTCATTCGTCGGTCGCTGCCTTGCTCTCCTCCTTAATAGTTGTCGCCAGCCACTCTTCTCCACCGGCAACGACATTAGCCGAGCCCATCGTTGACGTCCCTATTGCTCCTCTGCTCGCTGCCCTCGCCGTAGCCCTTGTCGTTGCTGTAGCAACTGCTACCCCTCTTCGCCTCTACCTCATATGCCGCCTGCAGCCCCTGCGCAGTGTCGCCATCTCCAGCCTTATGCTGTCGCCCACTCCTTCGTCCCCATCGATGCATAGCAACGTCGCCATTGCTGCTAGCCCTCATCGCTGCCACTTGTCGCCAGTCACCGTTGCCATCCGCTGCTGCTTCCCCTTGCCGTAGCCTCCTCTTCCCCATCGCTTCTACCGCAGCCAAGCCCTTCTTCACTGCTGCCCTCTTCCTCCATTGCTGTCGGCCCCGTCCCTTTGAAGCACCACTGTCTCCTCCCTTGCCACTGCTGCCCTCGCTGCCACTGTCTCCTCCCTTGCCGCTGCACCTCCTTGGTTCCACTGCTTCACCTCCTTGCTGCCACCACTGCCCCTCCTTGCCGCTCCTTGCTCCTCACCCGGTTGCCACAGTAATCGCTGCCTCTCCATGCCGTCGCCTCCTCTTGCTCAACAATCTCGTTGCGGCCAAGTCGTACTACATCTACGACGCAAACTCATGCCAGTAACTCGACAGCAGAAAATTGTACTGAACATTAGTAATCTATAATCATATATGATGACTACGGATGATGCATTAGACGCAAGATTTAAAGCCTTCGAGGCTCGCATGGAAGACAGATTTCAAGAGCTCCTTCACGAAATTAGAAGAAGCCAATCAGAGAGTCCTAATAAAACTCAACATAGGGAAAGTTCCAAAGACAGCCGATCTGAAAAGTATGATCATGAGCATGACACAAGATACACACGCATGGGGTGGAGTTTCCTAGATAGGAAGATGGAAACCCGATCGGTTGAATTTCACATGCTGAAATATTTTTTTATTTTTACAGGACTCCAGAGGAAACCAAGGTGGAGATCGCCTCCATTCAACTTGAAAGAGACACGATCCAATGGTACGATTAGTATGAGCATACTCATGGAGAACCCTCATAGGAGCAATTCAAAAGCAGGCTTTTGATTCGCTTTGGGCCATCAGAGTACGAAAATATGGATGGACAACTCGCCAAAATTCATCAGACTTCTACCGTACAAGAGTACCAGAGCAGATTTGAGCGCCTCTCAAACCAAATCTAAGACTGATCCGAAAAATAACTACTGGGGACATTTATCAAAGGGCTCCATCCAAAGATTTGGTATGAAGTTAAGGCTCAAAAATCTCATACTGTGATGATTGTGATATCATTCACTCGCATACACGAAGAAAAGCTCAACAGGGATAATTACAAAAATAAAAGTATAAATCAACCATTAGTAAGCAAGCCGATAGTCCCACCAGAATGGAAAGAGTTCTCCGGTAGAATCCGATTAAAGCAAGACAAACTGATTCCGTATGTGACTTGACAGTACCATGTCTAATATATCATCTCTGGGATATTAGTTGGATGAGGGATTATAGATAGATACACAGTAACTATGGACATACAGGTCCGATGGATTTGATCCCCTTGTACCGTCTAGGGACTATGGCGTAGTGACCTAGTACGTCCATAATCGATGAGTCGATTGAATTATTCTGAGGATAATAATTCACTATATCAGAAGGAGTTATGATGAGAGTGACTCACAGCCAGCTCGGTATCGGGCCTAGAGGATCACACACATATAGTGGATGATTAAGCGAATAAAGGATTGGATGGAGATCTAATTAGCCCATATTCTTATTAGATAAGACCCTATGCTTATGGGCTCTTTGATTGAGGCCCAATTAGAAGCCTAAGGAGATTACTGGATAGAGATCCAATAATGCAAGGTTAGTGGGTAATTAGATGGAGATCTAATACCCATTGAGGCAGGAGCCCTAGGGTTTTTTGGTGGCCTCTATAAATAGGAGGGAAGACTCATGATTGATGGACTGCAGCCTTAGACTCCCCCTCCTATTCTTCTCCCTCTCTCTGCGCAAGAGTTACGTGATCAGATTGAAGGAGTTTAAAGTTTTGTTGCAGAGATCTATCGTGTGGATACCACTAGAGAGGAGGACGTTTGACCTCCTTCATCCTCTCCATCTAGATCTGAAAATACAAGGATATACGTCTCCCTAGGTAATCAATTTATCATACGATACGATTTTATCAATTTTTGTGACTTTCTCGTGATCCCAATCTTTTGTACGATGATTTGATCTACATGAAAAATCGATTGTTTGTTTTTAATTTTCGCTGCGTATATTATGCTCCTGCTGAGGTTTCCCAACAGGACTTATATACACCCCATATGTTGGGTCATGAAACATATAGAGTTTTGAAGTTATAAAAAACTTTGAGTGAAAGATAAAATATATCTTGTCTTGTCTTACTCTTCCTTTATCTGATAACCCTATTACTTCTTTCTATCAAATTCAACAGTGGCTTGAAGAACCCGTAAATTTTGTCTTCGACACCGACAAAACCCCACAATCAAGACGAAAATGGCAGGCATCATCGAGGGAGGGCGACAACGTGACCAAAAGGTAATGGGATAATGCCAAGAAGGAAAAACAGAAGGATGATAAAAAAAAAATTAATCCATTTATATAAGGGTATTTTAACATATTAAAAAAATAAAATAAGTAATTCAAAATAAAATTTTAAAAAATAGCTAAAAAAGAACCATCAGTAAAAACACATAATAAGCCTTGGGAATCGACAATGCGACTACAAATCCGGTGGTAAAAAGCCAGGGCAAACCATTTTTAAAATGAGACAATGTGAATGACAACGCTTTTCCCAAACGATGGAATTTGTAAATAATCTTCATCCCTAACAATCTAAAGCCCGGTACTGTAACAACAGTGACTTGAGAGAGAGAGAGAGAGAGAGAGAGAGAGAGAGAGAGAGAGAGAGAGAGAGAGCTGTCTAGTTTCAGAAAGGATGATAGCGCATGGAGGAGCTCTTGAATCCGGGAGCTTTCCTGCTGCAATAAGGGCGCATGGAGGAGCTCTTGAATCCGGGAGCTTTCCTGCTGCAATAAGGGGGAAAAAAAAAAAGGGATTAGGACAAGGTGGGGCGGGGAGGGAATCAAGAAAAGAGAGGTGACCCAACGATGATGAATGACTCTAACCCATAGCCGTAAGGGGCGGAGAAACGTTGTGGTGCCATGAACGCCCTCCCGACGGATGGTCTCAGGAATGGATTGAACCGCCGTGGTGGGCGGACCTGCTTCTTTCCTGGCACATTAGTTCGCTTAGGACACACCTGCGACGAGGAGACACATTTTTTGGTTTTTTTTTTTTGCATGATTGCTTGAACAAAAAAGACGTACATGCATTTGCTAGAAATATTGATTCCCTCCTACTCTGATTCGACGGCCGTGTAAAAAGGATCCATTCAATTTTAGAGCTTCTGGAACAGCCTCGACCTCCAGGAATTCAACGTAGGCAAAACCCTTGGGCTGCCCAATTCTATCCGTCAGAATCGTCACCCTGTTAACCGTCCCACACGACTGGAAATGCATCCGTACCTCTTCCGACATGCAACCATAATCCACCTGCATTGTTAATCCATAGCCAGCCCATGGTCGTTAGTTAAGTTGTAACATTCAGATTAGTCTAATATCGAATGTGATAAATTTACCAATGAAATTAAAATATTCATTGTTCTATTTAGATTGAATTTTTATAATAATTGATACCAACACCGATCTAATATTGGGACATAATGACAAACTTGGGAGTACCCAGATCAAAGATTCATATTCAACGAATTTTTCCCTTTTTTTTTTTTTTTTTCTTTCTCAACAGGCAAACTACCCAACCTCCTCATTGATAACTAGCAACTCTAATCAAATCAAAATGCAAGAGCTCTCATTATATATATGTAAAGTCAAATAGGTCGACCAATCTATGTGAAAAAAGTAGCATCAGTCATCTTCTTTCATGCGTCTACATTATCCGGTCTACCCTATAAACGCATTGACCACTTCATTGTTTTATCCATGCAGGCAGTCATCAAATGTCACACGGATGAACAAGCAGTTAACCGATGTCTCAGAACAGCCATAATATTTATTGCCCAATTGCAGTAATGAGTATAAAAATAAAAATAAAAAAAAAACTGGTGGACTTACATTGCCAACGTATACAGATCGAGAATCAACCTCCTCTTTACTTGCTTCACTTGCAGATGTGCCAGCAGCATCTACACACATACACAAGAAAGAAAGAAAGAAAGAAATAAGAAACATCAGTGTCATGCCGACTCATTAGCTATTTTCATATAAAAAAAAAATGTCAACAATTATTAGCGTGTAAAAGAACGATTTGGAAGAATTGCGAGTGTACAAGCAGCACGCGAAATAAGAAATTTCATAAATTGCATCCAAAATCCTAAATAGATTTCAACCTCATCCTGCTTTGTTGTTATCCAATTCTGCATACTTGTGACCATTTCTTGAGCAACAGAACTTCAATTAGCTACCAATTAAACCACAATCAACAGAACTTAAGATCGACTTTTTTTGGAAAAACAAAAAAAATAAATAGAACTTTGATTAGTTAAGCTAAAACCACAATTAACAGAGCCCCAAATGGACATGCAACTAGAAGCACTCTAGGATCGAGGAAGGGCCACGATGGAGACCTCGGATGGCGCTCATCTCCTTCTCGACCTTTGCCTGTATCTCGCGCAGGGCAGCGGCCTCCTCCTCCATCTCCTTGAGCCGCTTCTTCATCTCCTGCAACGGGATCCGGTACTAATGGTTAGGAACCTTGTGCGATCTCGAGGGAGGGTGACTAGGGAAAGGAAGGAGTACCCCGACGGTGTTAGAGGATTCGATGTCGACAACCGAGTCGACTTCGCCGGGGATCTCTCCACCGTACATCTCATGCTCCTCCTCCATCCCCGCTCGAACCGTCGTCTCTTCCATTCGATAGCGAAGTCGGTCGAACCCAAAAAAAGCTAATGCTCGGCTTCGCCGACTCGGACAGAAAACTCTATTATAAGGATCTCCGATAGGATTAAAATGTTATCGGATTACCGAAACACCCTTCACTCTAATACCAGAATTAAACCGGTTTAAAGCAAGTAATAATCATCGGAAGGTAACAGTTATAAATTTAAATAATATATACTTATTTATATTGATAAATAAATAAAAATAATTATATAAAATTGAAATGTATTTTCAAATAATACATAATATAATGATATTGTTCGTATATATTTCAAATAAAAACTACAAATTATTAATTAGACCAGTAAATGTTAGCTATTAATTGGATCCTATATCGTTATAATGTTGCCAAATAATTAAATATTAATATCTGACTAACATATTTTTTTATAACTAATGTTTAACTTATTTAAAAAAATTCAAAATTAGCACTATCCAATCCCAGATCAATGTAACTTACCATTTCATGTTATAAAACTGTAAATTCCAAAATTATTTCAAAACTAATATAGAGTTTTCAAAGAAATATGATTTTTTTTTTATATATAAGAGGTAGTTACGCTATTATTTTGAATAGTGTTAAAAACTATCCAAAATCAGTGGAACTTCTCATTTTGTGTCATATAAAAAAAAATAAAAACTGTCTTAAATACTTTTTAAACCAACATAAAAGATTGAAAGAAGAATTCAATGGAAAGCAGTCTTATTTGATACAATTACACTGTTTTTAAAGTAGTGCTAAAAATTATCCAAGATCAATATAATTTATCAACTTTGAACCACAAACAATATACAATCTATCTAAAAGCATTTCAAAACCCAGCATATAAAAAGGTCTTCAGTAGAATTCGATGGAATATGTGATTAATTACACTGTTTTGATTAGTGTCAAAAGTGTCCAAAAAAAGTATGACTTGCGGAGTCATGAAAAATATAAAAGCTATCCAAAAACATTTGAAAACCAATATAGAAAGCCTCATAAAAATTCAATAGTTTATGATTTCGTTTGATCTAGTGCGTTTTTAAATACTATTACACCGTTTCTCAAGTAATGTTAAAATTGTCCAAAAATATGTATCGAACTCATCATTTTGCACTATTGAAAAATAAAACGGTAGTCCAAAATCATTTCAAAACTAATGTAAAACATCTTCAAAATAATGTAATGGAATGTGATCTTATTTAATCCAATTATACTATTTTTATATATTTAAAAATAATGTTAACAATTATACTTCAAATTATCTAAATAAGTATAACTTACCATTTTATGCTATAAAAATAATAACAGTTATCTAAAAGTATTTCAAAACAAAATATAGTAGATTTTTGGAAGACTTCAATGGGACCTGATTTTATTTAATCAGGTTACATTGTTTACCAGTAGCGCTAATATCATGTTTTGGGATACTTGGGATCTCTATTTATAAATACTCACCATCTTGGTCACGAGTTATTAAGCTTAATTTTGAAATTCAAATTTTTTATAATCATTTCTATTGTGTAGTAATAATTTTTCTTTAATTTTGATAATAGTATCTTCGAACAAGATCTTGGTTAGAATGTGTTAGAAGAAATATTATCTAAAGTACAGATGTTAATGTCAAGACCATCGAAGAAAGACTTTTTTGATATTATGGTTCTATCATGAAGGAATAAGGTAGAAAAGAAAGATAATCGATCTCTTCGAGGGGATCGGGTCTCCTAGATCACTTCAAGGGATCTGTCTCATAGGGTTTTGTATTTGGCTTAAACTAATACTTCTTCATTGATGGATTTATTTTCATAAAAGAGTTACAACCTTATTTATTTTCATAAAAGAGTCAAAGAGTCCCACTAATCTTTGACTCTTAACTAACTTGATAATCTCCTAACTGAAAATAATAACTCACTTCATCTCAACCAAAGATAAAAACTAACTCTAACCACTTATAACTGACTTGATAAGGTTCACCCGACCCATAACTGACTCTGACTAACATGACTCAACCTGAATAGATGTACCCGACTTAGCTAGGGTACTAACAAACCCGTCCTTTTCAAATCAGTCTTGTCCTCAAGGCTAAGCAACATCGAACTTCAGGGGTCTTCAGTCCAAGATATTTACCACGCGTCATAATCTTTTGATCAATTAAATAAGGTCTCCACTTTGTGTAAGCAATAGGTCGACCTTCTAGTGTAGCCGTCATTGAAGTCTTGTGGGGAAGCCTATACATTCGATGGTTAATGTCAGTTGTGATCTTGCTTCCACGTCTTCCTTTGAGAATCAACTGCTTTCCATTAACAAAAAACTTCATAAGGAGAACTATTGGATGGAGATCCAATACCTACTAAGGTAGGAGTCTTAGGGTTTTTTAGTGGCTCTCTATAAATAGGAGGGGAGACTC
The DNA here is from genome assembly GCA_029747655.1 of Ensete ventricosum. NCBI lineage: Eukaryota > Viridiplantae > Streptophyta > Magnoliopsida > Zingiberales > Musaceae > Ensete > Ensete ventricosum. The sequence continues at coordinate 32,224,415 of JAQQAF010000002.1, read as the reverse complement.
ATGGTTGATAGGCTGCAGCTTTAGCCACCACCTCTTATTCTCCTCCCTACCTCTGTGCAAGAGTTGCGAGATCATATTGGAGGAGTTTCACTGCAGAGTTCCATCATGTGGATACCGCTAGAGAGGAGGACGCTCGACCTCCTTCATCTTCTCCATCCGAATCTAGAATACAGGGATATACGTAGGAATACAGGAATACAGGTAAAATCAATCTCTCACACATCGTGAGTTTTGGTTTTACATTTTTTTTCACGACCCCAATATTTGCATGACGATTTGATCTACGTGTGAAACCGGTTATATGTTTTAATTTCCGCTGCGGATGTGATGCACCCACTAAGGTTTCGCAACACTGGTCTCATAGCCACTTGTGTAGAGACACTAAGGATACAATACAAGTGCTCAATGAAGAATGAGTTCACTAATTGATCCGCTTATGGAATGCTGTATGGTTAATGATACCTAATGTGAGACAGTGATTCTATAGTCCCAGTTGTATGTTTGGTCCTTAGATTTGAGACACAAAGGATGCCTTGTTTGAGTACTCATTTCTTTGATGCCGAACTTATAGGTTTGAAAAGTTTCAGATCTGGTACAACCAGTTATCGGGATTGGTAGCCAACCTTAGGAAGGCAATTGAGTATCAATAAAGGATCATCCGCTTTCGATATCGCGAGAGGAATATCCTATATGTGCTTGCTCAAACAAATGCTTGGCCAGAGTCATTCGGATTGAGAGATGAGTTCTCTCGGAGAATCCGATTAGAGCGAGTCTCAGACGGATTCTGTATGTGGCCTGATAGTACCATATCCAATATACAATCTCTATGATATTAGTTGGATGAGGGATTATAAATACACGGTAACTGTGGATAGATAGGTCTGATGGATTCGATCCCCTGTACCGTTTGGGGACTATGGCGTAGTGGCCTAGTACGTCAATAGTCGATGAGTCGAGAGAACTATTATGGAGATAATAATTCACTATATCATAAGGAGTTTTGATGGGAATGACTCACGACTAACTCATTATCGGGCCTAGAGGGTCACACACATATTGTGGATGCTTCAACGAATAAAGGATTGGATAGCGATCCAATTAGCCCATATTCTCATTAGATGAGACCCTACACTGATGGACTCCTTGCCCAGGCTCAATTAGAGGCCAAAAGAGATTATTAGATGGAGATCCAATAATTAAATGTTAGTGGGTAATTAGATGAAGATTCAATTGTTGAATCTTAGATTTTGATGATAAAATCAATTGATGAGTGTTTGATCTAACAAGATTGTTAGAGTTGATTGATGTAGGATTAATTATGACAGATAGATTATTACAGTCAGAGGTTTGGCTAGAGTCAAGTCCAAGCATCAGGCTGGGGTTCTGAGGATGCAGTTGGGAACTCGCTTGGAGTGCTTTGGGAGCTCACCGAGGGTATCGGGAGCTTGCAAGGATGGCGCAAGAGAGTTCACCAAAAGAAGATCGAGACTTACCGGAAGATTGTCGGGGGTAGCCGAAAGGCTTGCCAAGAGTTGGGAAGGTCTTGAAGTGGATTTGTGGCCATGTTGATTGTAATTAATTAAGTTGTAGTCAGCATCATGCAGGTTTAACCATGATAGTGAAAAGTAGTTACAAATCAAACATGGACCCAGGATCAAGCTTAGGCATCGGGCCAAGGTTTGGACATGCGGTAGGAGTTCGTCAAGAGTTCGCTAGGACTTCGCCTAAGGTATCGGGAAGATAACTAAGAACACGCCGAGAGATCGTCGGAGGAAGACCGTGAGACTCGTCGTAGGGAATGTCGGAGGTTGCCGGATTGCGGGAGTGAGGTCATTAAGCTTAGTGGTCATGTATGATTGTAATCCTTAAGTCATAGGTTAAGATTGAGTCCTAATTGAGTGTGATTTGGAAGGAATCCAAATCAACTCAATGAGGCAACCGGGTCGACTATGGTGTTTGATGGAGCTCTAATTAGTTGACCAAAGAATTGGTCAACATCAGGTTCAAGGCAAAATTCAAAAAGTGAAGGGAACCACTTTTTTGGAGATTCCGACAGGTAAACTGCCGGTGAGCGACGGTTGGACTGCCCATACCCTAGAAACAAGGCGGTTGCCAGCGGTTGAATCGCCTAGGACTAACGGATAAATCTCCCTTACCTGGTTTCCAAGCGACTGACGGTGGGTAAACCACCCAAGCCAGGCGGCTGAACCGCCCGTACCCAGGATTCTGGGTGCTTTCGGCGGTTGACCCGCCGAGGTCTACAACTGAACCGCCCGTACCCATATTTTACGGGTATGTTTAAATTTTTTGCTCTAATTTCTGATGTTATTTGGGGTCTATAAATACCTCAAGTTTTCTTTCATTCCATACAATAATTTTGGGGATTATATTCTGTGAAAAAAATTGTATGTGAATTATAAGAAATAGAAAAAGGGAAGGGAGAAAGCTTAGAGTTATAAAATTCTTGAAGTCTCCCTTGTAAGCAAAGTATAAGGATTTGGTCTTCACCCAAAGAAGATCGGTAGTGGACGCCGGTGTGCCTCAAGAAGGAGGACTCGGGAGTGGACGTAGGTCGATTGGTGCCAAACCACTACAATTGTGAGTGTTTCTTTTCTTGTTGCATTTACTACTTGCAATTGTCGAGTTCTCAATCATTTTGAACTAAATATCATTAGACACTTCCAATTTTTACTTATTCTTTGAAAGCGAAGTTTCAAGTCAAGCACTTCCCTTCAACGTTGCTTATCTTTCAGGTTTTCTTGTTCTTTCTTAGGTAATTTTTAAGCATGTAACTTAGCAATCTTCTTTTAATCACTCACTTGCTTTACTTGAATGAAAAGCTTTGGATCTTCCTATCTTGCTTCAAGCCAAAAGTTTTCATTAAAAAAAAATTTTACACTTGCACTAATTCACCGCGCCACCCACCCCCCCCCCCGGCCCCCCGCCCCCCGCCCTAGTGCCAATTAATCCTAACACCAATACCCACTAAGGCAGGACCCCTAGGGTTTTTGGTGGCTCTTTATAAATAGGAGGAGAGACACATAGTTGATAGGTTGCAGCTTTGGCCACCCCCTTCGATTCTCCTCCCTCCCTCTATGCAAGAGTTGCGAGACCTGAGATTGCGATTGGAGAAGTAACGCTGAAGATATCTATTGTGTGGATACCGCTAGAGAGGAGGATGCTTGACCTCCTTCATCCTCTCCATCTAGATCTGAAAAACAAGGATATGCGATCTTGCTAGGTAAAATAATCTCTCACACGATGTAGTTTTTCAGTTTTTGCCGCCTTCTCGTGACGTAATCTTTTGCACAACGATTTGATCTGCGTGGAAAACTATTTTGTTTTGATCTTCTGCTGCATATATGATGCTCCCGCTAAGGTTTCCCAACACTTATAATATCTATAATTTATTGTAGGTTCTAGCAAGACCTAGGAGATTGGCCAAAGGCAACATGGACCTCAAGATGGGCAATAGTGCAAGAGTTGCTGCAGTTACCGTTGGGGAGGTCACCCTACATTTACCTGATGGAGCTATCATTACATTGGATGTATGCTATTTTGTTCCTTCTATTATCAAAAATATTATTTTTATCTGTTGTTTGATAATTAGTAGATATAAATTAATTTTTTAGAATAATAGTTGTTCAATAATTATGATGATGATATCATCACTAGAGGGACCTTGATAAATGGCTTATATGTGTTAGACACTTCTCTACACATCATGAATATAAATATATCTAAGAGGAAAAAAGATAGGTGAATAATGCATACCTATGACATTGTTGGCTAGGTCATATATATGAGAGAATGATTCAAAAGTTGCTGAAAGATGAATACTTAATAGAAACGAGAAAATAGATTAGAAGGAAATAAAGTGCACTTGTTTATTCCTTCACTCATACCTATTTATATAAGAAGATAGAATGTTAAAAGGATTAGGCGTTGAAGATTTTCCTCAACAGTCTACTATTCTGCTACTATTGTTACAACAGCTTTATATTTTAACATGCCCCCGCAAGATCGTGCTCCTATCAAGGATGCCGATCTTGGACCTATGAAGTGAAAATAACTTGCGGGCGAGTGGCTTCGTGAGGGAGTCTGCCGTGTGAACATGAGAAACACGTAATTGATGATTGATCACTTGATCTCATACAAAATGAAAGTCAATTGCTATATGTTTCATACGAGAGTGAAACACTGGAATCACACATAAGTATGTAGCCCCAACATTATCACAATAGATTGTAGGAGTAATTGAAGAGCAGATGTCAAGTTCTTTGAGCAGATTCATTACCTAATTAAGTTCGACAGCTGCAGTTGCAATGGAGCGATACTCAGCTTCAGTGGTTGATCGAGAAACTGTCTTTTATTTCTTGGAGCTCCAACTGATTGGATTGGCTCCTAGGAAAATAATATACCTAGATATCGATGTTCTATCATCAAAGTTCCCAGCCCAATCAGCGTTAACATAAGCATGAAGTTGGAGTGAAGAGTTTTTGTAGAGAAATATGTGATAGTCAAGAGTATCATTAAGATATTGTAATACTCGTTTAATTGCTAACCAATGTATGGTAAACAGTCTATGTATGAATTATGATAGCTTATTAATTGCAAATGAGAGATATGGGGGGTGAGAGATAAATATTATGAAGAACCAATTACTTGCCGATATTATGTAGGATCTGTAGCAGGACTACCATCATTTAACCGAAGCGATTCACTAGTGGAGAGAGGAGTTGAAACAACATTTGCATCTTTCATGTTTGTCTTCACTAATAAGTCCTGAGTATACTTTCGTTGAGAGAAGAAGAGTCCCGAAGATGTAGATATTGCCTCCATACCCAAAAAATAATACAAGGGACCGAGATCTTTGAGGGAAAATATGGCGGCCAACTTCTTAATGAACATTCTGACCACCAGAGTGTTATTACCTGCCATAGTGATATCATCCACATATACTAGAAGATATATTGTACTGTCAGGTTATTAACGGAGAGGTGTGACCATGTCATAAATCGATAATTTTGTAATTATCACAATCCATCTAGGATCCAATCAAACATTTGAGGGTACTAAGAAAATATTATAACTTCAAAATTCATATTTATTCATAAAACCTGTGCATTTTATAATTATACATCACATCACTCGGTGATTCATAAAATTTCAAAACCAACTCAACTAAACAATAACCACAATATAATCCACACGAGTGAAAATCTATACGATCACAAAATCCACAAATTACCACAAGTTCATGTTGTTATACAAGTTTAACTTGAACATTCCAAAATCTTTAAACATGAGAGGTATTTGAAACCATTATACAGATACATCACTTCAAAATTTATCGACAATATTTCATTAGACACCAAGTATACTTATACAATAAAAACATATCAACTAATAAAGATTTGCACAAATTCTTCTTGCTTTCCACTGCCTCCACTTAGTTTCAAACGTTTCAGTATGACAAGCTAACATGAAAAATTTATATATCAAAGGAATGAGCTACAAAGCTCAGCAAATATCAAACATATCAAAGGTGTATGAATTGTTTTAAAGTTTATCAGATGAACAAACAAGGAATAGAAGATCATAAATCGAATCAGACATAACATACATTCCATTCTTATCCAAAGCACTCAAAAGCAATGCATTGGATATCATATAAAAAATATAGAGGGTGAAGTGGGATACAAACAGAATATGATTCATTCATTTCTGAATGATCATCAAACAGAAGTCTCCCACGTTCGGGAGCTCCATCCACCCACGTCTGGGTGAAGTCAGAAGAGGCCGGCAGAGCATCGCGGGCTCAAAGCATAACTCCCTTTATCATTTCTGGCAAAGGTTCACATTATCCCACCAACACCAGAGTACAAAAGGACATGTGAACAATGAAATTGGTACGTATCGAAAGCACATACGAAACAATGAAATATACATGTGTCAATATAAAGCAATATGATGTCAACATAAACATTCACAATTTGCATTCAGATAGGCAAAATATAAAGGACAGGAGTGCATAAGAATTCAAGACAATAATTCAAGGCTCAATTGAAGAAAGAGCTTTATTGGATCATAGACAGAATATGATTCGATAATATAACAAAAACATAGATAGTGAAGTGGGATCATAAACATAATGTGGTCCATCTGACCACCAAACATAATAGAGCATCACAGGCTCTAAGCATAACATATCATTTACCATTTCTGGCAAAGGTCCATAATATCCCACAAACACCAGAGTACAAAAGGACAGGTGCAATAAAATCGACATATATCGGAAGCATATGTGAGACAATGAAAAATACATGTGCCAATATGAAACAATACGATGAATACATAAGCATTCACAATATGCATTCAGATAGGCAAGGAAATAAAAGTTAAGAGTTCAAAGCTCAATTGAAGAAAAATTTATTTCCAAGAGATAAACAAGAATAGACAAAGACCAACAAACACATGATTCTAATAGAATTTAAGAGGCATATAACATGAAACATTTAGATAATCTATTATGCTCCAAATTACTCAGGATGGGTAAGAACAGAAAGATATACGAGTCTAGTTTCTCATGAAATAGATTTTGCATAAATTGGGGTTTCAACTTGAAATTATAAGCAATTCAATGAACAAAAGTCAGAATCTCGAAATTAGATAAAAGACAAGGTTGTAACAATCAATTGATCATATCAAGATAAATACAAAGATTGGAATGACAAACTGAAAAAATTGAAACACTTGCAAGTTTATAATAATTCAATTGATCAATAACAAGATAAAAGCAAGACTAGGACACTTACAAGGTTATAACAGTTCAATTGATCATATCAAGATAAAAGCAAAGATAGAAACAAGGATTGAAATACTTGCAAGGTTATAATAATTCAGTTGATCAATAACAAGATAAAAGCAAGATTAGGACACTTGCAAGATCATAATAATTCAATCGATTGTATCAAGATAAAAGTAGGATGATAGTATGAAAGGGTAGGAAGACTTACAAGATTGTATTAATTCAGTCGATCATATTAAGATAAAAACAGGATGATAATACGAAAGGGTTGAAACACTTACAAAGTTATATTAATTCAGTCGATCATATCAGGATAAAAGCAGGATGGTAATACAAAAAAATTGCAACCCTTGCCTTTTAATGATTTTGATCTGAAATCATTAAGCTCAAATTCTTCTCTTTTTATTCTTTATTTTTTTTCTTTCATTCTCTTTTCGGTGTTTCCTTACCTTCTTTCTTCCTTCGCAATTACAGCTTCTTTCTTCCTTCACAATTACAGCTTCTTTCTTCCTTCACAATTACCTTCTTTCTGCTTAACGCCTCTTCCTTCTCTCCTTCTTTCTCCCACTGCTGCAATCGCAGCCCTCTTCTTATGCTTTCCCCAAGCAACAACCTCCTCTTCTTTTCCCCTTCCACTTTTTCCTTCTATTCTTCTATTCTTTCTTTTCTCCCAGCCGCATCCCTAGCTGCAGCCTTCTCGCTCTTTTTCCTCCTCCTTTCCTCTTTTCTCCCTCTTCTCCTTCCCTTCTCTTTCAGCCGTAGCTGCCACAACCGCAACCCCTTCTTCCCTTTCTCTTCTATCACTTCTTCTCTTCTTCCTCTCCTTCCCTTCCTTTCTAGCTACAGCCCAACGCAGCCTCCTCTGTTTCATCGTCTGGGAAGTAGAGCGCTGCCCCCTTTCTTCTTTCCCTCTTTCCTTTCTCTTCTTCTTCTTCCTTCCTCTTCTTCTTTCCCCTTCTTCTTTCCCTCTTCTTCTTCCCCTGCCACAGCTGCTACTGCTGCAGCTTTAGCCGCAGCCACCCCTTGCTATTCTTTCCACTTTTTCTCCTCTTTCTCTTATTCTTCTTATCTTCTCCTCCTCTTCTTCCCTTCTCTCCCCCGACGCACTGCACTTCCTCTGTTTCCTCGTGCAGGAAACAGAGGTGCAGCAACACATGCTGCAGCCTCCTTCCTCTCTTCTCCTTCTCCCCTCTCTTTTCCCTCTTCTCTTCTTCTCTTCTCCTCCTTTTCTTCCCTTCTCTTCCCCGATGCACTGCACCTCCTCTGTTTCCTCTGCAGGAAACAGAGGTGCTGGTACAAGCCGCCGCCCTAATGCAGCCTCCTCTTGCAAAAGCAGAAGGGCGCAGCCCCCTTCTTTTCCTTCTCCTCCTCTTCTTTTTCCTTCCTCTTCTTTTTCTCTTCTTCACCTCTTCTTCCCTACCTGCAACCCCTTCTTCCTCCCCTGTTCTTCTCCTTCTCTTCTTCTCCTCTGTTTCTTCTTCTTCTTTCCCTTCTCCTCAAACGACGCATCTGTGCGGAAGCAGAGGGGCGCAGCCCCTTCTCTTCTCTCTTTCCCTCTTCTTCTTCCTCTCTTCCCCTTCTCTTCTTCTTATCTTCCTTCTTCCCCTTCCCTTCTTCTCTTCTCCTTCCCTTTCTTATCACCACCTCCTCTTCTCTTCTCCTCTGTTTTCCTCAGTAAAGAGAGGCACGTAGAAGGTGGTGAAATATGGATAAGAATCGCACATTTTCCTTTTTTTGTTCTTTTTTTTATAACTTTGAAGTTTAGTCTCCAAAAAATATATATTCTCGATTAGGTCCCCAAAATTTACAAATAGTCATGTGTCGGATAATGAGGATGAAGAAACCTAAAAGGTTGCTTCATAAATACTTCGTCAATTAATGTTCCTTGAAAAAAGGCATTGTTCACATCAAGTTGTTGTAGGTGCCAGTCTTTAGAAACAGCTAAATTCAGAATCAATCGAATTGTCATGGATTTAACAACAAGACTAAATGTTTCTGTAAAATCAATACGAGGACATTGATGAAAGTCTTTGGCCACTAAATGAGCCTTATACCTGGCAATGGACCCATCAGGGTTCTGCTTAATTTAAAAAATCGACTTACACTGATGACATTTTGTGCAGGATAAAATAGAATAAGTGTCCAGGTAGAGTTATGAAGGAGGGCATCATATTCATTACACATAGCTTGACGCCAATGAGGAGAATTTTGGGCTTGAATAACTATGGTAGGTTCACAGGTCTCAACAGAGGGAGTCACAATCGTATTGAGGCCGAGAACCTAACGTGGTTTGAAAATACCACTTTTAGAGTGTGTTATCATGGGATGTCCAAGTGGTTTAGCAGACGATGGTGGAATGGGTGCTGGGGAAGTAGCAGAACAGGATGAGTTGGACTGAGGAATATTAGCACTACTAGGCTGGGTGAGGGAATGTTGGTGATTGAGTGTCCGAAGATTGAATGTCTGTGATAGGAGGTATGTATGCAGAAGGAGAAGAGGGAGTGAGATATTGTATCGAAGGAGTGCTCCACTCATATATGTGTATTGGAGTGGGTGATTCTTGTGGAGGCTCATTGGACAGTGGCATGTGCCACTGATGCATATTTACCGGAGTAGTTGGTACAGTAAAAGATTTTGATTGGTAAAATGGAAAAGAGGACTCCACAAAGACAAATGATGAGACAAAAAGACCTTTTGAGTCAAAGGATCATAGCATCGATAAGTATTATGTTCAAGAGAGTAACCAATGAAGGTACAAGGCTTCGACCTTGGGGCTAATTTATGTGATGAATAAAGACGTAGCCAAGGATAGCAAACACAACAAAAAACCCTAACTTTCTAAAGATTTAGAGATTTATGAAATAATTTTTCAAATGATGATTGATTGTGAAGGACTAGAATAGGCATGCGATTAATCTGATGAACTATAGTCTAGAAAGGTGCAGACTAAAAAGTAGTTGGCATCGAAGCATGATGGAGAAGTGAGAGACCAGTTTCAACTATATGTCGATGTTTACGTTCAGTTGTGCCAATTAGTTGAGGAGTGTACGGAGGAGACTTGAGATGCTGAATACCATAGGCTAACAACTATGGTGTTAGTGTTTGGTATTCACCCCACCATCAGAATAAAATATTTTAATTATGAATTGAAAAATATTTTCTATCATTTTTTTTAAGGTGTGGAAGATTTTAGAGACCTCAAACTAATGTTGAAAAAGATAAAACCAAATATACTTAATAAAATAATCAATAAAAATAACATAAAATCTATATTTATCACATAAAATACTTGGTACAGGACCCCAAACATCAATATACAGAATTTCAAATGGTTTTGTACAAGAAATAGAGAAATTTTTAAAAGACAATCTATGACTTTTATTACTACGACATGCATTACAATGAGTAACAATAGAGCTAGCTTTAAAAGATGGAAGAGAATAACGAGAAAAAAACTTTTGTAGAGTTGATAAAGAAGGGTGACCAAGACAATGATGCCACACATCCATTGGAGCAACAACAAAAGAGTAGGCAGTGGGCTGAGAGATTGATGGCCACTGATAGATGTTATCTTTACTCTTGCCTTGAACTAATGATGCCTCCATACTCAAATATTTGACAAGAAAGTAGTTAGGAAAAAATTTAATGGAGGTATTATTTTGTTTACATAATTGAGAGACGAAAATAAGATTCCGTTTGATATGAGGAGCGCACAACACATCATCGAGTGTAAAGTTAAGATATGTGAATTAAGCATTATGGAACCAATATGAGTAATAGGAAGTCGCTTACCATCACTAATGATTATGTCACCATTACCACCATAGCTATTGTGAAATGACAAGTTTTGGAGATCCGAGGTGATGTGATGGGAGGCACCAGAGTCCATAACCCAGGAATGTTGATCATGTTGAATATTAGATTTTGATGAAGAAATCAATTGATGAGTTTTATGATCTAACTTGTATTCTAAAGAAAATAATGCAAGATTAACTGCGATAGTAAAGGGCAGTACAATCAGATGTTGGGCCGGAGTCAAGTTCAAGCATCAGGCCGAGGTTCAGACGACGCAATGGGAGCTCACCAAGAGTTCGCCGGAGGTCGGTCGAGGTTCAGACGATGTTGTCGAGAGCTCGCCGGGAACTCACCAAAAGTTTGCCGGGAAGTTCATCGGGAGTTCGCCAACAAGTTGTCGGGAGCTCACCGGGTGTTCGCCGGAAGAATGCTGGAAGTTCGTTGGGAGTTCGCCGAAGGAAATCTCGAGTGTTGAATCTCGGATTTTGATGATGAAATCAATTGATGGATTATTGATCTAATATGATTGTTAGAGTTGATTGATGTAGGATTAATTACGATAAAAGGATTATTACAATCAGGGTTGGCCAATGTTAAGTCCATGCATCGAGTTGATGCGTTTAGGAACTCGCTAGGAGTGTGTCGGAAGCTCACCGAGGGTATTGGGAGTTTGCCAGGATGGCGCAAGGGAGTTCGCCAAAAGAAGACCGAGACTCACCGAAAGATTATCGGGGGTAGCCGAAAAGCGTATCGGGATGGTCTTGTAATGGATATTTTGGTAATTATGATTGTATTTAATTAAGTCATAATTAGCATCGTGCATGTCTAACTATGACAGGATCAATGAAGTTACAACCGGATGATGGGCCAAGATACAGCCTAGGCATCTGGCCGAGTTCGAACGATGCGGTGGGATCTCACTGGAAGTTTGCTAGGAGATTCGCCGAAGGAATTGGGAAGCTCGCTAGGAACGTGAAGGGAGATCGTCGGGAAGAAGACCGGAGAACTTGCCGCAAGATTGCCAGAGGTTATCGGAGTATGCGGGAGTTATGACTTAATTAGGCTTAATTGGTCATTAAATATTGTAATCATTGAGTCGTAGTTAGAAGTTAGAGTCTAAATTGAGTTGGATTTGGAAGGAATCCAAATCAACTCAATGAGGCAACCGGATCCACTACTGGGTTTGGTTGAGCTTAGGTTGAGCTCAATCAGATGACCAAAGATCTGGTCAACGTAAAAGTCAAGCTGGAATTCGAAAAGTGGAGGGAACCACTTTTGCGGAAATTTTGACGGGTAAACCGTTGGTGAGCGACGGTTGGACCGCCCGTACCACAGAATCCAGGCATCGGCCAACAGGTGTCGGTGGGTAAACTGCTCAGATGGCGGTTGGACCACCCGTACCAGAGATTATGGGCGACGGCCAATGGCCAACGACTAACGACGGGTAAACCTCCTGTACCCGATTTTTTTGGGTATGTTTGATTTTTTGCTCCAAAAATCTGAAGCTACATAGGGTCTATAAATACCCAAGTATCTTACATTCACCAACAACTCTTTTGGGCAATTAAATTTTATGAAAAAGAAAGTGTGTGTGATTTGTAAGAAAAAGAAAAGGGAAGGGAGAGAGCTTAGAGATAGTAACTTCTTAAGTCTCCCTTGTAAGCAAGTGTAAGGGTTTGATCTTCACCCAAAAAAGATTGGTAGTGGATGTCGGTGTACCTCAAGAATGAGGACCCGGAAGTGGACGTAGGCCTTTAGTGCTGAACCACTATAAAATTGTAAGTGTTTCATACTTGCATTGCTTGAATGTTGTTGAATTGATGCTTCCAACTTAACTAAACTCCTTGTAAGCAAGACGATATGTTCTTTTCCTCAAACATGATTATCTTTCCGGCTTCTTACTTTTAATCACTCATTTGTTTTATTAAAAATGAAAAGCTTCAGATTTCCTATTCTATCTTATTCAAAAAGATTTTGCTTTAGAAATAAAAATCTTAGCTTACACTAATTCACCCCCTCCCCCCCTTTTAGCGTCAATTGATCCTAATAATTGGTATCAGAGTAAGGTTATTACTCTTTGGATTAACACCTACTTGAGTAAATAGCTTGTTTTGGCATGAATGAGAGACATTCCATTTCACATCCACCCATGTTCAAAGGGACAGATTACACATATTGGAAAACACGGATGCACATTTTTCTCATCTCTTTGGACTTTAATTTATGGAATATAGTTGAGAACATATTTGAAAAATCTTCCAAACCAATGAATGAGTTAAATGATTTGGAAAGGAATAATTTTTCTCTAAATGCAAAGGCTTTGAATGCCTTGTTTTGTGCACTTGATAAAAATGAGTTTAATCGTGTTTCCGTTTGCGAATCGGCTTTCGATATTTGGCACACACTAGAAATCACACACGAGGGGACTAGTAGAGTAAAAGAATCAAAGATAAATATTCTAGTTCATAACTATGAGTTATTTCGAATGAAACCAAGTGAGTCTATTGGAGACATATACACTCGTTTCATGGATGTTCTCAATGGACTTAAAGCACTTGGAAAATATTTTTTGAATTTTGAACTTGTGAGTAAGATTTTATGAACTTTGCCTAAAAATTGGGATTCTAAAGTAACCGCTATTCAAGAGACTAAAGATTTGAATAACCTGCCTCTTGAAGAATTGATGGGCTCCCTTATGACTTATGAACTAAACTGTAAAGCTCATGATGAGCTTGATGAACCCCTTCCAAATAACATAAAGGATTTAGCACTTTGAACAATGAATGACTCCACGAGTGAAACATTGAGTGATGAAAACTATGACATTGCACTTCTATCATGAAAATTTTAAAAAATTATAAAAAGAAATAAGAACTATAAAAACAAAAAGGAACCAAAGAAAGATAACATTATTTGCTACGAATGCAAAAAACCGGGACACTTCAAAAGTGAATGTCCTCAACTGAAGAAGAAACCAGTGCTAAAAAAGAAGGCACTCTCCGCCACTTGGGATGATTTAAGTTCCTCTGAGGATGAAGACCAATCCAAAGAAGAGGTGGCTAACTATACCTTAATGACATTTGAAGATGAGGTTAGTGAATCTTTAGATATTTTATTTTTTTAAATTATTAAGCATGTTTCATGATTTATTCAATGAGTTTAGGAAACTTGATAAATCTTTTAAGATGCTTAAAGTTGATCATGATTTGCTAGTTAAAAGACTTGATGAAATGCATGACTCCTTAGCATCACATAAACCATGCTTGAAATGTGAAATGGTAGAAAAAGTTAAAGAAAAAAATTGCATGCTTAGAACTACACTTGAGAAATTTGAGATAGGGAATAAATCCCTAAATATGATCCTTGTCAATAAGGGTCATATTAACAATAAATATGACATAGGCTTTGTTGGGAGTATTGAACAAAAGCCAACCATCTTTGTAAAATTACCTACATTGAATATGCCACCAAGAATTAAGTGTAACTTTTATGGTAAATTAGGACATAAGACAAACAAATGCCATTTTAGAAAATATACTCCTCATCATCTTGTATGAGTTCCAAAGAGAACCCTATACAATGAAATCCGATTAGAAAAGAATATAAAAATCTTCATGAAGTACCCAATGTTAAATGAGTGCCTAAATCAAAACCTCCTATAATATAAAGTTGTTTCCTAACAAGGCTAGGAGCAATAAAAATATATTGAAAGTAGATGCTCAAGTCATATTACTTGAGATCTAACACTCCTTCAAGCTTACTATCCTAAGTAGTAATAAGAAAATTATTGGAATTAAAATTATTGACAATGAATCTTTTAATGGTTCATCATTATACAATTAATATTGATGATGCATAGCTAGAGTATACAAGTATGAAAATGAATTAGAACCAAAGAACCTTAGCTATTGAAAAATATATTGAAATATACAAAAATGAGATTTTGAGTGAATGTTAAAATCATTAGTTTGTTTAAATATAAAGACTATTATTAAAATACTTCAAATATTAACTAAGTTTGTAGAATAATTGATTTAAATGTTACATTGATTGAAATGCCATGATAATTGAATGCTTATGTTGAATGTTAGAGCATAGAAAATATATATGCTTCATTTTTAAGATGAGTTTGTCAACTCCTTGTACTATGTGTAAAGAGTTAGACTCATTTAAATATTGAAATTGAGATTGGTTAAATTTATGCTTTAAAAATATTTTATGTCTTATAGTAATGATCGTGTTGCAATAAAATTTGGTTTTTAGTCTTAAACAAAAAATCATTGATTTGAAAATTATTCTTGAAAGAAATCACATGAAACAACCAAAAGGAGGATAATAATCTTAAAAATATTTCTATCCTATGAATCGTTCAACAAGAGATAAAATGATACTATTGTTGAATCTCTTTAACTACAAAAATGAAGTAGCAAATTTTTAGCTATTTTCTTTTGGAAAACAATCTATGATGACTTTATTGAAATTATCTGAAAAGTGATTTTTGATATGTTTTCAAATGATTTTGTTTTAAAGAATGGATTTGTTTGAATCTATCTAACTTTATGTATATGTTACTTTTGATTATTTGATAACTTAAATCATGATCTTGAAATCTTAAAAATTATAATTTGAGATCTTTTTATTTATTAAGATTTCTTTCATCTTAAACATGATCTTGACTTCTCAATATTTATAGCTTGATATTTATATAAGAATCAAGATGCTTCTTACTTTGTTACCTAAGATTTCAAAAGCTTTGAAATTTCATCAGGAAGAAATATGTCAAAATAAATTATGTTCTTGGCATTTATGATTTGATAATAATGTTCTTTATGACATAATTACTTATGACTTTCTTCTTAGTATAACTTATCACCAAAACTAGTATTTCTTAACATTGTAATAAGTTAAAAATTAAAAGGGATTTACATTATCATAAATATTCCCTGAACTTTTTGACTTGACTTATATGTTATGAGAATCACATTATTGACCTCTATGATTTTCTTCAAAAGGAGATTTATGATCTTAACAATAATAATTAAATTTTTTATCAAGATCATTCTTCTTTTCTATTAAAAAGATTTATCTTGGATAAATTAAGATTATCCCCAAAGACTCATTTGTAATATTTACAAAAGAGGGGAAAGAGAACTTATTAAATGAAATAATGTCTTTTAGATTTGAATTTTTAATGACATGATATCTCTTATACTTTTTGACATAAATTGAACAAGGATGAAAATAAATTATGTAATCATATTTCTCTCTTGATAATAACAAAAAGTATGAGATAAATTTTTTAATATGATTAGAAGCAAACATTGAATGATGAATAAGTGCTTAAAAGAAAATTAGAACTTTCTAAATGCATACAAAATACTTGATTTACAATTTGAGCCTTATCTACCATCATGCCTTCTTATGAAACCTTGATGCTTTTTATCCCAATTACATGAGATGATTTTAAATGCATGAGTATCTCTTAAACTTTTGAATCTCCTTCAATATCTTGAAGTTTTAAGCTTAATTTCAAAATTCACATCTATAAAATTTACATCTTTAAAATTGAATATTTTTTATTTCTCTACCTTGATTCTACCTTCTTATTCACACAAAGTAGAGAAAGGAAATCACTAGCATTTCAAGAGACTAATAAGTCTATTAATTATATTTTGAATCTCTCGAAATTTTGATGATTTTGAAATTAAATGATATGATGATTTTGATTTCTTAGAATTATAACTTGAAATCTTTTATGAATCAAAATCTTTTGTTATATATTTTTATATTATTTAAAAGGAGATTTTTATACAAATCATGAACTTGACAACTTAAGATTTCTTATAGATGAATCAAGAGATTTTATTTTAATTATTTTTCCTACAAATTTGTCTCTCGATATTCATAATTTACCTTCATGAATTGTACATCTCATCACTATATTAATCTTTCATGATATATTTCATGGGATGATATTGAAAAATAGTGAAATGGAAAAAGTTTTGCACTATTGCAACCATCCCCTCTTTTTGACAATGACAAAGGGGGAGCAAAATTTGTTAGCTTGCAAAATTACAAGCTTGAACAATACAAAGGAAGCAAAAATTTGCTAGCTTGCACTTCCCAAAAGAGAAGAAAGAACTTACTAGATTTATTTATTATATTTTTTTGAAATTTACATGAGAAAAATGTGTTGAGCTCATATTCGAATTTTATATATCTACAAGATTGAGGTTGAGACCTAGAAATGCTAAATCATGAAAATATCTAAGTTGCTAATCTAGATTTCATATAATATTTTTGAAAACTTTCTCCATGATTTGGTATCTTATTGTTTTCAAAAAATGCATGAAGATGTACCACATTTGAAATTTACAAGAGATGACTTTTGCTATATTTGAAATACATAAGTAGTCTTTAAATCTCTAGGACTTTTGAGCTCATCTTAATATTGCTTTTAAAATTTATTAAGAGCTCTTCTACGATGAAATGATTCAACAACACCTCACCTGTTTCTCTCCTTATTAATTATAAAATGTATGGTTGATGACTACAGATTAATTTTTAAATATATTAATTTTATTGAGAATGGTATGCTTAATGACTTGAAATTTTTCTATGCTCAATGACTTGAAAATCTTCTATGCACTATGACTTGAAATTTTCTATGACGAAAATTTTCTATGCACTATGGCTTGAAATTTTCTATGACTTAAAAATTTTCTATGCTCGATGACTTGAAAATCTTCTATGCACTATGACTTAAAATTTTCTATGACTTGAAAATTTTCTATGCACTACGACTTGAAATTTTCTATGACTTGAAAATTTTTTATGCTCAATGACTTGAAAATCTTCTATACTCTATGACTTGAAAATTTTCTATGCTTGATGGTTTGAAGAAAAATTCTCAAATATTTTCAACTTCATGACAATCCTTGAAAATTCTTGATAAGTTGAAAAGTTTAAAAAGTAAATCTTTGTTATACTTGAAAGGTTATATGCTTGAAATGCTTATTGCTTTGATAAACTTGAATTCAAGAGGATGTGACTCTCTTGAATTTAAGTCTTCTATATTAATGCATATACTAAGGGGGAGTAATGTCATCATGTGTTTTTAAAATTATTAGCTATATATTTCACTTTTTGTTGATGACAAAAGGGGAGAAATATGTATTGATGACACATGACATTGAAAAATATTCATTGATAACACTTGATGATATAACTTGGATATTTTACAATTCATGATTTGATGATTTGAAATTTACATTGAATGATTGATTGCTTGAAGTTAAGAGTGAGTGAGTCTCTTAAATTTAAGTGGTATAGTTTTAGATTAACTCCTATCATCAATTGATTGTCATCATAAAAAAAGGGGAGATTTTTGAATCTCAGATTTTGATGATAAAATTAATTGATGGATTATTGATCTAATAGGATTGTTAGAGTTGATTGATCCAGGATTAATTATGATAGAATGATTATTACAATCAGGGTTGGCCAATGTTAAGTCCATGCATCGAGTCGATGTGTTTGAGAACTCGTCAGGAGTGTGTCAAAAGCTCACTGAGGGTATCGGGAGTTTGCCAGGATGGCACAATGGAGTTCGCCAAAAGAA
The DNA here is from genome assembly GCA_029747655.1 of Ensete ventricosum. Lineage (NCBI taxonomy): Eukaryota > Viridiplantae > Streptophyta > Magnoliopsida > Zingiberales > Musaceae > Ensete > Ensete ventricosum. The sequence goes on along the minus strand of JAQQAF010000002.1, from coordinate 32,206,188 downwards.
GACCGAGACTCGCCGAAAGATTATCGGGGGTAGTCGAAAAGCTTGCCGGGAGTCGGGATGGTCTTGTAATGGATATTTTGGTAATTATGATTATATTTAATTAAGTCATAATTAGCATCGTGCAAGTCTAACTATGACAGGATCAGTGAAGTTACAACCAGATGATGGGCCAAGATACAGCCTAGGCATCGGGCCGAGTTTGAACGATGTGGTGGGATATTGCCGGAAGTTTGTTAGGAGATTCACCGAAGGAATCGGGAAGCTCGCTGGGAACGCGAAGGGAGATCGCCGAGAAGAAGACTGGAGGACTTGCCGTAAGATTGCTGGAGGTTGCCGGAGTATGCGGGAGTTAGGTCTTAATTAGGCTTAATTGGTCATTAAGTGTTGTAATCATTGAGTCGTAGTTAGAAGTTAGAGTCCTAATTGAGTTAGATTTGGAAGGAATCCAAATCAACTCAATGAGGCAACCATATCCACTACTGGGTTTGGTTGAGCTCAATCAATTGACCAAAGAGCTAGTCAACGTAAAAGTCAAGCTGAAATTCGAAAAGTGGAGGGAACCACTTTTGCAAAAATTTTGACGGGTAAACCACCGGTGAGCGATGGTTGGACCGCCCATACCATAGAATTCGGGCGGCTGCCAGTAGGTGTTGACGGGTAAACCGCCCAGATGGCGGTTGGACTGCCGTACCATAGATTATGGGCGGCGGCCAACGGCTGACGGTGGGTAAACTGCCTAGAACGGTGGGTAAATCGCCCGTACCCGATTTGTCCACGTATGTTTGATTTTTGGCTCCAAAAATCTGAAGCTACTTGGGGTCTATAAATACCCAAGTATTCTTACATTCACCAACAACTCTTTTAGGCAATTAAATTCTATGAAAAAGAAAGTGTGTGTGATTTGTAAGAAAAAGAAAAGGGAAGGGAGAGAGCTTAGAGATAGTAACTTCTTAAGTCTCCCTTGTAAGCAAGTATAAGGGTTTGATCTTCACCCAAAGAAGATTGGTAGTGGATGTCGGTGTGCCTCAAAAAGGAGGACTCGGAAGTGGACGTAGGCCATTGGCGCCGAACCACTATAAAATTGTAAGTGTTTCATACTTACATTGCTTGAATGTTGTTGAATTGATGCTTCCAACTTAACTAAACTCCTTGAAAGCAAGATGATAAGTTCTTTTCCTCAAACGTGATTATCTTTCCAGCTTTTTACTTTTAATCACTCACTTGCTTTATTAAAAATAAAAAGTTTCGGATTTCCTATTCTATCTTATTCGGAAAGCTTTTGCTTTAGAAAGAAAAATCTTAGCTTGCACTAATTCACCCTCCCTCCTCTTAGTGCTAATTGATCCTAACAGAGAGCTCGCTAGGGGTTCATCGGAAAGCTACCGGGAGTTTGTCGAAGAGACAATCGGACAACGAACATTGTACGTTGAGTGTTGTAGTTAGCATCATAATGAGAGTTAGTTTCACTAACTCAATTAAGAGGTCATTAGGCCTTAATTGGGGTTGATTTGGACTCATTATAAAAGTCATTTCAGTAACCCAAGGTCAGATAAGACACGATCTTTGAAGACATGGTCTCCAAGATGACACAGTCTTCGAAGGTGTGTCAGGCGATTGAACCGCCCATACACAGTCTCCCAGACTGTCAGGCGGTTGAACAGCCCAGAACATAGTCTCTCAGGCTGTCAGGCGACTGAACCGCCCAGAATACAGTCTTCGAGACTAGCACCTCGGTATAACTTAAAAATTAATTTTTGGCTCCACTTTTGAAACCATTTGGGGCCTATAAATACCCCACCCTTTCTTGCCTGAGGTATGCAAGCAATTAAGAGTAAAAATCTTGTGAAAATGCTATTGTAATTGAGAGTTTCTCCTCATTTTGTCTTATGTAGTTTTTTGTTTAAGGGAGAGCTTTGAGTCTTGTAAAGGTTATCTCCTAAACCTGTAAAAGGAGAATAGAGTTGTAAGAGCGTAGTTGATCTTCACCCTTGAAGGAAGATCAATAGTGGAAGCCAGTGGCTTCAATGGAGGAGGAATTGGGAAGTGGACGTAGGTCACGAGACCGAACCACTATAAAATCGATTTGCTTCCTTTTCTTTGCTCTTTAACTTCATTGCTCTATTATTTAACTATCTATTATCTTTTCTTACACTATTACAAATATCTCTATACTTAAACATATTTCCAATACGGTTTTCATTGAGCAAAATTTTTAAATCGAAGAAGATTTCTCATTAACACTAATTCACCCACCACCCCCCCCCCCCCCCCCCCCGCCCTCTTACTGCTGCTTTGGTCCTAACAATTGATATCAGAGTCACGTTTTCTCTCTATTTGGTTTAAAATCTAAGAGAGATGACTTTTATTGGCAATCAAGAGGGTCTTTCTATCACTCGTCCTCCCATGTTCAATGAGACGGATTACATGTATTGGAAAACTCGAATGAGAATTTTTTTATTTTATATGATTTTGAATTATGACATATTGTTGAAAGCGGTTTTGAAAAGTCTTCCAAACTGATGAATGAATGGAATGATTCAGAAAAGAAGACTTTCTCTTTGAATGTTAAAGCGATGAACGCTTTATTTTATGCTCTTGTTAAAAATAAATTTAATCGGGTTTCTATATACGAAATTGCGCATGAGATTTGGCATACACTTGAAGTCACACACGAAGGCACTAGTCGAGTCAAAGAGTCAAAAATTAATCTTTTAGTGCATAGCTATAAGTTGTTTCACATGAAACCAAGTGAGATCATAGGAGACATGTACACTCGTTTTACGTATGTCGTCAATGGTCTAAAAGCACTTGGTAAAAGTTTTTCTAATTTTGAACTTGTTAACAAAATATTAAGATCTATTCTAAAAAGTTGGGATCCTAAAGGAACGAAAATACAAGATGCAAAAGACCTAAATATTTTTTCACTTGAAGAATTAATCGGGTCTTTGATGACTTACGAAATGACTTGTATAGCACATGATGAACTCGAGAACAACCTTCCAAAGAACAAGAAGGACATAACACTTAGAACAAGGAAGACCACTTGGGAAAAAACTTAAATGACAATGATGATGATGAGGACTTTGCACTTCTTACAAGAAAATTTAAGAAATTCTTAAAAATGACTAAAACAAAGCAAGATGCTAAGAACAAAAGTGAACTAAAAAAGGACTTGATAATATGTTACGAATGTAAGAAGCCGGGTCACTATAAAAATGGATCTCCCCGAGTGAAGAAGAAGCAACTAAAGAAGAAGAAGGCGCTCAAAGCCACTTGGGACGACTCAAGTTCATCCGAAGACGAGGAGCCAACCAACAAGGAAGAAGTTGCAAATTACACTTTAATTGTATTTAGCGATGAGGTAAGTAACCTAAACGAGTCTTCTTTATCTTATGATGAATTATTTAATGCATTCAATGATTTGTTTGATAATTTTAAATTAGTTAGTAAAAAGTATAAATTGTTAAAGAAAGAACATGCTTCACTTGCTAGTAAATTTGAAAATTTTAAAAAGGAGTATGATGAACATAGGATAGCTCTTTGCACTAAGTGTAAAGAACTAAATATACTTAAGAAAGAAAATAATTCATTACAAGAAACATTAGAAAATTTTAAAATAGGTAACAAATCCTTAAACATGATCCTTGCTAATAAGGGTTATGTTCATAGAAAGGAAGGAATTGGCTTTGTGGGTAATACTCAGCAAAAGCTAACCATCTTTGTTAAAGGACCTATATTATATGTTTCACCTAGAAATAAATATTTTTTTTATGGAAGAACATTTAAGTACACACAAATTAATTTGGGTTCCTAAAGGAATCATAAACAACTCAATGTCATTAGTAAAATTAGGTAGAATTTTTAATGAGGAACCCAAAGGCAAATGTGTACCTAAACTAAAACCTCATTTCTTATAGGAATGTCTCCAAACAAAGGCTAGAAGCATAAAATGATATCTTAATAGTGGATGCTCAAGGCACATGACTGGAGATCCAACTCATTTCTCTAAACTTACTAGCCTAAATAAAGGATTTGTCACTTTCGGAAACAACAAGGGAAAAATCATTGGGAAAGGAACCATAGGTAACAAATCAAACCTCTTGATAGAAGATGTATTATTAGTTGATGGTTTGAAATATAATCTACTAAGCATTAGCCAATTATGTGATAAATGATACATTATCAAATTTAAATCTAATGCTTATATAATTGAAATACCACATAAAAATAGTTCTATGGTTGCCTTAAGAAGCAATAATGTGTATACTGTCAATATTGATAATTTTTGTGATGAAATATATTTTTCGGCTTTAAATGATGATATATAGATTTGGCATAGGAGACTAGGATATGCTAGCATGAAATTATTAAACCAAATCTCAACTAAAAATCTAGTAAGAGAAATGCATAGCATCAAGTTCGTAAAAGACAAAATTTGTGATGCATGTCAACTAGGAAAACAAATAAAAAATAGTTTCAAATCAAAAAATCAAATAAGCACCTCTAGACCACTACAATTGATCTATATAGATTTATTTGGACCAATTAATACTAAAAGCTTAGGAGGTAGCAAATATATTTTTGTTATTGTAGATGATTATAGTAGATATACTTGGACCTATTTCTTGGCACATAAAAGTGATTCTTTTAAATATTTTTCAAAATTTTGTAAACTTCTTCAAAATGAAAAGGGTTTTATGATTTCATCTATACGAAGTGATCATAGTGGTGAGTTTCAAAATCATGATTTTTAAAATTTTTATGACTCGAATGAGTATAATCATAATTTCTCTACTCCTAGAAATCCACAACAAAATGGAGTAGTGGAAAGAAAAAATAGAAGCTTACAAGAAATGACTAGAACCATGTTAAACGAACATAGCCTACCCAAATATTTTTGGGCCTAATCCGTTAACACGACATGCTATGTCATGAATAGGGTTCTCGTAAGACCATTACTCTCCAAAACTCCTTATGAATTGTAGAATAATAAAAAAAACCCAATATTTTATATTTCAAAGTATTTGGTTATAAATATTTTATTTTGAATGGAAAAGATGCTTTAGGAAAGTTTGATACAAAATCCGATGAAGGCATATTTGTCTGAGTAAGCACATACGATATATTCCTCTCGTGATACCGAGAGTGGATGATACTTTATTGACACTCAATTGTCTTCGTAAGGCTGACTACCAATCTCGATAACCAATTGTACCAGATATGAAACTTTCCAAACCTGTAAGTCTGGCATCAAAGAAAGGAGTACTCATACAAGACATCCTTGATATCTCAAGTCAAAGGATCAGATACACAACTGGAAGTATGAAATCACTGTCTGACATTAGGTATCATCAATCATACAACATTCCATAAGCGGATCAATCAGTAAACTCATTCTCCAATGAGCACTTGTACTATATCCTTAGTGTCTCCACATAAGTGGCTATGAGACTAGTCGCCTCCATCATATGAATGGGTATTTAGTACACCAATTTGTCCGGTTATCTTGATATCTTTCTCGAGTAACCTATGACCGGGATTATTTAGGATATATGTTTAAAGATGAATCTATCTCATTATCGTGATCTCATCACGATCGGATTCTCATTGTACAGAACCAATGACATCACAATATATATGTTACAGATAATATAATATGAGAATATGTCAATATTAATCATAAGCAAAAAGATCGCACAACGTGTCACACGTGCCATCACTCACGTGATTGGCTTATAGGCAATTTGTAACCAGTAATTTCCCACTTGACCTAAAGTCAATCACCAATGTGTCTGATCCCCATCATACCCCTGTGACGCTCAAATACAATCTGAGCCAACGGCTTCGTCAATGGATCTGCAATGTTATCTTCGAATGAAACTCTTTCGATTGCTATATCTTTACAGGTTACGATCTCTCTAATTAAGTGGAACTTCCTCAGAATAATTCTGATGAGACCTGGGTTCCCTTGGTAGAGCTATCGCCCTATCACTGTCGTTGTATATCGGAATTGGCTTCACACTGCTTGGAACAATTCCCAAATCCCTGATGAACTTCTTCATCCACACCCCTTCTTTTGATGCTTCTGCTGTAGCAATGTATTTTGCCTTTGTGGTCGAATCAGTAGTAGTATCTTACTTGGAACTCTTACAGCTTACTGCTTTTCTATTCAGGATGAAAACATACCCTGAGTTTGACTTGCTATCATTAATGTCGGACTGAAAACTCGAGTCCGTGTAGCCCTTAACCCGAAGGCTACCTTCTCCATATACTAGTAAAAGATCCACAGTCTTTCTCAAGTACTTAAGGATACACTTTACTGCCTTCCAATGTTCTAAACCTGGATATGCCTGATACCTGCTCGTGACACTCAGAGCATGTGCTATATCAGGCTTAGTACATAGCATAACATACATGATTGACCCTATCGCTGAGGCATAAGGTATCTTATCCATGTCTGCCCTTTCTTCAAGAGTCTTTGGGGACATACTCCTAGAAAGTGATATTTCATGTCTCATCGGTAGGAGACATCTCTTGAAATTCTTCATGCCAAACCTTTTGACAATAAAGTCTATGTACCTAGACTGAGACAAGCCAAGCATCCTCTTAGATCTATCTCGATAGATCTGGATCCCCAAAATATAGAATGCTTCCCCTAAATTTTTCATGGAGAAGTTTCTGAATAGCCAAGTCTTTACTGTGGAGATCATTCATACATCATTCCCAATTATTAGGATGTCATCCACATATAATACCAAGAAGGTGATAGCACTCCCACTTACCTTCATGTACACACAAGGCTTATCTTCGTTCTTAATGAAGTCATAAGATACGATTGTCTCATCAAATCTTATGTTCCAATTTCGAAAAGCTTGCTTTAGTCCATAAATGGACTTGAGCAGCCTACACAATTTATCTAGACTCTCTGGATACAAATCTCTCTGGTTGTATCATATACACATCCTCCACGAGATTGCCATTGAGGAATGTCGTTTTGACATCTATCTGCCAGATCTCATAGTCATAGTGTATTGCAATGGCCAAATAAATTCTAATGGACTTAAGCATAGCTACAAGTGAAAATATTTCGTCATAGTCAACTCCTTGTCTTTGACGATATATCCTTTAGCTACTAGTCTTGCCTTATAGGTCTCCACCTTTCCATATATTCTGATCTTCTTTTTGAAGATCCACTTGCAGCCGATGGGTACGATACCCTCAGGTGCATCCACAAGGTTCCAAACCTTGTTAGGGTACATGAAATCCATCTTAGAATTCATGGCTTTTTGCCACTTCCTGAAGTCTATACTCATAATAATCTCCTCGTAGGTCTGAGGATCAACATCCTAGAAGTCCTCTCCACTGATATGTCCCACATATCTTTCAGGAGGGTATGATACTCTGCTACACCTACGCAAAGTTAGAATTTATGTGTTAGGTACCTGAACAGACTCGGGCTCTGGAATGGTGCTTGAGCTAGGTTCTCCAACCTCGCTTAATTCTATCTCACTCCCACTGTTTCCACTAAGAATGTGTTCCTTCTCAAGGAACACATCTCTCTTGGCAACAAAAACATTTTGGTCCTCGGGATGATAGAAATAATACCCTAAAGTCTCCTTAGGGTACCCCACGAACGTGCACCGTTCCGTCTTGATTCTAACTTGTTGGAGTTATGTCTTCCAACATGGGCAGGACAACCCCAAATTTTAACCACCTTAAGATCAGGCTTCTTTTCTTTCCATATCTCATATGGTGTATACACTATCGACTTTGATAGAACTCTGTTCAGAAGGTAAGCTGCGGTCTCTAGGGCGTACTCCCAGAATGAGACGGGTAGGTCAGTGAAACTCATCATGGACCGCACCATGTCTAATAGTGTGCGATTCCTCCTTTTTGATACACCATTGAGCTGAGGTGTATAAGGAGGTGTCCACTGGAATAGAATCTCATTGTCCTTGAGGAAATGAGTGAACTTCGTACTCAAGTACTCTCCTCATCGATCTGATCGAAGAGTCTTAATAATGTTTCTAATTTGGTTCTCCACCTCATTCTTATATTCCCTGAATTTCTTAAAGGACTCAGATTTGTACTTCATTAAGTACACGTGTCCATACCTACAGAAATCATCAATGAATGTAATAAAGTATGAGTAACTACCTATAGTTTGAGTCGACATGGGACCACATATATCACTATTTATGAGTTCCAATAACTCAGTAGCTCTCTCTCCAGTTCCACTAAAACGAAAGTTGATCATCTTCCCACGAAGGCAAGGTTCGTAAGTTGCATATGACTCATAGTCAAATTGATCTAAGTATCCATCTTTCAGCAACTTTTAAATCCTTCCCTCATGTATATAACCTAGCCTACAATGTCATAGGTATACATTATTCACCTCATCTCTTTTTCTCTTAGACATATTCATATTCATGATGTGTAGAGAAGTGTCTAACACATATAAACCATTTATAAGGGTTTCTCTAGTGATGATCTCATCATCCATAATTATTAAATAACTATTGTTCTCAAAAACTAATTTATATCCACTAATTGTCAAATAAGAGATGAAAATTATATTTTTGATAATGGAAGGGACAAAACAGCATGCACCTAATGCAATAATAGCTCCACCATGCAGATGTAGGATGACCTCCCCAGCAGTAATTGCAGCAACTCTTGCTTTATTGCCCATCTTGAGGTCCATCTCGCCTTTGGCCAATCTCTTAGGTCTTGCCAGAACCTACAACGAATTGCAGATATAATAAACACTCCCGGTATCTAATACCTATGTGTTATCATGAAAATCTGACAAGTGGAGATTGATCACGAATATATCTGAAGCTTTTGCAAGCTTCTGTTTCGCCTTATCTGCAAGGTAGTCCTTACAGTTCATCTTCCAATGCCCGTCTTTGTCACAGTGGAAACACTGTCCTTTATCCTTTGTCGGGTCTTTCTTGGCAACCTTTGCCTTACCCGGTCTTTCTTTGCCCTTACCCTTCTTAAGGGTCTTGCTGGCCTTCCTTTTCTTTTTTGTTTCATCAATATAGAGAACTGACTTCTCATTCTTGATGGCACTCTCAGCTTCCCTCGACATATTGAGGAGCTCAGGGAGAGTCACCTCAAACTTGCTCATGTTAAAATTCATGATGAAGTAAGAAAATGAATATGGTAGGGACTGAAGTATAAGATCAACGTATAGGTTATCCTTTAGGACTATTTCTATACCTGTGAGTTTCTCGATCCACTATATCATCTTTAGGATATGGTTCTCAACTGATGTCCCTTTTGTTATCTTGGCTTGGAAGAGTCTCTTAGATATCTCATATATTTTAGTTCTTCCCTGTTTCTCAAACAGTTGGCAGAGATAAAGAAGGATAGTTACTGCATCCATGCTCTCATGTTGCCTCTGTAATTCAGGAGTCATGGAGGCCAACATATAACATTTTGCCAATGTGTAATCATCTATATACTTCACATGGCTAGCGACCTCATCCTCGCTTGCCCCTTCTTCCAGCGTAGGCATAATTGTATCGGGGACGTATGCGATTTTCTCCATAGTGAGAATAATTCTCAAATTACGGAGCTAATCCATGTAGTTTAGACTAGTGAGGCGATTGACATTAAGTATGCCACGCATGGGGTTTGCAAGCGGCATGTTTCTGACAAAATAAGATATAGCAAAAATAAATAATATGTAGATTTTACAGAAAACACTAATTAAAATATGGACTTCTATCCTAATGTGCTCCCACTATTTTTCTAGCGAATCACGCGACACCCTCGACACATGAGACGAAAGTCTTCGGCAGACTCCTTGTGGGGATCGGGATCCAATTGGCGTCTTAGTGCAACCTCGAGGGACTCGACCAATTACATTAAGCCCAAAAGTAGGCAACTCTTGCCAATCACAACTCCTTGGATTCCCGTCATGTTCGGCCTCCGAATCATCATGGTCTCTTCGAGCTCAGTTAAGTCATCACCATCATTACAAGATGAGTCTGATTCGATGGATATGCTCTCGACTGCTCGACCAAGTCATACCATGTCCCTAGGTCACCAGTGACATCTATATGTCATAGGCAAGAACTCGATCACGTAGATAGGTGAGCCTCGAGTGACTCGACCAACTCAACCTATGTTGTGATTTAATTTCTTCCTATAACGATGAAAGGTCATGTGGGTCAATCTTATTGCCTCACGCTTACTGACTTAATATTATCGTAGGAGGGGTTTTCGTTTTATATCGGTCTCCTAATATGTCATGTCACATATATACATTTTTAATATATATCTATATATATACATACATATATCTAGTAGGTGTATAACACATCACATATGCAAGCCACACCGGATGATCATGAGTCATCACCTAATATGATTAAGCTCGAGCCAATGAGCCTAATCACTCATAATACAGTAGCGCATCTCTATGCCCTGTGATTATTGATCTCATCATTATCGGTTCCGTCGGATCGTCGCATCCCTATACGACGTGATCTCCCGCTACGACATCGTGGGTCTCGCTGTCACCTCCACGCTCCTGCTGTGCCTCTCCATAAAATTACAAATAATCATAGGCACGTAGACCCGATAATAAACGAGAGAAATAGAGGCTCGTAGGCCCTAATAATAATAATAATCATAATTACACATATCACAACACATGACTCATGATCATCCATCAATATCATACATCACATGTACATCACATCATATGTAGGATTGTTAGATATATAATAATTAATTAAACTATTTAATTAATTATTTTTGAAAATCAGGACATGCTCAAAATTTTTAAAATTATCAAGGGTATTTTTATAATTTTGGATGAGAGGACATTCCTCAAAATTTTTAGAATGATTGAGGGTATTTTGAGAATTCTGTAAATGAGGACAGTCCTAGGAATTTTTCAAATTCAGAGGGGCAAAATAGTCTTTTTCCCAAATGGAAACCCTAGCTCTCCCCTTCTGCCCTCATCCAGTGGCCGCCTTGCCCACGGGTGGCCCCCTTTGCAGCAGGTGCCGCTACCCCTGTGGGCGGACGGGCATCGCTGCCCATCGGGCGGTAGCTCCTACGGGCGTTGTGCCCGTAGTCGCCTCCCTTGCGGGCTAGCACCGTCCCCGAAGGGGGCGCCACCCCTGCAGGCGCCAGCCATGCTCGCGGGCGATCACGCCTGCTGGCATCAGCCTTGGTCGTGAGCAGTCGCCCTTGCAGGCGGCCCTGGTCGTAGCCGGCCTCCCCTGTAGGGGCCTAGTCGTAGGTGGTCGTCCTTGCAGGGGGTGTGGCCATGGCCGGCCGGCCACCCCTGTAGGTGGCCTAGCCGTGGCTGGCCGCCCCTCCTCGCTACGTTCGCTGTAAACATGCAACAAGAACGCATAGAACGATTCTACGCCATTCAATCAAATCACATACAGTTTAAAACCAATTTTTAGCACGAAAGCCTTGGCTTTGATACCACTTTTGGGAAACCTCAGCAGTAGCATCACATGCGCAACGAGAATAAAAAAAAAAAAATCAGTTTCCTACGTAGATCAAATCATCGTGCAAAAGATTGGGGTCACGAGAAAAATAAAAAAATAAAAAAATCACGATACGTGAGAGATTGATTTTACCTAGGGAGATCGTATATCCCTATATTTCTAAATCCAGATGGAGAGGATGACGAAGGTCAAACGTCCTCCTCTCTAGTGGTATCTACACGATGAATCTCTGCAACAAAACTCTAAACTCCTCCAAGCCAATCTCGTAACTCTTGCGCAGTGGGAGGGAGGAGAATAGGAGGGGGAGGCTAAGGCTGCAGCCCATCAACCATGAGTCTCCCCTCCTATTTATAGAGAGCCACCAAAAAACCCTAGGGCTCCTACTTTAGTGGGTATTGGATCTCCATCCAATTACCCACTAACCTTGTATTATTGGATCTCTATCAAATAATCTCCTTAGGCCTCTAATTGGGCCTCAATCAAGGAGCCCATCAGCATAGAGTCTCAGATAATGAGAATAAAGACTAATTGGATCTCCATCCAATCCTCTATTCGCTGAAGCATCCACCATATGTGTGTGACCCTCTAGGCCCGATACCGAGCTGGCCGTGAGTCACTTCCATCAGAACTCCTTCTGGTATAGTGAATTATTATCCCAATAATAATTCAATCAACTTATCGACTATAGACATACTAGGCCAATATGGCATAGTCCCCACATGGTACAGCATGATCAAATCCATCAGACTTGTCTGTCCAAAGTTACCGTATATCTATAATCCCACATCCAACTAATATCCCAGATACCATATATTGGACATGGTACTGTCAGGTCACATACAAAATCAGTTTATCTTGCTCTAATCGGATTCTACTGGAGAACTCTTTCTCTCTTAATCCAAATGACTCTGACCAAGGATTTGTCTGAGCAAGTACATACGAGATATTCCTCTCATGATACCAAGAGTGGATGATCCTTTATTGACACTCAATTGCCTTTGTAAGGTTGGTTATCAATCCTGATAACCAACTATACCAGATATGGAACTTTTCAAACTTGTAAGTCTGGCGTCAAAGAAAGGAGTACTCATACAAGACATCCCTGGTGTCTCTAGTCAAAGGACCAGATACACAACTGAGACTATGAAATTATTGTCTGATATTAGGTATCATCAACCATACAACATTGCATAAGCAGATCAATCAGTGAACTCATTCTCCGATGAGCACCTGTAATATATCTTTAGTGTCTTCACGCAAGTAGCTATGAGACCAGCCGCCTCTATCATATGGATGAGTATATAGTACACCGATCTGTCCGGTTATCTCGATGTCCCTCTCGAGTAACCTATATGACCGGGATTATTTAGGATCTATGTTTAAAGGTGAGTCGATCTCATTATCATGATCTCATCATGATCTGATTCTCATTGCATAGAACCAATGACATCACAATATATATGCTACATATAATATAATGTGAGAATATGCTAATATTAATCATAAGCAAAAAGATCGCACCGCGTATCATATTCCAAAAAGATTGGCTTGTAGGACACCTGTAACCAGCAAGCCCTAAAGATACATTACATTAATTATACTCAAGAAAAATCATTCTCTTTCAAGAAACCCTTTCGGAGAACCATGAACTTCTCTCTTGATGCATCTGCTTATTAAACTAATTCTAAAGAGAATGATTGAATTCTTCTCATGTTTCAAGGTTAGCACAATCATCGTCCTCCCCTTACGAATCCGTTGTTGATTTTGATAGGAAAAAGGGATAGGGTTATTAGACAAAGGAAGAGTAAGACAAGATAAGATATTCTATCTTTCACTCAAAATTCTTTATGTTTTATGCCCCAACATATGGGGTATATATAGGCCCTAAAGATACATTACATTAATTATACTCAAGAAAAATTATTTTCTTTTAAGAAACCCATTTGAAGAACCATGAACTTCTCTCTTGATACATCTACTTAATTATACTCAATATTAGGAGCTTCCATGTATCTAATTATTAAACTAATTTTAAATAGTATATCAGGTTGAGTGCATGACAAATACCTTAAACATCTAACTAGACTTTTATAATAAGTTAGATTAATGTATTTACCTTCACATTCCTTAGTCAACTTAGTGCCATATTTAATAGGTGTATCTGTAAGGTAACAAATCTTCCATGAAAAACTTCTTTAGAACCTTATTTACATAATTTTCTTATGAGATAAAAATTTCTTCATTGTCTTGTATAAATTCACTCTCGAGGAAATAAGTCATTAGTCACAAGTCAGTTATCTTAAACACTTTTTTCATAGAGTTCTTTAAATCTTTAATCATGGAGCTACTATTGCTTGAAAAAAAATAAATCATCCACATATATGCATACAAACAAGATATCTCCATTATAGTTAAATTTTGTATAAAGAGCATATTCATGTGGACACTTAGAAAACCTATTTTGAATAAAATAAACATATATCTGAGAATTCCATACTCACGGGCTTGTTTAAGCACATAAAATACTCTCTTTACCTTGTTTACATTGTCTTCTTATTCATGAATAATAAAACCAAGGGGTTATTGAATATATACCTCCTCTTCAAGAACTCCATTGAGAAATATTGATTTAACATCAATTTGTAAAAGTTTTTATTTCATTTGAGCCGTTAAGGAGATAAGTAATCTTACTATCTCTAATCGAGCAATTGGAGCAAATGCTTCTTCATAGTCAATCATATATTATTGTTTATATCCCTTTACAACCCATTGTGTATTTCTTTTTATTTTGAAGATTCCCTGAACATCGATCGCTTGGTTATCTTCTAGAAATATAGTAAGCTTTCATGTATCATTTTTGTTAATTGCATGAAAATCATCATTCATAGCTTGGCACCATTTTTTTTCTATAGAAGCTTTTTTGAAGGTCAATGAATCATATCCTGCAAAAAGATAAAATAAAGAAAGTTTTTCATTATTAGTACAATTCTTCGAGTCACATCATATAGCTCCTGAATTGATTTTGATCTTCTTACAATCAGACTTCTTGAATCATATGACCTATCCTAGATATATCATCCTCTTTTGAAGATATAACTTTCTTATGTTGCTCATTACTTTTACAGTTCCAAATCTGTTGTTCATCAAACTTAAGATCTCTTAACATCACAACTTTGTTTGTGATAGGATTATAGAGTTTGTAACCACTGGAATTCTCAACATAACCTAACAAAATACATTTTTGACTTTTATCTTCAAGTTTTATTTTATTTTCTTTTAGCTTTTTTTGCAAATGCCACACTTCCAAAAATTCTTAAATGATCGACTCTTGGTTTCTATAAGTTCTATATTTCCTATGGTATAGAATTACTAATTTGTCTTGTTAGAAACTTATTAAGCAAATAAACTACACAAGCAATAACAACTCTCTAAAATTCTTTAGGAATTTTTATTTCCTTTAACATTCATTGGACTATATTAAGTATAGTCCTACTTTTTCTTTCTGAGATAGTATTTTGTTGAGGTGTATATGACATAGTGAATTGATATAAAATTCTATTATTTTTACAAAAACTTTCAAATTTATTTGATATATAGTCACCACCCTTATCTGTTCTTAAATATTTAATCTTACAATCACTTTGTTTTTCAACCAAATCCTTAAATTCTTTGAATTTGCTTAAAACTTTTTTTAACATATAAATCCAAGTTTTGTTACTATGATCATCAGTAAAGGTAAGACAATATCTGCTTCCTCCAAATAATACTAGACTAATAGGGCCACAAACATCTGAGTGCACCAGATCAAGTTGATGGCCATGCTTTTTTTGTTCTTCTAATTTTGAAAGACTTTCTTTTTTACTTACCCATAATACATACTTATCATAATTTTGACGGACAATTAATTATTAGCATTTATGCCATCATATTAAACTTCTCTATAAGTTTTAAATCCTCAAAATTTAAGTGGCATATCTAAGATGTCATAATGTAGATATATCTTCAATATCAATCTTACAATAAATTGATCGATAAAAAATGCATAAATATAAAAGAAATATTCTATTCTTTGTTATTTTTATGTGAGATTAATATTTTATTCTTATCTAATTGAAAGAGTCAAATCTTTTATGTCAATATAATAATTTTTTTAATTAATTATCCCAAGCGTAGAATATTATTTTCATATTAGGAACATAATAAACATCTAAAATACATATTTTTTACTATTATTGAGTCCAAGAAAAATAATTATATTTGCCTCTTACTGGTCTTTGAGATAGATCAACAAATATAACATTTTTTGAATAACTTGTATTCATTTTTAAAAATAATTCTTTAATGCCACACATATCATTTGAAGCTCATCTATCAAGATATCATGTCATAAATTGATCTTCCTTTAAATTATCACAAGTCATTAAATAAAACTTGATTTTTTTTCTTTTCTTCTTTTTTAATAAAATTTATCGTATCAATTTGATTATTAGAATTATAATAACACTCAAAGGAGTAGTGCCCATACCTTTTACAAATATAGTATTGTATTTCAGAATTTTTAAAATTTTTGCCACGTCCATAGCCTCGGTATTTTTGTTTAAAATTTTTTTCATCACTTTCATCATTTTGAGATTCTAGATTGGTCTGATTTCTACCACCTCTTCCTTTTTGTCCACGACCTCTTCTTCTTTGAGATCTTGAGTCACCTTTGTTTTAGAGAGTAAGCTTGGTTTGTAAAGCTTGCTCTATAGTTTTGTCTTTTCTTGTTTTTGTAATTCTTTGTTCATGAACTTGAAAATAACTTCTAAAATATTTATTCCAAATTTTAGATTCTTCAATCACAATATTAATAAAATAAAACTTTGGAAGTAGAGATCTTAATATTTTATTTATTACTCTTTAATCACATATTTGTTCACCATTTCATATCATTGAACAATGGAAATGATTTTTGAAAAGTAATCAAAAATAGATCTAGAAGTACCTTATTGTAATTTTTCAAACTCGACTCATAAAACTTATCGACACATTCTTTTTACCTTATCAACACCACCTAATGTTTTTTGTAGTTGCTGGAGTAATAATCATAAACATTAAATCATCAAGCCTTTGGTAGATCGTGAATAAAATTTTTTTTCTTCTCATTTTTCCTTCTATCTTTGAGTTATTTTCTTGCTTTTGCATTCATTACTCCTTCTTCTAGACTCCGTTCAACAAATATATATTCTATAAATTCTTATGCATATTAGGAGCCTAGAACAATCTTCATTTGGATGTATCATATATCATAATTTTCTTTTATCAATAAATAATGATATGGAGTTGGGTGTAGTCATAGCTTAATTTGAGCTCTGATACCAAATGTTGAACTTGGTAAGAAGAAGGAATAAGGTTATCACACAAAAGAAGAGTTAAGACAAGGCAAGATATTATATCTTTTACTTAAATTTTTTTATAATTTTAAAATTCTAAATATTTTATAACCTATTATATAGCCCCCAAAGATATATTATATTAATTATACTCAAAATGAATCACTGTTTTAAGAATTTTTTTCAAAAACTAATAATTAATTTGACTTTAATATATTTCTCTCTCGATACAATGAATCTTTTTTCCTTGATCCAATCAATCTTTCTTTTCATCAAATTAATCTCTTTATAATACTTTAATAAATTTAATTTCAACGGCGACACCATCCTCAAGTTAAAGAAAGTGCGAACTGAGAGCACTACCAGAGTTGCACACCGCAACTCATGAGCCAACCGCCGAGATCTCGTTCGCCGAGCTCTCATACGTCGAGATGAGCATGGGGCCCACCTTACGGAGGCTCCTGCGACCGAAAAGAAGTCCGACGATGACGAGTTGCTGGAGGAGTGTGTGTCTGTCCATGAGGCGGCGGTTGGAGGACACTGCAGAAGGAGAATGAGACGCTGAGGAGGGCCGCGGAAGAGCTTTGTGCGGAGGTCGGCGGGTGGAAGGGGGCTTCGCTCGCTGTAGACGGGGAGGACGATGGCATCGGACGGCGAGGCAGCAGCGAGCAACGTGTGGGGTCGTGGGAAAGAAGAGGGTGTGAGTGGTAATCGAGGAGCCGTAAATAATAAAATTATATTTTATTTTTTTTAGGCATTGAGTCCCTTTTTATTAAAAAAAAATTTCAAGGTTCCTCTACTTTTCATAATTTTGATAATACCCTGATATGATTTATTTAGTATATATATAGTACAACACTCTCTTCCATGTATTGGTCTTCCGCTTATTTTTGATACCACAATCAAAATACCGACAGTTCCATCAAGATTTTATAGTTGATATTAGGCGAAGAGATAAGATGGTAATCAATGACCTTAGATAATTTTTTTATATTTAGGAATAAAGATCAAATTATTTGTCTAATTTAAGCTATTAGCCTCATGTCAGCAGTCATTGGAGAGCAAGCCTATTAAATTCTTGTTTTATCTAAAGTTATACGGATATTATAACATATATGGGGTGGTGGCTAAGTTAGCTAGTGCGTAAAAAAGATTCTTGAAAAAGATTCATATCTTTGAGAAAATTTTAATGCGTCTCAAAATTATAAATAAATATAATCTTTGTGGAACATATCGAACCCACCTTTGTTGTGTTTGCCCATGACCCTCACATGAGGAAGGAAGGGGGAGGAGGCAATACTGACCAAGTGAAGGCAAAGCGCATAGGGTTGGACCCAACAAGGGTTACTAGGGTATGTGAAGGCCATAATGACTTTGCACCCCCTCCTTCCTTGTACTAGAGTTGCATATAGGCATGAGTCCAATGAAATCTATAAAGGTAACGATTGGTCTGATGGGTCAGAGCGGATAAGATGTGGTGGTGGAGGTAAGTCTAATAAAAATAGGGGTAAAATGATCTTTTTAGGAGAGATGCCTCATAGGAATTTATCAAAGATAAAGGCTTTTTTTTTGTTGCAAAAATTCACTCTTATATATATATATATATATATATATATATATATATATATATATATATATATATATATGTGTGTGTGTGTGTGTGTGTGTGTGTGTGTACTATTTTCTATGAAGATCATCTAATAGACACGTCAGCACCAACGCGAAGCCTCGAAGCCTACACAATACATATGATGGATGACATGATACATCGGACTCATACGATGTAGCAAATCATGTCTGTGTCGCTCAGGACCCTACAAGACGACGTCGCATGACACACCATCGCCCGAGAATGCACGAAACGACATCACACGACATGAGTCCATGTTGGTCAGCTCACGCCGTGTGAAGTGTATGTCCTGGCTGCTCGAAGCATTGGTGGCCATTAACAAACTGCATATGATTGACCCTCGGCCACAGGTATAAAAGTCGACCTCTTGGCCAACACCACGGGTCAGACTTCGAACGTTATAAACTCCCCAACTCTACCAGACACACACTTAATTTTTGAAGGGGTCAAGTCGGGAAGACACCTGCCCAACTTCCACCTATGTGCAGGAACCAAAACGAAAGGAGGAAAAAACCTGACTCCCAGCCCCATCTTGGGTTGGCCCACTAGAGAGCGCCCTGACCGACCCAACACCAACCTCTTTCTCCCGAGCAACCACATGGGCAACCTTGCACACTCGGGGTGGCTCGAGCTGTGCTAACGTCTCAACTATAATGTAGAGTTGCATAACATTTTTTGTGGTAGGAGGGTATGATGTCGTAAGAATGCCCACAACCAAGCAACCTCGGTGAGTGCCTCGAAAAGAAGATGCCTGCTCCTCACCACACCCTCAGACTCGAAAGCCAGTTGCATCTTCCTCCGCGCATGGACGGGAACACCTCGGTCCTGATCCTGAGCCACTACTAGCGGTAAGTCAATGATCCAAAGCTCTCACCTCCCGAAACCAGCATTGGACAGCTTGTCGTCTTTGCTTAAGCATTCCTCAACCTCACCTACCAAGTCCAAGCGCTAGTGGGGATGATGCAAACAATCGTGCCCCTCATTCCCCAACTTGCTTAGCAGATGACACCGCCCCAACAATCATTGCTTGTGGCCCAGTTGACACTCTTCACTATGCCATAGGACCCTCCCCTGGTCGGTTAACAACCTAGAGCTGTGGACGCCCACTCGTTGATCGAGGAGCGGTCAGGAGGCCCAAACTGACTGCGAAATGTAGTGCCCCTAGTCCCCGATTCACCACTTTGAGCTATCCCGAGCTGAATACCTTGTCATCCGACTCGGCAGACCCTTTCAGGGCTCAGCTATCTTGATCAACTGGTGTCTGGCCAAGGTCCAGAGGGAGTTCCACAAATTAAAAAAAGAGCTAGGTGAGGGTACCTCTACAGGATCCCCCTTCGTCTAGGAGATCCAGGACAAGCCAATTCCCCTCAACTTTCACCTCCTAACATTGGAGGCCTATGATGGTGGCTCCAGCCCAGTAGAACATGTCATCACTTTCCGAGTCCAAATGGTCCTATATGACTCCTCTAACGCTCTGATGTGTCGGGCTTTTTCCATCACCCTCCGAGACCTAGCTCGAATGTGGTACAATAGGTTGAGGCCATCCTCGGTCTCATCTTTTGATTAGCTCATGAGAGAGTTTGAGCTTAACTTCTTGGCTAGCGCAAAACCTAAACCGTTCGTGGCCATGCTCCTCGGCCTACGTTAGAAGGATGACAAGCCCCTCTCTCATTTTGTTGCCCACTTTTCTACCGAGATTTGAGGGGTCCTCAACGCCCACCTCTTGCTAATCATGCAAGTGTTCCAAATGGGTTTGTGACCCTCAAGATTCTTTTGGTCGTTGGTCAAAAGACCATCGATGAATGTTCTCGAGATGTTACAATGTACCAATCAGTATGTCGCTGCCGAGGCATTGCTGGCATGGAAGCATGAAGACCATAAGAGGCCAAGCAGAGCAGTTTCGAGGGCAACCCTTGGGGCCATCAAGGAGGAGACTTGACTAACCCAAGTCATCGCTTCTGAGGCCTCCTATACCACCTTTCAACTCCTTTAGAATAAAGCCCCCTCTACCAAACCCCACCACAAGGTAGATCAACATTTAAAAAACATGGTGTTTCCTATTATGAGGTGATTCCAATAAGACCAAAAATTGCAAGGTCCCTCTTGGTCAATCAGTGCCCGAGTTATGCATCTCGGCCAGTCATGAGCCTGAGTTGTACATCTCAGCTAGTAATGAGCCCAAGTTATGTATCTCGGCCAATCACGAGCTCGAGTTATGCCTTGGGCCAGTTGAGACCCCGAGTTGTGCATATCGACCAATCATGAGCTCGAGTTAAGCATCTCGGCTAGTCACGATCTCGAGTTATGCCTTGGGACAACCGAGAGCCTAAGTTATGCATCTTGGCTAGTCATGAGCCTGACTTTTACATCTCAGTAAGTTATGAGCTCGAGTTACGCCTTGGGCCAGTCGAGAGCTCGAGTTGTGCATCTCGACCAATCATGAACCTGAGTAATGCTGCTTGATGAGTCACGAGCCTAAGTTATGCATTGGGCTAATCAAAGAGCTTGAGTTGTGCATCTCGATCAACCAATGCCCAAGTTATGTATCTCGGCCCGTCACAGCCCGAGTTACACATTGTGTCAATCAAGAGCCTGAGTTGTGCATCTCGGTCAATCAGTGCCCAAGTTCTGCATCTAGGTCAGTCACAAGCCCGAGTTATGCATTGGGCTAATCATAAGCTCGAGTTATGCATCTCGGTCAATCACAAGCTCAAGTTATGCCTTAGGCTAGTCAAAGAGCTCTAGTTGTGCATCTTAGTCAACCAGTGCCCGAGTTATGCATCTCGGCCAGTCACGAGCCTGGGTTATGCCTTCGGCCAGTTAAAGAACTTGAGTTATGCATCTCGGGTCAGTCACGAGCTCGAGTTATGCATCTCGACAAGTCACGAGCCTGAGTTATGCCTTGGGCCAGTCAAGAGTCCGAGTATGCATCTCGGTCAATAATGAGGCCGAGTTATGCATCTCGACTAGTCACGAGGCTGAGTTACGCCGCACGAGTTGTGCATGTCAATCAATTAGTGCCCATGTTATACATCTCGGCCAGTCATGAGCCCGATTATGCCTTGGGCTAGTCAAAGAACCTGAGTAGTGCGTCTTAATCATGAGCTCGAGTTATACATCTCAGTCAATCATGAGCCCAAGTTATGTATCTCGGCCAACCACGAGTCGGAGTTATGCCTTGGGCTAGTCAAAGAGCTCGAGTTGTGCATCTCGGTCAACTAGTGCCCGAGTAATGCATCTCGCCCCGTTATGAGCCCAAGTTACGCCTTGGGCTAGTCGAGAGCCTGGGTTGTGCATCTCAGTCAACTAGTGCTCGAGTTATGCATCTCAGCCCGTCATGAGCCCGTGTTACGTCTTGGGCTAGTCGAGAGCCCAAGTTGTGCATCTCGGCTAGTCACGAGCCTAAGTTGCATATTGGACCAGTCGAGAATCCGAGTTGTGCATCTCGGTTAGTCATGAGCCTCACTTTTGCATCTCGACCAATTACGAGCCCTAGTTGTGTATCTCGACTGGTTAGAAACCCGAGTTATGCATCTCGGCCAGTCCCGAGCTTGAGTTATACCTTAGCTAGTCAAAGAGCCCGAGTTGTGCATCTCAGTCAACCAGTGTTGGAATTATGCATCTTAGCCCGTCACGAGCTCGAGTTACGCCTTGGGCAAGTCAAAAGCCTAAGTTGTGCATCTTGGTCAATCAGTGCCCGAATGATGCATCTCGATTAGTCACAAGCCTGAGTTATGCCTTGAGCCAATCAAAGAGCCTGAGTTGTGCATCTCGATTAGTCATGAACTCAAGTTATGCATCTCCACGAGCTTGAGATATGCCTTGGCCAATCAAAGAGACCGAGTTGTACATCTCAGTCAATCAGTGCTCAAGTTATGCATCTTGACCCATCATGAGCTCGAGTTACGCCTTAGGCTAGTCGAGAGCCTGAGTTGTGCATCTCAGTCAGTCATGAGCCCGAGTTATGCATCTCGGCCAGTCACGGCCCAAGTTAAACCTTGGGCCAGTCGAGAGTCAAGTTGTGCATCTCGGCCAGTCATGAGCCCGACTTTTGCATCTTGGCCAGTCACAAGCCCTGGTTACACCTTGAGCCAATCGAGAGACCAAGTTGTGCATCTCGGCTAGTCATGAACCTGAGTTATGCATCTCGGTCAGTCATGAGCCTGAGTTATGCCTTGGGTCAGTCAAAGAGCCTAAGTGGTGCATCTTGGTCAACCAGTGCCCAAATTATGCATCTCGGCCCATCACAAGCCCGAGTTACACTTTGGGTCTGTCAAGAGCCCGAGTTGTGCATCTCAAACAATCAATGCCATAGTTATACATCTTGGCTAGTCACGAGCTCGTGTTATTGGGCTAGTCAAAGAGCTCGAGTTGTGCATCTTTGTTAGTCATGAGCTAGAGTTATGCATCTAGGCCAGTCATGAGTCTGAATTTTGCCTTGGGCTAGTCAAAGAGCCCGAGTTGTGCATCTCGGTCAACCAGTGTTCGGGTTATGCATCTCGACCAG
This sequence comes from Ensete ventricosum, assembly GCA_029747655.1. Classification (NCBI taxonomy): domain Eukaryota; kingdom Viridiplantae; phylum Streptophyta; class Magnoliopsida; order Zingiberales; family Musaceae; genus Ensete; species Ensete ventricosum. The sequence goes on along the minus strand of JAQQAF010000002.1, from coordinate 32,183,196 downwards.
TCATGAGCCTGAGTTATGCCCTAGGCCAGTCAAAGAGCTCAAGTTGTGCATCTCAATCAGTCATGAGCTCGAGTTATGCATCTCGGTCAATCACGAGCTCAAGTTTTGCATTGGGCTAGTCAAGAGCCCAAGTTGTTCATCTCAGCTAATCATGAGCCTGAGTTATGCATCTCGACCAATCATGAGGTCGAGTTATGCCTTGGGCCAGTCAAGAGCCTGAGTTGTGCATCTTATTCAACATATGCCTCGCTGCTAGTCTTATCCCGAGTTATGCCTCACGATCAGTTCTATGCTCGAGTTACGCCTTGCGTCCAATACTATGTCTGAGTTACGCCTCAAGGCCAGTCCTATGCCAGAGTTATGCCTCGTGGTCAGTCTTATGCCTCGTGGCCACTCCCATACCTGAGTTATGCCTCACGACCATTCCTATGCTTGAGTTACACCTCACGCCAAGTCCTATGCATAAGTTATGCCTCAGAGCCAGTCTTATGCCCGAGTTACACCTCGCGACCAATCTAGTGCCCGAGTTACGCTGCTTAGCTAGTCCAGTGCTTGAGTTACACTGCTCGACCAATCCTATGCCCGAGTTACGCCTCGCGGTTAGTCTAGTGCCCGAGTGACATTGCTTAGCTAGTCTTATGCCCGAGTTATGTCTCGTGACTAATCGAGTACCCGAGTTATGTTGCTCGGCTAGCCTTGTGTTCGAGTTACATATCTCGGTCAGTTATGTGCCCAAGTTATGTATCTCGGCTAGTCCAGCACCCAAGTAATGTATCTCAGTCAACCTACGCCAAATTACGAATCCCAACTAGGCAAGAGGCTCACAGTGACAGACAAATGAAACAGTGGCATGCCACCCGACCCGAACAGGGACTATGGCAGGAGAACCCATGCACCTAGTGGGACCGGAGACTTAGCTAGCGAAAGCACCAAGCCATGCCTCAAGGCCCTCCATGAGGAATCCGATACACGCCTCTTTTGGGCAGGGGAGAGAATGGTAGGGCATATTTTGGCACCGCCCCCGTGGCAATAATTAGTAGACACGTTAGCGTTGATGCGGAGCCAACACAATGTACATACGATGACATGACACGTCAAACTCATATGAGACAACAAATCATGCCCGCGTCGCTTAGGATCGTACACGATGGTGCTGCACGACGCGCAGTTGCACGAGAACACGTGGAACAACATCGTTCGACATGAGTCTATGCTGGTCAGCCAGCGTCGTGCAGAGTGCATGACCTGGCTGCCCGAAGCACAGGTGGCCATTAATAGACCGTGTATGATCGACTCTCAGTCACAAGTATAAGAGCTGATCTCCTGATTAACACCAAGGGCCGAACAAGAACCAGACTGACTAATTAGATCAAGATCTGAACGACATAACATGAGAGAAATCTATGAAGGCATTCAAAAATATTTTTTTTCAAAATCTTATACTCGTCTAAGAAAATTTGTAGAGTTTGTAGAAATCAAATTGTTACATCGAGTGCCCGGTAAAGAAGCTAGCTTTTAAGTCGTCAACATAATAATCCTAAATGGTGATAGTCTGTGGTATTAGAGATGCACCTTACTTGTTAACATTTATTAATATGTTTGATGTTGATCATATCAGATGTCCAACAACCAGACAAACAAGAGAGAAATCTCTCAACGTGGAATAGCAAAAGCTCGAGATAGCAAAGGACGAGAGTGGATTTTCTTTGGCATAAAAAAGGAAGAGTCAATATCCGCGACTTGAGTAATAAATTCAATAATAGTTTGGATTTAGAGGTGGTGCGAAATGGGATATGAATCACTTGTAATAATTTGATAGTGACATTTATTATGAATTTAGATAAGCATCTTTAGCTATATTATTTACATTATGAAAACTGATATCTTCACTTTTATAAATATGATATGTATTTAGATATGTCATTTACCTATAATTATAGCTTTGTATACTTAAAATGAATATAAAATTTTTATACGGTGGTGTGATAGGAACAATTAAAATAATTTGACATTTTATATGTTTTGATTTGATGCCACTAAATTGTACTTTAGCATTTCGGTCCAGTGCCAGATAGTAGATAGTAGATAAATACCGAATTTTATTTCTCTATCCGAAAGTAATCCTGACAATTTTTTTCTGAAAAAACCTTTAGATATTCACACATAAAAGTAACGTATAAACAACCAAAGGTTTTTCGAGAAGAATTGCTGGGATGTGGGAATACGCAGAGGTTTTTTCTAAAAGAATTATTAGGATTACCTCCGGATAGAGAAATAAAATTTAGTATTGATCTGCCACCTAGCAATGGACCAAATTACAACGTGTGAATATGTAAAGGTTTTTCCAAAAGAAATGCCTGGATTACTTCCGGATTAAAAAAAAAAAAAATTCAGTATTGATTTATTTGCTGTAAACCTGATACTAGACCAAATTGCAAAAGTATAATTTAATGGTATTAAAGCAAAGCATATAAAATATCAAATGACTCTTATTATTTTTATTGTATACCATACAAAAGTTTTATATTCTTTTCAAAGTAAGCAAAGCTAATAATTATAGCTAAATGACATATCTAAATAAATATCATATTCATACAAATGACGATATCAGTTACTCACAATTTAAATAATATAGCTGAAGGCGTCTAGTATAACGTCTAGGCCCCAGAACGATGATGTGTGCTTTAGCTGACCTGATGCAGTTTATGCATGTTAGAAGAGTAGTGTGTCTCATGAAGCCATGAAATATATGGACAAATAGAAATCTAAGAACTAATAGCCCGACGTGCAGTACCATCACACTATCTGCAACACAAATTCACATGTTTTAAAGGGTATTTGTTAGATATATTTTAGAAACCCACTATGGTGCAAAGGGTCTTAACTAAACACAGTTTCCATGGCAGTACTGCTTGCATGTGGTGAGACTGAAATCTGTGAGTAGGTGGAGATGCCTTTTCAACTATGGTGCAAAGGGTCTCAGTAAAATTGTTCACGCTTTTCAAAGTCAGAAAGAAACAACAAGGTGGAAAGAAAGAAAAATAAGAAGTGAATGCACTTTTTTTTTTTCAACTTCTTTTAGCAATCCTACATTCGGAACATAGCAAAATTGTTACAAGACAACACTACCAGGGCATCAATTATTTGTACTGGCAACCCAATTCAGCTAACACAAGGCAACTAATAGTGGATTAGAAAATGGTTTCAGTTCAAACAAGTACTGGTTAGTGAAAGGCAGGCTACCAGCTACAGCCAAGAGGCGAATCTGGTAATAACCTCCTTCCAATATTGGATTGGAATGCATATGCACCACATGTTTTAAGGCGATACTTTAAAACAAGAAAAATCAACCTTCTCCAGAGACTAGGTGTAAGTTGTTTCACAGGAGACTTATTGTTCCACCAAAAAGTCACCATGTCCAGCCTCCAACAGCACATTCATGATGCTTTCCTGCATTGAAAGTGAAAACAACTAAGATGAAGTGTTGAACAATTCCGAAAGATTGAATCTAACAGCCAATAACAAGATAAACTAAATATTTATGCAGAACTTCCAATTACTCAAGCTCTACCAGAATCTAAGGCTATCTGTTTGACGCTTCTACAGAAAGCTAAGAGGGGTCACTACAGAAGTGTTCAATAGAAGCATTAAGCAAATCATTACATAATTCATTAGAGTATATTTGTACATTAGGGAAATTCTAAGGAGTGTCCGTTACACCCAGTAACAGACAACTATTGATCACACAAAAATATATGTGCCAATTCCCTGAGTTGCTACCTTGGTATTAATTACATAAAGAAAATTGAAGAATACAATATGAATTACAGCACAGTATTTAGCCTAAGTTGCAAATGGAAAGTCAACGTTACAGTTCAATTCACAATAGATATCAAGTTCTACAAAACTTACCAGAATGACTACTTCATGATTGTTTGGCATTAATGAAAATGAAAGAGTTCCCAAGTGAACAGATATGATTACCTTAGGGCGCCTCAAGTTCTCAGACAACAGGTATAAGTATGTGCTGCTTATCTCTAGCTTCTGGGTATTGATCCATGGACTTGACCCTTGCAAGGGCTGTCTGCAGCCAGCTTCAGATTGTTTTTGTCCATAGTCATCCTTGTGGGCCTTTGCATGGTCTGTCTCTCTGAAGGTGCCTCTGCTCGAAAACCATGCAATGGATGTAGCTTTTGCCTCCAGAACAACACAGTTTTCTCCACATTACTACTGACATTTTTTTATTGAGAAAACAAGATTAAACATAGACAGAAGTAAAGATAAGGAAAGATATGACATTTAGATATTTACCTGCAACAAAATACTGCCAAGTGATGGACTGTCCATCCATGCACATCTGCGAAATTAACATCGACACTTGAGGCTACAATTAATTTTATAGTCCAAGCATAATCCAGAGCTACTGCTAGATGAACACATCCTGTCCATTCTCATCTAATAAGATGCCGAGGATTATACCATCAGCTAGTTTCTGAAGAAGCCAACTCATGAAATAATTCAAACGACTGTTTTCTGTATGAGGGGAAAAGTCCTCATTGATTTCCTTGAGCAGAGTAGAAGTCTCACAATCAGCTTCCATGGTGATAATAATATATTTTACTGTCTAATAAGTATTCTCTGTAAGGTTTTGGTTCCTAGATTTTGGTAGTCAAGAGGTTCCCATAACAGTAACTTGTTAATCCACACAGAAAGAAGCATTACATTTGGAAATCTTCAACGGAGTGTGAGTCACTTGTCCGAATTTAAATTCTCACACTTCCTTACAAGAAAACCTATTGGAACAGGTGTCAGATAATGGAACCCTTCAGATTTATGCAGGAGATTGATACTGAAAAGTTCCATCAGCTGGAAGCTCTGCTGCAACTTCAACTTCCCAAAATACATGAACATTAACATTTTTCAGCTTCACCATTATTAATCAAAAAAATGTCCCAGCAATTGAAACCTGCCACATAGACGCGATAGCAAGGTTTGCAATACCGTATCATATCGCTCGGTACGTGTCAGTCCGATAGAGGACAGGTATGCTCGGTACAGCTTGGTACTTTAGTGTACCATGTGTCGGTATGCTTGGTACAGCTCGATACAGCTCGACACGTACCGTACCGATAGCTGATCGATACGTCGGTCTGGTATGAGATTGTGAATCTTCCGCGATAGTGCTGAAATGATGTTCAAAATAAGAAAAGAACAACTATGTTAATCTGATTCCATCAAGAAGACTAATCTGCTTCAGAAATACACAAAAAGAATATTAATACCGAGCGTGCACACCTTAGTCTCAAAGCCAGCATACACACAATTTGGAGAACAACCAGTAGGCTTGATAACTGGTCTTGCGAAAATGTGAGGCTCCTTGCATATGGATCTACGTGACTGTAGTTTGACATGATTGGATCTTCAATGACATTTTCACTTCCAATGACATTCCAGAGGATTCCAGAATTGGATCTCATATGCAAATGATCAACTTCACCAAAGTCTTTGCTCATCCACCTTAAGAAGCCATCATATTCCTTTATTCTATGTTAGAGTAGTTGAATGATGGATGTTTCACAAGAGTAGTGCAATCAATACTTTTACCCATAAATGTGATATTTTCAACTTCAATATTTGATATATCAAGCGAATTAATGTCAGCATTAGAAAGCTTCAATGCAGAACTTATCTAAATGATATAATCATTTCTTCAACTACAGTTTATTAATGAGAGCTACAACAGCAAAGAAAACTTCTCCAAACAAACGCAAATGGAATTGCTAGTATAACAAGAAGACATCTACAAGATTTCCATATTCAGCATTTCCCACACCCACTTTGTCAAACACCCACAAGTTCAACAAAATATTAAACAATGATGATTTATTTTCTTTTAGCAATGGTGGTTGGATGTTGGAATATTAATTTGGCACATTAGAGGGGCTGATTGGTATTGAAAAGGGAAGTTAACCAAATCAAAGTATGTGTTTGACTGGATGTCCAACAAAGTTGGTGTATAAAGTATTAAAGCATTCTGGCATATTCTATCACTATGAAAGCAAGGTGAGGATTAGCACAAGAAGACCACTCATGAATAAGAGCCAAAAACAACTGGTAGCCATTCATGTATGTGCTTCCAGAAGAAACAAACTAAATTAGTGCAGCAATGACAAATTTGTGGTGGTTTAGACTTGTACGGGCTTAGAATGTAAAATCCCAAATTAAACATTTTTCAGCATGTTAGCTAGTCAGAAATATCCTGTTTACTAATTAGTTGTGTCCTACAAGTTAACACTCAATTTTGTGCAATAAAAGCAAAAAAAATAATAATAAAATAAAAAAGAAGACAGAATTCAAAGAGAAAAAGGAGATGCAATATCGACAAAACTCTGGACCAATGATTCTTTTTTAACACAAAGTTTCACTAAGCTGAAAAAATAAGCAATGCAAACAACGAAAAGCTCATTTTAAGAAGCTATGCTTTAATACAGCATATAATGTAGAAAAACAGCAAACGAAAACATCGTACAGTTATAAGCATCAAATAAAAAAGCACAATATGTATTTAACTCTGACGGTTGGTAAGAGATTCATAGATGGCAAAGCTGCAGAATAAGGTTAAAATGCTACGAAGTACAGGAATCTTTAGCCATAATTAACAAAGCTGTCAACATCCCTAAGATTAACTAAGATGATGTATTTGAGAAGATCAAGGCACAGGAAAGTATACAAGTCAATCACCTACATTATTACGCTCAAGTGAAAATATAGTCATTCAACATTTGTCTTATCTCTGGGCAAGATCAACTTGCTCCATTTAGCATTTTAGTTCTAGCCTACAATGAAATAAAATGTAGCCACATATAAATATGGACAGTACCTGCAAAGTACTTTTCCTGTGAACTGGTGAAGTTATCCATGGTGCTGAGATCATCTGCATATAGGGCCCAAGTATCAAATATTGAAGTCTTGGATTGTCCTCCATGGTGGCAATCTGTGATCCCCAAGTATTAAATCATCTGGAAGCCTTTTGCACATTGTTCCAGGATTTCATTCCAGGATGTTAGATCAAACAGTGTTCTGGACCCACTAAATCCAAGGTCTGCTACATCTAGAAATTAAGTTGTATCCTCTTGAGCACTCAAATTGTTTTCAGCAGCTTGAATTCCATGGAAATCAACTGGAAAATTTTAAGCATGGAGTATTTGAATCAATAAACCGTACATCAGTTTAAGTTCCAAGACCAATTGGAAACATGCAAAAAACATCTCACATAGGCTATCTACAAAAGGAATGGTAACATAAGGGCCAAAGAGTTGAACAGTCATCAGTCATCAATCATCATGCTGCCACATCTCAGCGACAGGGTGGTATCTGGAACTTGTTTGATAAATATCTGCTGCATCAAATTTCGCTTCATGTATGCTGAAATACAAGTTGCATGATTGTATATGATTAGAGAATTATACTGTTACGAAGATGCACAGCAGATAATAATGTAGCAAAAGCTTGTACCTGATTCAGCATCTTCATACTCTGAAGTGTGTGCACTACTGGGGCTATCAGTATCCATGGTTTGTGAAGGTGGTTGACCCTGACTGTTGGCAGAACTAGAAGTGAAAAGATTATCCATTTGGGTAACTTGCACAACTTCTTCAACATCTTTAGTATAGCTGAGACTTGGTTTATCCTGAAGATATGGCAATCAATAGTTTCAAGTTCATTACAAATTTAAAATTTAAAAAAGCAAGCATCAAATGAAGGTATAAAATAATAAGACGATCTTTTAACAAGTAACTCTGAGTATAATCAACAAAAAATCCAGGTAACTTTGGGCCACTAAGAAGCAGGTCAAATACAGTCAGTACATGTTGCATATCAAAACAAGATATGCTTAGTTTCTTACCATTTTCTTACACGAGCCAAATAACAACTGTAATATGATAAGGACATCACAAGGATAATATAAAAATAAAGCAAAAAACCCAAAGAATTAGAAGAGGAACATGCTTAACACAAGTTACTTCCAATTCCACGGTGGCCTAGAAGGTTGGAACAGAAGTCACATCTCATGAAGGCAAAACAAGAAAAGTCGAGACCAATCATTTATGCATAAAATTTCGTAACAAAATCAACATACCGATAAGATAATAAATTCAAGGTTTCGAAAGTTAGTAAAGATGAAAAAAAATCAATCCACTTTGGCTAATAATTCCTAATTGTATCGGTAGGACAACTCAAACTAATTGATGCCAGTAATACTCAGAATTAAAAGATCAGTTTCTTTCCATGTCAATCATTGTTGATCATGGTCAATAGCAGCAGATTCTGACCAATTCTGAGAAACCTCAACCAAGAATTTTGGCTGAATCCTAGATGATTCTGATTTATGGCCAATCCTAGGGTCTTCTGGTCAATACTGAAGCAATTTAGCCAATGTTGACTGACTCAATATAGTCTAATAGATCCTCATCAATTAACTGATCCTGCCCAATCTCAAACTGATCCTGGCATGAACAAATACAGAAAATATTAATCCGATAATCTAAAATCAATATATTTCTCTCAAAAATCTACTTTCAAGTATGTCCATATCGGGAGAAACATATATAGCTGACAACCTACCAATATTCAGTATACAGATATTGATATCAATATAGGGAAATGACTGTCCCAGATTTTATGTGTTGACCAAGTTGAGAGATTAGTTGGATTACAATCAAACATAATCAGACAAGTCCATCTTTTTTTTTCAAGAAAAGGGCTTGTCTCATCTCTTCTTAGGGTTTCACGATGTAATTCCTAACCCATAGCTCCATCATGATTCTTGTTGAGTGACCTTGCACCTTTGACCTCATGCAATACACCCCTTTTTCTCTCACTAGTCCTCCCTCTCTTCTCTTTCTAGCAGCATTTTCATCCTTCTGCCTCCATAGTTGCAGATGTCAAACCACTGCAACAACACCAGAATGAGGTCAGATGGAGGATGTAGTAGGAGAGATGAGGTCTCAAGAATTGTTCAAGTATTCTACTTATTTAACTTTGAACTTCTCTTAAACTTGGCTTGGTGTTCCTAAATTTTTCAGCATGCTCATAACAGTCCATCAGTTAACATAGAAATATACGAGATGAATTGATCTGTGCAAAAATCTTATGGCAAAACAAAGTCCTCCATAACACATTACAAAAGTGAATATGAAGCTAATCAAGACAATAATGCAGAAAATTAATATATGTCATTAGTAACTAACATAAGTAAACAATAGAAAAAAACAGTGATCATGAGTAACTTTCATGACATTCTGACACAGGAAAAATAATAACCACAAGAGGCATCATATATACTAACTGCAACATCAAATGAACAAGATAAAAGATAAAAGAGCTCAATGCAATTAGTTAAAAAGCAAGATTAGTTACAACCTTGACTTCACGATAATGTACAAGAACAATGTGCATGAGCTCCCTGCAACAAAAGACAAATCAATAAATATTTAGCATAATAATTTCAAAATATATACGCTCATCTACATTAAATGATTCTCCATTACGGTTACAAAAAAAAGACATGAAAGTAATGCAAAAACCTACAATTATAAAATTAACAACTTTTTGCAGATAAACATGAATAAAAAACTGTGTTCTTTTGGAAACTTAATCATTTAATAATCATGAATATTGATGCTTATGTTGTCTATTTTGTTTCCAGAATCCTCTCTTCTCCTGTTATCAACTAAGCTTTCATGGGAGGAGTAATTGATAAAAAAAATAATGCAGTAGACTAGGTAAATAATAAAAATGCATAGAAAACAAACTTGGTTCTCTTCACCAACTAGCATTTAGGATAATTAGGCATTTCCATTCTTCCAAGGCTAAACGACAAGAAGCAAACGAAAAGCATATTCATCCAATGTAATGTAAAATATAACAGCCAGACATGCTATTTTAAAGGGTTTCCATAAATGCAGGAGGAAAATATTGGCCTCAATAACATTAACAGTTGGTACTCAACATACAAATAAATTAACATCATTATAATTTGTTTGGAAGTCTGTAACTAAGAGTCCAGAACCATTTACACAGTAGAGTATAGATACATGTCCAAGAAAAAATTAGCATTGGTCACTTATAGCATTTAGAAAACCACAAAACACTAGTAAAGTTTCTATGTTTATATTAGGTACTTAAATGGCGTATGTAACCTTGTGTAAATACAAATAAAGAAGGTACATATAAAGTTCACAACAATGAAGTTCATTAACTGAATCTTTTACAAACAATTGTTCAGTTTATAATAACGACTTCATTGTTATTCATACGCCTCCATTCTTAAAACAAAATGAACTTGTTATAATAAAGTATGCATCATCATATCCTCCAAGCTCAATCTTAAGGTGCATAGCATCAACTACGCAAATGAATTGGCAAAATAATATGGAAAAGAAAAGGTCATGATCAATTTAGACACGACGGTATTAATAATATCCAACTTGAAGCCAAGAGACCTAGCAGTTGTCCTATAACAAACATATAACCAAGTTATAAGTAGTCACAAAAAATAGAGTGACGGTTACATTTTAGAAACACTTCCAGAATCAACAAAGCACGAGTATGATAAAACTCAACCAACAGAAGTTGCATTGTGGAAGGAGGTATAGAATATGAATCATGATTTCTGTTTTGTAACCTATAAATATGAGAGAATATTCAGAACCTACTCGTCCAACATCCAATAACTCCGTCTTTGAAATTTTTCATTCTCCTCACTATGAGCGTAGTAACAATGGAGCATATCCACACTTCCAACCTGAAATCATGAAGTTCAGTTTAGTTAGATTTTGAAATAATGACTTAGAAAATAGCATATAAAATTTAAGGTGGCAACAATATAAAACATCCAACTGATTTGACACCTAGTGAAGTCTATGAACTTAACACAAAGGCACTGTTAGACAACAACATGTATATGCATCCAAATTTAGTCACACCAAAGATGCAGTAATATATGCAGATACATGTATAAAATGAACTGCATTACAATTTTCTAAAAATAAAATGTTTTCTTTTCCTACAATAACTACCAAGGAAGGCTTCCCAATTCCTAGTGGCAACTATACCAAATTGTCATCGATGTGAACAGTCTTTATGTAAAATGAAAGAATACCACAAGAAAAGTGACCTAATTTGCTTCCTAGATAAAAAAGAGTAACTCCATGGTTGTATTGCTTCAATGTCTGGAAACAATCATAGTAATAGTAGTCAAGGGACCCAACCCCAGAAATAGATCAAATTCTCTCATAATATATTAATGAGGAAATGGAGGAGATGTAGCTTGCCCTCACCCTTTTCCATCTTTCTAACGGGACTTTCTTTTCTAGTAATTCATGATATGCAGAATTGTCTATTCCAAAAAAAAAAGTAACTTGAGGAGATATAAGCACTTCCTTCCCTAGATATCTATCAAGAATTTGTTGAAACTATGTTTATGTCACTTTCCTTAATTCTTCCTCAATGTTCTGAACAATTTAATAGTATCTTTTGTTTCATATAATAATAATATGAGGATGAACATTGTTCCAATAGTAAGGTTGCTTCTTTGTATCTTGAGTGATTTGAGTTTTGAGTCATGAAAACAACCCCTCTTTAGGGAGAAGTTGCATATATTGATCACACTTGCTTCTTTGTAACTTGAGCGATCAAGTTGTGAGTCATAAAAATACCTCTCTTTAGGATAAAGTTGCATATATTGATCCTTCTTCCTATACACTTTTATTGACGGAAGCCTCATGCACCAGTTTATTATTTTTTGTTCTATCACTGGCCAGAATGGCAAGAAAAATACCTCGCTTTTTGTTCTATCACCTCTCTATTATTCCTCATCCACAAATATCCAAATTTTGATGCCTAATACTAGATAGTTCGAATTGTATAGGACAATGATCAATTTTAGCGAATTGTTTATAGGGGAACCCTGCCCTCTCTGATCCATTTGACACGTGCAATTTCTTTTCCATCAATCCGCCTTTGTCATTGCCTTCGAAACGAAACTCTTAGTGTATGAATCATATCTACCATGTTAAAGTTTTAGCCTTCATATATAGGAAAAAGCTATTTAGATGGACCAATTTAACCTACTCACATGCTTCATGTGTGGACCCTAAAAATCATGATGTGATAAGCAACGTCATCACCTGATGTAATATCCCTTCATTCACTAAAGAGTGTGCTTTTCTAAGGGACTACATGTTATTGAAAACATAATTTCAGGAAATTTACCTAATAGTGTTTTGGTTAAAATCAAAAGAATAAGTTTATCAACTACCATGTAAACAAAGCATGGAAAGATATGCCATCGCCACTTTCACTTACTTTTAGCCTTTCATGAGCTTCTTTCACAGTCTTCCCATCCTTTTTCTTTCTCCAGTTATGACCATCCTTCCTAAAGTACCTTAACACCTTTCGATCGAAGAGAAACAAAGATCCACCTGAAGCAAAGAAAAAACATGATAAAATTATCCAATACAGAAAGGTTACTGAAAAAACACTAGACCTGTGCTTAGCCTTTTGAGTTAAACAGTAATGGTAATATCCATATCCAGCATTAACATACTGCTCATTTAAAACCTACCAAGAAGTTTTATGATGAATAGGCATATAAATAACTTGGAATCAAGTTTGTCCAATCTAACAACTGAATACTTGAAATAGAGAGGCAAAAAATAAAGAAAAGACTACACTTTCTGTATTTAATTATGGTATGACAATAATATTTGTACGTATCTTGGCACAAATCATTTAATTTTTTGTTATCTATCTAGTTATATACAAGTAGGGACGAACAAAAACGCATTCATGTTATATATTTTTAACCATACAAAATCAATAGACACATTTCTTAAACATGACTAACAAGTTCAAAACATATTGTTCAAGCAGTCTCAAAATTCAAGTAACAGTACATTCAAAATATACTGTCCAAGCAACCTCAAAATTCAATTAATGATACAGTTCATAAACTGTCATTAGATGTAAAAGGTAAAAGAATAAAGTAAACCTATAAGAAATAAGTGTGACACTAACAAAAGTTGCATGAGATCATACTGGGAGGTATATTTGGTGGCTCTGGTGCAATATGAAATTTTCTGTGGTTTTGAAGTATTTCACAAATTTCAGCAGGACGTAACCATCGATGTTGTGCTTCCACAAGTATCTGCTCAATATCTGTATTTTCATAACAGGAACAAATTATCAGCAGATTAAAGAAAAGAAAAGGAATTCAATAATCTACAAGAGGATGGAAGTAATTCATATGGTCACCCAAACACAAGCCAATAGAATATACTGATCCATAGTATGCATGAAGAATTAAATCTGAAGTACCAATCCCATACAGGTCGACTCTCAAACCAATATGATATGTCAATACACTGTTCTGCAGTATATCTCTGGAAAAAATAAAAATTGAATCAATGAAATAGATTGGTACAGTCTATAGCGTAGGATGGTAGGGTCAGTATCCTATGATGCTTGAATCCATGCTATGAGATGTTTCTTAAGTTATTGACTTTTTAAGCATATTAAAGTTTGATGCATAGTAGAAAGAGCTAAGGAAATCTTTGGGACAGAATCAAGTGATTGGTACTGAATATGATTTATTTTCAGTAAGTAAAATATGTCCAAAATTTTAATTCTTGTTTTTTTGGTAAGTAAAAGTTAATGTATTAGGTATAAAGTTTGTACAAAATAGCTTTGTCTACACAAGCTGTAGACTAAATCTTGAAGCCTCTTAGAGCAGACGAGAAGATTGCACCCCACCTCAAGAAGGTGGAATGGGCTCATTCCACCTAACTCATCTCCAAGAGTAGCCAAATGAAAATGCAGTCATGCCTACACATGTTGTAGACTATGACGTCATACTGTAGTCAATAAATAATAAAATGTAATGTCTAGACAATCCTGGACTACTAGTGAATACATCACATTGTGAAAGGTTTGCACCACTGAATACATTCTATTCTTCATCATCATTCCTGAGATCATTAACTAATGGTAGAATTGAATCTGGTGAAGATCCCTTTCTCTCTTCTTGTAAAGTGCTCCGTGTTCAGTTAGATGCAAGGACTTCTTTAAAAAGATCATTTAGATGCAACATGATATTGTTAAAAAACAATAACAAACATGCTTTGATATTTCCTACAAATACAAAAATTTCTCGCCCACCAAGAAGAAAGATAGAAGAGAGTGCAACATGGTCTATAAATGTTAGCTAGTACTAACCTAAACAAACTTGAAAACCTTAACATAAATGAATAGCATGCCTTGGTATTACAATAAATTTAGTCCATCATAACCTAATATTGGTCCAAATCAAGAAAAGAGTTTCCCCATTATTCCCCAATGTATATGGGTATTTCGATAAATGTAGTACCTAATGATGTAATCTTTATTGGTTGAAATCAAGAAAACAGTTTCACCATTGCATATGGGTATATTGAGCATAGTTAGTCCTTCCCAGTCTCGCAAAGGCAGAAGGTTCATAAGTAGTAGACTGCCAGAGCAACTTCCAGTTTTAGTTTAACACAGAACCCAACCCTCTCAAGAAATTTAAAACTTGTTGAAAATTCTAAGAGAAAAAAGCATCCATATTTTGACAACATTGGAACTCTATTAATTTCATAATATGTTCAATCTTGTCATCCATTCTATTTACAGCTATATCAGCCATCAAAAACTCGATGTAACTTGAGTTGCCCTTTCTTGATTTCCCATATAGCAGGTAAATGTGAAGTATATGTGCTGTTCCTTATAGTCACAACCCCATCATATATTTGAGCACTTTCAACTCTTCCAGCTTACCACTTCTGTAACAGGCCAGCCTTGGAATAAATATAAAAAATACATTGTCAACAGAAATTTCCCATTATACTAGAAGATAGTGTTCATGATGTTTGATAAACACAGAAAAAAGAACTAACACATGGTTATATGTCTCATCAATCACTCATTTCCTCCTTTTGCAAATACCTAATTGTGCACCGTAACTATCTGAACAGCATCCAAAGTATAATACAACACAGCAGTAGCTATTATTAAGTCATTGCATTCCCATATTTGTTTCATAAGCACTAATATACCCAAATAGAGAAATTGAAAATATAAAAGAAAGCAAAGTATTCACTTTAACAACCTGTTTCATGAATCTGGATGTGATTTGGTTTATCCACATCAATCACATCTCACGAGGTATAGAACAAAACAACATCAAAAGCATGTCAGCAGTTGTGGTTGATAAACAAAAGAAACGTATATCTAACCACAGAAACCAATCAGCATGCACTCGAACGAGATAGCGAAGGCATCAATAAATCTTACCAGAGCCAAAATACCAAAATCAAGAAATCACAGCCAAGCATCAAAGCAATCAATAAGCTAAATTTCATCCATCATACTCCGAGAAATGGAAAGAGAAACAAAAGAAGTAAGAAGAAGCAGATAACTACATACTTAACGGAGGAGTCGATCCACCCCGCCCAGCGCCCGCCATCGATCACCCCCAACACAAGAAGTCACTTCACTGAAGCCGGACTCCTTCTTTAAACGGAAGTACCAAAGCACGAACGATTCCCGTCCGATTTCCAACCTAAATAGCAGGAACCGATCGAAAGAATCTTCCAGGAAGATTTCGGACTAGGGTTCGTAATCGATCGAAATATATGGTTGTTTAAGGGGAAAGAGGAGATTGGTAGAGACAAAAACGCGAACGTTCGAGGAAATAGAGGGAGAGAAGAAATGGGGCGAGTCGAGCCGCCGAGGTGGAAATGGGAGGAGGATGAAACTATTAGAAGGAGACGGCCATTAACGTCGGTAGATCGGAACGAGGAGGCGCCTATGTTATTACTGTATCGATTTCACGGAAATGCCCCTCCCCGTGGTTGCCATAACGGACGCGTCGTTACGGGATCCAAAAAGGAAAAAAAAAACTGCAACGCGCCACTAACTGCTTCACGGTTGGGTAGAACAGTGTCCCCATAGACGGCCCCGCACGAATCCGGTAGACGTGTCGATAGGCCAGAGAGCGACGGCGACGGGCGGCCGGTGTCTTGCGCGACCTTACGTGTATAAATGTATGCGTACGGGGGAAGGAGGTGGGGACAGTTACGTTAGAGACGGTTTTCCGTTACGGTAGTCAACCACATTGCAAGTAGCAGCTTCCCGGCGATGGTGAGATCCGCTCCAATTTCGGTGGAGGACTGCAACATTCAACTGCCCATCTCGGCCGTCCATATTTTCTGTCGTCAAAGAACGTCCCTCCGTTCAGCTTTGTCAGTTTATCGATCGGTACCCTAATTGAGCTGGAGTTGGGACAATTTAGGAGTTAGTCGAGAGACTATGAATGAACACCAAACCTATGGAGACAATTGGAGTAAGTATAATTGTAGATAGGTATATAATCTAAGGAGTTCATCTGTCCTTGTCCATTACATATGCTCATCATTGAACACTCACCGGGATCCAGCTCATAGATTGGGCTCACGAGTAAATTTGATTTGGATGCTTTCGTCTCACACTCCACCTCCATGATTTGATGATTTAGCTTCATGGATAATTGAGTGGGTGTTGATTTAGTAGTTGCCATCCAAATGCTGGGTCAAATGCTGCAAAAATTGGGTGTAGTAGTGAGGCTGACACGAGACATAAAATACCAAACATTTTCCATGCACGAGCATGCGAACGTTCAACGCCCAAATTTATTAATGTGATGGGGACTGCACACCCAAATCAAAGATGGGGCAAGCGTGAATAATTTAGAAGGTGATTGGTAGTCGGCGTTCAATTTTTGTGCATCTTCCGACTTCACAATCATGTTTAAGAATTCAAATGTAGCTGGCCTATTAAAGACTTGATGTGAAGGAAGAAAAAAAAAAAAGACTGAAAAATTAGAATTCAGTTATTATAGAGATGATTCATGTAACTTTAAATTTTGTTAAGGGATGAAGCATGGAGGACAAATACTATGGTTAGTCCTAAGGTTTTCTCTAGTAAATTTAGAATATCCGGGAGTAAAATTTTTTATGATTTATGTGAAATAATACATAACGAGATTTGAGCTTAATTTGAAGTTAAGTAAGAGATAATTTTATTTTTTATATTTTAATACTCTTATGTTATGAAGAATTTATTTATTTTTTATAAGGATCATAGGTAATGAACATCGAACCACATACATCTAATATTTTTTATTTTATTTTCTAGATTTATTGGTTTCAAGATTTTCTCTTATCACCTCCTATTCACACAATAAATAGCTCATTGAAGTTATAATGTGGTTTGGTCATGGTGTAAAAAGTAACAAATGGAAGGGTTGAGGGTTGAAGACATCATTTAATATTTTTTACGATTCAAAAATTAATTACTCTAGAGGTACAAGATTCACTTACGAAAGTTGTGGGTTTTAAATTTTATCAAAAAAAATTTTAAAGATCTACCGTTCAATTGATACAGTGAAAGAACGACTTCGATTATTATCAATAAGATGTTAGATGAAATCTTGTCTGCACCTGATATGACAGATGCCGACCTGACTGCCAAGTCATCACGCGTAGGCACACACCTCACCACCAGTACGGCAGGCGTGGCGGGAAGCGCGGCAGCATGGCACCGTACGGCCGACCTGGCACAGCTAAGGTCGGCAACCCCCACCTGCAGGCGCACGCCTCACCACCAGTACGACAGGCATGGCGAGAGGCGCGGCAGCATGGTGAGTCATGAATGCGGTAAGGTCGTCAGGTACGAACAACCCACAGCACCCACTATAAAAGCTCCTGCACCTACACAGGGCAGGGGGATCGCAAAAAGGACCAGAAAACTGACTTGATCGTCGGAGGGGTCACGTCGGGAGCTTACCCGACCCGACCTCCTTGTAGGAATCAGCGGCCGACCCCAGCAGGCTGACCTCTTCTCCACCAAGGCTCCGCCACTCCAGCATCAGAACCCCCAAGCTGACCCCTGAGTCTCCACTCATCTGGACCAACCGCGCTCCGTGCCGAAGAAATTGCGAAGCGGGCGTACCAGCGCACACGGGCCTGGACCAGCAAATGCTTGCTCGACACATTTAAAGGCGAAACACGTCCACCTGGCAAGCCCCAAAAAAGACACTATCATTTTGGCGCTAGAAGGAGGGCCCATGTCGCCAGAACGCTCACTCGCTGACTCGGCACCAGAGCGCCGAACAGAACCCGATCACCCTAGGTCGACCGAGGAAGCCCCGGCTGCTATGCCGACCCCCAATCGCTTTTGGAGAATGATGACTGACACCGGGTTCCCGTCACCCGCGTCCAATCCTGCACCCCCCATGGTCACCGCCGAGGCCTTCCTCGGCCTCACCAGTCAAGTCCAGGCGCTCGCGGGCATGGTGCAAACCATAATCCCGTATCTACCGCAACTGGTGCAGTCGGCGGCACACCAAGCGGCGCCTCCGCGAGCGGAGTCTCCGACGGCCCCAAGTCGGGGAATCCCACCAGTCGCCGAGGCGCCACCACCACGGGTCACCGAGGCTCCCCCACCTCGGATCCCGGCTTCGCCAACGTCAATACCAAGCCGATCACAAAGCCGCTCTTGCAACCCGACGCCGACTGAACCTGATCTCGACGTCCTATCAACTGACTCCACCGACTCCTTGAGGGAACAGGTCCGTCGAGTCCATCGACGACTCGACGAGGTTTAGAGAGAAGTCCTCAGGTCGAAAGACGAAGCTGGGGAGGGCCAAAAAGGGGGCTCCCCCTTTACCCCTGAGATACACTCAAAGCCCCTGCCGCCCACATTCAGGCTACCTGCCCTCGAACCCTATGACGGCAGCGGAGACCCAACGGAGCACATTGCTACGTTCTGCGCCTAGATGGCCCTGTATGACACTTCAGAGGCACTGATGTGTCGAGCCTTCCCGACCACCCTCCGAGGAGCGGCCAGAAACTGGTATGCCCGGCTAAAACCTGCCTCCATACCATCATTTGATGTATTGGCAAAAGAATTCGAGTCCATTTTCTTGGCAAGCGCGCGCCCAAGGCCCACCACAGCCTCACTCCTCGGGATGGCCCAAGGAAGCGATGAACCCCTCTCCCAATTCGTGAGAAGGTTCACCTCACAAGTACAGGGCATTCCGGATCTCCATCCGTCCTTGGCCATCCAGGTATTTCTGACGGGACTGAGGCCTTCTAGGTTCTTCTGGTCGCTGATCGAGCGGCCACCAACAACTCTGCCCGAGACGTTGCAGCGGGCACATCAGTACGTGGCTGCCGAGACTCTGATAGCCGGCAAGCGGGACGAGGCGAAACGCCCACGCGGCGAGCAGTCTCGGGGGCATCCAACCCCGCCTCTCAGGAAAAGGGAGGATAGGTCCGGCCTGTTACCAGCCAGACCTCCTCCAATCCCCCTCAACTCGACCCGAATGGAGATCTTCCTCCAAATACGGGAGAAGGGGCTCTTGAAAACACCAAGCCCAATGAAGTCGCATCCTGAGCGGCGTGACAAGAGGAGGTACTGCCGGTTCCATCGGGAGTATGGTCACGACACCGAGGAATGTCGCGACCTCCAGTACCAGATTGAGGACCTCATCAAACGCGGTCATCTGCGGCGATACGTCCGAGAACAGCCACCTCTCTCGGACGGCTGGCAACCCCGACACCCGTCCCCCCGACCACAGGGCCCGGTCGAAAAACAGATCGACGTCATCTTCGGCGGCCCGGCCTCAGGCGGCAACAGCTCGTCGGCCCGCAAAGCTTATGCGCGATCCAAGGTCGGGAAGAGGCCGATGCATCACGAAGAGCTCGACGTCGCGTTCAGATCGCAGGACGAGGAGCATGCATCTCACGACGACGCGCTAGTGATCTCAGTCCGCATGGCAAACGCCTGCGTCAAGCGGGTTATGATCGACACGGGAAGTTCGGCCGACATTTTATATTTCAATGCCTTCCAACAGTTGGGACTGACCGACCTAGACCTCACCCCCCTGACATCTACCTTGACAGGGTTCACTGGGGACTCCATTTCCCCCATGGGGACGACTACGATCCCTGTCACGCTCGGGGGAGAGCCGAGGTCAAAGACCCTGATGGTGCCATTCATGGTGGTCAGGCTCCCATCCGCCTACAACGCCATCATCGGGCGCCCGACCCTAAATCGCCTCAGGGCGGTCGTCTCAACGTACCACCGGGTCTTGAAGTTTCCAACTCAAGCCGGGGTCGGCGAGGTCAGGAGCGACCCGAAGGAATCCAGACAATGCTATCTGGCGGCGACAACGCTGTGCAAAAAGCCAAGAACCGGACCGATCAACGCCACGGCTCCGGACCCAGTGGAAGAAGCCCGGGGTGCCCGCTCCGCGGAAAAAGTCCTCGAGCTGCCGCTGGACCCGAGCCGCAAGGGCAAGCTGGTAAAGGTCGGGTCAGAGTTAACGAAGAATCAACAAATCCAGTTGATAGATTTCCTAAGGAAGAACGACGACGTCTTCGCGTGGACCCCGAACGACATGCCAGGGGTCGACCCGGAGATTGCCCAACACTACTTAAACATCTCCCCCGACGCCGGACCCGTAAAGCAACGCCCGCGGAAATTTGCCCCGGATCGCCAAAAGGCCATAGAAGACGAGGTCACCCGCCTGTTGGACGCGCAGCTCATCGAGGAAGTTAAGTACCCGACCTGGCTGTCCAACGTTGTACTCGTTAAAAAGGCAAATGGAAATTGGCGGATGTGTGTTGATTACACTGATCTCAATCGGGCTTGCCCGAAGGACTGCTACCCGCTTCCCCGCATCGACCAACTTGTGGACGCCACGTCCGGGCATCAGCTGTTCTCTTTTATGGATGCCTTCTCAGGATATAACCAGATCCAAATGGCCCCGAGAGACAAAAGAAACACGGCATTTATCACACACAATGGCACGTACTGCTACAAAGTGATGCCGTTCGGATTGAAGAACGCCGGCGCGACCTATCAGCGCCTCGTCAATCGAATGTTCAAGGACCAGGTCGGCAGGAACATGGAAATATACGTCGACGACATGATAGTCAAAAGCCAACATGCCGAGACCCACCTGTCCGACCTGGAGGAAACGTTTCGCACGTTGAAGAAATATAGGATGCGCCTCAACCCAACGAAGTGTACTTTCGGCATTACTGCCGGGAAGTTTCTCGGCTTCATAGTGCATCAACGAGGAATCGATGCCAACCCCGACAAAATAAAAGCCATACAGGAGATGCAGTCGCCCAAGACCGTAAAGGAGGTGCAACGACTTGCGGGAAGGATAGCGGCCCTGAGCCGCTTCATTTCCCGGGCCGGAGACAAGAGTTCGGTCTTTCTTCGCGCATTGAAGTCGGCAAAAGACTTCAAATGGACCCCCGAATGCGAAGAGGCCTTTCACCAACTAAAAAGCCACCTCGGGAGCCTGCCGCAGCTGGCCTCGGTAAGGGATGGCGAGCCCCTCGGCCTATACCTCGCTACGACCGATCTGGCAGTTAGCTCAGTCCTGGTGACACTGGACAAAACCGGGGAAAGACCGGTCTACTACACCAGCCACGTTTTGGCTGGACCTGAGCTTCGATACCCCCCCATAGAAAGGATAGCTTTGGCGCTTATTCTGGCCTCCAGAAAACTGAGGCCATATTTCCAGACACACCCCATTAAGGTGATAACCGACCAACCCCTGCGCCAGATCCTCTCCAAGTTTGATGCTGCAGGTCGGATGCTGAAGTGGTCTGTAGAATTGGGGGAGTTCGATATCGAATATGAGCCGAGAAAGGCAATTAAAGGCCAAGTACTCGCAGACTTCCTATCGGAGCTCACGCCGCCCCCAATCCCTCGAAGTCCGACCGCCGGATGGACCTTACATATCGATGGGTCGGCAAACTCGGAGAGAGGAGGGGTCGGCCTGGTGTTCAAAGACCCCTCCGGCCACGTTCACGAACACGCCTTGCGATTGGGGTTCAGAGCTACGAATAATGAGGCCGAGTATGAAGCGCTCCTGTTCGGCCTCAAGGTTGCCGCCGATCTAGGGGCAAAGGACATAGAGGTATTCACCGACTCCCAACTTGTCGCCGGCCAAGTTAATGGCACATTCGAAACTCGTGAAGCGGCGATGATCAAATATCTTGCCGAGGTGCGGCTGACGGCGGCGCGATTTCAAAAGTTCGTCATCACCAAGGTGCCCCGCAACGAGAACACACAGGCAGACGCCCTGGCCAAATTGGCTTCCTCCCGCGTGACCGACACACCAACCGGGTCAACGGTTAGGACCGTCGGGCCATCCATCGGCCCGACCCTCATGACCGTCGACCAAGAAGACGGAGGCTGGACCAACGAAATCCTCCACTTTAAACAAGCGGGGGTCCTCCCTGAGGATAAGGCGGCCGCCCGAAGAGTCAGAAGGGCGGAGTCATGGTACTGCATCATCGATGGCCGCCTCTACCGGCGAGGTTTCAGCCGACCCCTGCTTTGCTGTCTGAACCCGACCGAGGCACAGACCACCTTAGCCGAGATCCATGAAGGAATATGTGGAGACCATGTCGGCGCTCGCACCCTAGCACACATGGTCCTAAGGCAAGGATACTATTGGCCTACACTACGAAAGGATGCCCAAGCGTATGTTCAAAATTGCGAGCCATGCCAAAAGCACGCTCGATTCCAACATAGACCGATGGTGCCACTCTCGACGGCCGACTGCGCCTGGCCCTTCGCCCAATGGGGAATGGACCTCCTCGGCCCCTTTCCCCCAGCCTCGGGACAGAGAAGATTCCTGATAGTCGGCGTCGATTATTTCACCAAGTGGCTCGAAGCCGAGCCGCTGGCCTCCATCACCGAGAAGCAAGTCGAGGGGTTCGTGTGGAAGAACATCATAACCAGGTTCGGCCTCCCTAAGGCGATCATTACCGACAACGGCACGCAATTCAACAACACAAAGTTCAAGGTGTTCTGCCGGAGCTATCGCATCCAACTAAAGTTCAGCTCGGTGGCCCATCCCCAGGCTAATGGTCTGGCCGAAGTAACTAACCGAGCCATCCTTGAAGGATTGAAAAAGAGGGTCTCCAATGCCACGACTTCTTGGGTGAGTGAACTTCCGAGTGTCCTATGGGCGTTGAGAACGACCCCTAAAACCCCGACGGGCGAATCGCCTTACAGCTTGGCATTCGGGATTGAGGCCGTGTTGCCCCCCGAGGTGGTCTTCCCGACCCTTCGAGTTCAAACTCAACATCAGGAGGAGTCCGACCAGCAACTCCGTGAAAACCTCGACCTACTGGAGGAAAAGCGGGTCGATGCTCATCTCCGAGCTCTGGCCTACAGGAGAGCTATTGCGAAGATCTACAACCGACGAGTACGTCCGAAGCGCGTCGGCCCGGGCGACTTGGTGCTCCGCAAGACCGAGGTCAGTGATCCGAACCGGTCCCGCGGCAAACTGGCCCCGAACTGGGAAGGTCCCTACCGAGTTATAGACAATATCCGAGACGGGACTTATACGTTGGCAACCATGGAGGGTCGATTATTGCCAAGAACCTGGCACATCACGAACTTGCGAAAGTTTTACGTGTGATCATGCATTACGACTTGTGCCAAATCAAGGTGCAACAATGATACAAAAACGCCGGGACTTGTATTAACTTGTGGATAATACAAAATGAGTCAGGGCCGACCTGAGGGCTACCTGACCCGAGTTACAAGTTCCCAAAAAGGAATACAAGCTAAGGGACAAAACTAAGACTCGGGAGGCACCGAGTCGTCAAAATCCTGCCGACGCTCCATTGGTACTGAGTCGTCCTCGGGGTAAATCGTGAACGGATCCTCCTCGACGTCGGCGTCGGGGTGGCGGGCACGAAAGCGAGCTCGCGCCACCCGATATCCGTACTCGTAGGTGACCCGTCCCATCCGCTTTAAACCTTCTTTAAAGCCGAGGGACTCCTTGTATTCCGCGACGGCGATTTTGGGTAGCTCAGCTCGAGCCTGCTCCAAGTCCTTCACAGATTGGAGCAGCTCGTCGTCCATCCTCCTGGCCCTGGCCCGGGCCTCCTTCAGCAGGTGGTGGGAGTCACCCAGATGACCCCTCAGCTCTTTTTCCGAGGCCTCATGCCTGAGGAGCTCCTCTGCTTTTTCGGCCTTGATCTTCTCGAGCTCCTCCTGCAGCCTCGACGCCCGCTCCTCCGCCTCAGCAACTGCCTCGGGCCCGCCCTTCGACTTCAGGACGTCGAGCTCCTCCTGCTGTTGCTTGACCCGGTGGTCCATGAAAGTGATCAGTCGACCAGCATCATGGACCCGGTCGACCAACGCCATTTGAAGGTGCTGGCTCTGCACAGAAGGACTTTGTTAAAAAAAAAAAAAAAAAAAAAAAAAGAGAGAGAGAGAAGGGGAAGGAAATTCGTAAGTCGGTCGACTTACCAGGACGAGCTCTTTAGTAGCTCGGGCCATCAAGACCTCCGACGGGAGCGTGTACAGCTCCCGTGCCAATTGAGGGTGGAGAATCCCCCTTTCATATTCCTCGGCGGCGGACGAAGTGTGCCATACCTTCGTCGAGTTCCTTAGTCCCGCCCACCGAGCCTGCAGCTCCTTCTCGGGGTCTTGGAGCCCCAGGTCAGACATCATCAGGGCATAGTAGCCCTGGTCTCCTTTGCAGACCTTCGTCCTGAAGAGGTCCTTCATGGACCTCGGGCGCTCATGAACCGGGGAAGCGGCCCCCTCCTCAGACTCGGCGGGCGCTTCCGGTCTCGCAGGCGACGCGGCGGGCTCTTTTCCCTTGGAGCGGTGTCGGGAGCCTCCTTCGCCGGCCGGGGACTTGTGCTTCCTCGACAGCACCTTTGTCTTCTTGACGGGTTCCCCCGTCGCATCAGCACGTCCAGTCGGAGGGGGAGCCGGTCTCTTCGCCGACACCCTTGGAGCCTCCCGAGCTGGGGAGGCACGGGCCTCATGAGCGGAGGGGCGGCTCGGCGGGACCCATCCCCCAGCTACTCTCGGCATCCCACGAAGATCTCCGAGGTCCATCCGATCTGCGTCACAACTTACAGGTCAGTAAAAGATTAGCAAGGCTTGAACAAAATAAAAAGCTAGTACCCTTAGAGGCCGGACTCAAACCCGCCTCAACGAGCCAAAGCTCGGTCATTTCCTTAATCGCACAAGAAGAGGAAAGAATCCCCTTCAGTCGACCGACCAGGACGGCCTCCTCCTCGGACAGATAAGGGGGGGCATTGCCAATCGGATGAGCCGACCAGCTAAACCCGAATCCCCAACCCAGACCACTGACATAAAGGTAGCGGGACTTCCAGCCCTTGTTGCTGGAAGGCGCCCCGGCAACCCTAAAACCTACACGGGCGGTGAGGTAGTAACCTCCCCGACTCTTGCACAGGCGAAAGCACGCCATGAACAAGTCCCGGGTCGGGATAATTCCCGCTCCTCGGCACTCACCTAAAGAAACCACTAGGTAACGCCACGAGTTGGGCGCTACCTGGCTCGGAGAGACTCTCCACCGCTTCAGGCACTCCTCGATCAGAGGGTGCAAAGGAAACCTAAGGCCGGCTTCCAGGGCATCTACCGAGATGCACATGCCGGGGACGTCCAAACTGTAAGGACGTTGCCCCGGCTCTGGAACATACAACCCGTATTCAGCCGGGATGCTGTACCGTGCCCTGATTGCGGCAAGTGACCCCTCGGTCACCGCCGAGTCGAGGTCATGATGTGACATCATGACCTCCAAGTCCCTCTGAACCCGCGCGTCGACAGGCGACGGGGGCCCAGAAGACGCTCCCGAGGAACTAACCCCGGGACCACTACGACTCGACTCCCCCGACCCCGAGGGAGAAGCGACCCTGACACTAGTGGAGGAGTCCGACGAGGTCATCGCGACCTGTTTAGAAGGGGGCTGCCGAGCTGAAAAAGCGAGGACTATTAGGGTGGTCCGAGGCAGAGGCAGCGAGAAAGCGAAAAGAGCAAGTGAGGTCTCTGCGCAACCCCCCAACCAATTTATAGCGCCCAGACGTGCCGTTTCAGATTCCCGAGGTAAGAGAAAACGCCGCCGCACCGAGGAAACACTCAGCGCATTGAATGCGCCATGATTGCGACCGAAACCCTAGGAAATATACATATATATATATTTATGCGTGCCAAAAAAAAAAAAGAAAAAAAAAAGAAAAGGGCATTTTAGCAGCGGCCAGATCTCCGGATTTGCGCCCGAGTTCACTCTCTCGGCCAGATCTCCGGATTTGCGCCCGAGTTCACCCTCTCGGCCAGATCTCCGGATTTGCGCCCGAGTTCACTCTCTCGGCCAGATCTCCGGATTTGCACCCGAGTTCACTCTCTCGGCCAGATCTCCGGATTTGCGCCCGAGTTCACTCTCTCGGCCAGATCTCCGGATTTGCGCCCGAGTTCACCCTCTCGGCCAGATCTCCGGATTTGCGCCCGAGTTCACCCTCTCGGCCAGATCTCCGGATTTGCGCCCGAGTTCACCCTCTCGGCCAGATCTCCGGATTTGCGCCCGAGTTCACCCTCTCGGCCAGATCTCCGGATTTGCGCCCGAGTTCACTCTCTCGGCCAGATCTCCGGATTTGCGCCCGAGTTCACCCTCTCGGCCAGATCTCCGGATTTGCGCCCGAGTTCACCCTCTCGGCCAGATCTCCGAGTTCACTCTCTCGGCCAGATCTCCGGATTTGCGCCCGAGTTCACTCTCTCGGCCAGATCCCCGAATTTGTGCCCGAGGTCACTTTCTCGGCCAAACCTCCAGATATATTCCCGAGCTCAGGCTCGGTCGGATCTACTCTCGCTGCGCTGTACTCCCGAACTCAGGCTCGGTCGGATTCAGCTTCTTGCGCCATATTCCCGAGCTCAGGCTCGGTCGGATCTACTCTCGCTGCGCTGTACTCCCGAGCTCAGGCTCGGTCGGATTCAGCTTCCTGCGCCATATTCCCGAGCTCAGGCTCGGTCGGATCTACTCTCGCTGCGCTGTACTCCCGAGCTCAGGCTCGGTCGGATTCAGCTTCCTGCGCCATAGTCCCGAGCTCAGGCTCGGTCGGATCTACTCTCGCTGCGCTGTACTCCCGAGCTCAGGCTCGGTCGGATTCAACTTCCTGCGCCATAGTCCCGAGCTCAGGCTCAGTCGGATCTACTCTCGCTGCGCTGTACTCCCGAGCTCAGGCTCGGTCGGATTCAGCTTCCTGCGCCATATTCCCGAGCTCAGGCTCGGTCGGATCTACTCGGGCTGCCCCACGTTCCACATCACTCGAAATCCTCATAAGTCCGCGCTCAGGACTAGTTTAAGGCAGCCCCAAACAGCGATCAAGCGCAAGACCTCATCTTCGGCACCCCCATCAGGCGCCTCGAGAGGGTCTACCTGGGGGGGGGGGGGGGGGGGGGGAAGAATGATATGACAGATGCCGACCTGACTGCCAAGTCATCACGCGTAGGCACACACCTCACCACCAGTACGGCAGGCGTGGCAGGAAGCGCGGCAGCATGGCACCGTACGGCCGACCTGGCACAACTAAGGTCGGCAACCCCCACCTGCAGGCGCACGCCTCACCACCAGTACGACAGGCATGGCGAGAGGCGCGGCAGCATGGTGAGTCATGAATGCGGTAAGGTCGTCAGGTACGAACAACCCACAACACCCACTATAAAAGCTCCTGCACCTACACAGGGCAGGGGGATCGCAAAAAGGACCAGAAAACTGACTTGATCGTCGGAGGGGTCACGTCGGGAGCTTACCCGACCCGACCTCCTTGCAGGAATCAACGGCCGACCCCAGCAGGCTGACCTCTTCTCCACCAAGGCTCCGTCACTCCAGCATCAGAACCCCCAAGCTGACCCCTGAGTCTCCACTCATCTGGACCAACCGCGCTCCGTGCCGAAGAAATTGCGAAGCGGGCGTACCAGCGCACACGGGCCTGGACCAGCAACGGCTTGCTCGACACATTTAAAGGCGAAACACGTCCACCTGACAAGCCCCAAAAAAGACACTATCAGCACCCTTTGTCTTTATAAATGTAAGGTATCTAAAGAAATCTTGTGTTGACTCTTTACCTTTACCGAAGAAGAAGAAAAAAAAAAAGAAAGATAGAAAATGGGAGGACCGCCCGTCACCCATCCTCTCCCCTGCTTCCCAGCCGCGCCACCATCATCGTCCAGGCCACTCTCTTTCGCAGACTGTTGCTGCCGCAAAGCCCACCACTGCTGCGACCACGGCCCACCTCTCTCTTCCGCGGAGTCGCACAATGTCTCCTCCCCTCGACCGGCTTCCCACCGTCCCTTGTTCATCCGCCGCTGCTCCACGGCAGCATGCCGTTCGTCGCAATTCGTTGTCCTCTGTTCAGCTGCTGCTGCTCCACGGCAGTGAAAGCAGACGGAGCGCCCGTCACTCGTCGCAGTCTCCTCTTTGCCTCAATCACCAGGGACTTGACCTTCTCCTGGAGCCGCTTCAGGTACTCGATGACGTCGCCAAGAATGGAAGCCTTGTTCGTCTTGCAAAGAGGAAGCAATCGAGAGCTCATCTTCTTCAAGCTAGGAACCACTGCGGACAGCGCTATCACTGGCTGAGCCTCTCTCTCGTCGCTTCCTCTCGGCCATGACGTGATTCTGAGCGGCGGGTTTAGCCCTCGTGCTTACCTTCTTGGACCCTTGTCCCAAGATCAAGGCTTCCATCTCCTCTGTCGGCTTCACCATTGCAGCAAGACAGAGGGGGCGATTCCGGGTTGCCAAATGACAGAATTCTTGGACACGTGGTGCTGGTGCAAGAACCCCAGCTGGGCCTGAGCAGCCTTAATTATCAAGCTACGAGGTTCGAGGCGCTTGGCCTGCGGATGGACGACTTCGCCTACTGCGACTCCTCGCTTGATAACTGCTCAAATCCCTCCTTATTTCTCTTCGACTCTTGCATCTGCGGCTACCTTCTCTTCTCCCACTGTCATCCGCTCTGCACACTCTCCCTACAAAGTACTTACGGTGTTTTCTATTATTTTCTTCTCATTCTTCTTAAAGTTCTACGGTAAAATTAATAATAATAATAATAATAAAAAAAGGATAACAAACATTACAGTAAGTATTCCTAATCAATTTTTTTCTATCTTCAAAGGCGATAATTATTAATTTTAGACTATTAAAATAAAAATTCTCCTTGTTTCACAAGGATCGTGGAAGTTGATAGAAAATGGTTTTATTGAGTATGATCTGTAGGATCCTAAGACTACTAAGAATCAAAAATATCAGATGAATGAAAATATGCAAAGAGATACAAAAACTCTCTATATGCTACAATAAGCAATAGATGATTCATTATTTCCCTGAATCATGATGACATCAACATCAACAGAAGCTTGGAATATACTAAAAAATATGTTTGAAGACACAAAGAAGGTAAAATTTTCAAAGCTTCAAATTTTTCGTCGTGAATTTGAAACACTTATGATGAAAGATTCGAAATCTGTTGCTGATTTATTCTCAAAAGTTTCTTCTATTGTGAATCAAATGAGATCTTATGGTGAAAATCTAAAAGATCAAACTGTAGTAGAAAATTTTTTACAAAGTTTATGTTCAAAATTTGATATGATCTCTACTGTTATAGAAGAAGCTAAAGATACAAGTACATTATCTATTGATGAATTAATAAGATTCTTTTAGTTCATGAACAAAAAGTGAACAGATCTTCAGATGAAACTTTGGAACATGTTCTTCAAATGAAGATAGATCAGAAGAAGGATCAAAAAGAGAATTCAGAAATTAGATCTCAAGGGAGAGATCAAAAGGACAAAGGACGAGACCGACTAAATGAAGGTAACAAAGAAACTCAAAAATATTTTTATTGTAAAAAAATAGGGCATATTGAAAAGGATTGTTGGTACAAAAATAAAAATCTAAATGTTCCTCTATGTTCTTATTATGGAAAATATGGATATTTTGAAAAAGATTGTTGGAACAAAAATCAAATAAATTATCATGAGGAAAATAATGATGACAAAAGATATGAAGAAAATATTTTGTTTATAGCATATGATGAAAAATATTCTAGATTTGTTTAGTTTTTGGATAGTAGATGTAGTGATCATATGACAGGGGATAAAAGTCTGTTTCAGAAACTTGATGATTCGGTCAGATCTACTGTGCAGATGGGAAATGATAAAAAGGCTCAAGTAAAAGGAAAAAGAACAATTGCTATGAACACAAAGTCTGGTAAAAAATTATTGATAATACGTTATTTATTCCTGATTTAAAACAAAATCTTATTAGTATATGACAACTAATGAGAAAATGATATTATGTTATTTTTGATGAAGAAAAATGTCTGATTTGTGATAAAAAATTGGTAAATTGATAGCAACTGCAAAGATGACAAAAAATAAAATGTTTGTCTTATTATTTTCGGACTTCGCTACTCCTACCGAAGAATCAACATTATGGAAAAATAGTTATGATCATTTAAAATTCTATGGATCTATGCAAACTGTCTCAGATGATGCAGGTCGTAATGTTGATGACACACATATACAGAAAAGGGGTGAAGCTCTAAATTCAAAGGACAACAATGAAAGTACACATACAGAGTTGGTAGAAGTTTCTGAAGATGTGTAGAAAGCCAAGAGAAAGAAAAGAAAAACGAAGCTTCCGCATACAAAGGGATTTAATCCTACAAATGCAGAGTCTCCATCATATTATCAAAGATGGCTACCAAAGAGAAAAATATCAAGAGAAACAATAAAATATTTCAGGTCAGAAGTTTTCAAAAATGTATGGACCGAGAAAAAACATAAGAAAACCACTGTAGCAACGAAGTTAAGCTTATTGACATTTTCACAAAAATTTTGGAGAGAAAAAAAATTCTTGAAAATAATTTTAAATTATAACTACTTAAATTAAGGGGGTATGTTGGAAATAATCCAAGTAGTTAAGATAAGGATAAGATTTATTTAGATGTGAAAGATTTTTTATTATTTTAAAATATCTATATTATGTATTTTAATCATTATAAATAGGTGCCTTTGGTTCATTCCAAAACACTGCAGATTGTTGATTGAAAGTACTCATGGTGTCTTCTACTATTTTCTTCTCATTCTCTCTGAAGTTCTGCAGAAAAGTCAATAAGCACTCATCTTCAAAGATCACGGTCCCAAAGGAAGCGCAGTGCTGCATCATCCTCCTCACCACGGCAGCATCAAAAGGAATGGTAGAATCATTCGGGAGATGACGATCTGCCACCTTTCGACGATTTTGATCGGATCAATGCCTTTCTCCTCAGCAAACTGTGACTGTCTTCTACCGCTGCCGTCAGCTCACTGCAGACCTGCAGTTAGCTGTGTCTGCAACACAGGATCTCATACTGCGATCTTCCCTGCTACGGTGCCTCTAGTGTTCACCAGCAACGCTCCCCCTTCTTCCTCGCTGACAGCCATCGCCTGATAGGCATCAAGCGGTTGATCGTCACTCCTCTTCACCGGTGACGAGCTCTTCGGCAGCAGCAAACAGTCATCCACGGCAAGCAAGCCCAAGTGCGGTGGTGCTCAGGAGACAGTAGCGAAATAAACTTCCTTCAACTCCTTTCGCCAACAAAACTGCTCCCAAACTGCACCGTCATCCCATTGAGACCTGCTTCAATCGACACATCTACGTCAACTTGGGCTTCCTTCTCTGCCACCTCCGTTGACACTGATCTGTGTCCACGCTTTTTCCCTGTTCATTGTTGTTTCTACATCTCATAGTGTCCCAGCAAGAAGCACGACTCGTTGCACTTGGTTGCAGTCCTCCCACCCTTCTTCTACGTTTGACACTACTCTCTTAATCTATCAGTTTTCTCTTAATCTCTAATTTCGGTATATATCCATAAAATATCTTGATCGTCTATATCCAATGTTTTTGTTATTATCCCCGTAGGAACTATACAATTCTCAAAAGACTAACCTTATCTACTTGGATACTTCAACTTTCATCCCTTTAAAATTATCCAAATGTAGCAACTACTCATTATCACATGTCTAATTTTTTCTAATATCTTATTTGGATAGCTACATTGACGACTCTCTCCATTATCCACCAGCGATGATCAACATCCTAAGGGCACCTAATCCAGTACCAAATCTAGATCACAAACTATGGTTACGTCAGGATTGTCTCATCCTCTAAGCAATACAAGCCTCGGTCATTAGATCCCTCACCCCACTCATATCTTCATGTGATACTATTGTCGAAGTGTGGTGCAAGTTGCAAACTACCTTGGCAAGACATTCGTGTACGCACATGCTCAGTCTCCTATCCAGTCTTATGAAAATAAAACAAGAGGAAAATACTATTATCGATTATCTACAAAATATAAAAGTTCTCATCATCGCCCTTAATGGTTTAGGGGACGAGTACAAGTAATTGGCAGCGACAATACGAGCATGTGACTTGTCGGTGTGATTCAAAAACTCTACGACAAGTTGATTAACTATGTGACATATTTGAAATGCGAGGACAAGTTGCCAGGACCAACCATCACTGCCTTAGTCAGTCAAAAATCCAAGAGAAAAAGCAACCAGTATACTGAGACTACCAACAAAGGTTTGGCCAAGATGCCCCTTGGACCTATGGGTACTAAATAAAACTCCTCTTATCCACATCATCAATATTTCAATCGTAACTATCAAGATGACTACTTCAATTACCATCGGCACTAATATCCTGGCCACATAAATCAATAAAGAGTTATCTGTCAACTGTGTGATAAAGTTGGTCACTATGTAAAAGTTTGTTGGTTACGACTCAGACTTCCTGCTCCATCAACTCGGCCTCAAGCGCATCTCACGACCACTCTGACTACTAATCAATAGAATTGGATTATGGACTCTAGCACCTCGTATCATATCACATCTGATCCCCAGAACTTGTCCATCCATAACAACTATGGCGAAAATGATGACATCATCATCAGTGACGGTAAAGGAATCCCTATTACTCATACTGATTCCAGAACACTTAATTCATATACCACAACTTTTATACTCGATGATGTTATGTGTGCACCTAACAATAAACAAAATATCACTTTTGTTTCTTAATTCTGCAAATAAATGAATACTTCAATTGAATTCTTTCCTGACTCTTTTCTTGTCAGGGATTTGAGCATGAAGGCATCCTTGGTCTAAGGCCAGCGTAAAGACAATATTTATGATTAGTTGTCAGTCACCCAACCCACTGTTCACTCTTTCGTTGTAGCTTTAATTAATGTATGATATCATCATCTTGATCATCCCTCCTCCTCTATATAGCATAAATTAATTTCTTGTTATTCTATTCCTACTCTTAAAGCCAACAGTATTATAACTCATTGTGATGCTTGTGTAATAAAAGTCATAAACTCTCATTTGGAGTATCTTTCTTATCCTGCTCTAAACCATTTTAAATTTTTTATACTGATGTTTGAGGCCTTGCCCCAATCACTTCTTTTGATAAGTTCAGATTTTATGTCATATTCGTAGACTATTTCACTACGTACACATGGTTATAATCATAAGTATGAGGTTTCAACAATCTTTACCTTCTTTACTAAGTGGGGGCTAGCTTTCGTAAAAGTTAGTTTAAAAAATTCATTCGATAAAAACCGATATTGTAAGTGTGCTTTGACTTAGAAAGTGTTATAAGCAGTTAAATCAGAAAGCAATAATAATGAAAAGCATACAAGGAAATACACACTGAATTTATAGTGGTTCGATCGCCATGACCTATGTCAACTCCCGATTCCTCCTCCGTTGAGGCTACCAACATTTACTAATGATCTTCCTTCAATGGACAATGATGAACTACCCTTTTACAACCCTTTCTCTTTTTCACAAGTTTAGGAGAAAACCTTTACAAGTCTCACACCTCCCTTAGAATGAACTCTAAACTTTTTAGAGGAGGGGAACACTCAAGATATTATAATAATATTTGCACATTTAGAATAATAAGTTTTTTTATTATAGTTCTTGCATCCTCAAGCAAAAATAAGTGGGATATTTATAGACCCCAAAGGGCGTCAAAAGTTGGAGCCAAAATTTAAATTTTTAGGGTTTCCAAGATGCTCGCTGTACCACCGCCGCTTGATAGTCTCAGAGACTGGGCTCTAGCGGTAGTATCACCAGCCTCTATGGTACCACCACTTGACATAGCCTGGGAGACTGTGTCTGGGTGGTACCAACACCTAATACAATCTCGAAGACTATTTTCTGGGTGGTACCATCGCCTGATCTAGCGGTGCCACCACCGCCTAACCCAACATTAGGCTATTGAATGGGCCCAAATCAGCCCAATTAAGGCTCAATGAGCCCTTAATTGAGTTAGCATGGTTATACCCAAAACTAACTCAATTAAGACCTAAACTACGATGATCATGATATAAATGACTACAAAGTGTAAATCTTGTGTTGTCCGACATGTCATTGGTTCATTCGAACTTTCGGTGCATTAGCTCTCCTTCGGCATATTGTTCAATCCATCAGCATGTTGACTCCTGTAACATTTGATCTTGATGCAATGTCTGATTCTTTTAGCCTGATGCTCGATCTTTGACTCCGGCCCAACATCTAATTTTTCTACTTCAATCGTTTTTCCTTTTCATGATCAAAGATAATCCTACATCACTTTTCTTAAATGTTGATTAGATCATAACTTCATCAACTGATTTCATCATCAAATTTTTGAGATTCAGCATCTTCATGCAACAACCTCTTGGCTTCATCCATGCTCAGTATCTATGGCATATTTATAAACTTCAATAAGCTATTTATATACTTCACCAAGCTCCAAGAGCCTAATACATAGAACTTGGCTCATTTTTGACATCAAATAGCTTCATTAACTCTAAGTCTGATACCTCGTTATTTCTATGTCAATAAAATGGAGGTACAATATATCTTCTGGTATATGTGGATGATATTATTATCATGGGCAATAATTCTATGGAGATCAAGGCATTCAGTCAATAAAATGAAGGTATAAAATATCTTCTGGTATATGTGGATGATATTATTATCATGGGCAAGAATTCTATGGAGATTAAGGTATTCCTCAAGCAATTGGTAGATCGATTCTCTCTTAAAGATTTAGGAACCTTGAGCTATTTTCTGGAAGTGGAAGCCACATATATATCTTCAAGACTCTTCTTATCATAACGGAAGTATATTCATGATTTATTATCAAAGACGAATATGCAGGCTGCTTAAAAGGTTTCAACTCCCCTCTCTACTGATGAATCACTCAAATTAAGTGATGGAAGACCTACTATGTATCTTATTCAATACCGACAAGTACTTGGCTCTTTAGAGTACTTATCTCTCACCCACTCAGATATCTCATTGTGGTCAACAAATTATCTCAATTCATACATCGACCAACAATTACGCATTGGTTTGCAATCAAACGGATCTTACAATATCTTAACGGGACCCTTAATCATGGCCTTTTCCTCCGTAAACACTCCCCACTTCATCTCTATGCCTTTGTCGATACTGATTGAGTATGAAATTTTGATGATAGTACATCCACGTTGGGGTATATTATCTTCCTTGGAGCTAATCAAATCAGTTGGAGTTCTAAGAAGCAAAGATAGTCGCACGGTCTACAACTGAAGCTGAATACTATGCCATCGCCACCGCTGCTATAAGACTCAATTGGGTCATGAATATGCTCAAGGAACTTGACATCAACTTCACTCTTACTCCTATAATATATTGTAATAATGTTAGAGGTACATACTTGTGTGCTAGTCCATTGTTCCAATCATGTATGAAATATATTACCGTCAACTTCCACTTCGTGCAAGATCAAGTTGTTAGACATCAACTATGTGTTTCTCACGTCTATATGACTGATCTACTAGTAGACTCACTCACGAAGCCTCTTGCCTGTAAACTATTCTCATTGCATCGGTCCAAGATCGACATTCTTGACAAGCGCACCATCTTTTGTAAATAGTAAGAAGAAGGAATTATAGGAAACAATCTTGATTCAAGGGAAAAACTCAAGTCATGAATACCGATAAATCAAGATAAGAAAGAATTCATGCATTTGGAAGATTCAATATGCCTATCTCCCTTATAATGAAATCAAATTGTTCCTCATCCAAAGATTTAGTAAAAATATTTGCTAATTGATGTTTTACATCAATAAATTCTAAAGATATATCATGATTATTAAAATAATCTATAATAAAATGATGTTTAATATCAATGTATTTAGTTCTAGAGTGTTTAATGAGATTCTTTGTTAAAAAAATAGCACTAGTATTATCACATTTTATAGAGATATTTTTCAAGTAAAATCCATAGTCTTCTAAAGTATTTTTCATCCAAATAACTTATGCACAACATGCACCCGCTGCTACATATTCAGCCTTGATTGTAGATAATGCAAAAAAAATTATTTCTTAGAAGATCAAGAAACAAGTGCATGACCTAAAAACTGACATATTCTAGAGGTACTTATTCTATCTATTCTATATCCTTCAAAGCTGACATCATCATAAGTAATCAAATTAAAAATTTCATATTTTGGATACCATAGTCCTAGGTTTGGAGTTCATTTTAAGTATCTAAATATTCTTTTAACTAGGATTGGACTAAAATCTTACACACAAGCCTACACTAAACATAATATATGGTCTAGTTGCAAATAGATATAGCAAACTACCTATCATACCTCTATAGGCCGTTTGATCAAAATATTTTTCTTCATTGTCTATATCTAATAGCAGTATCCACACGAATCATTTTAACAAATCCAAAGCATACTTAGTTTGACCAATAAAAATTTCATCATTCAATTGCTTAATTTATAGTTTTAAGAAAAATATTAATTCACACATTAAACTCATTTTGAATTCTTGGCTCATATTTCTAGTAAATTATTCACATAAAATTCATTAGTAGAACCGATAATAATATCATCAACATAGATTTGAATAATAAAAAAATATTTTTTAAAATATTTAATAAATAATATGGTATCGACCTTGCCTTTAAAAAATTATTTTGAATAAGGAAAGAACTAGGTCTCTCTTATCAAGCCCTAGGGGCTTTCTTTAATCCACAGAGAGCCATATATAATTTGTAAACATGATTTAGAAAATAATCATTTTCAAATCCAGGTGGTTGTTATACATAAACTTCTTTGGAAATAAAATCATTAAAAAAATAACTTTTGGCATCCATTTTAAATAATTTGATATTTTTAAAAGAAGCATAGGCAAGAAGCATCTTATGGCTTCAAGTTTTACCACAAGAGCGAAGATTTCTTCATAATCAATTTATTCTTCTTGATTGAAACCTTTGGTCACTAATCTAATATTGTTTCGAACCACAATACCGAATTCATCTTGCATATTTCTAAAGACCCATTTAGTGTCAATATAAGATGGTCGCTAGGTCTAGGAACAAGTGTTCATACCTTATTTATCTCAAATTGATTTAACTCCTCATGCATTACAAAAACCCATGAATCATTTTTAGAGTATTGTCAATGCATTTTGGTTCAACTTGAGATAAAAATGTTGTATTAGAATAAAAAAATTAAATGATGAATGAGTTTGAATACCTTTTGATGACTCTCCAATGATTAACTCCTTAGAATGAGCATCTATATACTTTCACTCCTTGGGTAAGGATTCTTTGGAAGTAGATGCATCCAAGTTGCTTGGGAGAGGAGAATTTTCATTCAAATTTAAAGTACCAAAATCAAAATCATCATCAAAATCATTTTTCCTTCAATTCAGGAAACTCATTAAAAACAACATGGATGGATTCCCCGATAACTAAAGTTTTTTTTATTAAAGACATGATAAGCTTTTGAAGTAGAGGAATATCCAAGAAATATACCTTCATTAGATTTTATATTAAACTTTCATAAGGTATCTTTTTCATTTAAAATAAAACATTTACAATCAAAAACTTTAAAATATAAAATATTAGATCTTTTATTATTCTATAATTCATAGGGAGTTTAAGAAAACAGTGGTCTTACGAGAACCCTATTCATGACATAGTATGCTGTGTTAACGACTTCAGCCCAAAAGTATTTGGGCAGGATATGTTCATTTAGCATGGTTCTTGCTATCTCTTATAAACTCCTAAGTTTTCTATTAAAAACTTCATTTTGTTGTGAATTTCTGGGAGTAGAGAAATTATGGTGATATATAGTCTTTAATGATTACAAACACATATTTACTACCTCCTAGACTTGTGATATTTGTTGGTCTAAATAAATCCATATAGATTAATTATAGTGGTCTAGAGGTATTTACTCGATTTTAGATTTAAAACTACTCTTTATTTGTTTACCCAGTTGGCATGCATTACAAACTTTGTCCTTACACACTTAATTCTAAGCATACCACTTACAAGTTTTTTAATTTTAATTTATGAAATTAGTTTCATACTTTCATGACTTAATCTGCCAAAGCCATGCATCATTGTTTAAAGCCGAAAAATAAGTTTCATCACAAAAGCCATCGAGATCAATAATGTATACATTATTAGTTTTTAAGGTAATCATTGATATATTTTTGTGAGGTATCTCTATAATGTAAGCATTAGATTCAATTTTGATGCTATAACCCTTATCATATAATATGCTAATACTTAGTAGGTTATGTTTTAAACCATCTGCTAATATGACATCTTCAATCTAAAGGTTTGATTTGTTACCTATATTTCTTTTGTCAATATTTTTTTTCCTTTAATGTTATATCCAAAGGTGACATACCCTCTATCTCAGCTAGTAAGCTTTAAAAATTATATTGGATCTCTGGTCATGTGTTTTGAGCATCTACTATCAAAATACTATTTTTTGCTCCTAGCTCTTATATGGAGACTTAACTATAAAAATAAGGAATTTACTTTAGGTACCCATTTAACTTTCGGTCTTTCATAGTTAACTCTACCTCTCTTGACCTTTGGCATTAAGTCATTTATTGTTCCTTTAGGAACCCAAACTAATTTATGAGAGCTATATTTTTTGAATGAACATGTATAGACATGACTAAATCTTCCACAAAAGTTACATTTATCTTTGGGGGAAATATGTAGTGTGAAACTTTTTATAAATTTTGTTGGCTTTGGTTGAGTATTACTACCTACAAACTCGATTCCTTTCTTTTTATAGACACAACCTTAGTTGGCAAGAATCATATTTAATAATTTATTTTTAATTCTAAACTTTTCTAAGGTTTATTGAAATAATATATTTTCCTTTGTTAGTGCATCTAATGCTTCACATTTAGAACAAGGAGTACATGATGTTGATATTTCATACAAAGTTTCAAATTTACTAGTAAGTAATGTATGATCCTTTTTAGTGATTTATATTTCTTAGTAACCTTTTTAAGTTCATCATATAAATCATGAAATGTATTAAACAATTCATCATAAGAAAAAGAAGCTTCATGTGAGTCATATACCTCATCATTAAGGACCATCAATGTGTAGTTTGCCACTTGGTCTCTATTAATTTGCTCTTCATCTTATGATGCGCTCGAAGCATCCTAAGTTGCCTTGAAAGTTTTCTTCTTCTTTTGAGTCGGTAACTACTTCTTCAATATGGACACTTATTTTTGATGTGTCCTGGCTTCTTGCATTTGTAATAAATTGTAACATCCTTTTTTATTTATTTTTATTCTTATAATTTTTGTTTATTTTTTTAAATTTTTTAAGTCTTCTTGTTATAAGTGTAATATCATTATCCTTGTCACTTGAGCTTTCACTTGAAGAATCTTCTTTTGTTCTCAGTGCAATATCCTTCCTGTGCTTTGAAGGTTTTCCTCTTGTTTATCGTGTGCTTTACAAGTTATTTCATAGGTTATTAATGACCTATAAGTTCTTGAAAGGGAAAATTATTCAAGTCCTTTGCCTCTTGAATGATAGTTACTTTTGGATCCCAGCATTTAAGAAGAGATCTTAAAATTTTATTTACTAGTTCAAGTTTAGTATAACATTTACCAAGACATTTCAACTATTGACAACATCCATAAAATAGGTATACATGCTGCCAATGGTTTCGCTTGGCTTCATTTTAAACAGTTAATAACTATGTACTAAGAGATTAATTTGGACTCTTTTACTCTACTCGTGCCTTCATGTGTGACTTCTAGTATGTGTAATATATCATAAGCAGTGTCACACGTATAAACTCGGTTAAATTCATTTTAATCCAAGGCACAAAACAAAGCGTTCATAGCTTTAGCATTCAAAGAAAATATTTTCCTTTCAAAATTATTCCAACTATTCATTAGATTGGAAAATTTTTGGAAGTCATTTTCAACGATATTCCTCAGCTCGAAATCCATAGAAATCAAAAAAATTCTTATTCGTGTGTTTATATTGAAAAATCTCAGCGGGAGCATCACATTTACAATGGAAGATCAAAACAAACTAGGTTTCTTATGCAGATCAAATCTATGTAAAAGGTTGGATCGTGAGAAAGCCACAAAAACCGAGAAAATCGTATTGTGTGAGATATTGTTTTACCTAGGGAGATTGTATATCGCTATTTTCCAAATTCGAATGAAGAAGATGAAAGAGGTCAAGCATCATTCTCTCTAACGGTATCCATATGATGGATCGCCGCAGCGATACTCCTCCAATTATAATCTCAGGTCTCACAACTCTTGCATAGAGGGAGGGAGGAGAATACGAGAGGGTGGTCAAAGCTGCAGCCTATCAATCATGAGCCTCCACTCTTATTTATAGAGAGCCACCAAAAACTCTAGGGTTCCTGCCTTAGTGGTTATTGGATCTTCATCCAGTTACCTATTAACCTTGAATTATTGGATCTCTATCCAATAATCTCCTTTGGTATCTAATTGGGCCTCATGTAAGAAGCCTATTAGTGTAGGGTCTTATTATGAGAATAGGGGCTAATTGGATCTCCATCCATTCCTCTATTCGCTAAAGCATCCACCATATGTATGTGACCCTCTAAGCCCAATACCGAGCTGGTCGTAAGTTGCTCCCATTAGAACTCTTTCTGGTGTAGTGAATTATTATCTCCATGATAATTCACTCAACTCATCGGCTACGGATGTACTAGGCCACTACGCCATAATCCCTAAACAGTATAGGGGGATCAAATCTATCGGACATGTCTGTCCACATACCGTATATCTATAATCCCTCATCCAACTAATGTCCTAGAGACCATATATTGTATATGGTACTATCAGGTCACATACGGAATCCATCTGAAACATGCTTTAATCGGATTGTCTTGGAGAACTCATCTCTAAATCTGAATGACCCTAGATAGAGATTTATCTAAATAAACACATATGAGATATTCATCTCGTAATATCGAGAGTGGATGATCCCTTATTGGTACTTAATTGCCTTTATAAGCTTAGCTACCAATCCCGATAATCGATTGTACCAGATTTAGAATTTTCCAAACCTGTAAGTCCGACATCAAAGAAAGGAATACTCAAATAAGCCATCTTTGGTGTCTCAAGTCTAAGGACCAGATGCATAACTGGAACTATAAAATCGATGTCTGACATTAGGTATAATTAACCATACAATATTCCATAGGTAGATCCATTAATGAACTTATTTTCTAATGAGCACTTGTACTATATCCTTAGTGTCTCCACACAAGTGGCTATGAGACCAGCCGCCTCCATCATATGGATGAGTATATAATACACCGATCTATCTGGTTATTTCGATGTCCCTCTCGAGTAACCTATGACCGAGATTATTTAGGATTTGTATTTAAATGTGAATTGATCTCATTATCGTAATCTCATCACGATCCAATTCCCATTGCACAAAACCAATGACATCATAATATATATATGTAGTTAAAACCAACGAAATCCGATATTGAAAGTGGGCTTTGACTTGGAAAGTATTATAAGCAGTTAAATCAGAAATCAATAATAATAAAGAGCATAAAAGGAAATACACATCGAATTTATAGTGGTTTGGTCATCGTAACCTATGTCCACTCCCGATTCCTCCTTCGTTGAGGCCACCGGCATTCACTAACAATCTTCCTTTAATGGGTAAATATCAACTATCCTTTTACAACCCTTTATCCTTTTCGCAGGTTTAGGAGAGAACCTTTACAAGTCTCATGCCTCACTTAGAATAAACTCTAAACTTTTAAGAGGAGAGGAACTCTCAAGAGATTACAATAATGTTTGTACACTTAGAATCATAAGTTTTTGATATTAGTTCTTGCCTACTCAAGCAAGAATGAGTGGGGTATTTACAGACCCCAAATGCCGTCAAAGGTTAGAGCCAAAATTCAAAATTTTGAGGATTCCAAGGTGCTAGCAGTAATACTGTCATTAATGGGTACCACTATCACTTGACAATCTTGGAAACTGGGCTCTAGCGA
The DNA here is from genome assembly GCA_029747655.1 of Ensete ventricosum. Taxonomy (NCBI): domain Eukaryota; kingdom Viridiplantae; phylum Streptophyta; class Magnoliopsida; order Zingiberales; family Musaceae; genus Ensete; species Ensete ventricosum. The sequence goes on along the minus strand of JAQQAF010000002.1, from coordinate 32,140,848 downwards.
TAGAACCCTAGCCTGGGTGGTACCACCACTTGACATAATCTCGAAGACTATCTTATAGGCTGTACCATGCTTGGTCTGGTGGTGCCACCACCTAATCCAGCATTGGGTCATTGTGGGCCTCCTAATAGGCCTAAATCAGCTCCAATTAAGGCCCAATGGGCCCTTAATTAAGTTAGCATGGTTACACCCAAAACTAACTCAAATAAGACAAACTACAACGATTACAAAGCATAAAAATTGTATTGTCCGACATGTCATTGGTTCATCCGAACTTTCGATGCATCAGCTCTCCTTCAGCATATTGCTTAGCCCATCAGCATGTCGACTCTCGCAACATACGATCTTGACGTAATGTCCAATTATTCTGGCCCGATGTCGGATCTCTAACTCCAGCCCAACGTCTAATTTTCCTACTTCAATTGTTTTGACTTTTCATGATCGAAGATAGTTCTACATCACTTTTCTCAAATGTTAATTAGATCATAACTCATCAATTGATTTCATTATCAAAATTCAAAATTCAATATCGTCATATAACAACCTCTTGACTTCATCCATCATCAGTATCCATGACATGTTTGTAAACTGCAAATAGCTAATCAGCAAGCCATTAACACGACATGCTTTGTTATAAATAGAGTTCTTGTAAGACTATTACTCTCTAAAACTCCTTATGAATTATGTAATGATAAAAAACCTAATATTTCAAGGTTTTTAGTTATAAGTGCTTCATTTTAAATGAAAATGATGCCTTAGGAAATTTAATGCAAAATCTGATAAAGGCATTTTTCTTAGTTATTCTTCTACTTCAAAAGTTTATCATGTTTTTAATAAAAGAACATTAGTCATTAAAGAATTTATTTATGTCATTTTTAATGAGATTACAAAATTTAAGAAAATTGATTTTGATCATGATTTTAATTTTTGAATTTCAAATTTGAATGAAAATCCTTCTAAAAATAACTTGGATTAATCTACTTCCGAATCCTTAGCCAAGGAATGAAAGTATGTAAATGCTCATCCTAATGAGCTTATAATAGGAGATACATCAAAGGTGTTTAAACTCGTTCTTCTTTTCAAAATTTTTGTGCTAACGTCGTATTTCTATCTCAAATTGAATCAAAATACATTGACGAAGCCCTTAAAGGTAATTCTTGGGTTATTGCAATACATGAAGAGTTGAACCAATTTGAGAGAAATGAGGTGTGGGAGCTTGTTCATAGACCTAGTGATTGTTTAGTGATTGGTACTAAATGGGTATTTAGAAATAAACAAGATGAAAATTGTATCATAGTTAGAAACAATGCTAGATTAGTGGCCAAGGGTTTCAATCAAGAAGAAGAAATCGATTTGAAGAGACCTTCACTCTTGAAGCCATAAGGATGCTCATTGCCTTTGCCTCTTTTGCGAATTTTAATTATTTCAAATATATGTCAAAAGCGCTTTTCTTAATGGTTTCATTTTCAAAGAAGTTTATGTTGAACAATCCCCCGATTTTGAAAATGATCTTTTTCTTAATGGATTCAAATTATCTAAGGCTCTTTATGGGTTAAAACAAGCCCCTACGGCTTGGTATGAAAGACTTATCTCTTTCCTTATTTCAAACAATTTTTTGAAAGGCAATGTTGATACTACATTATTTTTTAAGCATTTTAAAAATAATTTTCTTATTATTCAAATTGATGTTGATGATATTATTTTTGGTTCAACAAATGAATCCTTATGTGAATCTTTTGCCACACGTACGAGCTAAGAATTTGAAATGAGCCTAATGGGTGAATTAATTTTTTTCTTATGATTATAAATAAAAAAATTAAATGATGGTATCTTTATTAGTCAAACCAAGTATACCTTAGATTTGTTAAAACGTTTTGGTATGAATAATGCTATGGCCATAAAAACACTGATGAGCACTTCTACAAAATTAGACTTGATATTGAAGGTGAAAATTTTGATAAAAAAATATATAGAGGAATGATATATAGTTTATTATATTTAATTACTACTAGACCAGACATCATGTTTATGTTGAATCTCGAATTTTGATGATGAAATCAATTGATGGATTATTGATTTAACAAGGTTGTTAAAGTGATTGATGCAGGATTAACTACAACAGAGAGAAAATTATAATAAGAGGTTTGGCCAAAGTCAAATCCAGACATCAAACCAGAGTAAGGACGATGTGGTTGGGAACTCGAGTGGAGTGTATCGGGAGCTCATCGAGGGTATCGGGAGCTTACCAAGATGGCGCAAGGGAGTTTGCCGGAAGAAGACCGAGACTCATCGAAAGATTGTCGGGCGTAGTCGAAAAATTTACCGAGAGTTGAAAAGGTCTTGAAGTGGATTTGTTAGCCATGTTAATTATAACTAATTAAGTTATAGTTGTCATAGTTAAAATTGAGTCATATTTGAGTTAGATTTGGATGAGATCTAAATTAACTCAAGTGAGGCTAACTAGGTCCATTATGAAGAGTGGATTGAGCTCAAGTTGAGCTTAACTGGTTGACCTGAAAATTAGTCAACATGAGGTACAAGACGGAACTGGAAAAGTGAAGGGTATCACTTTTTCGGGTTTTTTGGCGATTGTACTGCTGGTAAGCGATGGTTGTACCATCGGTAAGCGATGATTGTACCATCATCGCCTAGGATTTCGGGCAGCAAGAGGAGGTTGTACCATCGTCGCCTAGGAATCCAGGTAGCAGGCAACTGTTGGACTATCTAGGCTAGTGGTTGAATCGCCCATACCCTATTTTTAGGGTGGCTTTTGATGGTTGTATCGTTGGCACCGACGGTTGTACTGCCCGTACCCGAATTTTTTGGATACGTTTGAATTTTAGCTCCAAATCATGAAGCCAATTGGGTCCTATATATACTCCAGGTTTTCTTGCATTTTAAACAATAATTTTTGAGTAGAAATTCTGTAGTACATTGTGTGTGAAAATTATAAAAAAAAGGGATAAGGGAGAGAGAAAAATCATGTAAAACTTGTAGTTCTCCCTTGTAAGGTTGTAAGGTTCATTTCCTAAGCCTGTTAAAAGGAGAGAGAAAACTATAAGGATTTGATCTTCACTCAAAGAAGGTTGATAGTTGATGCTAGTGAGCCTCAAAGAAGAGGACTCGGGAGTAGACGCAGGCCAGTTTGAGGCTGAACTACTATAAATGTGAGTGTCATTTAATTGCTTTCATCTTACTTTTGATTTATCTTAAACATTTGATAGTTAGATACGAAGTTTCAATCTCTCAACTTCTATTAAATGGGCTCTTAGTCGATTTTATCAAAATATCAAAAGAAACTTCCGTTGTTCACTCTTTAGTTTACGAAAGAAAGGTTTTTAATCAAGCACTATCTCTCTTGCACTAATTCACCTCCCTTTTAGTGACAATTGATCCTAACAATTGGTATCAGGGTAAAGTACTTACTCATTGGATTAACACCTACTTGAGTAAATAACTTTATTTGGTATGAATGAGGGACATTCTATTTCACGTCCTCCCATATTTAATGGGACGGATTACATGTATTGGGTAACAAGTATGTGTTTTTTTCTCATTTCCATGGATTTTGATGTATTACATATTGTAGAGGATGGTTTTGAGAAATCTTTCAAACCAATGAATCAATGGAATGATTTAGAAAGGAAGAATTTTTCTTTGAAAGCAAAGGCTATGAATGTCTTATTTTGTGCTCTTGACAAAAATAAATTTAATCGTGTTTCCATTTGTGAATCTGCTTATGATATTTGACATATACTAGAAATCACACACGAAGACACTAGTAGAGTTAAAGAATCTAATATTAACATTTTAGTTCATAGTTATAAATTATTTAGAATGAAACCAAGTGAGTCCATTGGAGACATGTACACCCGTTTCACGGATGTTATCAATGTCCTTAAAGCACTTGAAAAATATTTTTTGAAATTTGAACTTATGGGTAAAATTTTAAGATCTCTACCTAAAAATTGGGATCTTAAAGTAACTGCTATACAAGAAGCCAAATATTTAAATAACTTACCTCTTAAAGAACTTATTAACTCACTAATGACATATGAACTAAACTGTAAAACTTATGATGAGCTTGATAAACCGTTTTCAAAGAACATGAAGGATGTTACACTATTATCAAGAAAGTTTAAAAAGTTTATGAAAAAGAATAAAAACTATAAAAATAAAAATGAATCGAAAGAGGATAATATTATATGCCTTGAATGTAAAAAATTGGGACATTTAAAAAATGAATGTTTGCAATTGAAGAATAAGGCATCCCACAAGAAGAAAGCTCTTTCGGCAACTTGGGATGACTCAAGCTCTTTGGATGAAGAAGACCACTCCAAAGAAGAAGTTGCTAACTATTCTCTAATGGCGATAAAAAATGAGATTACTGATTCTTTAAGCATTTCCTTTACCGAGTTATTAAATATGTTTCATGAATTATTTGATGAATTTAGAAAAATTAGTAAATCTTATAAGTTGCTTAAGAATGAACATAATTTGTTAATTAGTAGACTTGATGAAATGCATGATTCATTAGTATTACACAATCCTTGTTCTAAATGTAAAATACTAGATAATGTTAAAGAAGAAAATATCATGCTAAAGCAAATCTTAGAAAAATTTGAAATAATAAATAAATCCCTTGATTCTTGCTAATAAGGGTCATATTAATAGAAGAAATGATATAGGCTTTGTTGGTAATCCAACAAAAGCCAACTACCTTCATTAAAGGACCTACTCTAAACTTGCCACCAAAAATAAAATATAATTTTTGTGATAGATTAGGGCATATGGTTTATAAATGTTCATTTAAGAAGTATAGTTCACATAAATTAATTTGGGTTCTTAAAGGAACCATAAACAACCAAAGATATTTAGATAAATTAGGTCTTTATCTTCATGAAGGACCCAATATAAAATATGTATCTAAATCTTTCGTGTAGGTTTGTCATCAAACCAAGGCTAGGAGCAAAATGGAATGATATCCTGAAGGTAGATGCTCAAGACATATAACTTGAGATCTAATACTTTTTTAAGCTCACTAGTTTAAGTAATAATAAGAAAAATTATTGAAAATAAAATTATTAGTAATGAATCTTTGGATGATTCATTAATCTTGATTGCTCTCAATGATGCATGACTTTTTGCATAGCTAGAGCATGCTAAAATTAGAATAAAAAAAGTTTAGTGCAAAATTATCTAAGTTGAAATATATAGAGATTTTGATGATGATTATGCTTGTATGTTTTATTGACTTGTAATGTTTAAAAGAGTGTACATTGTCTTAAGATAAAATTGAATGAAATGATTAAATACTAAATTTGAACTTTAAAAAATTTTATATATGAAGTCATGCCTTATTTTTTAAATGTGGTTGAAAAAATAAAAAATTTAAATGAGAAGAAAAATTTCTTGGTAACATATTAGACTCATTTAACAAACAAAAATCGTTGGATTGGAAATATAAAAAAGATTTTGTTTGAAAATATCTTGTTATAATAATCATAATGATTTTGTTTGAAAATATCTTGTTTTAATAATCATAATAATTTTGTTTGAAAATATTTTACTCGTATGGAAATTTCATATTGTAATAACCTTGATGATGATCTTAAAGTTAGTGTTGAATATGTAATTTGAAATATGATTGAATGGTTGAATATTAGAATTTGAGTATAGAATAAAATAAAAAAAGGGAGAAAAAGATCATATTTCATTTACTAATATTTTTAAAAATTAAAAAATATTTTTGAAATGAGAATAAAATGAGCATTGTAATTCATTTCACTAAGTCTAAAGAATTAGACTCACTTAAAATGGAAAAATCATTGGAATGAATCAAAACTCTTGTTTGAAAATGTTTTATTGTAATAAATTTGATGATTTCTTTTGGAAATAATTCTTGGATTTTTATTTTTGAAATATTTGAAAATATTTTACTTGGTTGAAAATATTTATGATTTTAATGTTTTCTTTTATAAAAGAAACTTGGTTTTTGATGATAATGCATAAAGTCATTCTTGAAACAAATAACATGAAACAACTAAAAAAAAGTATATTTCTTGAAAACATCTTTATCATATCAAGCCTTTAATAATAGATAAAATGATATCTTTATTGTTGAATCTCTTAAACTACAAAATTGATTTAATGATTTAAACTTGAAAAAGGTTTCATCCTAATCATGATATTGACTTCTCGATATTTATAACTTGATATTTCTATATGAATCAAGATCCTTCTTATTTGATATCTTAAGATTCCATTTTATTATCTAAGAGGAGATTTATTAAATTATATCTTTTGGTATTCATGAATGTCTTTTGACAATAATATTCTTTTTGATATGATTTATTATCTAACTCATGAATGGTATAACTTATCACCAAAATTAATATTTCTTAAATTTGTGATAAGTTGAAAATAAAAAGAGATTTATTTTATGATGAATATTTCCTTAATTCCTTAACTTTATCCTTTATCGAATCATATTTAATCTCTATGATTTTCTCTTTTTAATAAAAGAGAGATCTATGATTTTAACATTTACAATTAAGATTTTTATCAAGATCTTTCTTCTATTTTATAAAAAAGACTTATCTAAATGAATTGGATATTTTAAGATTTATTTTGAATGAATCAAGAGTATCTAATCCCCTAAGACTCATTTTTATTATTTACAAAGAAAAAGAAGGGGCAAATTTATTAATTTAAATTATATCTTTTGGTACTTAAAGATTTGATTTTATGACATGATCTCCTTGTACTTTTGGACATAATTTGAATGTTGATGTTAAGAAGAAATTATGTCATCATATTTCTTTCTTGACAATGACCAAGAAGAAAAATAAAATTACTAATATTATTACAAGAAAATTAGATATGATGATTCTTATAACAAATTTGCTAAGAAGAAAATTTAAAATTTTAAAATTTTCTAAGTGAATGCAAAATGCATGATTTATAAATTAAGCTTGATTTACCATCATATTTTTTTTGGATTTCTTGGCATTTATAAATTAAACTTCTTATCAGAATTTACATGAGATGATATTCAAAATGTATGATTTACTTGATTTGATACTTTTGCTTGAAATTTATATAAGATGAATTTAAATGCATGAGTTGCTCTTAACTCTTCTTGGATTTCTTGGATTTTTGAGCTCACCTTTCAAAAAGGATTTACCTTGATATTGACAATTCAAAGTTCCTTTTGTGACAATATTTTTATCCTTTCTCAAAGATTATTTTAATTTATGATGAATATCTAACAAAGAAAAATATGTGACATGAACTTTTATGATGCTTGATATAAGTTCTATTTTTGTGATGATGTTTTTAACTCTCCTCCATTGTTTCTACTTATTTGTAAAAGGGAGAAAAATTTTCATGAGAAAATTAGGTTATTATCCTATTACTAAGGGGGAGCAATGCAAAATTATTTTGTAAAAATATGAAAACTTTGACACATGATGATGACCTTATATATCTTAAAATTACTTGCTTGTTATTTCAACTCTTTTTGATAATGACAAAGGGGACGAAATAGCGAATTGATGACACAAAAATAATACATGCATGTCAAAAGAAAAAAAAATTCATGAGAAAATTATTGACACATGTCTTAAAATCATTTGCTATAACATTTCACCTTTTTGTTAATGACAAAGGGGGAGAAATAATTAATGACTTAAGGAAGAGAACTTAATGTATGATTGATATATAATTCATGTTATATACTTTAAAAATTTGATGATTCATGATTGGTTGAAATAAATATCATGTATCATGTATGATTTGATGATTTTGAAATTCATGTTATATCATTTGATAAGTGAATGATTTGTTACTTGAATTCAAGGGTATGTGGTTCTCTTGAATTTAAGCTATCTTTATTTGAATCATGACATGAATTTAGGGGGAGTAAGGTTTAACTCCCGTCATCAATTGATTGTCATAAAAAAAAGGGGAGATTGTTAAATCTCAGATTTTGATGATAAAATCAAATGATGGGTTATTGATCTAACAAGGTTGTTAGAGTTGATTGATGCAGGATTAACTACGACAAAGAGAAAATTACAATAAGAGGTTTGACCAAAGTCAAATCCAGACATCGGGTCGGAGTGAGGACGATGTGGTTGGGAACTCGCTGGAGTGCGTTAGGAGCCCACCGAGGGTATCGGGAGCTTGCCAGGATAGCGCAAGGGAGTTCGCCGGAAGAAGACCGAGACTCATCGAAAGATTGTCGGGGTTAATCGAAAAGCTTACTAAGAGTTGGGAAGGCCTTGAAGTGGATTTGTTGGTCATGTTGATTGTAATTAATTAAGTCATAATTAGCATCGTTAAGGATGAGTCTTGTTTGAGTTAGATTTGGATATGATCTAAATTAACTTAAGTGAGGCTAACCGGGTCTACTATGGAGAGTGGATTGAGCTCAATTGGTTGACATGAAAATTGGTCAATATGAGGTACAAGTCGGAATTCAAAAAGTGAAGGGAATCACTTTTTCGGGGTTTTCCGATGAGTGTACTGTCGCTGCCCAGGATTTCGAGCAACAGGCAATGGTTGTACCACCCAGGCTAGTGATTTTACCGCCACCGCCTAAGAATCCAAGCAGTAGGTGGCGGTTGGACCACCCAGGCCGACGGTTGAATCACCTATACCCTATTTTCAAGGTGGCTTTCAGCGATTGTAACGCCCGTACCTAGATTTTCTGGATATGTTTTAATTTTGGCTTCAAATCCCGAAGTCAATTGGAGCCTATATATACCCCAAGTTTTCTTGTATTTCAAACAACAATTTTCGGGTAGAAATTCTATGGTAAATTGTGTGTGAAAATGGTAAGAAAAAGAAAGAGATGAGGGAGAGAGAAAAGTCTTGTAAAACGTGTAGTTTTCCATTGTGAGGTTGTAAGGTTCATCTCCTAAGCCTGTTTAAAGGAGAGAGGAAGTTGTAAGGATTTAATCTTCACTCAAAGAAAGTTGATAGTGGATACCGGTGGGTCTCGGAGAAGAGGATTTGGGAGTGGATGTAGGCCAGGTTGAGGCCGAACCACTATAAATGTGAGTGTGCTTTAATTGATTTCATTTTACCTTTGATTTCTCTTAAACTCTTGATAGTTAGATACGAAGTTTCAATCTCTCAACTTCTTTTAAATCGCTCTTAATCAGTTTTATTCAAATATCAAAAGAAACTTCCGTTATTCACTCTTTACTTTACGAAAGAAAGGTTTTTAATCAAGCACTATCTCTCTTGTACTAATTCACCCCACCCTCTTAGTGCCAATTAATCTTAACAGTTTAGTGTTGGATTATGTGCAAGGTTTCAATCAAATCCTAAATATTCTTATTTTATGATAGTTAAACAAATTTTTAAATATTTAAAAGGAACTCCTAATTTATGATTATGGTATCCTAAGTCTAACAACTTTGATTTACTTGCCTATGCGGATACCGATTTTCGAGGTTATAGAATAGATAGAAGGAGTGCACCAGAAGATGCCAATTCTTAGGACATGCTCTTGTTTCTTGGTCTTCCAAGAAACAAAATTTGATTGCATTATCTACAACTAAACTGAGTATATAGCAGCTCGTGCATATTGTGCACAAGTCATTTGGATGAAAAACACATTAGAAAATTATGGAATTCACTTATAAAATATTCCTATTAAATACAATAATACTAGTGTAATATGTTTAACTAAAAATCTCATTCAACACTCAAGAACTAAACATATTGATATAATGCATCACTTTATTAGAGATCATGTGAATAATCATGATATATCTTTAGAATTTATTAATACAAAGCATCAATTAGCTAATATTTTTATAAAATAATTAAATGAAGAGCAATTTGACTTTATTAGAAGAGAGTTAGGAATGTTAAGCTATCCAAATATATGATTTGCTATTTTTTAGATTTCTTGATTTACTATTTTTTCTTGAAATTTACATAAGATGAACTTAAATGCATGAGTAGCTTTTAATTCTTCTTGGATTTCTTGGTTTTTTGGGCTCTCTTCCAAAATGATTTTCTTTAAAATTGATATTTACAAGAATAAGATTCGAAGTTCTTTTTGTGATAAAATATTTTTATCATTTTTCAAAGATTATTTCGATTCATGGATATTGATGAATATTTTTTAATGTATCTCCCTTAGTCGATATTCAGTCTTTTTGGATACTAAATTTTTGGATCTTCGATATCACCCCCTCTTCTTTTTTTATTTTATTTACAAGGGAGAGAAAGCAATCTCCTTATGTGATTAATGGTTACAATGTTAAAATATAAGTTGAGCATTTCTCCTTTTTGTTGATGATAAAAGAGAAAAAATAACATAATTGATGACATAAGGGGGAGAAATGTTTTGAGATCTTTCAAATATTTGAAATTGATGTTGTATCATGATGAATGAATAAGGAATGCAAATTTTTGAGATGAAAGTTGTATGTCTTGAAATTTTTGAGTTGTATGCTTTGAAAATTCTGTCATTATAACAAATTCAATATTGACAAAATACTTTAATTCAAAAGTGATAGGTTCTTTTGAATTCAAGTTTATTCTATTTGTTCTATGACATATACAGAGGGAGAGTTAAAGTTAACTCCCATCATCAATTAGTTGTCATCATCAAAAAGGGGGAGATTGTTGAATATCATATTTTGATGATTAAATCAATTGATTAGTTTTATGATCTAACTTGTGTTAGAGAAAGTGATGCAGGATTAACTACGACGATGAAAAAGAATTATAATCAAATGTTGAGCTCGAGAGTCGGTCGGGGTTCGAACGATGTGGTTGGGAGCTCGCTAAAGAGTCGGTCGGGGTTTTGACGACGTGGTCGTGAGCTCACCGAGAGTTGGTAGGGGTTCGAACATTGTGGTCGGGAGCTCATCGAAAGTTCACCAGAAGTTGGCCGAGGTTCGGACGATTTTGTCGGGAGCTCTCCGAGAGTTCTCCAAAGGTTTGCCGAGAAGTTCATTCGGAGTTCGTCGACAGGTTATCAAGAGCTCACCGAAAGTTCATCGCAAGGATGCTTGGAGTTCGTTAAGAGTTCGCTGAAGGAGATCGGGAGCTCATTAGAGGTTCACCGGAAGGATACTAGGAGTTCATCAGGAGTTTTCCAAGAGATCAATTGATGACCGGACAATAAAGATTGTGTTTTGTAATTGTTTGTCTTAAGTGTCATAGTTAGTACCATAATGAGAGTTAATTTTACTAACTCAATTAAGATGTCATTAGGCCTTAATTGGGGCTGATTTGAACTTATTAGAAAGCCCATTTTATTAACCCAAGAATAGATAAGACACGATCGTGAAATATAGTCTCCGAAGAGATAGTCTTTGAAATTATGTCAGGCGATGGTACTGCCCAGAGATAGTTGCCTAGACTATGTCAGGCAATGGTACTACCACTAGAACATTGTCTCCAAGGGTTAGAGGCTGTCAACACCTTGGAAATCCCCAAAAATTTAAATTTTGGCTCCACTTTTCAAGTCATTTGGGGCCTATAAATACCCCACCCCTTTTTGCTTGAGGATGCAAGAAAAAGTGAGGAAAAACATGTGAAAATGCTGTTGTAATTTCTTGAGAGCTTTCCTTCTTTTCTCTAAGTGTAGTTTCTGTTTAGGAGAGAGCTGAGAGAATTATAAAGGTTATCTCCTGAACCTGTAAAAGGAGAATAGAGTTGTAAGAGGGTAGTTGATCTTCACCAGTTGAAAGAAGATCAATAGTGGAAGTCGATGACCTTAACGGAGGAGGAATCAGGAGTGGATGAACCACTATAATTCGGTGTGCCTTCTCTTCTCCTTTCTATTGTTTACTTGCCTTTGTAATATTGCTTTACTTAATTATTATTATCTTACGAACGCTTTTAAGTTCAAACGTTTTTTGGATTCAAGCTTTATTAAACAAATACTCAAACTGATGTAAATTTATCATAAGCACTAATTCACCCCCCCCTTCTTAGTGCTGCTTTGATCCTAACACATGTACTATAGAAGTCTAGTGGATTTTGGTGAGCTATCCATTAACATTCTCGTACACTAATGGTCTGAAATGAATCAGGAGCTCTCTCTTAAACTGCCCCCACGAAGGGACTCTGCGATAGGTCTTGTACAAATTATACCACCGGATCACATCACCATCAAGTTGATTTAAAGCTACTTCCACCTTGGATTCTTTTAGAGTTCTGTGAAGTGAAAGAACTTTTCAGCCTGTGAGACCCAATTGGTCGGATCTCCATCTTCCCATGGGAACTCCACCCTAATGCGTGGGTATCCTGTGCCTTGCCCTTGATCATATTTTTCAGATTGACTCCCTTTGAGGTTGAAACTTTCACGATATTGAGATTTGTTGGGGCTATCCAATAGAATTCTTCTGAATTCACTGAAGAATTCTTGTAATCTTTCTTCCATTCGGGCTTCGAAGGCTTCAATCTTACTTCTATTGAACCATTAGTAGTCATCACATAAGATTGTATATCAGTAATGTTCAATTCCTATTTCTGATATTGGGTTAAGGATATTTGCACCATCCTACTTGGTGTTTGTTACTATGTCACTAGTGGTCAGAAGGGCGGTGTGCGGTGATGCTGCAAGGATGAGGTCGTCGAGCCTGCAGCGGTTGGAGGGCAGCGATTTGTGGGAAGAGTTTGTCATTGCGGTCTGTTGGAAGGCAGCATTGATCGCTGCAATAGATCAGCGCGTGCGGGAGGGGGGGGGGGGGGGGGGGTGGATGTGTGTGTGTGTGTGCGTTGACGGCTTCTCAGTGCTGAGGCTAGAAGGTAGCAATAGTTGCTGCTGCATGGGGAGGAGAAATCGCTGTTGCAAATCACTGGGAAGCAGTGATGGTGGCTCTCAAGTGCTGGTGTTGATCGCTACAATAGATCAATGGGGGGGTGTGCGTTAGCTAATGAGGGTGAGGCTATGGTGGCCAAAGGAAAGGAGAAGGTAGCAACAACAATGGTAGCTCGACTGCAGCGAGAAGGTATGGATGGGGCCAATAAAGGAAGAAGATGGCTGCAATGGCTACTGTCAATGCCGGTAGCAAAGAGGAAGTGGTGGTGGTGCAACTGGGAGTAATGTCGCCAAGGTCACCGAGGGGGTGATCTATTGGCCGAGAAATAGCGACTATGGCAAGGAAGGAAAGTGATAGGAACCTGAAGGTTTCTATCAAGGATATATGATCTTCTAGGGGATCGGCCCTCCTCGATCTTTATAGGGGATCATCCCTCCTAGGTTTCAGCTATAAGAGCTAAAGAAAGTGGCTAAATTTTCATTGATGAGAAGAGAAGGTTTACATATTTATCTATAGGGTTTCAAGTCCAAACCCTAGTAGGACTCCTACTCCTAATCAAACTCTTCCTAGCCAAATCCTAATCCAACTAGGACTAGGATGTGTGTGTGTGTGTGCGTTGACGGCTTCTCAGTGCTGAGGCTAGAAGGTAGCAATAGTTGCTGCTGCATGGGGAGGAGAAATCGCTGTTGCAAATCACTGGGAAGCAGTGATGGTGGCTCTCAAGTGCTGGTGTTGATCGCTACAATAGATCAATGGGGGGTGTGCGTTAGCTAATGAGGGTGAGGCTATGGTGGACAAAGGAAAGGGGAAGGCAGCAACAACAATGGTAGCTCGACTGCAGCGAGAAGGTATGGATGGGGCCAACAAAGGAAGAAGATGGCTGCAATGGCTACTGTCAATGCCGGTAGCAAAGAGGAAGTGGTGGTGGTGCAACTGGGAGTAATGTCGCCAAGGTCACCGAGGGGGTGATCTATTGGCCGAGAAATAGCGACTATGGCAAGGAAGGAAAGTGATAGGAACCTGAAGGTTTCTATCAAGGATATATGATCTTCTAGGGGATCGACCCTCCTCGATCTTTATAGGGGATCATCCCTCCTAGGTTTCAGCTATAAGAGCTGAAGAAAGTGGCTAAATTTTCATTGATGAGAAGAGAAGGTTTACATATTTATCTATAGGGTTTCAAGTCCAAACCCTAGTAGGACTCCTACTCCTAATCAAACTCTTCCTAGCCAAATCCTAATCCAACTAGGACTTGGATCCAATCAACTCCTAGCTAGTCAATTAGGGTTTATTTCGTGACATGACTCCGTAGACTAAGACCCAACCTTGCTTGGGTCTTATCAGACCTGCCCTCTTCAAATCAGCCTTGTTCTCAAGGCTGAGCCTCCATGAACTCTGAGAATTTTATCTTCAATTCTTCATAGGACTCCCAGGTAGCATCCTCAGTAAGTAAATTGGTCGACTACACTAGTATTTCAATTGAGGGGTGTCGGTGGTGCATCATAAACATGCGTTCCATTATGGTCTTCGACTGAACCTGGACCTCTCCATCAGCAGAGATGCCGACTGAACCTGAACTTGGACCTCTCCATCTAACTTGTGTGTTAAAGAAAATGATGTAGGATTAATTGCGATAGTAAATGGCAGTACAATCAGATGTTGGGCCGGAGTGAAGTTCGAGCATTGAGCCAAGGTTCGGACGATGCAATGGGAGCTCGTCGGGAGTTCGTCGGAGGTCGGCGGAGGTTCAGACGATGTTGTCGAGAGCTCACTGAGAACTCACCAGAAGTTTGCTGGGAAGTTCATCGGGAGTTCGCTGACAAGTTGTCGTGAGCTCACCGGGAGTTCGCCGGAAGAATGCTGGAAGTTCGTTGGGAGTTCATCGAAGGAAATCGGGAGCTCGTTGGGGGTTTATCAGAAAGAAGTCATGAGTTCGCCAAAGAGACGATTAGACAACGAAGATTGTACATTGAGTATCATAGTTAGCATCATGATAAGAGTTAGTTTTACTAACTCAATTAAAAGGTCATTAGACCTTAATTGGGACTGATTTGGACTTACTATAAAAGTAATTTTAGTAACCCAAGGTCAGATGAGACACGATTTTTGAAGACACAGTCTCTAAGATGACACAATATTCGAAGATGTGTCAAGCGGTTGACCTGCCCAGACACAGTTTTCCAGATTGTGTCAGGTGGTTGAACTGCCCAGACACAGTCTGACAAACAGTGTTAGGCGGCTAAACCGCCCAAAACACAGTATTCGAGACTAGCACCTCGGGATCACTTAGAATTTAAATTTTGGCTCCAATTTTGAAGCCATTTGTGGCCTATAAATACCACTCATTCTTGCTGAAAGGATGCAAGCAATTAAGAGCAAAAACCTTGTGAAAACACTATTATAATTGAGAGCTTCTCCTCATTTTCGTCTTGTGTAGAATTTTTATTTAAGGGAGAGCTTAGAGACTTGTAAATGTTATCTCCTAAACTTGTAAAAGGAGAATATAGTTGTAAGAGGGTAGTCGATCTTCACCCATTGAAGGAAGATTAACAGTGAAAGCCGGTGACCTCAACTGAGGAGGAATCGAGAGTGGAGTAGGTCATGAGACCGAACCACTATAAAATCGATTTGCTTCCTTTTCTTTGCTCTTTATCTTAATTACTTTCTTATTTAACTATCTATTACCTTTGCTCGCACTCTTATAAATATCTCTATGCTTAAATGCTTCTCTACGCTTACACGCATCTTTACGCTTAAACATATTTCCGATACGATTTTTATTGAGCAAGTATTTAAATCGATGTAAATTTTTTGTAAGTAATAATTCAACCCCCCCCTCTTAGTGCCGCTTTGATCCTAACAATTGGTATCAAACCACATCTTTCTCTATTTGGCTTAAAATCCAAGAGAGATGGCTTTTGTTGGCCATCAAGAGGGACTTTTTATCACTCGTCCTCCCATGTTCAATGGGACGGATTACACGTATTGGAAAACTCGAATGAGAATTTTTCTACTTTCTATGGATTTTGAATAGGGCATATTGTTGAAAGTGCTTTTGAAAAGTCTTCTAAAACCTATGAACGAATGGAATGATTTAGAAAATAAGACTTTCTCTTTGAATGCTAAAGCGATGAACAATTTATTTTATGCTCTTGATAAAAATAAATTTGATCAGGTTTCTATTTGTGAAACTATGTACGAGATTTGACATACACTCGAAGTTATACATAAAGGCACTAGTCGAGTCAGAGTAAAAAATTAGTCTTTTGGTGCATAACTATGAGTTGTTTCGCATGAAATTAAGTGAGACCATAGGAGACATGTACAGCCATTTTACGGATGTCGTCAATGGTCTAAAAGCACTTGGTAAAAGTTTTTCTAATTTTGAACTTGTTAACAAAATATTAATATCCCTTCCTAAAAGTTGGGATCCTAAAGTAATGATAATACAAGAAGCAAATGACCTAAATAATTTTCGCTTGAAAAACTAATCGAGTCTTTGATGACTTACGAAATGACATGTATAGCACATGATGAACTCGAGAATAATCTTCTAAAGAACAAGAAGGACATAGCACTTAGAACCAAGGAAGACCACTTGGGAGAAAACTCAAGTGATGATGATGATGATGATGACTTTGCACTTCTTACCAGAAAATTTAAGAAATTCTTAAAAACGACTAAGACAAAACAAGATGCTAAGAACAAAAGTGAACTAAAAGAGGACTCAACAATATGTTATGAATGTAAGAAGTCGGGACACTTTAAAAATGAATGTCCCCTTGTTAAGAAGAAGCAACCAAAGAAGAAGAAGACGCTCAAAGCTACTTAGGACGACTCAAGTTCATCCGAAGACGAGGAGCCAACCAACAAGGAAGAAGTTGCAAATTACGTTTTAATGACATTTTGGCAACAAGGTAAGTAACCTAAATGCGTCTTCTTTATCTTATGATAAATTATTTAATACATTTAATGACTTGTATGATGATCTTAAATTAGTTAGTAAAAAGTATAAATTGTTAAAGAAAGATCATGCTTCATTAGTTAGTGAGTTTGAAAATTTAAAAAGGGAGTATGATGAACATAGGATAGCTCCTTGCACTAAGTGTGAAGAATTAGATATACTCAAGAAAGAAAATGTTTCATTACAAGAGACATTAGAAAAATTTAAAATAGGTAACAAATCCTTAAACATGATCCTTGCTAATAAGGGTCATGTTCATAAAAATGAAGAAATTGGTTTTGTGAGTAACACTCAACAAAAGCCAAATCATCTTCATTAAAGGACCTACATTATATGTTTCACCTAGAAATAAATATAATTTTTATGAAAGAATTGGACACGATGCTTATAAATGTTCATTTAAAAAGTATAGTTCATAAAAACTAATTTGGGTTCCAAAAGGAACTATAGACAACTCAACGCCATTAGTAAAATTAGGTAGAATTTTTCATGAGGAACCCAAAGGCAAATGGGTATCTAAACCAAAACCCTCTTTCTTGTAGGTACATCTCCAAACAAAGGCTAGAAGCACTAAATGGTATCTTGATAGTGGATGCTCAAGACATATAACCGGAGATCCAACTCATTTCTCCAAGCTTACTAGCCTAAATGAAGGATTTGTCACCTTCGGAGACAACAACAAGGGAAAAATCATTGGGAAAGGAACCATAGGTAACAAATCAAATCTCTTGATAGAAGATATATTATTAGTTGATGGTTTGAAACATAATCTACTAAGCATTTAGCCAATTGCATGATAAAGGATACATTATCAAATTTGAATGTAATGATTGTATAATTGAAATACCACACAAAAATAGTTATATGATTGCCTTAAGAAGCAATTATGTGTATACTATTGACATTGATGATTTTTGTAATGAAATGTGTTTATCGGTTTTAAATGATGATGCATGGGTTTGACATAAGAGATTAGAACATGCTAGCATGAAACTATTAAACCAAATATCAACTAAAAATCTAGTAAGAGGAATGCTAGCATTAAGTTTGTTAAAGATAAAGTTTATGATGCATGTCAACTAGGAAAATAAATAAAAAGTAGTTTCAAATCAAAAAATTAAATTAGCACCTTTAGGTCACTTCAATTGATCCATATAGATTTATTTGGGCCAATTGATACTACAAGCTTAGGAGGTAGCAAATATGCATTTGTTATTATAGACGATTATAGTAGATATACTTAGACCTATTTCTTGGCATACAAAAATGATTCTTTTAAATGTGTTTTAAAATTTTACAAACTTGTTCAAAATAAAAAGAGTTTTATGATTTCATCTATACGTAGTAATCATGGTGGTGAGTTTCAAAATCATGACTTTCAAAATTTTTGTGACTCAAATGAGTATATCATAATTTCTCTACTCCTAGAAATCCACAACAAAATGGAGTAGTGGAAAGAGAAAAATAGGAGCTTACAATAAATGGCTAGAACCATTTTAAACGAACATAGCCTACCCAAATATTTTTGGACCAAAGCCGTTAACACGACATGCTATGTTATGAATAGGGTTCTCATAAGATCATTACTCTCCAAAACTCCTTATGAATTATGGAATAATAAAAAATCTAATATTTTATATTTCAAAGTATTTGGTTATAAATATTTTATTTTGAATGAAAAAAATGCCTTAGGAAAGTTGATTTTAGTTATTTCAAAAAATTGGATGAAGGCATATTTCTTGGTTATTCCTCAATTTCAAAAGCTTATCGTGCCTTTAATAAAAGGAACCCATCCATATTATTTTTAATGAGGTTCCCAAATTGAAGAAAACTGATTTTGATAATGATTTTAATTTTGATACTTTAAATTTGAATAATAAATCTCCTCTCCAAAATAACTTGGATGCATCTACTTTCAAGGAATCTTTACCTAAGGAATGAAAGTATGTAGATGCTCATCCAAGAAGTTAATTAATAGGAGATACATCAAAATATATTCAAACTCATTCATCATTTAAGAATTTTGTGCTAACGTCGCATTTTTATCTCAAATTGAACCAAAATATATTGAGGAAGCCCTAAAAGATGATTCTTGGGTTATTTCAATGCATGAAAAGTTAAACTAATTTGAGAGAAATAAGGTGTGGGAGCTTATTCTTAGACCTAATGACTATTTAGTGATTGGTACTAAACGAGTCTTTATAAACAAGCAAGATAAAAATGGTATCGTGGTTAGAAACAAGACTAGATTAGTGGCTAAAAGTTTCAACCAAGAAGAATGGATTGATTATAAAGAGACCTTCGCTCCTGTGGCTAGACTTAAAGCCATAAGGATGCTCCTTGTCTTTACATCTTTTAAGAATTTTAAGTTATTTCAAATGGATGTCAAAAGTGCTTTTCTTAACATTTTCATTTCCGAAGAAGTTTATGTTGAACAATCCCCCGATTTTGAAAATGATCTTTGTCCAAATCATGTTTTTAAACTATCTAAGGCTCTTTATAGATTGCAACAAACCCCTAGGGCCTGTATGAAAGACTTAGCTCTTTCTTTATTTCAAATAATTTTTTGAAAGGAAAGGTTGATACCATATTATTTTTTAAGTATTTTAAAAATAATTTTATAGTTATTCAAATTTATGTTGATGATATTATTTTTGGTTCAACAAATGAATCCTTATGTGAATCTTTTACCAAGAATATAAGCCAAGAATTTGAAACGAGTCTAATGGGTGAATTAAAATTTTTCTTAGGATTATAAATAAAATAATTAAATGATGGTATCTTCATAAGTCAAACTAAGTGTACCTTAGATTTGTTAAAATAATTTAGTATGGATAATGCTAAGGCCATAAACACACCTATGAGCACTTCTACAAAATTAGACTTGGATAATGAAGGTAAAAATTTTGATTAAAAAACATATAGAGGAATGATAGGTAGTTTATTGTATTTAGCTACTACTAGACTGGACATAATATTTAGTGTTGAATTGTGTGTAAAATTTTAATCCAATCCTAAATATTCTCATTTTAAGATAGTTAAACGAATATTTAGATATTTAAAAGAAACTTCTAATTTTAGTTTTATGGTATCCTAAGTCAAAAAGTTTGATTTGCTTGTCTATGCGAATGTCGATTTTGAAAGTTGTAGAATAGATAGAAAGAGTACAACCAGAACATGCCAATTCTTATGACATGCTCTTGTTTCTTGATCTTTCAAGAAATAAAATTTGGTTGCATTATCTACAACCGAAGCTGAGTACATAGCAGCTGGTGCATGCTATGCACAAGTTATTTGGATGAAAAATACCTTAGAAGATTATGAAATTCACTTGAAAAATATTCCTATCAAATGCGATAATACTAGTGCAATATGTTTAACTAAAAATCCTATTAAACACTCAAGAACTAAGCATATTGACATTAGGCATCACTTTATTAGAGATCATGTAAATAATCATGATATATCTTTGGAATTTATTAATACTAACCATCAATTAGTTGATATATTCACCAAGCCATTAAATGAAGAATAATTTGACTTTATTATAAGAGAGTTAGTAATGTTAAACTATCCAAATGCATGATTTGCTATTTTTAAGATTTATTGAGCTTTTGCTTAAAATCTACATAAAATGATTTTGAATACATGATTAGCTCTTATAGTCTTCTTGGATTTCTTGACTTTTTGAGAATTCTTTCAAAATAATTCTTGGATTCAAGAATATGTATCCCCCTCTTAATAATTTATTTTGTTTTGGGATACTTGATTTTTGGATCTTTGACACCTCCCATCTCCTTTTTCTTCTTCTATTTTATTTACAAAGGTGAAGAAAGCAATTTGATATGAAATGGATTAAACTATATTCTAATTTTTCTTCTTATTTTACTAAGGGGGAGAAATGGGCTAGATTTCTTTCTTTGTGTAGTGAATATTTATAATAAATGTGTTGACATATGTATTGAACACTTAGTATTCAAATATGTGATGAATATTTCTCTTTTTTAATAACAAAGGGGGAGAAACAACATGATTGATGACATATGATAAATGTTGTGTTTGAAATTTTATCATATTATGAATATTTGTTTTGAACAATTGTTGAATTTTCTCCTTTTTTTATGACAAAACGGGGAGAAATAGTATATTGATGATAAATGATAAATGGTATGTTTGAATATTTTTGATAAATATTCAAAAATGATAAATATTCAAATGATGGATATTTGTGATAAATGTTCAAATATGAATTATACATTTATCTTTTTTATTGATGACAAAAGGGGGAGAAATGATATAATTGATGATATAAGAGAGATATTTTGAGATCTTTGAAATAGTTAAAATTTTTATGATGACATGGTTATATTGAGAATATAATGATTGAAATTTTTATGTGATAATAAGAAAATGAATCTCTAAAAATTTTATCATGTATGATAAGGATGATACCTTTTCATTGAGATGTTGGTGTTGAATCTCGGATTTTGATGATGAAATCAATTGATGAGTGTTTTATTCTAACATGTGTGTGAGAGGAAAAATTACAGGTCTAACTATGATAGGATTAATGGAGTTACAACCATATGATGGGCCAAGATCAAGCTTGGGCATCGGGTCGAGTTCGGATGATGCAGTGGGACCTCGCTGGGTGTTCGCTAGGAGATTCATCGAAGGGATCGGGAAGCTTGCTGGGAACACGTCGAGAGATCACCGGAAGACTCGTTGCAAGAATGCCAGAGGCTGTCGGATTGGCGGGAGTTAGGTCTTGGTTTAGCTTATTGGTAACTAAGAGTTGTAATCATTGAATCATAGTTAGGGATTGAGTCTTAATTGAGTTGAATTTGGATGAAATCGAAATTAACTCAATAAGGCAACCTGGTCCACTATGGGATTTGGTTGAGCTCAATTAGTTGACCAAAGAATTGGTCAATATTAGGTTCAAGCCGGAATTCGAAAAGTGGAGGGAACCACTTTTTCAGAGATTTCGACGAGTAAACTGTTGGTGAGCGACGGTTGTACCACCCGTACCCTGGAAACATGGCGGTTGCCAGCGGCTGAACCACCAGGTCGACGGGTAAACCATCCGTACCTAGTTTTTGGGAGGCTGACGATAGGTAAATCGCCTAGGCTGGGTGGCTAAACCGTTCGTACCCAGGATTCTATGTGCTTTCGACGATTGACTCACCCAGGCCTACCGTTGAATCGACCGTACTGGGATTTTGTAGGTATGTTTAAATTTTTGGCTCCAATTTTTGAAGCCATTTGGGGCCAATAAATACCCCAAGTTTTTTGCTTTTCATATAATAATTTTGGAGATTACATTTTATGAAAAAAAATATGTTTGAATTGTAAGAAAAAAGAAAAGGGTAAGGGAGAGAGCTTAGAGTTTGAAAGTTCTTGAAGTCTCCATTGTAAGCAAGTGTAAGAGTTTGGTCTTCGCCTAAAGAAGATTAGTAGTTAACGCCAGTGTGCCTCAAGAAGGAGGACTCAGGAGTGGACGTAGGCCCATTGGTGCCGAACCATTATAATTGTGAGTATTTCTTAATTATTGTATTTATTACTCACTTGCAATTGTCGAGTTCTAAATCGTTTTGAACTGAATAAACGCTTCCAATTTTTACTTACTCCTAGAAAACAAAGTTTTATGTCAAGCAGTTCCCTTCGACGTCGATTATCTTTTATTGGAATTTGCTTGTTTCCTCTTAAGTCATTTTAAGCAAGTAACTTAGTAATTTTCTTTGAATCATTCGCTTGTTACGAAAAGCTTTGATTCGTCAATCTTGCTTAAAGTGAAAAGTTTTACATTAAAACTAAAATTTACACTTGCACTAATTCAACCACCAGCAACCCCCCTCCCCGTTTCTCTTAGTGTCAATTGATCGTAACAATTGGTTTTACTCATTGGATTAACACTCACTTGAGTAAACGGCTTGTTTTGGCATGAATGAGGGACATTCCATTTCATGTCCTCCCATATTCAATGGGATGGATTACACATATTGGAAGATAAGGATGCATATCTTTCTTATCTCTTTGGACCTTGATTTATGGAATATTATTGAGAATGGATTTGAAAAATCTTCCAAGCCAATGAATGAGCTAAATGATTTGGAGAGGAAGAATTTTTCTTTAAATGCAACGACTATGAATGCCTTATTTTGTGCTCTTGATAAGAATGAGTTTAATTGTGTTTTCGTTTACAAATCAGCTTTTGATATTTGACACACACGAGGGGACTAATAGAGTAAAAGAATATAAGATAAATATTGTAGGTCATAATTATGAGTTGTTTCAAATGAAACCAAGTAAGTCCATTGGAGATATGTATACCCGTTTCACGGATGTCGTCGATGGCCTTAAAGCACTTGGAAAAGATTTTTTAAATTTTGAATTAGTTAGTAAAATTTTGAGATATTTACCTAAAAATTGGGATCCTAAAGTAACCGCTATTCAAGAGACCAAAGACTTAAATTACCTACCTCTTAAAGAACTGATTGACTCTCTTATGACATATGATCTAAATTATAAAACTCATGATGAGCTTAATAAAGGATAATGAAGGATGTAGCACTTTGAAGAACAAATACTCCTCGAGTGATGAGGACCATGATATTATATTTTTATTAAGAAAATTTAAAAAAATTATAAAATTGAACAAAAACTATAAAAATAAAAAAGAATCGAAGAAGGACAATGTCATATACTACGAATATAAAAAACTAGGATATTTAAAAAATGAATGTCCTCATTTGAAGAAGAAGCCAACACATAAGAAGAAAGCACTTTCGGCCACTTGGGACGATCAAGCTCTTCGGACGAAGAAGACCACTCCAAATATGAAATTACTAACTATACTCTAATGATGATAAAAAATGAGGTTAGTGATTCATTAAGTATTTCTTTTTCAAAATTATTAACAATGTTTCATGATTTGTTTGATGAGTTCAGAAAACTTAGCAAATCTTTTAAGTTGCTTAAGAATGATCATGAATTGTTAGTTAGTAGACTTAACAAAATGTATGATTCATTAGTATCATATAACACATGTTCTAAATGTGAGATGCTAGATAATGTTAAAGAAGAAAACATCATGCTTAAGACAACATTAGAAAAATTTGAAATCGGGAACAAATCCATAAATATGATCATTGCCAATAAGGGTCATATTAATAATAGAAATGACATAGGCTTTGTTGGTAATGTTCAACAAAAGCCAACCATCTTTGTAAAAAGACCTACATTAAATGTGCCACTAAGAATCAAGTATAACTTATGTAGAAAATTGGGACATAAGGCAGACAAATGCCTATTTAGAAAATGTAGTCCACATCAACTTGTATGAGTTCCCAAGAGAACTCTATACAACAATAAACAATTAGAAAAGAAAGATAAAGTTCTTTACGAAGGACCCAATGTAAAATAGGTACCTAAACCAAAAATATCTTTCTTGTAGGTTTATCTCCAAACTAAAGCTAGGAGCACCAAATGGTATCTTGATAATGGATGCTTAAGGCATATGACTGGAGATCCATCTTATTTTTCTAAGCTCACTAGCTTAAGTGAATGAGTTGTTACCTTCGGAGACACAACAAGGGTAAAATCATTGGAAAAGGAACAATAGGTAACATATCAAACCTTTTGATTGAAGATATGTTATTAGTTGATGGCTTGAAATATAACTTGTTTAGTATTAGTCAATTATGTGATAAAGGATATATAGTTAAATTTCAACCTAATGCTTACATAATTGAATTACCACACAAAAATAAATCCTTAAGAAATAATAATGTATACATCATATATATCAAAATATTTTATGATGAAACTTATTTTTCGGCTTCGAATGATGATGCTTGGGTTTGGCATAAAAGACTAGGTCATGCTAGCATGAAACTTCTAGACCAAATTTTTACCAAGGAACTAGTAAGAGGCTTACCTAATCAAGTTTATCAAAGACAAACTTGTCAATTAGGAAAATAAATAAATAGTAGCTTTAAGTTGAAAAATCAAATAAGCACCTCTAGGCCACTTCAATTGATCCATATAGATTTATTTGGACCAATTGACATTACAAGTTTAGGTGGTAATAAATATGCATTTATTATAGTGGATGATTTTAGTAGATATACTTGGACCTATTTCATGACACATAAAAGTGATACATTTAAATATTTTACAAAATTTTGTAAAATTATTCAAAATGAAAAAGGATGTATGATTTCTTCAATACGAATTGATCATGGTGGAGAATTTTAAAATAATAATTTATAAATTTTTACGATTCGAATGGGTATATCCATAATTTTTCTAATCCACTAAATCCACAACAAAATAGGGTAATAGAAAGAAAAAATATGAACTTCCAAGAAATGACTAGAACAAAGTTGAATGAACATAGTCTACCCAAATATTTTTGGGCTGAAGCTGTTAATACGACATACTATGTTTTAAATAGGATTCTTATAAGATCATTACTCATAAAAACTCCTTATGAATTATGGATTGGTAAAAAAACCCAATATTTCTTATTTTAAAATACTTGGTTACAAATATTTTATTTTAAATGAAAAGGATGTTTTAGGTAAATTTGATGTAAAATTCGATGAAGGTATTTTTCTAAGTATTCTTCTATTTTAAAAGCTTATCATGTTTTTAATAAAAGAACATTAATAATAGAAGAATCTATTCATGTTATTTTTAATGAGTTTTCTGAATTTAAAAAGATTGATTTTGATGATGAAGTTGATCTTGGTAAGTTGAATTTAAATGATAATACTCCTAAAAGTAACTTGGATGAGTCTTCTTTCAAATCCTTACCCAAAGATTGGAAGTATATGAATAATCATCCTAAGGAGCTTATAATAGGAGAAACATCAAAAGGAGTTAAAACTCGATCTTCTTTTAGAATTTTTTATGCGAATGCCGCATTTCTTTCTCAAATCGAGCCAAAGTGCATTGATGAGGCCCTAAGAGATGATTCTTAGGTTAATGCAATGCATGAAGAGCTTAATCAATTTGAGAGAAATAAGATATGAGAGCTTGTTCCTAGACCTAATGATCATTTAGTGATTAGTACTAAATGGGTCTTTAGAAACAAGCAAGATGAAAATGATATCTTGGTTAGAAACAAGACTAGATTAGTGGCCAAAGGTTTCAACTAAGAAGAAGAAATCAGTTATGATGAAACCTTTACTCCCGTTGCTAGACTTGAAGTCATAAAGATGCTCCTTGTCTTTGCTTCTTTTAAAAATTTTAAGTTGTTTCAAATGGATGTTAAAAGTGCTTTTCTAAATGGTTTTATTTCTGAAGAAGTGTATGTTGAACAACCCCCTGGTTTTAAAAATAATCTTCTTCCTAATCATGTTTTCAAACTTACAAAAGCTCTTTATGGAATAAAACAAGCCTCTCGCGCTTGGTATGAAAAACTTAGTTTTTTCCATATTTCAAATAAATTTTCAAAAGGCAAGGTTGATACCACATTATTTTTTAAGCATTTTGAAAATAATTTTTTTATTATTTAAATTTATGTTGGTGATATCATTTTTGGATCTACAAATGAATCTTTATGTGAGTCTTTTGCTAAAGAAATGAGCCAAGAATTTGAAATAAATCTAATGGGTGAGTTAACATTCTTCTTAGGATTACAAATAAAATAACTTGATGATGATATATTTATTAGTCAAACTAAATATACATTGAACTTGATAAAATAATTTGGGATGAAAAATGCTAAAGCATTAAATACTCCCATGAGCATATCTACAAAGTTGGACTTAGATAATGAAGGAGAAAACTTTGATAAAAAAACTTATAGAGGAATGATAGGAAGTTTATTATACTTAACTGCTACTAGACCGTATATCATGTTTAGTGTTAGATTATGTGCAAGGTTTCAATCGAATCAGAAACTCTCTCATTTGAAAGAGTTAAACGAATCTTTAGATACTTAAAAAGAACATCTAAACTAGCATTATGGTATCCAAAATCAAAGAATTTTGACTTGATTGCCTATTTTGATGTCGATTTTGGTGGATATAGAACAGATAGAAAAAGCACTACCGGAATATGTCAATTTTTAGGGCATGCACTTGTTTCTTGTACTTTCAAAAAATAAAATTTAGTAGCTTTATCTACTACGAAAGTAGAATACAATGCAACTAGTGCATATTGTGCCCAAGTCATTTGGATGAAAAACACACTAGAAGATTATGAAATAAAATTAAAAAATATTCCTATAAAATGTGATAATACAAGTGTTATATGTTTAACCAAAAATCCTATTCAACATTCAAGAACCAAACATATTGATATCATACATCATTTTATAATAGATCATGTAAATTGTCAAGATATCTCCTTGGAATTTATTGACACTAAGCATCAATTAGCGGATATTTTTATAAAACCCATAAACGAAGAACAATTTAATTTTCTTAGAAAAAAACATGGAATGCTAAATCAAGAAAATATATTAATTACTTGATTTCATGAGAATGAGTTATTTTTCTTTGTGATAATGTTTTTGAAATTATCTTATTATTCCTATTAGATGTTTATCTTATTGTTTACAAAAAGGAGAGAAAATTTGCATGATGATTATTTTGTTAACTTATGGATTTATTTGCTATGCTTGCTTGAAATTACATGAGATGATTTTAAATGCATGAGTAGCTCTTAAACTTTTGAGTTTATCTTTGAAATTCACATTTACAAAATTGAGAGCTATGTTTACTCCCTTGTTTTCTTTCCTTCGTTTTAATAAAAGGAAGAAAATTCTTTATGACTCATATCATATTTTAAAAAGGGGGGGCAAAAACTCATATGCCTTTAATGCTTAGCCTAACATTTCACCTTTTTGTTGATGACAAGGGGGAGAAATGGATATTGATGACTGATGTAATAACTTAAGAAAAAATTTTCAAATGTCTTGAAGTTCATGAAAATCCTTGATGAGTTAAAATCTTCAAATATTTGAAGTTCATAAAAATCCTTGATGAGTTGAAATTTTCAAATGCTTGAAATTTATGAAAATCTTTGATGAGTTGATGACTTGATTATTTAAAAGCAAATTTTTGTTGATATACGAGTAATCTTGAACTATGATTTGCTTAAAATATTGATTGTCTTGATTTACTTGAATTCAAGAGTGTGTGATTCTCTTGAATTTAAGTCTTCTTTATTATGGCATGAATTTAGGGGGAGTTAGGATTAACTCCCGTCATCAATTGATTATCATCATAAAAAATGGGAAGATTGTTGAATCTCGAATTTTGATGATGAAATCAATTGATGAGTGTTTTAATTTAACATATGTGTTAGAGGAAGAATTATAGGTCTAACTATGACAGGAGCAATGGAGTTACAATCAGATGATGGGCCAAGCTCAAGCTTGGGCATCGGGCCGGGTTCGGACGATATAGTGGGACCTTACCGGGAGTTCGCTAGGAGATTCGCCGAAGGGATCGGGAAGCTCACTAGGAACACGTCGGGAGATCGTCGGAAGAAGATCGAAAGACTCACCGTATGAATGTCGGAGGCTGTCGGATTAGCGAGAGTTAGGTCTTGGTTTAGCTTATTGGTAATTAAGAGTTGTAATCATTGAGTTGTAGTTAGGGATTGAGTCCTAATTGAGTTAGATTTGGATAAAATCTAAATCAACTCAATAAGGCAACTGAGTCCACTATGGGGTTTGGTTAAGCTCAGGTTGAGCTAAATTAGTTGACCAAAGAATTGGTCAACATTAGGTTCAAGCCGAAATTTGAAAGGTAGTGGGAACCACTTTTTTGGAGATTTTGGCGGGTAAACCGCCAGTGAGCAGCTGTTGGACCACCCGTACCCTGGAAACAGAGCGGCTGCCAGCGGTTGTCAGCGGCTGAACTGCCCAGGTCAATGGATAAATCACTCGTACCTGATTTCCAGGCGACTGACGACGGGTAAACCACTCAGGATGGGTGGTTCAGTACCCAGGATTCTAGGTGCTTTGGACGGTTAACCTGCCCAGGCCTGTGGTTGAACCACCCGTACCCAAATTTTATGGGTATGTTTGAATTTTTGGCTCCAATTTCTGAAGTCATTTGGGGCCCATAAATACCCCAAGTTTTTATTCATTCCATACAACAATTTTGGGGATTACATTTTATGAAAAAAATTATGTGTGAATTGTAAGAAAAAAGAAAAGGGAAAGGGAGAGAGCTTAGAGTTTAAAAGTTATTAAAGTCTCCCTTGTAAGCAAGTGTAAGCATTTGGTCTTCACCCAAAGAAGATCGGTAGTGGACGCTGGTGTGCCTCAAGAATGAGGACTCGGGAGTTGACGTAGGCCTATTGGTGCTGAACCACTATAATTATGAGTGTTTCTTAATTCTTGTATTTATTACTCACTTGCAATTGTCGAGTTCTTAATCATTTTAAACTGAATAGACGCTTTTGATTTTTACTTACTCCTTGAAAGCAAAATTTCAAGTTAAGCACTTCCCTTCGACATTGATTATCTTTTATTGGGATTTGATTATTTCCTCTTAAGTCATTTTTATATAAGTAACTTAGCAATTTTCTTCGAATCATTCACTTGTTACGAAAATTTTCGATTTGTCTTGCTTAAAGTGAAAAAATTTTCGTTAAAACTAAAATTTATACTTGCACTAATTCATACCTCACCATGCCCACCACACAACCCACCAACCCCCCCCCCCCCCCCCCCCCACTCACCCCTCCTTAGTGCTAATTGATCCTAATAGTTGGAAGCCCTTCAATGAAATCCATAGAGATGTCGGTCCAAGCGGAGTCCAGAGTGGGTAGTGGCTGTAATTTTCCTAGGTTTACTATCGTCTCTCCTTTATGCCGTTGACAGGTGTCACACCGACCCACAAATTCAGTAATGGTCTTTTTCATCCCTTTCCAATAGAAGGTTTGTCGAATCCTCTTGTAGGTCCGAAAGAATCTAGAGTGTCCAGCTGCTGGTGATGAGTGCAACTCCTATAGGATGGCGGCTTGGCAAGGGGAGTTGGGCACCAACACAATTTGACCCTTGTACCGCAAGTCCTTTGAGTCCCAATTGTAGTACGATATTGAGCTTGATTTCTCCTCTAATTTCCTGATGATCTCCTGGGTCTCTAGGTCACCTTGCCACTCCTTTCTGATGTCTTCCAAGAGGTCATAATCAAAAGGGAGATGGCTATAATTTTAGCATGCTCGAGTATTCGGGAAAGTGCATCTGCAACCAAATTATCCTTCCCTTTTTTTATATAAACAATTTCATAATCCTACCTATTTTTGCTGTTCTAAGGAGAAAATCTTCTGCTCCATGAAGTATTTTAGGCTCTTGTGATCTGTCTTGATATAAAAGCATCGGTCGATCAGGTAGGGTCTCTATTTCTTCACTACATGCATAGTGGCCAACATCTACTTGTTATAGATTGATAACTTCAGATGAGATGGGGAGAGAGTCTTGCTAGTGTACACTAGTGATCAGCCATCTTGCATTAAGACAGTACCAATTCCGGCTCTCGACGTATCAGATTCGATCACAAACACCTTGTCGAAGTCAGGTAGGGCTAGCACCGACGTAAACGTCATTACAGCCTTAAGAGCATTAAAAGCTACTATTGCTTTATCCGACCACTGGAAGACATCCTTTTTTAGTAACGCCATGAGGGGAGCATTGATTTGATAGAACCCTAGAAGGAGCTCTATAGATTTTGATCTCTGAGAGGGATCAACCTTTGGAATACTATAGGGGTTCCTCCCTCCTAGTAGTCGGTCATATGGCTGAATTGTAGATTGATCTTGCTTGATGAAAAGAGGTGGAGCTTATAAGTTTATATATGGCTCAAAACCTTAGCCCTAGGAGGGTGCTTCCTAAGTAAATTTCCCTTTTGCCCCTCCTATAGTTGTCATGCCTAAATAAAGGAGGTAGCGGCCTAAGTGGTTACACAAGCCACGCTCATCTGCTAAAAATCCTAGTTGACTAGCCTAGTAAGGGAGGTGGTGGCTAGGAAGCCCTAAGGCCCCAAAATAAACCCTAGCCACACTTCTTTATAGTATAGAAGTGACTAGGTGGGGTTTTATTATAATCTTACACTTATTGATTACTTCTAGGGTGATTAGGACTCAACCCTGCTAGAGTCCTATCAAGCCCGCCCTCTTTAAATAAGCCTTGTCCTCAAGGCTGAGGATCCATAAACTCTGGGAACCGGGCCTTCAGCTCCTCATAAGGCTCCCATGTGGTATATGTAGTAGACATTTCCTGCTCTTGTAATCCAGCCTTAGTAGTAGTGGCGGGACCGTGATGTGTTATGATCCTATGATCCTATGTGATCATCAGTTGAACTTTGGCCTCCTCATCAGCTTGGGTGTTAGTTGGAAGGATTTGGACTGAGTCGTCTTCTTTAAATTTCCATTTAAGGTGGGATACCTGGAGGATCAACTGTAATCTTGATTTGATTTACGAATCTAATCTCCGGGTTAGGGCCCCAATGTGATCCCCAATTTTGCAAGGCCCAAAGAAATAGGGAGACCACTTCCTTAAGGCTCGAGTTTCCTGCTGATCGGGCTGGAGGTGTAGGAAAATTCGATCTTCAATTTTTCGTCTATTCTGAAGTTTGTCGGGAGTCTGTTTCTTCTTTGCATGTGCTGCCATATAGTTAGTTTTTAGTAATAGCAAATCTTTCTTCTAAAATTATGATTGCCCTCTAGTATAGTTCAAGATGATGAGAGCCTAATCTGGTGTGAGCATGGATTGTAATTCTTCTAGGCTTACTTCTCTTTCGTGCCGTGGACCATCTTACATAAGGGTGACGCCGATCCCAACTCTAGATGTGTTTGCTCCAATAATAAACATTTAGCCATGATTTGGTGTGAACGATATAGTGATTATAAGGGCTATAGTTCCACTCGGTCAAGGTGGGACATTTTTCTTTATAGTGAGAGGGATGATGTTTTGTTGAGACCTACAATTGATCATTCTCTTATTCTGATTTCGCCACTAAAGGGGCTCAATTTTCTCGCGATCTTGGGTCGTAGATCGGAGGTCATTATCAAGGAAGTTTTTGAGCATCATGGTCCGATCCTGGGAAAAGTCATGGAAGTCACCTAAGATCTGGAAGTGCTGCATCAACAATCATGATGAGTTCGACGGGATGTAACACTTTAGAAGTAACTTATCCCTGGGGAAAATGATATAAGGATGCGTCATAGCGGGAAATAAGCACGACGGAACAATTCGTGTCTCTGTCATCTCTTGGGCGACTCTCTTATCTTTGATCTTCTGTGAGTTGCAATCTGGCTGAGCAATAGCTGGTAGAAGTTTCGGCCAGTTCAACATGGGCGGTCAGACAACTTCAGAGGAGGTAGTTGGCTCAGTTTAGTGGGGGCACCCAAAATTTTAGCAAGCTATGGGAGAGGGTTCTTATCTTCAATCTCCTTTGGCTTCATCTCCTGAAACTCTTAAATTTGAATTGAGGACGTGCTGGATTCTTCTTTTGATACCCTCTAAGTGTTGTGTTGTGGTCATAGTCGTATGGCCCCTCGTAGCACTACCTATTTTCCTTTGAAAAATTCCAGAAAATGTCTTCCGGCATGGATAACCAATCAATGCCGAGCACTATATCAAAATCATCGAGAGGGAGGAGGAAAAAATCAGCAACTACGTCTTGACCCTATAGAATCAGTTTTAGCCACGGGCACTTCTTATTGCACATCAAAAATTGGCCATTAGATACCTTGACTTCGAACCCATTGCAATCTTCTTTTTGGAGCATCAAACGAGCAGCAACCTTACTACTCATGAAGTTGAGTGTGCTCCCTACGATGACGGGCTAATGCTCAAGAAACCCTTTGATCTTCAATTTCTACGGGTTTGTGTAGTCAGCTAAGGTAGAGACCGTGCAGGTGGCCAATTGTGGTGTATCCTTCTCTTTGGGCTTAAGAGTCGTATCTTCAAGTTTGGGTTCTTCAGTGGGTATGATCATCAGAGATCTCTCCCTTTTACAATGGTGTTCTAGGCTCCACAGTATATTACAACACTCACATAGGTCCTTTGCCGATCCGTCATGAGAGTCTTCTCTTGTTAATTTCTTCAGTTGAGGGGGTCGGTTGATAATAGGAGGAGGTGAAAGCTTTGGTGCCACTGGTTGGGGAGCGACCCTAATCCTTCGGGCTTCATAGTTCAATTGCTCCTCTTGATGTTGCGCAAAGAAGATGGTTGCCTTACGTGTGTATGACTGTCATGCTTTAACTTCTTCCTGAATCTCTGGCTTCAAGCCCTCAATGGAAGTCCTCAATATCTATTTTTTAAACCAAGCATAAGTTTGATTAGATAACCTTTCAAACATGGTTTGGTACTCTTGAATGGTGGAGGTTTGATGGATCATCGCTAGTTCTTCATCAAGGTTCTTATAATTGATTGGTGCTAAAGGTTTATATGCTTTTGATTGGGATGTGGCTCTCATGCTCTGAGCATCTTAATTGAGATGTCCTTCTTGAAGTTGTACAAAAGGAGATCGATGTTGTCGAGGTGTAGGGATGTCATGTTTTATCCTCGCTTCTTATCTCTGATAGGTTCTTTTTATAATCTAAATTTGCACACGTTGTGATCTTACTGGGCTTAGTGATTGGCCCAATCTAAACTCCTTGAAGAGAGTGCATAAAATTTAGCATCCATACATGTCTAGAAAGCCTCCGATTTGGCTTCAAATAAGCCCACTAATGTCATAAAGTAAGGATTTCCAACCCGTCAAATAAACCGAATGAAGAGTGTAGCTGGAATCTTTCGGTTGAAGGTAGCAAAAGGATGAGAAAGTGATGCCGTGATGTTGTTGCAAAATTGTTCAGGCTACGGTGGTGAAGTCTCCAAGTGGCTGTTGCATTGATAGAGGATGGCAGCCGAGGGTAGCAGTAACGATGGAGGAAGAAGACAACAATAGTAACATCAGCTGCGGTTCTACAGTGATGTGATTTTTTAGGTGGCTGATATCTGTTGGAAGATGGCAGCCAAGAGATCTGAGTCGGAAGGCAGCAATGATGGTGGAGGAAGAAGAGGGCAGTAGCGATGTCGGCTGTGACTGCGGTGCAACTTCGTGACTACAGGTGGCATTGGTTGTAGCAAGGGTGCAGATGCAATAGGAGGAAGACGGGGCAACAGAGTGCACGACTGTTACGGAGGAGGGCAGTGGCGGTATGGAGTGAGAGACCGCTACTAGTCATGTTTAATTTGTTGCTGGCCGTGATTAAGACAATTGGTAGTGAAAGATTGCTGCGGGCTACGATGTAGATAGATTGCAGCGAAAGATTGCTGTTGGTAGCTTTTTTTTTGCTGTAAAGGTTCGCTGCTAGCTGCGATCAAGGAGGATGGTAGCGAGTGGTCACTGTTGGTAGCATTGTGCAGCGAGGGTTCACTACTAGACATGATCAAGTTGCTGCTGGTTGTGATCAAGGTAGATGGCAATGAGAGATTGCTACGACTACGATGAAAATGGATGGCAGCGAAAGATCACTGCTGGTGGCATTTATGCCGCAAAGGATCGCTGTTAGCTATTATCAAGGAGGATGGCAGTGAGAGATCATTACTAGCAGTGTTGTGCAGTGAGAGATGCATGCTGCAGTTGAAAGGATAAGGAAAATTGGGTGGCTGAAAAGTTGGTGGATCGAAGGTGGAAGGCTACGATTTTTGGGGCTTATTTTATGGCTATTATGGGTATGGTTTGGGGTGTGGTTTGGAAGGTTTCTTGGTGAGGATGGTAGGGTTTGAGGATGAGAGAAAGGGAGTCCAAAAACCCACAAAAGATAGCACTCAAATCCGATGGAATTCGACGAAGAAAGGGCCGTGTACATGCTGTCTTGTTGAACAAAATATACGTTGGAGAAACACTGAATTCTCAATGTAAATTTCAGAGGAAAACTGAGTAAAATATGTAGAAATTTATCACAAATCCTCGGTTCAGATATGGGTAATATCAGCAAATAAGTTCGATAAAATTTTAGTAGCATAACGGTAGGAAAGTGGATGAAAAGACGAAAGGTAGATTCTTCATCATAAAATTCCAACAATGCGTGATGAGGAATTGCAACACTATAAGTCTGGTTTTAGAAAGAATTTTTTCTAGAGATTAATCTTAGATGAAAGCTAAGATAATCTATGAATTTGTGCAAAAGTTTCAACCAAAAAGGATGAGCAATAGTTTAGTTTCAAGAAGCAACAATCAACTGAAATTTTTCTGTAGTGTTTCCCTTTCACAACGATGATAACATTTACGATGGTAGAATTTTGTAGCAAAGAAAATATGAAAAAACTTCTCCAATATATAAGGCAAAGGAATAACAGTAGCAAATAGGCATGGGTGGTGAAAATATATCAGATCTCTAATTTCAAACGCAGGGGCAGCAGTAGATTGATTTGATCTGCGACTTGGGGTGGAAGATGAAGGCGCATGTTGTAGTAATTGTGAGAATTGGTTAGAAGGGTGGGGCAATAGAGATGGCAACAAGGGCAGCAGGAATGCAGCTCTATTACTAGATGATAGAATCATAGAAGGAGCTATATAGATTTTGATCTTTGAGGGGGATCAACCCTTGGAACACTATAGGGGTTCCTCCCTCCTAGTAGTCGGCCATATAGCTAAATTGTAGATTGATATTGCTTGATGAAAAAAGGTGGAGGCTACAAGCTTATATAGGGCTCAAAATCCTAGTCCTGGGGGTGCTTCCTAAGTGAATTCTCCCTTTTGCCCCTCCTATAGCTACCATGCCTAAATAAAGGGGTAGCGACCTAAGTGGCTGCACAAGCCACGCCCCTCGGTTAGAAACCCTAACCGACCAACCCAGTAAGGGGGGTGGTGACTAGGAAGCCCTAAGACCTCAAAATAAACCCTAGCTACACTTCTTTATAGGATAAAAGTGACTAGGTGGGGTTTTATTACAATCTCAAAGGGTTCTTATTAATTACTTCTTTGGTGATTAGGACTCAACCCTACTGGAGTCCTATCATATCTTGCCATATTCCTTCTTGAACTTACGATAGTAGCCAATCAGCGCTAGAAATCCTCGTAGCACTCTGATTATTTTTTACAACAGCCAGCCTTGCATTGCTTCAATCTTCGAGGGTTCTACCGTCACTCCTTCCTTTAAGATGATGTGGTCGAGGTACTCCACCTCACTCTAAAAGAAGCTGCACTTCGATCGTTTAACAAAAATGGATTATTCTCCAAGAATCATCAAAACAAGTTGTAAGTGAGAGAAATGACTTTCGAAGGAGGAGCTATAAATCAAGATGTCATCGAAGAAGGCCAAAATAAACTGAAGGAGGTAAATAGGAAAGATGTCATTCATAAGGCTCTGAAAGGTGGAAGGGGCATTAGTTAGGCCAAAAGGCATTACCAGGAACTTGTAGTACCCGTTGTGCATTCATGTACCCGAATTTGATAATCTTCGAACCATAAATCCAGATTGGTAAAAATTGGTGCTTCCTTCAATTCATTGGACAATTGATCCACCATAGGGATTGGGTACTGGTCCTTCATGGTGATGGTGTTAAGGGCTTGGTAATCCACACACATATACCATGATCCATCCTTTTTTCGTACAAGGAGCACTAGTGAAGAATAGGGGCTAACACTCGACCTTATGATCCCTGTTTCTAGTATCTCTTAGACGATCCTCTCGATCTCAGACTTCTAAAAATGAGGGTATCTGTAGGGCCAAACATTTGCTAGTGCTTTTTCCGGCAAGATAGGTTTGTGATGGCCATGGAGACGGGTAGGGGGGGCAATTTTTTCGGTTCAACAAATACATCTGATAATTCAGCAAGTAAAGAGGAGAGGTTCGAGTCTTCGTGCATTGTCGGATCTTCAATTTGTTGCCCCTGCAATTGGATTAGGAGCCCAACATGCATCTTGTGCAGCATCCTTTCCATTTATTGAGTCATAATTGACACAAGAGTGCCTAAGTTGCTAAAATCAGATCTTATAGAAATTGCTGATCCTATGGTATTCCCCATAGTCTACTATAATATTTCAGAGTTTTTAACCCAATCCACTAAAAAATGACAGCTTATGAGCATATTCTTTTGACAAAGTTAAAGTTATTTCCAGATGCCTTTCTTTATGACCAAGAAATACATTAAATGAGTTAGTTGGTAGATGAAAAGCACTTAATTTTATAATTCCTTATGCATGAAGGGTTGTTTCATGCACTAGTACTTATTTTGGTATTTTTAGGATTAGAAAAAAAGTTTAGCACCTTTGTATTTGCAGAAGCTCCTTGGAGTATCTTTAAAACTTTGTATCTCTTGGATGCGTCATTGAGTGGTGAGTCTTTTGATTTAGTTCTGTATCCTTGTTTAATTTCCTTGAGGTGGTGAATTTTTTATATCCTCTTGTGACTTTAAACCTGGTGGTGAGCTATATTTATCTATTTTACGTAAGGTCTATTCTGAGTTTGTTCATTTTCTCATCTTTCGATTTCTCGTTTCTCTCCGAATTTCATTCCTCTTTCTCCCTTCCTGGTATCAGTTTGGTATCAGAGTTGAAGGCTAAAGATCATGGCAAGGCGAAGTGGAAAAGATACAATTGGATAAGGTAGTGGCCGTGAAGCTAACATTGAATCATTGAAGTTGCAACTACAAAGTTTGTTACACAGTCTATAAGAAAAAAATAAAATTATTGAAGAACTTTGGAACAAAAATAATCAGCATAAAAATGTTGATCAAATGTATGGTTCTGATGATGATACACCATTTTACCCAAGGGGGTTTCAAAGATTTCAGTCCTAGTAATTATTTTTTAGACCAATCACGAGTTTTATTCGATAGACCTTTAAACCTAGTTTGATATTATTGCATGGTCGAGGTTTGACAAATATTCATGAGTTGGTCGTCCGTGTTCTCTTATTCTGATGATCCAAAGCGGATCAACAGTTCACTTTTGAATTAACTCCACATAAGTATGTCGTATGTATGCTCAAACCAGTCGTACCACTGGATCATGTCACCCTCGAGGTGTATGACGACAATGTTGACCATAGATACTTCAAGAGTTTTGTGGAAGTAGAAGTACCTTTCAGCACATGAGATCCATCTGATTGGGTCTCCATCTCTCATCTGGAGAAGTCCACCCTCATGCATGAATATTCAGATTCCTGCGCTTGATCACCCTTCTTGAATTGGTTCTTCTTGTGATCTGAACTTTCTTTGTGTTGAGATCTTTTTGGGCTCTCTGATTGGCCCAATCTGAATTCTTCAAAGAGTGCTCACAACTTGTCCTCCATACGGGCCTCGAAGGCTTCAAGCTTCGCATCAAGTGCATCGTCTAAGGCCATCGCGTAAGATTGAATATATGTAATGTTTAAATCCTTCTTCTATTGATGAATTAGGGGCATGAGGTGTTGGCAGCAATAATAGGAAGGGAGGATGCGATAGCAGCAGCGATCTAGGGTTAGATGGCTACTATTGGTGGCAGCAATAGCGGGGTAAAGATGGCAATGAAGGCAACAATCTAGGGTTAGATGGCTACCCTAAGATTGTAGTTTACGACAACAACAAGAAATGATGGCAGTAGCAGCAATAGATGGAGATGGCAGCAGCAATAATAGGGAAGATGGCAACAACAGATAAATATAGCAGCACAGATGAAGATGATAGTACTAGATGAAGATGGCAACAAGGCAGCGACAACAACAAGGTTTGGTTGTAGCAGATGAAGATGGCAGTGGCATATGGTAGCAAGGCAACGACATCAACAAGGGTCGACCACAGTAGATGAAGATGGAAGTAGTAGCAACAGGGGTTGGTTGCAATAGATGAAGATGATAGCGGAAGGGGGTAGATGAATAACGAGACGCTAAGAACGCTGCTCTGACACCAAATTGATAGGAACCTAAAGGTTTCTATCAGGGATAACTGATCTCTGTAGGGGATCGATCCTCCTAGGTTTCGACTATAAGAGCTAAAGAAAATGGCTAAATTTTCATTGATGAGAAGAGTTTACATGCTTATTTATAGGGTTTCAATTCCAAACCCTAGTAGGACTCCTACTCCTAATCAAACTCCTCCTAGCCGAATCCTAGTCCAACTAGGACTTGGATCCAATCAACTCTTAGCCAGCCAATCAGGGTTTATTTCATGACCTTACTCCGTAGACTAGGACCCAACCCTGCTTGGGTCCTATCAGAAAGGAAGCGGCTAGAGTGGGAGGCAGCGACGATGGCATTACTG
This sequence comes from Ensete ventricosum, assembly GCA_029747655.1. Taxonomy (NCBI): domain Eukaryota; kingdom Viridiplantae; phylum Streptophyta; class Magnoliopsida; order Zingiberales; family Musaceae; genus Ensete; species Ensete ventricosum. The sequence goes on along the minus strand of JAQQAF010000002.1, from coordinate 32,101,883 downwards.
CAGCAGGAAGACATTTATGGGGCCAACAGGATGCAGACCCTGCCGAGCGAAAGCAGGGGAGAAGGAAGAGGGTAGCGGCGAGGTCTGGCAAGCACTGTGGTGTCATTGGGGACTCATGGTTAGTAGTTGTGGGAAACAACGGTGGCCGACGGCTATGTGGCTGCATGAGGCAACGTCGGTAACCAACGATGATGGTTGTCACTAACAGCGGAAGAAGAGGGTAGCGAAAAGTAAGAGAAGTAGCGACCGAGGAGGAAGCGACAATAGCAAAGGAGGGAACAATTGGTGGCATTGCTACAAGCGACAGAAGGTTGGAGACGGTGATGCTAGGTAGGGGCTGCACAGAGGAGGGCATGGCTAGGAGTGACGAGGGAGGTATGGCAGCACAACGATGAAAGTTGCAGCGAGCGTTGGTTGGGGCTGTAGCATGAGGGTTGTGCGTAGTAGTGGGAGGCAGTAGCGGCAACGCTGCTTTGAGTGACAACACTATGACAGAGGAGGGCGCTACTGGGTGGGGCTATAGGTGGCAAATGGGGGTAGTAATAACAACGGCAGAGGAGGAAGTAGGGTGCAGTTGGAGTGACAACAAAGGATAGACCTCCTTTGATAGGAACCCCTATGGTCCTATCGTGGATGAAGATGTAAAAGAGAGGATAAACAATCACTTCGAGGGGATCGATCTCCTTGATCTCTATAGGGGATCGACCCACCCTCCTTGATCTCTCTAGGGAATCGGTCCTCCTTGATTTTTATAGGGGATCGACTCTCCTAGGATTTTAGCTAATAGGCTAAAATATGTTTTCTTGATTACCTAAAAAAAAATAGTTACAACCATAGTTATAGAGACTCTTAGCTGAATCCAACTCATACTATGACTCTTAATCTAATAAACTTTAACTCCTATTAGGATTCCTATTCAAATAGACTCTAACTCCTACTAGGACTCCTAATTGACTTGATTGGACCGACCAACATATCATGACTCAATGGATAGGACCCAACCCTATTAGGGTCCTATCATTATTGTAATATTAATAATGGATACTAAATTTGTGACATGTTTTGAGGTCTCAAATCAAGCTTTATGATTGTAAAATTTTCTATTAAGACTTAGTATAGTCAACTCAATTGTCAAGCTATTAAAAATATTTTATGATAGCACCATAGTAGTTTTCTTCTCTAATAATGATAAGTACCTTAGTAGTTTCAAGTATATCTAGGCAAAACATTGCATGATTATAGAAAGAATCCAAAAAATAACAAGTATCAATTCAAAATCTAATCACCACTTTGGTGATTGTTGCTTCATTTACTAAGATTTGTAGCATAAAGTGTTGAAGGAATATACTTGTGAGCAACTCAAAAAAGATATGATGATACATGTTTAAATGGATACTATTATTATTTTTTTACTTAATTAAATTTTTTTATTTATATTATCCTATTTATATTTATGTATATGTATACTATAATTGAATATGACAACATAATTATCTTAATAAGATAAATGACATGATCATTAGAGACTACATTAGGAAATACTAACAATATTATGCTACATAGAAGATATTATAACATTGATGACAGATGATAGTCGGTCTTAACGAAGTACTATTATAATTATTAGATTTATTAGCATGTTTTAAAATTTATAATCATATATAAAATACTTTTTAATTTTTTTAAAATCTAGATAGGTAAAAGTATTTTGAAATAAAAAATTTATTTTATTTATTTGATTCTAATTCTTGTATATCTTACGAATTTATGAATCAAATAGAAAAATATTAGATTATATGATCTTATTTAATTAGATAAAATATATTATAATTATGATTTGATTAACAAAATAAAAGTCAATTTATGATAGAATTCTTTAAAGATGACCTTAACGAGAGAAGATCTCCTAATTATGTCTCATCAACCAGATGCTCTCGTTTTTGGGAATTATACATGATATGATACGATACAATACCATATGATAGAGATTATAAATTTATTCGCGTTTCACTTTAAACCCTATTCCATTGCTCATAATCAAACTACTAAGTGCATTCTAAAAATCAAATATATGTATCCTGAATGACATCAAAATATATATATATTCTAGTCTTAATATATCATTATTTTAATTATTGATATTAAAATTATTTCATATATTATGATTTCATACTTACAACGCTGTCATTCCGAAGGCAAGCAAGTGTCGATGTACTTCTCGCTCCCTCTTTTCCTATCTTCCCCCTGGCCAACACCCGTTTCTAAACCCTAATTTAAAGCAATCACATCCTGTGAAGTAAATTGGCATCCCTCTCCCTTCTCACTCTTCTTAATGACACATCCATCATCCACTGCCATGAATGACAAGCAGCTAATTCTCTGTATAAATGCACTGCAAATCAAGTTTAAGATCGTGAAAATCTGGTTAATAATTGGTGATAATCTATACTAGAGTTTAAATGGTCATGGATTTTAAAGCAAGATCTTAGCAAACTTTGATGAGACAACAGTTGATGTTGCAGAATTAGATGTCACTTGGCCATGTTAATGACCTTCCTAAGCTGCCCTCAGTTGTCTACTCCATCTAACTTTCCCAACACTTGGTTGTTCAATCTTTCTGCACAAACATGATGCACGTCTATCAATTGATTGGTATCAAACCTAGTTAAGTTGCCGCTGAGTGCAACCTGCATCATTTACAGCAGCACTACTCTGTGGGACATCCAACATAGTGCTGCTTCACTGCTCTCACTTCATGAGCTCTAACACAGATTTCATGTCAGGTATTAAGATCTCATGCAATGACCAAGTTAAATTGCCAAACTAGTTTTTATTATCAATAATTTTAGAGGACATTGGATTCTGATTCTTTAGCACCACAAGATGAGAGCATGCATGAAGAAGAAGAAGAATTCCCTTGGATTCTTCCCAATTGCCGCCGTTAACTCCTCTTTAATGCTGGCTTTTAAAGAAAGAGGGTCTTCTTCAATCTAAGAGAATCATCAAATCTCTCTTATCACTGGCCAAATGGTATACCAACATGCGGCGGTCTTGATGAAGGAATCCACAATCCATGTAATCCAAGAAAGATCTGATTCTGTCGAGTCAACTGGAGTTGATGTTGTAGACCGCATCATCAGAGGTCAAAATACCCCCACACAAGGATAAAGAATAAAATCCACCTTAAAATGTTTGATTCTTTTTATTTCACTTACAGAACGTCATTCATATATCTGTCAAAATAATGTTACTATAAAGAGAGTAGTTATGCCTTTTTCTTTCATAAATATGATATCTGTTGGGTCCAAACTCAATGAGTTAAAGGACAGCAAAGGAACTTGCTTATATTAACAGCTATGGTATTTGTTTCTGTCGTTACATTACATTAAATCATGAATTCAAATTGGAGACTTATTAAATGTGTCATATTTTGTACAGAAATGTTATATTTTTCGTCCAACAACATAGTGGATATTATTTTAAATAATCCATAAACAATCTGCTTGGCTCAAGGCACATAATGCCAAAGTAGAATAATTTTTATTATTTTTTCATTATTAGATTTGATTTAGCCATTTGATCAAATTTATCGCATCAATTGGTGCATCTCTTTCAGGAATATGTGTATCTCTAAGTATTTGCATCAAATATTATATCATACAAGTTCCTTAAATAAAAGAGAAAAATCATACTGATTTGCATCAAATATTCAAAGTCATGACATATAAAAGATAAATGCACATCAAACAAAAGCCTACTAATAAAAACATCATGTACCAGGTCATAATGTTCTAATGATTCAAGTTGCCTATTTTGTGTAATTTTATGTCTTGACCTAGGTGTTAGCATGGTCCGATTCGATCCAAGTGCGCAAGATCGCTAATGCGACCTCTGAGCTGAGCAGATTAACTCGAAGATGGGTTGGAAGGACGTCTACCCGATTCTCCATGGTTGGGTTAGAGATCTCTCCTTTGTTAGAATGTTGGGTGGTTGCACAATGGTCAGAGTCATAGGAATCTTCTAACTCAACCCCTTCGATGTTTAAGTTAGTAAGAATTGGAGTTGGGAGAGTTGTAGTGTATGGGTGTGATAGGTTTGATGCCTAGTCTTGCTCCGAGGGACAGCTTTTATACCTGTTGCCATGCATCATTGAAAGCAACTGTTTAATGGTTGCTGACATCATCGTATGCGGGGGCATAATGGTTGTCATCGCCATAGGTGGTTAGCTCGTATGCATGGGTGCAGGTGTAGTTTGACCCTCGGAGCATCGTACTTGATGTGTCCCGTAGAGTCGATGCCAAAATATACTATAACATTCTCTCCCTCCTAAATGAGTCATGTCTTGGTTGACTAGGACCCAATCTTGCTAGGGTCCTATCATAGTCACCCCCTTCAAATCAGTCTTGTCCTCAAGGCTGAGGTTCCATGAACTCTAGGAACCTTATCTTCAATTCTTCAAAAGATTTCCATGTGACATTTTCAATAGGTAAGTTGGTCCACTGCACCAGCACTTCAGTAGAGGGCATTGGCGACGCATCATGATCCTGTGGTCTAGTATTATCTTCGGCTTGACTTGGACCTCTCCATCAGCAGTGGTGTCTAGCATATGACTCTGGCTGCTCCATTTTCCCCGAGCTTTAGTTTAAGTTAGGACACATGGAAGACCAGGGGAATCTTGAAATCTACAGGTAGATCTAATCTATATGCCACAACTCCAATACGCTCCGTAATCTAGTAGGGTTAGTAAAATCCAGGAGATAGCTTCATAGATGCTCGAGTATTGATTGATGTTTGCTTGTAGGGCTGAAGGCGAAGGAAGACCCAATCTCCAATAGAGAACTCCCTTTCACTCCTACGTGTATCTGCTTGCTGCTTCATTCTTGCTTGGGCGGCTGAGAGGTTGTCCTTCAATAGCTATAGGATTTTGTCCCTGTTAATCAACTCTTTGTCTACTTGGTCTATTTTAGATGTGTTAGTCACATATTTAGGAATTATAGGGGGTGGCCAACTATACACAACTTCAAAAGGAGTACATTTTGTTGATGAATGATATATTGTATTATACCACCACTCGGCCCAGGGAAGCCATCTTGTCCACTCTTCTGACCTGTCACTAGTGAAACATCTGAGATAAGTCTTCAAACACCTGTTCACCGCTTTTATTTGGCCATCAGTCTAAGGATGATAGGCTGTACTCATCTTTAGTTTTGTATCCTACAATTAAAAGAGTTTCATCCAAAACTTGTTGGTGAAGACCCTGTCACGATCACTTACAATAGATCAAGGCATTCCATGGAGTTTAATAATATTCTCCATAAAATTTCGAACAATGCTAGCAATGGCATAAGGATTTCGAATGATGCAAAAGTGGGTGTACTTAGTGATGCAATCGACTAAAAACGAATAGTACCTTTTTTTTGTGATGTGGGTAGCCCTTTGATGAAGTTCATGGATATATCAGTCCAAGCCGAGTTTGAAATAGGTAGTAACGAGCAATTTTCCCGGGCTTGCTACTGTTTCTCCCTTGTGTCACTGACACATGTCACACCATGCTACACATTTAGTAATGATATTTTTCATTCCTCTACAATATAAATTTTGTCGAATCCTTTTATAGGTTCGAAGGAATCTGGAGTGTCCAACAATTGGTGAAGAGTGCATCTCCTACAGGATAGTGTTTTGGCAGGGGGAGCTAAGCACCAACACTATTCAGCCCTTATATCATAAATACTTTAATTCCCAGTTGTAGTGTGCTACTGAGCCTATTTCTTTCTCTAGTTTCCTGATAATCGTTGGGAAACCTCAGCGGGTGCATCACATGCACAGCAAAAATCAAAACAAAAATGGGTTTCCCACATAGATCAAATCATCATGCAAAATAGTGAGGTTGCAAGGAAAACATAAAAATCGATAAAATCATGATTTGTGAGAGATTGATTTTACCTAGGGAGATCGTATATCCCTATATTCTAGATCCGGATGAAGAAGATGAAGGAGGTTAAGCATCCTCCTCTCTAGCGGTATCCACACGATAGATCTCTGCAGCGAAGCTCCTCAAATCTGATCTCACAACTCTTGCACAGAGGGAGGGAGGAGAATAGGAGGTGGTGGCTAAAGCTGTAACCTATCAACCATGAGTCTCCCCTCCTATTTATTTATAGAGAGCCACCAAAAACCCTAAGGCTTCTGCCTTAGTGGGTATTGGATCTCCATCCAATAACTCATTAACCATGCATTATTGGATCTCTATCCAATAATCTCCTTAGGCCTCTAATTGGGCCTTAAGCAAGGAGCCATCAGCATAGGGTCTCATCAAATGAGAATAAGGACTAATTGGATCTCCATCCAATTCTCTATTCGCTGAAGCATCCACCGTATGTGTGTGACCCTCTAGGCCCGATACTGAGCTAGCCGTGAGTCGCTCCCATCAGAACTCCTTCTGATATAGTGAATTATTATCTCCATAATAATTACTCGACTCATCGACTATGGACGTATTAGGCCACACGCCATAGTCCCCAGACGGGTATAGGGGGGTCAAATCCATCGGACCTGTCTGTCCACAGTTACATTGTATTTAAATTCCTCATCCATCTAATACTCAAAGACCATATATTAGACATGGTACTGTCAGGTCACATACGAAATCCGTCAGTCTCGCTCTAATTAGATTCTTTCAGAGAACTCTTTCTCTCTCAATCTGAATGACCCTAGCTAGGGATTTGTTTGAGCAAGCACATATAGGATATTCCTCTCGTGATATCGAGAGTGGATGATCCTCTATTGACACTCAATTGCCTTCGTAAGATTGGCTTCCAATCCTGATAACTAGCTGTACCAGATTTGGAACTTTCAAAACCTGTAGGTCTGGCATCAAAGAAAGGAGTACTCATACAAAACATCCTTGGTGTCTCAAGTCTAAGGATCAGATACACAACTAGGACTATGGAATTGCTATCTGACATTAGATATCATTAACCATACAACATTCCATAAGCGGATCAATCAGTGAACTCATTCTCCAATGAGTACCTATATTATATCCTTAGTGTCTCCACACAAGTGGCTATGAGACCAGCCACATCCATCATATGGATGGGTATGTAGTACACCGATCTGTCCGGTTATCTCAATGTCCCTCTTGAGTAACCTATGACCGGGATTATTTAGGATTTGTGTTTAAAGGTGAATGAATCTTATTATTATGATCTCACCACGATCCGACTCTCATTGCACAGAACTAAGGACATCACAATATATATGTAATAGATAATGTGAGAATATGTCACTATCAATTATAAGCAAAAAGATCACACAGCGTGTCACACGTGCCATCACTCACATGATTGGCTTGCAGGGCACCTATAACCAGCAATCTCCAATTTGACCAAAAGTCAATCACATATGTGTCTGATCCCCATCAAACCCCTGTGACGCTCAAATACAATCTGAGCCAACGGCTTCATTAGTGGATCTGCAATGTTATCTTTGGATGGAACTATTTTCATTGCTATATCTTTTCGAGTCATGATCGCTTTAATCAGATAAAATCTCCACAGAACAATTCTGTTGAGTCCTGAGTTCCTTTGTTAGAGTTATCGCCCTGCCGCTGTCACGATATATGGGAGTCAGCTCCACGCTGCTTGGTATGACTCACAAATCCTTGAGAAACTTCTTCATCCAAACCCCTTCCTTTGCTATGCAGCAATATATTCCGCCTCTATGGTCGAGCCAGTAGTAGTATCTTGCATGGAACTCTTCCAGCTTACTGCTCCTCCATTCATGGTGAAAATAAACCCTGAATTTGACTTGCTATCATCAATGTTGGACTGAAAACTCGAGTCCATGTAGCCCTCAACCTAGAGGCTACCTTCTTCATATATCAGTAAAAAATCCTTAGTGCTTCTCAAGTACTTAAGGATACACTTTACTACCTTCCAGTGTTCTAAACCTGGATCTGCCTGATACCTGCTCATGATACTCAGAGCATGTGCTATATCAGGTCTGATACATAGCATTATATACAGGATAGACCCTATCACTGAGGCATAAGATATCTTATCCATGTCTGCCCTTTCTTAAGGGGTTTTTAGGGACATACTCCTAAAAAGTGATATTTCATGTCCCATCGGTATGAGACATCTCTTGAAATTCTCCATGCCAAACCTTTTGACAATGGAGTCTATGTACCTAGATTGGTACGAGCCAAACATCCTTTTGGATCTATATCTATAGATCTGGATCCCCAAAATACAGGATGCTTCCCCTAAGTCTTTCATGGAGAAGTTTCTAGATAGCCAAGCCTTTACTGTGGAGAGCATTCTTAAATCATTCCTAATGATTAGGATGTCATCCACATATAGCACCAAGAAGGTGATAGCGCTCACACTTACCTTCCTGTACATACAAGGCTTATCTTCGTTCTTAACAAAGTCATAAGATCTGATCATCTCATTAAATCTTATATTCCAACTTCAGGAAGTTTGCTTCAATCCATAAATAGATCTAAGCAACTGCACACTTTATCTAGACTCTCTTTGGATACGAATCCCTTTGACTAAATCATATACACCACCTCAGGTTGCCATTGAGGAATGTCGTTTTGACATCCATTTGTCAGATCTCAAAGTCATAGTGTGTTGCAATGGCCAAAATAATTTTAATGGACTTAAGCATGGCTACAAGTCAAAAGGTTTCATCATAGTCAACTCCTTATCTTTGACGATATCCTTTATCTACCAGCCTTGCTTTATAGGTCTCTACATTTCCATCCACTCCGATCTTTTTATTGAAGATCCATTTGCAGCTGATGGGTATAATACCCTCAGGTGCATCCACAGGGTTCCAAATCTTTTTAGAGTACATAAAATCTATCTCAGAATTTATGACTTCTTGCCACTTCCCGGAGTCTATACTCATAATCGCCTCTTCGTAGGTCTAAGGATCAATATCCTGAGAGTCATCTCCACTGATATGTCCCACATATCTTTCAGGAGGGTGAGATACTCTACTAGTCTTACGTAAAGTTGGAACTTGTGTGTTTCGTACCTGAACCTACTCGGGCTTTGGAATGGTGCTAGGTTCTCAAATCTCGCTCAATTCTATCTTGCTCCCACTGTTTCCACCAAGAATGTGTTCCTTCTTAAGGAACACAACTCTCTTGGCAACAAAGACATTTCGATCCTCGGGATGATAGAAATAATACCCCAAAGTCTCCTTAGGGTATCCCACGAATGTGCACCGTTCTGTCTTTGATTCCAACTTATCGGGGTTGTATCTTCTAATGTATGCAGGACTTCTGGTTATAAGTACCCTGCAAGCCAATCACGTGAGTGATGACACGTGTGACACACTGTGAGATCTTTTTTCTTATGATTAATATTAGCATATTCTCACATTATATTATTTGTTACATATATATTGTGATGTCCTTGGTTCTATGCAATGAGAATCAGATCGTGCTGAGATCACGATAGTAAGATCGATTCACCTTTAAACACAGATCCTAAATAATCCCAATCATAGGTTACACAAGAGAGACATTGAGATAACCGGATAGATCAGTGTACTATATACCCGTCCATATGATGGAGGCGATTGGTCTCAAAGCCACTTGTGTGGAGACACTAATGATATAGTACAGGTGCTCATTAGAGAATGAGTTTACTAATTGATCTGCTTATGAAATGTTGTATGGTTAATGATACCTAATGTCATATAGTAATTTTATAGTCTTAGTTGTGTATCTAGTCTTTAGACTTGAGACACCAAGGATACCTTGTATGAGTACTCCTTTCTTTAACGCCAGACTTATAGGTTTGGAAAGTTCCAGATCTGGGACAGCTGCTTATCGGGATTAGTAGCCAACCTACAAAGGCAATTGAGTGTCAATAGAGGATCATCCACTCTCGGTATCACGAGAGGAATATCTCATATGTGCTTGTTCAGACAAATCTCTAACTAGGGTCATTTAGATTGAGAGAGAAGGAGTTCTCCAGTAGAATCCGAATAGAGCAAGACAAACTGATTCTGTATGTAACCTGACAGTACCATATCCAATATATGATCTTTGGGATATTATTTAGATGAGAGATTATAGATACATGGTAACTATGGACAGACAGGTCCGATGGATTTGACCCCCCCTATATTGTCTGGGGACTATGGTGTAGTGGCCTAGTACGTCCATAGTCGATGAGTCGAGTGAATTATTATGGGGATAATAATTCACTATATCAGAAGGAGTTCTGATGGGAGTGACTTACAGCCAGCTCGGTATCGGGCCTAGAGGGTCACACACATATGGTGGATGCTTCAGCGAATAGAGGATTGGATGAAGATCCAATTAGCCCCTATTCTTATTAGATGATATACCCTATGTTGATAGGCTCCTTGATTAAGGCTCAATTATAGGCCTAAAGAGATTATTGGATAGAGATCCAATAATGTAAGGTTAGTGGGTTATTAGATGAAGATCCAATACCCACTAAGGAAGGAGCTCTAGGGTTTTAGTGGCTCTCTATAAATAGGAGGGGAGACTCATGATTGATAGGTTGCAGCTTTAGCCACCACCTCCTATTCTCCTCCCTCCCTCTGAGCAACAGTTGCTAGATCAGATTGGAGGAGTTTGGCTGTAGAGATCCATCGTGCGGATACCGTTAGAGTGGAGGACACTTGACCTCCTTCATCTTCTCCATCCGGATCTGGAATACAGGGATATACGATCTCCCTAAGTAAAATCAATCTCTCACACATCGTGATTTTTTTCAATTTTTACAGTTTTTCTCGCAACCCCAATCTTTGCACGACGATTTGATCTACGTGGGAAATCAATTTTTATTTTGATTTCCGCTGCGCATGTGATGCACTCACTGAGGTTTCCCAACAAGGACAACCCCAAATCTTAACCATCTTAAGATCAGACTTCTTTTCTTTCCATATCTCATATGGTGCAGACACTACCACCTTTGATTGAACTATGTTTAGAAGGCAAGCTGCGGTCTCTAGGGCATCCCCCCAGAACGAGACGGGTAGATTAGCGAAACTCATCATGGACCGCACCCATGTCTAACAGCGCGCGATTCCTCCTTTTTGACACACCATTGAGTTGAGGTGTATAAGGAGGTGTCCATTGGGATAGAATCTCATTGTCCTTGAGGAAATGGGTGAACTCTATACTCAAGTACTCTCCTCCTCGATCTGATCGAAGAGTTTTAATACTCTTTCCAATCTGGTTCTCCACTTTATTCTTATATTCCCCGAATTTCTCAAAGGCCTCAAATTTGTACTTATCAAGTACATATGTCCATACCTAGAGAAATCATCAGTGAATGTAATGAAGTATGAGTAACCACCTATAGCCTGAGTCGACATGGGACCACATACATCACTATGTATGAGTTCTAATAACTCGGTGGCTCTCTCTCCAAATCCACTAAAAGGAGAGTTGGTCATCTTCCCACGGAGACAAGGTTCATAAGTTGTATATGTCTCATAATCAAATGGATCTAAGTATCAATCTTTCAGCAACTTTTGAATCATTTCCTCATGTATATGACCTAGCCTACAATGTCATAGGTATGCATTATTCACCTCATCTCTTTTCCTCTTAGACATATTTATATTCATGATATGTGAAGAAGTATCTAATACATATAAGCCATTTATAAGGGTCTCTCTAGTAATGATCTCACCATCCATAATTGTTGAATAACTATTATTCTCAAAAACTAATTTATATCCACTAATTGTCAAACAAGAGATAGAAATAATATTTTTGATAATAGAGGGAACAAAATAGCATGCATCTAATGCAATAATAGCTCCACCAGGCAGGTGTAGGGTGACCTCTCCAACAGCAACTGTAATAACTTTTACTCCATTGCCCATCTTGAGGTCTATCTCACCTCTGGCCAATCTCCTAGGTCTAGCCAAAACCTGTAAAGAGTTACATATATGATAAGTACTCCTGGTATCCAATACCCATATGTTATTATGAAAATCTGATAAGTGGAGACTGATCATGAATATACCTGAAGCTTCTCCAAGCTTCTATTTCACCTTATCTGTAAGGTGTCCTTACAGTTCCTCTTCCAATGCCCGTCTTGGCCACAATTGAAGTACTGTGCTTTGTCCTTTACCGGGTCTTCTTAGCAACCTTTGCCTTACCTGGTCTTTCTTTGCCCTTGCCCTTCTTAAGGGTCTTGCTGATCTTCCTTTTCCTTTTGGTCTCACCAATATAGAGAACTGACTTCTCCTTCTTGATGGCACTCTCAGCTTCCCTCAACATATTGAGGAGCTAAGAGAGAGTCACCTCAAACTTGCTCATGTTAAAATTCATGATGAAGTGAGAAAAAGAATTTGGTAGGGACTGAAGTATAAGATTAATGCACAGATTATCCTCTAGGATTATTCCTAGACCTATGAGTTTCTCGATCCACTCTATCATATTTAGGACATGATTCTCAACTAATGTCTCTTCTATCATCCTGACTTGGAAGAGTCTCTTAGATATCTCATATCTTTGAGTTCTTCCTTGTTTCTCAAACAGCTGGCGGAGATAAAGAAGGATAAAATCTACATCCAAGCTCTCATGTTGCCTCTGTAACACAAGAGTCATGGAGGCCAACATATAACATTTTGCCAATGTGGAATCATCTATATACTTCACATAGTGAGCAATCTCATCCTCGCTTGCCCCTTCTTCCGGCGTGGGCACAATTGTATCAAAGATGTATGCAATTTTCTCAACCGTGAGAACAATTCTCAAATTATGGAGCCAATCTACATAGTTTGGACCAGTGAGACGATTGACATCAAGTATGCCAAATAGGGGGTTTGTGAGCGACATATTTCTGAAATAAGATATAGTAAAAAAAATAACATGCAGACTTTGTAGAAAATCCTAATTAAGATATGGACTTCTATCTTAATGTACTCCAATTATTTTCCTAGCGAATCACACGACACCCTTAACGCATGAGACGAAAGTCTCCGGTAGACTCCTAGTGGGGATCAGGATCCAATTGGCGTCTTAATGCAATCTCGAGGGACTCGACCAACTACACTAAGCCCAAAAGGTAGATAACTCTTGTCAATCACAACTCCTTGTGATTCCCGTCATGTTCGGCCTCCGAATCATCATGGTCTCGACTACTCGACCAACCATGAAGTTGAGTTAAGTCATCACCATTGTTACAAGATAAGTCTGATTTGATGGATATACTCTTGACTGCTCAACCAAGTCATACCATGTCCTCAGGTCACCGGAAACATATATATGTCGTAGGCAAGAACTCGATCACGTAGATAGGTGAGCCTCGAGTGACTCGACCAACTCAACCTACATCGGGATTCAATTTCTTCCTATAACGATGGAAAGCCACATGGGTCAACCGTATTGCCTCACGCTTACCGACTTAATATTATCGTAGGAGGGGTTTTTGTTTTCTATCGGTCTCCTAATATATCGTGTCACACACATACATATTTAATATATATCTACATCGTATGTAAATATATATATACATATATCTAGTAGGTGTATAACACATCCATATGCAAGCCACACCGGATGATCATGAGCCATCATCTAATATGATTAAGCCCGAACCAATGGGCCTAATCACTCACAATAGGATCTATGTGTGCATCGGTGCATCTCCATGCCCTGTGATTGTTGATCTCCTCATCATCGATTTCGTCGGATCGTCACATCACCATGCATCATAATCTCCGGTCACAGCATCGTGGGTCCTGTTGTCATCTCCATGCTCCCGACGCGTCTCTCCATGTAATTACAAATAATCACAAGCACGTAGGCCCGACAATAAATGAAAAAAATAAAGACTCACAGGCCCTAATAATAATAATCATCATAATTACACACATCACAACACATGGCTCATGATCATCCTTCTGCATCATACATCATATGTACATCACATCATATGTAGGATTACTAGATATATATAATAATTAATTAAACTATTTAATTAATTATTTTTTTGGAAATCAGGACATGCTCAGAATTTTCAGAATTGTTAAGTGTATTTTCATAATTCTGGATAACAGGACAGTCCTCGAAATGTTCAAAATTATTGAGGATATTTTCATAATTTTGTATGAGAGGATAGTCCTTGAAATATTTAGAATTATTGAGGGCATTATGGGAATTATATACACGAGGACAGTCTTCGAAATTTTTTTAATTCATAGGGGTAGGATCATCCTTTTCTCAAAGGATGCCCTAACCCCTCTTTCCTCTCTGTGCCGCCGTCGCTGCCCCTACGCAGGCGGCGGCTACCATTGCCCGCTGGCAACCACCCTGCCAAGGAGCGGCCACCACTACTAGCGGTAGCCCCTTGCGAGCGCCCTGTAGTTGGCCCCCTTTGCGAGAGCCGCGTTGCAAGCGGCTGTGCCCACGAACGGCTGCCGCCCCTGCGGGCTAGCCGCAACTGACCGTGCCCGCGGGCGGGTGCTGCCCCCGCGGACGACACTTCTACTCGCAGGCACCACCCCTGCGAGCTGCTGCCCCTGCGGGTGGTTGTCGCCCCTTGCGAGCGCCGCTGGCCTCCCTTTCAGGCTAGCCCTGGCCGTAGTCAAACGCCCCCTTGCAAGGGCCTTGGCCATGGTCTGGCCGTGGGTGGCCGGCCCTGCATGGGGACTGGCCGCCCCTCCTCCTCGCTGCCTACGTTGCGAAAACGTAGCATGAACGCGTAGAATGATTCTACGCGATACAATCTCATCACACGCAGTTTATCCTCATAATAATTCATTCGACTCATCGACTATGGACGTACTAGGCCACCACGACATATTCCCCAATCATTGACTATGAACGTACTAGGCCACTACGCCATATTCCGTAAACGGTACAAGGGGATCAAATCCATCGGATTTGTCTAGCCTCAGTTATCATGTATCTATAATCCCTCATCCAACTAATATCCAAGAGACCGTATATTAGACATGGTACTACCAAGTCATATATAGAATCCGTTTGAGTCTCGCTCTAATCGGATTCTCCTAGAGAGTTCATTCTCTCTCAATCTAAATGACCCTAACTATGGATTTATTTGAGCAAGCACATATGAGATATTCCTCTTACGATACCGAGAGTGGATGATCCTTTATTGACACTCAATTGCTTTCGTAAGGTTGACTACCAATCCCGATATCCGGTTGTACTAGATTTGGAACTTTCCAAACCTGTAAGTCTGTTGTCAAAGAAAAGAGTATTCAAACAAGACATCTTTGGTGTCTCAAGTCTAAGGATTATTGAATTTCAAATTTTGATGATGAAATTAATTAATGGGTTATTTATCTAACATAGATTGTTGGAATTTGATTAATGCAGGATTAATTACGATAGAATAATTATTACAATCAGGATTGGCCAAGGTCAAGTCCATGCATCAAGTGGATGCGATTGGGAACTCACCAATAGTGTATCGGGAGCTCGTCGAGGGTATCAGGAGTTTGCTAGGATGGCACAAGGGAGTTTGCCAGAAGAAGACCGAGACTCACTGGAAGATTATCGGGGGTAGCTGAAAAGCCTGCCGGGAGTTAGGATGATCTTATAATGGATGTTTGGCAATTATGATTGCATTTAATTAGGTCATAATTAGCATCATGCAGGTCTAACTATGACAGGAGTAATGAAGTTACAACCAGATAATGGGCCAAGATCAAGCTTAGGCATCGGGCCAGGTTTAGACGATGTAGTGGGACCTCACCAGGAGTTCACTAGGAGATTCGCCGAAGGGATCGGGAAGCTCGCTAGGAGCACACCGGGAGATCACCGGAAGAAGATCAAATGACTTATTGCAAGAATGCTGGAGGTTACCATATTGGTGGAAGTTGGGTCTTAGTTTAAGCTTATGGTCTTTAAGCATTGTAATCATTGAGTCATAGTTAGAAGTGAGTCCTAATTGAGTTAGATTTGGATGAAATCAAATCAACTCAATAAGGCAACCGGGTCCACTATTGGGGTTTGATTGAGCTTAGGTTGAGCTCAATTGGTTGACCAAAGGGTTGGTCAACATCAGGTTCAAGCCGGATTTTAAAAATTGGAGGGAATCACTTTTGCGAAAATTCCAACAGGTAAACCGTTAGTGAGTGGCAGGTGTACTATTATCGCCCAGGCTTTCACGCGGCTGACGGTGACGGACTCGCCCAGGATGGGTGGTTGAATTGCTTGTAACCAGGAATATGGGTACTTTCTATGGTTGACCCGCCCAGGCCTGCGGGTGAATCGCCCGTACCTGGATTTTCCGGATATGGTTAGATTTTGACTCTGGTTTTGAAGTCAATTTGGGCCTATAAATACCCCAAGTTTTTTATATTCTACACAATAATTTTGGGAATTATATTCTAAGAAAATATGGTGTGGGAATTGTAAGAAAAAGAAAAGGGGTAAGGGAGTGATCAAAAAGTGTAATCTTGTCTCCCTTGTAAGCAAAGTGTAAGGGTTTGGTCTTCACCCAAAGAAGATCGGTAGTGGATGTCGGTGTGCCTCAAGAAGGAGGACTCGGGAGTGGATGTAGGCCGTTGGTGCTGAACCACTATAAAAATTATGAGTTCATCTTTTGTTTTCCTTATTAATGCTTCTGATCTTGTTTACTCTTTGAAAGCAAACATTTCACTTACGACGTTTCTTATCTTTCGGATTTCCTTGCTCTTTCTTAAGTAATTAGTAAGCAATTAACTTAGCAATCTTCTTATCATTCACTTGCTTTATTTGAATAACAAGCTTTGGATCTTCCTGTCATGCTTAAACCGAAACGTTTTTGTTTAAAACGAAAAATTTACACTTGCACTAATTCACCCCTCCCCCCCTAGTGCCAATTGATCATAACAATTGGTATCAGAGCCTCGGGTTTTCTCATTTGGTTTAACACCTATGAGAAATGGCTCTTATTGGCTTTCAAGAGGGCTTTTCTATCGTTCATCCTCTCATATTCAATGGGACAGACTACACTTATTGGAAAACTCGGACGAGAGTTTTCTTGCTTTCTTTAGACCTTAATTTAATGACTATCATTGAAAATAGATTTAAAAGGTCATCTCTTCCAATGAGCGATTGGAATAATTTGGAGAAGAAGACTTTCTCTTTAAACGCAAAGGCTATGAATGTCTTGCTTTGTGCTCTTGATAAAAATGAATTTGATCGGGTTTCTTGTTTTGATTCGACTTTTGATATATGACATGCATTAGAAATAACATATGAAAGCACACTTAATATAAATGAATCATTAAATAAAAATACTTCTAAAAATCAAGAACACATAACATATGACTCATTGAGTGAAATATCGAGTGATGAGGACCTTGAACATTTGACAAATGAACCAAAAAAATTAATCAACATAAACCATAAAAATGATTTAAAGATGGACAAAACCTCTTGCTATGAACGCAAGAAGTCGAGGAGCTCCAAAGATTAAATGCACAACCAAGAAGTGGAGAACCTTACTCCTATGGCCATCGACAATGAGATTAGTGATTCATTAAGAAATTCCTTTTCAGAATTATTAAATATGCTTCATGATTTGTTTGATGAATTTAAAAAACTTAGTAAATCTTTTAAGTTGCTTAAACATGAACATGATTTGTTAGTTGGTAAAGTTGATGAAATACACGAGTTATTAGCATCACACAATCCTAGTTCTAAATGTGAAATGCTAGACAACATTAAGAAAAAAAATACCATGCTTAATATAACATTAGAAAATTTTAAAATTGGTAATAAATCCTTGAATATGATCCTTGCCAATATGGGTCATATTAATAGAAGAAATTGAATAGGCTTTGTGGGCAATATCCAACAGAAGCAAACTATTTTTGTTAAATACCAACAAAAGCCAACTATTTTTGTTAAATGACCAACCTTAAATATATTATCAAGAATTAAGTATAATTTTTATGGTAGATTACGACATATGACTTATAAATGTCCATTCAAAAACTATAGTCTTCACAAGTTAGTTTGAGTTCCTAAAGGAACCATGAACAATCTTATGTTATTAGAGAAAATGAGAAGAACATGAATGACCCAATGTTAAATGGGTATCTAAATCAAAACCTCCCATAATATAAAGTTGTTTCCTAACAAGGCTAGGAGCAATAAAATTATTTTAAAAGTAGATGCTCAAGTCATATTACTTGAGATCTAACACTCCTTCAAGCTTACTAGCCTAGATAATAATAAGAAAATTATTGGAATTAAAATTATTGATAATGAATCTTTTAATGGTTCATCATTATACAATTAATATTGATGATCAATAGCTAGAGTATACAAGTATGAAAATGAATTAGAACCAAAGAACCTTAGTTATTGAAGAACATATTTTGAGTGAATGCTAAAATTATTGGATTGTTTAAATATAAAGATTATTGTTAAATGATTCAAATATTGATAAAGTCTATGGAGTGATTGATTTAAATGATTGAAATGCTATGATTGAATGATTTTGTTGAATGATATAATTTTAGCATAGAACAATATATAAAAGGTTGAGAAAAATCATGCTTCATTGTCTAATATTTTGGTAAATTAAAATATATTTAATGAGAATGCAATGAGTATGGTAACTCACGACACTAAGTCCAAAAATTATTAGAATTAAAATAAATCAAAGTTTTTATTTGAAAATGTTTTATTACGATGAAATTTTGTTTTTGACTTTAAATGACATTGCAGTCTTGAAATAAATTTCAAAAGAAGGACAATTATTCTTGAAATAAGTTTTATTCTATTAATCCTTCAACAATAGACAAAATAATACTATTATTGTTGAATCTCTTAAACTACAAAAATGGATTAGAGAATTTTAGCTATTGAAAAATAATCTATGATGCTTTCATTGAATTTTTTGAAAAGCAAATTTTGATGATGGTTTTGGATAAGTTTTCAAATGATTTTATTTTGAAAAAAAGATTAATGAATCGATTATGTTATTTTTATGACTCTCTTGAACTATGAAAGTGATTTTGACGATTTGATGATTTGAACTCGAATAAATTATTATCATGATTTTGGTAAGTTTAGAAAATAAAACTTGAAAAGGGGAAAGAAACTTATTAAGCAAAATCATATCTTTTGACATTCAAAAATTTAATTTTATCTTTAATGACATGATCTCCTTGCACTTTTTGGCTAATTTGAATATGAATGCTAAGAAAAAATTATGCCATCATATTTTTTTCTTGACAATAACAAAAAGGGAGAGATAAAATTATTAATATGATTGAAGTAAATTGGATATGATAACCTTGAATGAGATATAATTTGCTTGGAAGAAAATTTAGAATTTTCTAAATACATACAAAATACTTGATTTACAATTTAAGCTTGATCTATTATCATGCCTTCTTATAAAATTCTTGATATTTATTTTATCAAAATTTACAATAGATGACTTTTTGCTATACTTGAAATTACATGAGATGATTTTAAATACATGAGTAGCTCTTAAACTTTTGAATCTCCTTGAATATCTTGAAGTTTTGAACTTAATTTTGTAATTCACGTCTATAAAATTTACATCTTTAAAATTGAGTATTTTTGTGATATGATCTTTTTTATTTCTCTACCTTGATTGTACCTTCTTGCTCACACATATGGAGAAAGGAAATCACTAGCATTTTAAGAGACTAATAATACTATTAATTACATTTTGAATCTCTTGAAAGTGATTTTGATGATTTTGAAATTGAATAAGTGATTTATCTATATCATGGTTTTGATTTCTTGGAATTATAACTTGAAGTCTTTTATGAATCAAAATCTTTTGTTATGTGTCTTCATATTATTTAAAAGAAGATTTTTATATAAATCATGAACTTGACAACTTAAGATTTCTTATGAATAAATCAAGAAATTTATTTGTTTCTCCCATGACTTGTCTCTTGATATTCATAATTGGTTTTCATAAATTGAATATCTCATCACCATGTCAATTTTTCTTGATATATTTAATGTGATGATTGGTATATTTCTTGATTTATTTATTAAAAAATAATGTAATGGGAAAAATTTTGCACTATTCTAACCATCCCTTCTTTTTGACAATGACAAAGGGGAGCAAAACTTGTTAGCTTATAAAATTGCTAGCTTGAACAATGCAAAGGAAGCAAATATTTCCTAGCTTGCATGTTCTAAAGTAATGAAAAATGTGTTAAATTGCTAAGCTTTTATATATCAAAAACTTGCTAAATGTACTTCTCCTTTTGTTGATGACAAAGAGGGAGAAGGTATAATGATTTGAAATCATGTATGATGATCATGCATATAATGATGATTTTGAAAATCTACATAAAGATGATGATTTGTTATTGTTCGGATTTATTTGCTATATTTTCTTAAATTTTACATGAGAAAAATTTGTTGAGCTCATATTCGAAATTTTATATATACAAGATTGAGGTTGAGACTTAGAAATGTTAAATCATAAAAATATATAAATTGCTAATATAGATTTCATGAAATGAAGCCTTTTTGTGATAACATTTTTTTGAAAACTTTCTCCATGATTTTATCTTATTATTTTCAAAAAAGGAAGAAAAAATTTGCATTAAGATGTGCCACATTTAAAATTTACAAGAGATAATTTTTGATATGAAGAGATGACTTTTGCTATATTTGAGATACATAATTAATCTTTAAATCTCTTGAACTTTTGAGCTCTTCTATGATGGAATGATTCAACAACATCTCTCTTATTTCTCTCCTTATTAAAGAGGAAGAAAATTTTATAATGCATATACTAAGGGGGAGTAATGTCATCGTGTGCTTTGAAATTATTAGCTATATTTCACCTTTTTGTTGATGACAAAAGGGGAGACATATATATTGATGATACATGATGAATATATTGATAACACATGATCTTGTTAAAATACATGGATATCTTAGATAAGGATATGAATTGGACATCTTGAATATAGATGCTTAATTTCTTTTTATTCATGAGTTGATAACTTGATGTAAATTTATGTTGAAATTTACATAGAATATTGATTGCTTAAATTTATGAGTGTGTGCTTCTCTTAAATTTAAGTGATATGGATTTAGGGGGAGTTAGGATTAACTTTTGTCATCAATTGATTGTCATCATAAAAAAGGAGGAGATTATTGAATCTTAGATTTTGATGATGAAATTAATTGACGGGTTATTGATATAACATGGATTGTTAGAAATTGATTGATGTAGGATTAATTATGATAAAATGATTATTATAATCAGGATTGGCTAAGGTCAAGTCCATGCATCGGGTCGATGCGGTTGGGAACTCGCCAGGAGTGCGTCGAGAGCTCACCGAGGGTATCGGGAGTTTGCCAGAAGAAGATCGAGACTTGCCGAAAGATTGTCGGGGGTAGCCGAAAAGCTTGCCGGAAGATAGGATGGTCTTATAATGGATATTCGGTAATTATGATTGTATTTAATTAAGTCATAATTAGCATCGTGCAAGTCTAACAATGATAGGAGCAATAAAGTTAAAACCAGATAATGGGCTAAGATCAAGCTTAGGCATTGGGCAGGGTTTAGATGATGTAGTGGGACCTCGCCAGGAGTTCGCTAGAAGATTCGCCGAAGTGATCGGGAAGCTCGCTAGGAGATCACCAGAAAAAGACCAGATGACTTGCCAGAAGAATGCTAGAGGTTATCGGATTGGCGAAAGTTGGGTCTTAGTTTAAGCTTGTGGTCTTTAAGCGTTGTAATTATTGAGTCATAGTTAGAAGTGAGTCCTAATTGAGTTAGATTTGGATGAAATCAAAATCAACTCAATAAGGCAATCGGGTCCACTATTAGGGTTTGATTGAGCCCAGGTTGAGCTCAATTGGTTAACCAGAGGGTTGATCAACATCAGGTTCAAGCTGAAATTCGAAAAGTAGAGGGAACCACTTTTCCGTAAATTCCAGCGGGTAAATCGCTGGTGAGCAATGGGTGTACCGCTACCCGCCTAGACTTTCGGGCGGCTAACGATGGCTCACCTGCCTAGGCTGGGCAGTTGAACCGCCCATACCCAGGAATCTATGTACTTTCAATGGTTGACCCGCCCAAGCCAGCGAGTGAACCACTCGTACCCAGATTTTTCAAATACGATTAGATTTTGGCTTCAGTTTTGAAGCCAATTTAGGCCTATAAATACCCCAAGTTTTCTTATATTATACACAATAATTTTGGAAATTATATTCTGAGAAAATATTATGTGAGAATTATATGAAAAAGAAAAGGGGAGGGAGTAATAGAAGAGTGTAATCTTGTCTCCCTTGTAAGAAAAGTGTAATGGTTTGGTCTTCACCCAATGAAGATCAGTAGTGGACACTGGTGTGCCTCAAGAAGGAGGACTCGGGAGTGGACGTAGGTCGTTGGTGCCGAACCACTATAAAAATTATAAGTTCATCTTTTGCTTTCCTTATTAACGCTTCTGATCTTGTTTACTCTTTGAAAGCAAACATTTCACTTACGACGTTTCTTATCTTTCGGATTTTCTTGCTCTTTCTTAATTAATTAGTAAGCAAGTAACTTATCAATCTTCTTATCATTCACTTGATTTATTTTAATAATAAGCTTTGGATCTTTCTATCGTGCTTAAACCAAAACATTTTTGTTTGAAACGAAAAATTTACACTTGCACTAATTCACACCCCCCCCCCCCCCCCCCCCCCCCCTCTCTTAGTGCCAATTGATCATAACAAGGATCAGATGCATAATGAGGCTTATAGAATTGTTGTCTGACATCAGGTATCATTAACCATACAACATTCCATAAGTAGATCAATCAGTGAATTCATTCTCCAATGAGCACATGTACTGTATCCTTAGTGTCTCCACACAAGTAGCTATGAGACCAGCCACATCCATCATATCGATGGGTATACAGTACACCGGTTTATCCAGTTATCTTGATGTCCCTCTCAAGTAACCTATGACCCGGACTATTTGAGATCTGTGTTTAAAGGTGAATCGATCTCATTATTGTGATCTCAACACGATGTGATTCCCATTGCATAAAACCAAGAACATCATAATATATATATTCAATATATAATATAATATAAGAATATGCCAATAATAATCATAAGCATAAAGATCGTGCAGCGTGTCACACGTGTCATCACTCACATAATTGGCTTGTAGGGCACCTGTAACCAATAAGATGTGAATCATGCAATAGGCTAGTCGTAAGACATGTTGGGAAACCTTAGTAGGTGCATTACATGCGCAGCGGAAATCAAAATAAAAAATTAATTTCCCACGCAGATCAAATCATCGCGCAAAAGATTGGGGTCGCGAGAAAAACTTAAAAACCGATAAAACTGCGATGTGAGAAAGATTGATTTTACCTAGGGAGATCATATATCCATATAATCCAGATCCGGGTGGAGAAGATGAAGGAGGTCAAACGTCCTTCTCTCTAGCGATATCCACACGATAGATTTGTACAGCGAAACTCCTCCAATCTGATCTTGCAACTCTTGCTCAGAGGAAAGGAGGAGAATAGGAGGTGGTGGCTAAAGCTGCAGCCTATCAACCATGAGTCTCCCCTCTTATATATAGAGAGCCACCAAAACCCTAGAGCTCATTCCTTAGTGGGTATTGGATCTCCATCCACTAACCCACTAATCTTGCATTATTGGATCTCTATCCAATAATCTCCTTAGGCCTATAATTGGGCCTTAATCAAGGAGCCCATCAGCACAGGGTTCATCTAATGAGAATAAGGGCTAATTGGATCTTTTTTCAATCCTCTATTCGCTGAAGCATCCACCATATGTGTGCGACCTTCTAAGCCCGATACTGAGCTGGCCGTGAGTCACTCCCATCAGAACTCCTTCTGATATAATAAATTATTAACAATTCACTCGACTCATCGACTATGAACGTACTAGGCCACTACGCCATAGTCCCCAGACAGTGCATGGGAGATCAAATCCATCGGACCTGTCTGTCCATAGTTACCATATATCTATAATCTCTCATCCAAATAATGTCTCAGAGACTGTATATTGGACATGGTACTATCAGGTCACATATGGAATCAGTTTGTCTTGCTCTAATCAGATTCTACCGGAGAACTCTTTCTCTCTCAATCCGAATGACCCTGGCCAGGGATTTGTCTGAGCAAGTATATATGTGATATTCCTCTCGTGATACCGAAAGTGGATGATCCTCTATTGACACTCAATTACCTTCGTAAGGTTGGCTACCAATCTCGATAACCAGTTGTACGAGATCTAGAACTTTCCAAACCTGTAAGTCTGGCGTCAAAGAAAGGAGTACTCATACAAGGCATCCTTGTTGTCTCAAGTCTAAGGACTAGATACACAATTGGGACTATGAAATTACTGTCTGACATTAGGTATCATTAACCATACAACATTCCATAAGCGGATCAATCGGTGAACTTATTCTCTAATGAGTACTTGTATTATATCCTTAGTGTCTCCACACAAGTGGCTATGAGATCAGCTACCTCCATCATATGGACGGGTATATAGTACACTGATTTGTCCGGTTATCCCAATGTCACTCTTGAGTAACCTATGACCGGGATTATTTAGAATCTGTGTTTAAGGTGAATCGATCTCATTATCATGATCTCATCACAATCTGATTCCCATTGCACAGAACCAAGGACATCACAATATATATGTAACAAATAATATAATATGAGAATATGCCAATATTAATCATAAGTAAAAAGATCATACAGCGTGTCACACGTGTTATCACTCACGTGATTGGCTTGCAGGGCACCTGTAACCAGCAAGACATAGCTCGGCACCAAATTGGTCAAGATGTACCTTGGTGTCATTCTAATCGAGATGTACCTTAGCATTATTTTGATCGAGATGTACCTTGGCATTGTTCTAGCCAAGATGTGCCTTAGCATTGGGCTGGTTGAGATATGCTCAACAATGGACTGGCCGAGACGTGCCCGACAAAGGATTGGCCAAGACGTGCTTAGCAAAGGACTGGCTTAGATATGCTTGGTAATGGACTAGTTGAGTTATTCTCAACAAGGGACTGACCGAGATGTGCTTGGCAAGGGACCGGCCGAGATGTTCTTAGCGAGAGACTAGCTGATATTTGATCGGTAATCTACTAGTCGAGATGCACTCAACAAATGATTGGCCGAGATATGCTCAGGTAAGTACTGGCCGTGATGTGCTTGACAAAGGACTGGCCGAGATGTGCTCGACAATGGATTGGCTAAGATGTGCTCGGCAAAGGATTGGCCGAGTTGTGTATGATAGTGGACTGGCCAAGTTATGCTCAGCAAGGGACTGACTGAGATGTGTTCGACAAAGGACTAGTTGATATATGATCGGCAAGGGACTAGCCGATATTTGCTCGGTAAAGGACCTACCAATATATGATCGATAATGGACTGACCAAGTAATGCTCGGGAAGGGACTGGCCGAGATGTGCTCGATAATGGACTAGTCGAATCTACTGGCAGGGAGTTTTCTGCTCCAGGGATGGTCATGGTTCCGGTAGGGCGCCTGTAGGTACGAAGCCTTACATGTAGGTGGGAAGCTTGAATTGTGGCGGTTGCTAACGTGTCCTAGGCCTTTTCAATGTAGATCTTTTCAACATCATGATGAGATGATGTGTTGTCGTCTACTGCAAAGCTGGATCTGCGGGTGTAACATTTTAATTCCAAGGTGATCTGACTTCATTTAATGTGGATCTTCTTGGGATCTTGGTGCGATATTATGCTGTCCTCCTCCTTGGGAAGGTAAAAAGTTGCTCCAAGTGACAGGCTCCTTATTTCGCTATCGTTTCCCCCCTTAAAGGTTGTATCTACACATGCGCCCACACTCCTCTTTCTAAGTCCCTATTGCAGAACATGGGAGGTTTTTACCCTTTGCTTCATCTTTTTCCTAGCTAGAGTCTCGGTCATCTTTATGTTCTTCCAGCATTTGATTTCCTTACTCTTGGTCATCGCCAGTTGAGTCTTCTTTGCCTCTTGTTCTACTTTCTCTTTAGTCATTTCCCTTTTTCCTCTATTTTTCCTTTGTGATGTCTTCCACTTCCTCTATTTTAAGTTGGCTGAGGCTTCAAGATGTAGCCTCATTCTTGAGTGGTGCGAGAGAGTGTGTTCCCCCTACAGGTTTCGTCCGCTTTGGATGAGAAAGCCACGCATGCCCTAGAGGCCATGCTGAGGGACCATGATAAGGACTTGGTTACAATTGAGTCTTTCTACTGAAGATTAGGTCTAAGTATTACATATCGCTCGAGTATGAATTGTTGGTTACAGGAGGTTTTCCAACATGAATTACATGCCCCTAAAGTCAACCAGTGTCCTTTCGACCCATTCCGGAATAGGTTTGGTTTGCCAGTTGATGCCCTCGAGGCAGACTCAGATTCTCCCTCCACCCGATGATAGTGTCATGCCTCTAGCACTTGAGGATTTCCCCTCCCCAAGTAGTGCCGAACTTGTGGCGTTACCTGGTGGCCTTTATCAGGGAGTCCCAGGTGGTTGGAATCATCCCAACCCTCACCCTTTTTCTTGCATGCTTTTGTCTTGGCAAGGGATAGGGCAGTTATTACCTAATCGTGAGGAGCAACTTCAAGGTGGGTGGCACCCCTTCGAACAACAAGGGGTGGAAGTTGCGCTTCTTCTTTGTGAGTGCATTCAGAGGTTGGAGTTAGTTTAAAGTGGATAAGCCGCGATATCAACAAATATCTCCCCTTTTTTGTCCAAGGAAGAGGTGGAGCAGCTAGGTCATCTGAGGGGGATTCTCTCCTCTTCCAAGACCATCCAGTCAATGGATGAGGAATGGCTGGTTGAGGCAGGCCTCAGTCTGGCCCCTAGGGGTATGGTACCTCTGGTCTTTGTTGTCACTTGGTCTTTATCTATTTTCATGTAGATGCTAATGTGTTTTTTGTGTCTGCAAACATGAATCTAAAGGGCATGAAGGAGATGTTCACTGGGCAAGTGCCACGCACCAAGCCTTCTCCATCACGCGCTACTCCGTGACAAAACTCGGTGAGAAGAGTAGCCGACAAAGGGACAAGGTGGTATCCTATCCTCGCTCGATGAGAGATCTCTACCAAGTAAGGGCTTGATCAAAAGATGTGCCATTCTATGCCCTGGAAGTGGCTTACCTTCCCGTGTCATCGGGGGATGGGCTGCTGGAGGCTCAATGGGGATCCCTGACCTTGAAGAGTTAGGTTTGGGCAAATGGGGCGGGAGCTAAACTATTTTGTCGAGGGGTTCTCTGCCCCCCTTTGGCGAAGGAGATCTACATCACCCCCTTTGAGGCATTGATTGACAATGTAGCCAAGGACCTGGTCACAATAAGCGCCCTTTGATGTCCTCTTTTAGCTTTTCCTATGGCATTTTGGTGTTGACTTGTGCCGCGATTTGACAACACCACCATTACACCATGGGCCTGATCGACAAGGTCTGTGACTCTAGAAGGGTCATCGACAAGCTCTCCTAGAAAATTTATAGTCTTCGAGCCAAGGTTTTGAAGCTCAAGGATGAGACAGGCCCAGTGGCGGTTACAGTGATGGAGGTGTGAGTTACCAAGGTGACCCAAAAGTTGGACGAGCTGAAGTCCCAGCTCGAGGAGACCCAATGCCAATTGAAGGAAACTTAGGGGTGGAATAAAATTTTTGAGGACTAGCTCCTAGGCTTATCAACAGATCTTGAGGCCAATCGAACCAAATCATGGGAGCTCGAACGGATTATGGCGACGATTTGGGCAACACTAGAGAAGTCCAAGAGCGCGCTGGCCAAGGAGCAACACATTGCCCCTGAGAGAGCCCAGGCGATGATCGCCCAATATAAAGAGACACCCAGCTTTTGACTTGGCATATAGAAGATGGGCTAAGTATCATACGAGTACGAGTATCGGGTTGCCTTGATTTGCCTTGGCTTGCTTCCGAGGGTAGTATCCCAAAGTGGAGATTGAAGGGGGGCCCCTACGCAACTCTGCCTAAGGATGACAATGTCCCGATGGAGGAGGTGGTGCCTTTCAACGACATTATCCTTCAGTTGCTTATGGGGCATCTCCGGAACTGGCTTTTCTTTTGCTTTCTTTCATTTTTTTCTTGTAAATGATCTGGTCAGGCTACATACTATACGATCCCAACCGAAAAGTGTATTTCCTTCTCCTTCAATGAATATTGTTTCTTAAAGTCTTCATGCCTTTCTGGGTATGCTTTTGGTTGATGGATGATGTGATATGATGGCCTCGGGGTATGGTCGCGATCCTTCTTGGCGGACTCTATTAGGAACCCATGATTTTTTGAATTTTTGAGTTATGTAATATGTGGTTTGGTTAGCCAAGTTAGAATCAGTTATGAGCTTAGTTGGAGTCAATATAGAGTTTATTTAATTTTTTATTATTTAATTAAGAGTCCAAGTCCAGCGGGATCCTCAATAGAACTCTATAAATAGGGTTGTAACTATTCATTTAGGAATCAATCAATGAAGAAAGTATTGTTTTAGCTAATAGGCCAAAACCCTAGGAGGGCCGATCCCCTATAGTGATCAAGGAAGTCGATCCCCTCGAAGTGATCAAGGAAGTCTAATCCCCTCGAAGTGATCGTTTATCCCCCTTTCTCCATGATAGAACCCTAGGGGTTCCTATCAATTGATATCAAAGCAGCGATCCTTGGCATGTCCATTACGATTCCATAGATCTCCATTACAACTTCTCAAAGATCTTGCAGCCATCTTCACGCTGCTATCCCTCTTCCTCAGCCACAAGAAAGATCAGTCTTCCACAGTCTTCCGCTACCACCACATCTACTCGCTTATCGTCGGCCCCATCCACACCTTCTCACAGCAGCCACCCAAAAGCCATCTCCCTACCTCTTCCTGTTTCAGAACCACTACAGCCCAACCACCATCGTAGCCACTACTTCCTGCTGCCCAGCCATGTCACCAGCCTTGCTCCTCAACATCACTAATCGCTACCTTCCTAGCTCGATGATCACTTCCCTTGGGTCGCAGTAGCCGTAGCTACCGTTGGTCGCTCCCCATGCCGACGTTGCTGCCTCCCGTGCATCTCCTTCAACCTTCCTCTACCATCACCTCCTACCGCTATTGCCACTGCCCTCATCTACCACCTACAGCCCACACAACCGCACAACCTTTACATCATTGCACCATACTAGCGTCTACTCCCCACCTACTTCCGCTAATGACCAAGAAAAAAGGGCCAACCGCCACTGTTTCCCTCAACCGTTGCTTTCCTCAACTCGGACACCGTGCCAAGGTTCATACGATGTAGTGGGAGCTCACTGGGAGTTCACTAGGAGTTCGCCGAAGGGATCAGGAAGCTTGCTAAGAACACGTTAGGAGATCACCGAATAAAGAACATAAGACTTGCTGGAAGATTGCCAGAGGTTGCCGGATTGCCAATAGTTAGTGTTAGAACCCTTGCAGATTCTAAGCTTGAGGTGATCTCTATAGGGGATCGACCTCCTTACTCTATAGGGGTTCCTCCCTCCTTGGTTTTTCTGCACTATGGCTGAAACATAAGTGATATATTGATAATGAAAAGAAGAGAGAATACAAGCCATTTTTAGGGTTTCTAAATCCTAACTCCTAATAGGACTCGTACTCAAGACTCCTACTTCTAACAACTCAAACTCCAACTCTAAGAAGCAACTCCTACTTCCAACAACTTTGGCTCCAACTCTAAGAAGCAACTCCTACTCCAAGTAAACTAAGACTCCAACTCTAACTCCTAATCAACCCTTAGCGAGAGTCCTAACTGAATGAAGCTCTTCCTCTTATCAAAGTGAGTAGCCAATTGGGTCGGTTACAAGCTTGATTTAGTTAACTCCAACCCGTATCCAACTCCGACTCATAACCAGGCTCCAGTTCAGCCGAATCCTAATCCTACTAGGATTTGGGTTGATTTATTACAATATACTCAAATCTCCTCATAGTCGACCTAATGTTAGGTCTATGTTGGTCAACAAATCCCAATCTAAGGACTCGACTCAATCGACTTGGACCCGACTCAGCTAGGGTCCTAACATACCCTTCCTCTTCAAATCAGCCTTGTCATCAAGGTTGAGGCTCCATGAACTTTGGGTCTTGATCTGTAATTCTCCTTCAAGCTTCCTTATGGTATCTAGGTAGGTGCACTGTGGTCCGACGGTCTAGCATTATCTTGTATCTCTTCATCAGGGGTAGTAGTATCTGGATGGTGGTGCATCACGATCCTGCGATCTCATATGATCATTCGCTGAACTTGAACTATTGGGAAACATTAATCAGCATGAACCTCTTCATAAGTTGGGATGTCATGTGGATGGATCTGGGCTGAGTCATCCTTTATAAGCTTTCATTTGTGGTGAGATACTTGGAGGATCAATAGAATTTTTAAATTGATGTACTGATCTGATCTATAAGTCATGGCTCCATTATGATCCCCAATTTTACAAGGGCTAAAGTAGTAGGGGGACCACTTCTTTGAGGCTCAAATTTTTTGCTGGTAGGGCTAGAGATGAAGGGAAACTCGATATTCAACAGCAAACTTTTTTCTACTCCGGTATTTGTCGAGGGGCTGTTTCTTTCTTGCATGGGCTACCATTTGGTTGTTCTTTAATAGTAATTGAGCATTCTTTTGGAATAATTACACCCCTTTGATAAGGTCCCTAGTGGTGTGAGCCCATTCTAAGGAGGGTAGGATATGTAATTTTACCGAGCCTATTTTCATCTCTCCTTTGTGTTGTTGACCTGTATCATGTCAAACTTCAAATTCAGTAGTAATTAGTATCCCTTTATAGATCAAAAGCATCGTGTGAAATGTAGGAAGAGCCTCGATGTATATTAGGAGTTTGTCATCTTGCATCAGGGTGGTGCCGATCCCAATTCATGATATGTCTTCTCCAATTGCAAACACATTGCCACGATCGAGTAATGCTAGCATTGATGTAGATGCATCGTGACTGTGAGGATCCTATAGATGGTGGATGTGTGGATGCCTTCCTCTTGTTTATTCAAAATTTTGATCTCCATCCAGTAAGGTTTGGTGTCACATATTCCATGTCGGTACTGTCGCTGGAGACTTAAATCTTCTTGCGGTCGTGGGCCGTGGATCGATCATCATCATCAGGGAAGACTTTAAGCATTATGGTCCGCTCCTTGGAGAAGTCATGGAAGTAGCCCGAGATTTGGGAATGCTACTTCAGAAGCTATAGCTGGTTCGGTTGGATGTGGCACTTCAGGAAGAGTTTATACCTACAGACAAAGAGGCAAAGCTTTTGGAGATAAAGTGTCGTTGCAAGGGATGGTCGTGGTCGAATGATCTATGTCTCTTGAATCTCTTGAACAACAATATAGCTGAATATGTGCTAGTGGTTCCTCTTGCAAGATCAGCATATAAAGATTGTATAACTTGGTAGGACAACAATATGGCCGAATATGTGCTAGTGGTTCCTCCTGCGGAGGCGCTTGAAATTTCAGCAAGCTTCTACAAGCATTGTGTCATCATTACTTTATTCCCATGTTTCTCACATAAGGTCACTTGTTCTCCCTTGTCATTCATAAGATTATTGGTGAGGACGGTGATGGGTTGCTGCTTAAAGGATTCTTCAACTTTTGCTGCTTGCGGGTTCGCATAGCCGGCTAAAGCATGAGTCATGCAATCGGCCGGCTGCGGGTCCTTCGTGCTCTCCTCCTCAAGTTCCTAGATCTTTTTTTTAGATTCTTTAATAGATTTTATCATGGAAAGCTCCCCTTTTTTGCAACGATGGTTGCAGCTCTAAAGTTCATCGCAATACCAACAAAGGCCCTTCGTCGATCTATCATGTAGCTCTTCTCTCGTCAATTTTTTTGCAACGAAGGATGGTTGGAGGCAGAGGGAGGTTTATAAGCTGCTGATCTAGGAGTGGTTCTCATCCTATGAGCATTTTGGTTGAGTCGTTCTTCTTGGATTCGGGCGAAAGAGATTGTGGCCTTCACAGTGGGGGGCTGCCACACCTTAAGCTTTCCTTTAATTTTTGGCTTGAGTCCTTTGATGAACTTCCCTAATAATTATCTATTAGACCAATCACAAGCAAAGTAAGATAATTCCTTAAACCTGGTCTGTTATTCTTGGATCGTGGAGGTTTGTCGGATCTTGGCAAGTTGTCTATTGATATTCACGTACTTAGTCGACCCAAAGTGGTTTAGCAGCACGTTCTTGAATTGTATCCATGTCAGAGCCTCATGGGCATATTCAAGCTGATTGTACCATTGAATTACATCTTCTTCAAGGTGGATGATAGTGGTGTCCACCATGGAATCCTCCGGTGTTCGATAATAGCGGAAGCAATGTTTCGCACGCAAAATCCTCCCGTCGGGTCTCCTTCCCATCGAGGGAAGTCCACCCTCATGTGTGGCTACATCATATTAGTAGCTCATACTTATTTTTTGGGAGGCCTTTCTAAACTTGTACTTTGTTGGAATTTTGTTGGGCTTGGAGATCGGTCCAATCCGAATTCGACGAATAAGGTGCGTAATATATCCTCTATGCATGATTCAAACGCCTCCAACTTGGCATCGATTGAACCTTGAGATGCCATTACGTGTGCCTCCAGATCGAAGATGTTAAGATTTTTCTCTTGCTGTTGGGTCAGTGGTAAAAATTGGTTGGGTGGATTGATGGCTGAAAGAGGTGGTGGATCAAGGGTAGATGACTACAGCTTGGGGCTAAAAGGTTGTATTTTTGTTTGTTGTTGGGGCTATGATTTAGGGTTACTATAGGGGTCATATAGGGGGTATAATGGCTGCGTCTTAAGGCTAGAGGGGTAGCTGTTGATGGCAACAACTGGTTTGGTAGGGATTGGTGGCCAAAAGGGTGATGGATCAAGGTTGAAGTTTAGGGTGTTGTTTGGGCCGTGATTTTTTTTAGGGGTTGTTAGAGTTGGCTATGGATTATGGAAATAGGCTATGATGGCTGCATCTTAAGGCTAAAGGGGTGCCCTAAAGATGACATAGGTGGTAGCAACAATTTCGGTAAGGATTACATATGGGTGCAGCAAAAAACACTGAAAGGTAGTGCTGCAGAATTCTACGTCGATAGGCTACGATAGGTTGCTGTTTTGGGCTACGATTTTGGATGCTATTTGGGTTCTAGAAATAGGTTATGAGGTAGTGTCATCAGGCTAGAGAGGTTCCCTAAAGATATCACTGTTGGTGATAGTAAGATGGTTAGGGTTTGGTGGGTTTAGAGAAGAAGAAAGACAAAGGCACAACAGCAGATTTTTTTATCGAAAATTTTTTAGCAGTATAGATGCAATGTTTCCTAGCAATTCATAACAAGGATTTGAGTAAAACTCAAGGGGAATCCACTGGTAAGGGAGAGCTGATGCCATCAAAAAATTTGTGAAAAATTATGGTAGTAAAAGATTCGGCAAGATCCAAGATTATGAGAAGGTGCTGTGGTAGAATTTTTTTCATTTCAGCAATATAGACGAAATTTTTTTCTAGTAGTTCAAAATAAGGATTCAAGTGAAACTCAAGAAGAATCTACTAGTAAGGGAAAGCTAATGCCAATAAGAAATTCATGGAAGAAAACGGTAGCAAAAGGTTTGGAAAAATCAAAGATCACGGGTATGAACTGCGACAGAATTTTACGTCCAAAGTGCAGCAGTTGGATGTAAAAGATCTACAGTTTATATTGAGAATTTTTCGATGAAACCAAAAGGAAATATGCAGTTAGGAAGTGCCAAAGCCATCGTAAAAATTTTGTAGAGATTTGGATGGGAAAAACGCAACAGCAAGATCAAACAAGCAATGTTATGCGGCTAAAATTCTGTAGTGCAACTTTTATCGTAGAGATGAAAACTTTGTGATGAAAAGTTTATGCAGCAAAATAGGAATGAATTTTTTGGTTTTTTTAATAAGAAACCATAACCTGTTGCAATTCATGGGGAGATGAAAGAATGATCTACAATAGTGGACATGACGACAGGATTTGGTGATGATCTTTAAGTAATTGTGGGAACTGCTTTGGATGGCTATGGAAGGATGATGGATGGCTGCGGAAGGGCAGCGAGACACGAAGAACACTGCTCTGATACCAAGTGTTAGAACCCTTGCATATTCTAAGCTTGAGGTGATATCTATAGGGGATCAACCTCCTTCGAACTCTATAGGGATTCCTCCTTCCTTGGTTTTTTTGCACTATGGCTGAAACATAATTGATCTATTAATGATGAAAAGATGGGAGAATACAAGCTATTTATAGGGTTTCTAAACCCTAACTCCTAATAGACTCCTACTCAAGACTCTTACTTCTAACAACTCCAACTCCAACTCTAAGAAGCAACTCCTACTTCCAACAACTCCAACTCCAACGCTAAGAAGCAACTTCTACTCTAAGTAAACTAAGACTCCAACTCCTAATCAACCCTTGAGAGAGTCCTAACTAAATGAAGCTCTTCCCCTCATCAAAGTGATTAGCCAATTGGGTTGGTTACAAGCTTGACTTAGTTAACTCCAACCCGTATCCAACTCTGACTCCTAACCAGGCTCCAGTTTAGTCGAATCCTAATCCTACTAGGATTTGGGCTGATTTATTACAATGGACTCAAATCTCCTCTTAGTCGATCTAATGTCAAGTCTAGGTTGGCCAACAATGCCCAATCTAAGGACTCGACTCAGCTAGGGTCCTAACAGTTAGGTCGATTGTTGACCTTGATGGTCTTGTATGGTTGTAATCAGTGAGTCGTAGTTAGTTTTGAGTCCTAATGGAGTTAAGTTTGGAGGGAATCAAATTAACTCAAGTGAGGCAAATCGGGTCCACTTTTTAGTTTCGGTTGAACTTAGGTTGAGGCTCATTTGGTTGACCTGGAAATGGGTCAATTGAAGGTACAAGTCAGGAATATAAAAGTGTAGAAAACACCTTTCCGGGATTCCCGATAGTAGTACTATTGGTGAGCTATGGTCGTACCACCCAAGCGACAGTAATACCACCCAGGTCGGTGCTTGTACCACCACTGTCCTATTTCAGGGCAGCTTTTGACGGTAGTACCGACGGTTATACTGCCCATACTTGGATTTCTAGATACATTTAAATTTTTTACTCCATTATCTGAAGCTAATTAGAGTCTATAAATACCCCAAGTTTTCTTGCATTGATAGCAAGAAAATTGATAAAAAAACTAAAAAGAAAAGTGTGCAAGGAAGTGAGAAAGAAAGGGGAAAAGGGAGTGAGCAAGAAAGTGGTCATCTTGTAGAAGTCATGAGAATCCCCCTTGTGAGTTACTTGTAAGGTCTTCTCCTAAACCTGTGAAAAGGAGAGAGTGAGTTATGTAAGGGTTTGATCTTCACCCGAAGAAGGTCGTTAGTGGACACCGGCAGGCCTCAAAGAGCAGGACTCCGAAAAGTGGGCGTAGGCAAAGTTTTTGTCAAACCACTATAAACTGTGAGCCTTCTAACTTTTTCTTTCGAGTTTATCTATCCTTACTCAAGTTTTCTTTAAGTAAGATAGTCACTTAGCATCGTTCAATAGTTTAATTGCTCACTTACTCAACTTGAATGAAACACTTTCGATCTTGATTTTACTTTGAGTGAAAGTTTTCTAAAACTAAGGTTTTCAACACTTGCACTAATTCACCCCCCCTCCCCCCCCCCCCCCCCCCCCCCCCCCCCCCTCCCTCTTGGTGCCAATTGGTCTCAGAGCGAGGTTCTACTCATTGGACTAACACCCAAGTGAGTAAATGGCTTCGTTTGGCATGAACGAAGGATATTCTATTACACGTCCTCCTATGTTCAATAGGACGGATTATACGTATTGAAAAATAAAGATGCATATTTTTCTGATTTATATGGATTTTGAATTATGACACATTGTTGAGAATGGTTTTAAAAAGTCTACCAATCCAATGAACAAAAAAAATGATTTGGAGAATAAGACTTTTTCTTTAAATGCAAAAGTAATGAATCTTTATTTTGTACTCTTGATAAGAATGAGTTTAATCGGGTTTCTATTTGTGAAATTGCTTATGAGATTTGGCACACACTTGAAATCACACACGAAAGCTGATGGGAATAAAACAGAAATCAACTTTGTATATGAACAAATACTAGCAGACCGTCACACACAGCGGAATGAAACAGAAATCATAATCAGATGAACACCAAGATTTACGTGGAAACCCCCTTCAACTCGAAGGGTAAAAACCACGGGACAAGCCAGAGAAAATCCACTATCAAAATAATGAATATACAGATCTCAGGCTTCTTGCCCAAGCCCAAAGCAATAGCCACAAGAGAATCTCAGGGATACAAGGACTATAATCCTAAGCACAATATCCAAACCTTCCCAAGAGATCATAGTAAGAATCCACTACAAACTGATCTAACCTGAGATTTGAATGATTGAGAATAGTCTTTTCCTGCCCTTGTCTTCTTCCCTTTCCTGGATTTCTTGTTTTCTGGCCTCTACTGTCAATTTGCAGTCTTCTTTTTCTCTCCCACATTTTCAGCCGCCGCTCCTCTCTTAATCTCAACCCTAGCCACCTAATCTAGGTTTTAGGTTAATATATGTGAGGTTTTGGGTTGTGTGCTTCACTAAAGCTCATTATGGGCTGAATCTGAGCCATCTGCCCAACAACCTCCCCCTTCAGCCCATAAGGGAGGCTGTCTCATGACTCCTCAATGTGAAGCCATGCCGACCAACTGTCGGCACATCTCCTGTCTCTCTTTCGGTAAAGCCTTTATCAACATGTCTGCCCCATTATCATCTGTGTGAATTTTCTGAAGCTGTAACTGCTTCTCTTCAAGCACATTTCTGATCCAATGATATCTGACATCTATATGCTTTGATTTGGAATGAAATATTGGGTTCTTGCATAAATGGATGGCACTCTGGCTGTCACAATACACCACATAGTTTTCCTGTTTCAGCCCCAATTCTTGTAAGAATCCTTTCATCCATAACATTTCTTTGCAAACCTCTGTAGCAGCAATATATTATGCCTCTGTGGTGGAGAGTGCAATACACCTTTGCAATCTGGACTGCCATGACACAGCTCCCCCTGCAAAAGTAAGTACAAAACCTGATGTGGACTTCCTTGTGTCAATATCTCTTGTCATATTTGCATCTGTGTAACCTGTCAATACAGGTGGTCCACCTTCAAAGCTTAAACAAACTTTAGAACTTCCTCTGAGATATCTAAAAATCCACTTCACTGCTGCCCAATGCTCTTTATCTGGATTTGCAAGAAATCTACTAGTAACACCCACTGCATATACGATGTCCGGCCTCGTACATAACATTGCGTACATTAAACTTCCAACTGCTGAAGCATAAGGAACCTTTTGCATTTTCTCCTTCTCCTCATCACTTGACGGACTCTGATCTGAGCACAACTTGAAGTGACCTGCAAGAGGAGAACCAACTGGCTTTGCATTACTCATACTGAACCTATCCAATACCTTCTCAATGTATTTCTCCTGTGACAACCAAATCTTTCTTTTTCTTCTGTCACGAGAAATCTGCATGCCTAGTATTTGCTTTGCTGGCCCCATGTCCTTCATTGCAAAAGATTCACTCAGGTCCTTCTTCAACCTGTCAATCATAGACATATCTTTTTCGAGGATAAGCATATCATCAACATAAAGTAAGAGAATAATAAAATCCTCACCAAACCGTTTGATGTACACACAATAATCTGAAGCTATTCTTTTATATTTATTTTCAATCATAAATGAATCAAACTTTTTATACCACTGTCTTGGAGCTTGCTTCAGCCCATACAAG
This sequence comes from Ensete ventricosum, assembly GCA_029747655.1. NCBI lineage: Eukaryota > Viridiplantae > Streptophyta > Magnoliopsida > Zingiberales > Musaceae > Ensete > Ensete ventricosum. The sequence goes on along the minus strand of JAQQAF010000002.1, from coordinate 32,064,142 downwards.
CTCTTCTTCAACTTGCAGACAAGATTTTCTTTACCTTTGACTTTGAAACCTTCTGGTTGCTCCATATAAATTTTCTCCTCCAAATCACCATGAAGGAAAGCTGTTTTCACATCTAATTGTTCGATCTCCAAGTCTATGTTAGCAGCAATACCAAGAGCAACGCGGATAGAAGACATTTTAACAACAGGAGAAAAAAAAATTTCAAAGTCAATACCTTTCTTTTGGCCAAAGCCTTTCACAACCAATCTAGCTTTATACTTTGGTTGAGAACAATATTCTTGAGTCTTCAACCTGAAAACCCACTTGTTCTTCAAGGCCTTACTTCCCTCTGGTAGTTGCACCAAATCATATGTGTGGTTCTTCTGCAGAGAATCCATCTCTTCCTGCATAGCAATAAACCACTTCTTTTTTTGCTCACTTTCAATTGCTTCCTGGTAATTCTCTGGTTCACCTGCATCAGTAAGCATCACATACTCATCTGTAGAGTATCTTCTGGAAGGTTGATGTTGTCTAGAAGATCTTCTTAACTGAGGTTCTGTGGGAATTTGCTCTCTTTCTTCTTCTTGCTCAACATATCCTGCAGGTAGATCAACATCTGGCTCTGCACCATCTTCCTGCACATCTCCCCCATCACCCTGATATACTGGAGGAATAACTGGGTCACAGTCTACAAATCCCTCTGCAGAAGTCTTAGCTGGTGCCTCCTTCTTCAAATCCTCAATGGTTTGATCCTCAAAGAAGACAACATCTCTGCTTCTGAACACCTTCTGCTTTTCTAGATCCCAAAGCCTGTAACCAAACTGATCATGTGAGTAACCAAGAAAAATACACTCTTTTGTCTTACCATCCAGCTTGGACCTTTCATTGTTTGGAACATGTGCAAATGCACGACAACCAAATACTCTTAAATGCCTATATGAGACATCTTTCTCTGACCATACATACTCTGCAACATCACCATCTAGAGCTGTACATGGTGATAAGTTGATTACATCAACTGCAGTCCTCAAAGCCTCATCCCAAAACCTTTTGGGTAGTTTGGCTTGTGAAAGCATACATCTGATCTTTTCCATGATGGTGCGGTTCATCCTCTCTGCAATTGCATTATGCTGAGGCATACTAGGGACTGTCAACTCATGCTGGATGTCATGTGACCTACAATAATCATTAAACAATCCTGTGTACTCACCACCATTATATGATCTTATACATTTCAATTGTCTTTCTGTCTCCTTTTCAACTCTGGTATGAAACTCTTTGAAAACAGTAATAACCTGATCTTTAGTCTTCAAAGCATAGGCCCAAACTTTTCTGAAAAAGTCATCTATAAAAGTAACAAAATAAAGTGCACCACTGATACTAGGAACATTAACAGATCCACCAGGAGTTTTTGTCCTCAAAGGACCACACATATCTGTATAGACACGGTCCAAGGCATGCATTTTTCTAGATAAGGCAGGACTAACAAAGGAAACTCTATGTTGTTTACCAGCCAAACAATCAATACAAGGGTTCAAACGTGTACCTCTGAGGGATGGCAATACCTCTCTTTTGGAAAGTTCTTGCAGCCCCTTCTCGCTCATGTGTCCTAGTCGCTTATGCCACAACTCCATGCTGGAGTCTTTCTCTGTAGCATTCAACTGCTCACCACAAGCTTTAGGCTACAATCTATACAATGTATGCCATTTCTTCTCATTAGCTACAATAAGAGAACCCTTACTGATCTTCCACCGCCCTTTATGAAATCTGACATCAAAGTCTTCATCGTCCAGCCTTCCAACTGAAATTAAATTCAGTCTTAAGTCAACCATATGCCTCACATCCTTAAGTACCAACTTGCAATCAGATGTTTGCTAATGATGTGGTCTTTATATGGATATCTCTCATGCCAATGATGTTTGCTATGCCATAGTTGCCCATCTTGACAACACCAAAATTTCCAGACCTGTAAGTAGCAAAGAACTCCCTCCGTGGTGTAGCATGATAAGAAGCACATGTGTCAATTATCTACTCGAGATCCTGGCACACACAAGAAAAAATATCATCGGAAGTAGACAAAATCAAATAATCACTACCTTGTACTGTAGCTATGATATTCTCTTTTGACTCTGTATGCTCCACTTCTTTCCCCCTTTTCTTGTTCTACTTAGGTTGCTTGCACTGATTCTTGTAATGTCCTTTCTTATCACAATTGTAGCAAACAATATCTTTCATTGACCTTGACTTGCTTCTACCCACACGTGAACCACTTCTATCCTTTGACTTTGACCTTCCTCTGTTCTCTGAGACAAATGCTTGTGAATCAATCTGAGAAGTTGCTAAATTCTTTCTCCTTAACTCCTCATTCAACAAACTGCTTGTTACTTGACTCATGGTGACAATATCATCTAGTGCCGAATTACTGAGAGAAACCACTAGTGTCTCCCAACTTTCTGGCAAAGAACTGAGAAGTAACAATGTCTGCAACTCATCATCAAGAGACATTTTCATAGATGATAACCGGTTAGTAATACTCTGCATTTTATTTAAATGCTCAGGAATAGAAGTACCCTCTTTATATTTCAAGTTCACAAGTTTTCTGATCAGAAAAGCTTTGTTGCCAGCCGTTTTTCTTTCATAAAGACCTTCTAACTTTTTCCAAAGAGAGTATGCAGAATATTCAGTAGAAACATGGTGAAAGACACTATCATCTAGCCATTGTCGAATAAAGCCAACTATTTTTCGATCTAACCTCTTCCACTCATCATCTGTCATAGATGTGGGCTTTACACTATCTCCTTACAAAGGTCCATACAAATCTTTGCAATACAAGAGATCTTCCATTCTTGGTTTTCATATCATCCAATTATTACCGTTTAAACTAATCATGCGAGAAATATTACCAGCCTTCATGTTCAAATACAAAAGATTAAATACCACCAAAACCCTACTCTGATACTAGTTGATGGGAATAAAACAGGAATCAACTTTGTATACGAACAAATACTAGCAGACCGTAACACATAGCGGAATGAAACATAAATCACAATCAGATGAACACCAAGATTTACGTGGAAAACCCCTTCAACTCGAAGGGTAAAAACCACGGGACAAGCCAGAGAAAATCCACTATCAAAATAATGAATATACAGATCTCAGGCTTCTTGCCCAAGCCCAAAGCAATAGCCACAAGAGAATCTCAGGGATACAAGGACTATAATCCTAAGCACAATATCCAAAACCTTCCCAAGAGATCACAGTAAGAATCCACTACAAACTGATCTAACCTGAGATTTGAATGATTGAGAATAGTCTTTTCCTGCCCTTGTCTTCTTCCCTTTCCTGGATCTCTTATTTTCTGGCCTCTACTGTCAATCCGCAGTCTTCTTTTTCTCTCCCACGTTTTCAACTGCCGCTCCTCTCTTAATCTCAACCCTAGCCACCTAATCTAGGTTTTAGGTTAATATATGTGAGGTTTTGGGCTGTGTGCTTCACTAAAGCCCATTATGGGCTGAATCTGGGCCATCTGCCCAACAAAAGCAATAGTCGAGTTAAAGAGTCTAAAATTAATATTTTAGTGCATAATTATGAATTGTTTCGAATGAAACCAAGTGAGACCATCGAAGACATATACATCTGGTTCATAGATGTCATCAATGGTCTAAAAGCTCTTGGTAAAAGGTTTTTCTAATTTTGAACCTGTTAATAAGATATTAAGATCTCTTCTAAAAAGTTGGGATCATAACATAACTATAATTTAAAAAGCTAAAGATCTAAATAATTTTCCTCTTGAAGAACGTATTGAATCACTCATAACTTATGAACTAAGCTGTAAAGTTCATAACATAAGAAACTTGAAGAACCTCTTCCAAAGAATAGGAAGGACTTGGCACTAAGAGCTAAAGATAAACACCTTTCAAAGAATAAGGACTTGGCACTAAGAACTACAGATGACTCCTCGAATGAAACCTCGAGGTGATGAGGACAATAACATTATATTATTGACAAGAAAAATTAAAAAAATTATAAAAAAAGAACAAAAATCATAAAAATAAAAATGAACCAAAAACGGACATCATAATATGTTTTGAATAAAAGAAGCCAGGGCATTTCAAAATTGAGTGTTCACAATTGAAGAAGAAAGCATCATATAAGAAGAAGGCTCTCTCGGTAACCAGAGATGACTCAATCTCATCGGATGAAGAAGATCACATCAAGGAAGAGGTTGCCAACTATGCTCTCATAGTCATCTATGACGAGGTAAGTGAGTCTTCTGATATCTCTTTTGTTGATTACTGAATATTTTTATGAGCTTTATGATGAATTTAGAAAAATTAATAAGTCTTATAAACTACTTAAGAAAGAACATGATTCACTAGTCATTAAATTTGAAGAAATAAATGTAGCATCACCATCATTCATGCACCAAATGTGAAACTTTAGAGGAACTTATAAAGGAAAATATTATATTACAACAAACATTAGAAAAAAATTAAAATAGAAAATAAATCTCTAAACATGATCCTTGTAAATAAGGGTCATGTTCATAAGAAAGAAGGTACAGGCTTTATGGGCAATACTCAACAGAAGCCAACTATCTTCGTTAAAGGACCTATTCTAAACTTGCCACAAAAAATTAAATGTAACTTTTGTAGTAGATTAGGACATATAGCTTACAAGTGTTCATTTAGAAAGTATAATCCACAAAAAATAATTTGGGTTCCTAAAGGAATCATAAACAACCAAAAACCTCTAGTTAAATTAGGTAGAACTCTTCATGAGAGACCCAAAGTAAAATGGATACCTAAATTAAAACTATCTTTTTTGTAGGTTTATCTCCAAACTAAGGCTAGGAGTACCAAATGATACCTTGATAGTGGATGCTCAAGGCACATGACTGGAGATTCAACTTAGTTTTCTAAGCTCACTAGACTAGATGAAGGAGTTGTCACTTTCGGAGACAACAACAAAGGAAAAATCATTAGGAAAGGAACCATATGTAACAAATCAAACCTTTTGATTGAAGATGTACTATTAATTGATGGTTTAAAACATAATCTACTTTGTATTAGCCAATTATGTGATAAATGATATATTGTTAAATTTGAATTTAATGCTTGTATAATTGAGATACCACACAAAAATAAATATTTGATCGCCTTAAGAAACAATAATGTGTATATTAGTAATATTGAAAGTTTTTGTGATGAAACATGCTTTTCGGCTTTAAATGATGATGCTTGGATTTGGCATAGGAGACTAAGTCATGCCAGCATAAAATTACTAAACCAAATCTCAACTATAGATTTAGTAAGAGGATTACCTAGCCTTAAGTTCATTGTAGATAAAATGTGTGATACTTGCTAAATAGGAAAGCAAATAAAAAGTAGCTTTAAGTCAAAAAATCAAATAAGCACCTCTAGGCCACTATAATTGATCCATATAGATTTATTTGGATCAATTGACACTGCAAGCTTAGGAGGAAACAAATATGTATTTGTCTTAGTAGATGATTATACTAAATATACTTGGACTTATTTATTAGTACACAAAAGTGATTCCTTTAAATGTTTTTCAAAATTTTACAAACTTATTCAAAATGAAAAAGGTTTTATGGTTCATTAATACGTAGTGATTATGATGATGAATTCTAAAACAATGAGTTTCAAAATTTTTGTGAGTCAAATGGATATATCCACAATTTCTCTACTCCTAGAAATTCATAACAAAATGGATTAGTAGAAAGAAAAAATATGAGCTTACAAGAAATGGCTAGAACCATATTAAACGAACATAGCCTACCCAAATATTTTTGGGCCAAAGCCGTTAACACGACATGCTATGTTATGAATAGCGTTCTTGTAAGATCATTACTCTCTAAAACTCCTTATGAACTGTGGAATGGTAGAAAAACTCAATATTCATATTTTAAAGTATTTGGTTGTAAATGTTTTATTTTAAATAAAAATAATACCTTAGGAAAATTTGATACAAAATTTGATGAAGGCATTTTCTTGGTTATTCTTCTATTTCAAAATATTATCGTGTATTGAATAAAAGAACTACAGTAATTGAAGAATCTATTCATATTATTTTCAATGAGATTTTCAAACTTAAGAAAATTGATTTTGATGATGAATTTGATCTTGGCACTTTGAATTTAAATGATAATCCCATAAAAGTGACTTGGATGAATCAACTTCCAAATCTTTACCCAAGGAATGAAAGTATGTAAATGCTCATCCTAAGGAGCTTATAATATGAGATACATCAAGAAGTGTTCAAAATCATTCTTATTTTAAAAATGTTTGTGCTAATGCCACTTTTTTTTTTCTCAAGTTGAACCAAAATGCATTGATGAAGCCCTAAGAGATGACTCTTGGGTTATTACAATGCATGAAGAGTTAAATCAATTTGATAGAAATGAGGTATGGGGAGCTTGTTCCTAGACCTAGTGACCGTTTAGTGATTGGTACTAAATGGGTCTTTAGAAACAAGCAAGATGAAAATTATAACATGGTTAGAAACAAGACTATATTAGTGGCCAAATATTTTAATCAAGAAGAAGGGATCGATTATGAAGAAACCTTCACTCCTATGGCTAGACTTGAAGCCATAAGGATGCTCCTTGACTTTGCAACTTTCAAAGATTTTAAGTTATTTCAAATGGATGTTAAAAATACCTTTTTTAATAACCCCACACTTTTGAAAATAGTCTTTTCCTGAATCATGTTCTCAAACTTTCTAAAGCTCTTTATGGATTGAAACAAGCCCCTCAGGCTTAGTATGAAAGACTTAGCTCATTCCTTATTTCGAATAATTCTTGAAAGGTAAGGTTGATACCATATTATTTTTTAAATATTTTAAAAATAATTTTTTTATTATTCAAATTTATGTTGATGATATAATTTTTGGTTCAACAAATGAATCGTTATGTGAATCTTTTGCCAAGGGTATGAGCCAAGAATTTGATGAGCCTAATGAGTGAATTAACTTTTTTCTTATGATGGCAATAAAATAATTAAATGATGATATCTTTATTAGTCAAACTAAGTATACCCTAGACTTATTACAACATTTTGGTATGAAAAATTCTAAGGCCATAAACACACCCATGAGCACTTCTACAAAATTAGACTTAGATAACGAGGGAGAAAATTTTGATCAAAGAACTTATTGAGGAATGATAGGTAGCTTGTTATATTTAATTGCTACTAGATAGAATATGATGTTTAGTGTTGGACTGTGTGCAAGATTTCAATCTAATCCTAAACTTTTTCACTTTAAGATAGTTAAACATATATTTATATATTTAAAAGGAACCTCTAACTTAGGTTTATGGTATCCTAAATCTAAAATCTTTGATTTACTTGCATACGCGGATGCTGATTTTGGAGGTTGTAGAATAGATAGAAAAAGTACTACCGGGACATATTAATTTTTAGGGCATGCTCTTGTTTCTTAGTCTTCCAAGAAATAAAATTCGATTGCTTTATCTTCAACTGAAGCTAAATATATTGCAGTTGGTGCTTTGTGTCCAAGTTATTTGGATGAAAAATACCTTAGAAGATTATGGAATTTATTTAAGAAAATATCCCTATAAAATGTGACAACACTAGTGTAATATGTTTAACTAAAAATCTCATTCAACACTAAAGAACTAAACATATTATTTTTTGGCATCACTTCATTAGAGATCATATGAATAATCATAACATATCTTTGGAATTTATTGATACTAAGCATCAATTAGGAGACATTTTTACTAATCCATTAAATGAATAACAATTTGACTTTATTAGAAGAGAGTTAGGAATGCTAACTCACCCGAATGCATAATGTGCAACTTTCATTGCTACTTTATGGATTTTTCTTAAAATCTTCTAGATTTCTTAAAATTTTAAGCTTATCTTCGAAATAATCATATGAATTTTTTGGATTTCAAAATTTACATCTATAAGATTACGGTTGAGAGCCCTTCCTAGTGATAAGATGCTTTTTCACACCCCTCCCTTTTTCCTTCTTATTCACAAAGAGGAGAAAATATTTCATGAGAAAATTATGTCTCTTATCCTATTTTACAAAGGGGGAGCAATGATACAACTTCTTTATGCACTAAATATTTAGATAGAAAATCAATATTTATTTACAAATGCAGAGAAATTTGACACATGATAAGATTATATGCCTTGAAATTATTTGCTCAATGTTTTACCTTTTTTATTGATGACAAAGGGGGAGAAATAGTATATTGATGACACATATAAAAAAAAATGGTAAAATGAGCATTTCTCTTTTTATTGATAAACAAAGGGAAAAAAATGATAGATGACTTAAGAGGGAGAGAATTTCAAATTAATGTATGACCGATGCATAAATGAATTTAAATGTAATATTGTATACTTGAAAAATCTTTGATGATGTGATGATTGATGACATAAGGCAAAAATGTTTGAAATTGATGCTATATCATTTCTGAAATTGATAAATGAATATAATGTTGCATCTTTTGATGAAAAATGTTTGAATGTTACATCATGATACTTGAATTCAAGAGTGTTTGGTTATCTTAAATTTAAGCTTACTTTATTTGAATGATGGCATGGACATATGGGGAGTAAAGGTTAACTACCGTCATCAATTGGTTATCATAATAAAAAAAAGGGAGATTATTGAATATCAGATTTTGATGATGAAATTAATTGATAGTTTGTTGATAAAAATATGTTTGTTAGAGAAAGTAATGCAGGGTTAACTATGACGGAGAAAAGGAATTATAACCTGATGTTGAGCCAAAATCAAGTTCAGGCATCGGGCCAAGGTTCGGACGATGCAGTGAGAGCTCATCAGGAGTTCGCTAGGAGTTCGCCGAAGGGATTAGGAAGCTCATTGGGAACATGCCGAAAGATCGTCGGAAGAAGACCTTAAAGCTTGCCGAAAGATTGTCGGAGGTTGCCGGATTGTTGGGGGTTAGGTCGATTATTGAACTTGATGGTCTTATATGATTGTAATTAGTGAGTTATAGTTAGTTTTGAGTTCTAATTGAGTTAAGTTTGGAAAGAATCTAAATCAACTCAAGTAAGGCAAATCGGGTCCACTTTAGGGTTTGGGTTGAGCTCATTTGGTTGACCTAGAAAGGGGTCAACTGAATGTACAAGTCGGAAATACAAAAGTGTAGAAAACACCTTTCCGGGATTCCCAATGGTAGTACCGCTAGTAGGCGACGGTTGTATCATCAAAGCAGCGGTAGTACCACCCAGGTTAGCTATTGTACCTTCACCGCTCTATTTTCAAGGTAGCTTTCAGTGGTAGTACCGTTGGCGCCAATGATTATACTGCCCGTATCAAGATTTTTCAGATACATTAGAATTTTTTGCTCCATTTTCTGAAGCCAATTGGGGTCTATAAATACCCCGAGTTTTCTTGCATTGATAGCAAGAAAATTGATAAGAAAACTAAAAAGAAAAGTGTGCAAGAAAGTGAGAAGAAAGGGGGTGAGCAAGAAAGTGGTCATCTTGTAAAAGTCTTGAGAATCCCCCTTGTGAGTTACTTGTAAGGTTCTTCTCCTAAACCTGTGAAAAGGAGAGAGTGAGTTGTGTAATGGTTTGATCTTCACCATGTTGAATCTCATATTTTAATGATGAAATTAATTGATCAGTGTTTAATCTGACATGTTTGCTAGGGAAAGTAATGCAGGTTTAACTATGACGGAGAAAAAGGAGTTACAACCAGATGATTGAGCCAAGATCAAGTTTGGGCATCGGGCCAAGGTTCGGACGATGTTGTGGGAGCTCGTCGGGGAGTTTGCTAGGAGTTCATAGAAGGAATCGGGAAGCTTGCTAGGAATACGTCGGGAGATCGCCGGAGGAAGACCGTAAGACTCGCCGCAAGAATGTCAAAGGTTGTCGGATTGACGGGAGTTAGGTCATTGTTTAGCTTGATGGTCTTATGGCTGTAATCAATGAGTCCTAGTTAGGGATCAAGTCCTAATTGAATTTAATTTGGAAGGAATCCAAATCAACTCAATGTGAGGCAACCAGGTCCACAAGGAGATGGATTGAGCTCAGGTTGAGCTCAATTGGTTGACCTAAAAATTGGTCAACAAGAGGTATAAGTCGAGATTGGAAAAGTAAAGGAAATCATTTTTTCAAAAATCCTAACGGTTGTACCGCCGGTGAGCAACAGTCATACCCACCTAGGCCGACGATTGTACTACCATTGCCCAGGATTTCAGGCAGCTTTCGGCAATTGTACCACCCGTACCTAGTTTTTCCCCAATGCATTTGAATTTTGGTTCCATTCTTCTGAAGCCAATTGGGGTCTATAAATACCCTAATTTTTCTCACATTTAGCACAAATATTCATATAAGTCGTTGGGCAAAAATCTGTGGAAAAAGTGTGTGCTAAAGTTGTGTAAGAAAAAGAAAAAGGGGAAGAGAGTGAGCTAACCGATCATGAAGGTATGCATTCTGATGAAGATATTGGACCTTTCACACATACAGTGCATGTATTAACCAGCTACTCTGACCCCGTAAACCATGAAAATTGAAGAATTTTGAAACATCAACTTGTTACTATTTTAACCAACACTAGTAGCACTAATAATTTTATAGATAGAAAGCTTGTTAACCGATTGGCCTATCACATTGAAGGTTGTGACAAATTCGAATTTAAGATTGTTGATGGACGAATTATAACTTTTATTGTCTCACGCTCACTAACTTAATATTATCGCAGGAGGGGTTTTTGTTTTTGTGTCTATCTCCTAATATATCGTGTCACACACACACACACACACACACACATATATATATATATATATATATATATAGTGTATAACACATATCACATGTGCAAGCCACACCGGATGATCATGAGCCGTCACCTAATATGATTAAGCTCGAGTCAATGGGCATAATCACTCACAATAGGATCTATGTGTGCATCGACGCATCTCCATGCCTTGTGATCGTTGATCTCGTCGTTATCGGTTCCATCGGATCTTCACTGCATCACCATGTGTTGTGATCTCCCACCACGGTATCGTGGGTCTAGTTGTCACCTCCACGCTCACGCAGTGCCTCTCCGTGTAATTATAAAATAATCATAAGCATGCAAGCCCCGATAATAAACGAGAAAAACAAAGGCTCGTAAGGCCCCCGATAATAATAATAATAATCACAACATCACAACATCACAACACATGACTCATGATCATCCATCCACATCATACATCACATATACACATCATCATATAGGACTACTAGATAACCAATAATTAATTAAACTATTTAATAAATTATTTTTAAAAAAATCAAGACCTGCTAGGAATTTCTAGAATTATCAAGGGCATTTTTGGAATTCTAAATAAATGGACAGACCTCTCAAAATTTCCAAAATTGTTAAGGGTGTTTTGGGAATTCTATAGAAAAGGACATACCTTGTACTTTCTCAAATTTCAAAGGGCAATTTTGTTCTTTTATCGTAAAGAAAAACCTAACCCCTTTGCCCCTGTTCTTATAGCGATCGTCGTCGCCCTTGCGTAGGTGACGGTGCTACGCGTCGCCGGCGGCCGCCCCTATGGCGGTTGCCCACTACCCCATCGGGCAGCACCCACAAACCCCCCCCCCCCCCCGCAACCCTAGCGGGCAGGCCACCGCCGCCCCTGTGGGTGCTACCTATGCCCGCAGGCAGCCTACCTAAGGGCATCATGCCCGTAGGCAACCTACCTAAGGGCATCATGCCCACAGGCATTGCCCTTGTAAGCAGCAACGATGGCCAACGGCGGCTATGCCTAATGGCGATAGCCCTAGCCACGGGCGGCTGCACCTGTTGGCGGTTGTGCCTACTAGTGGCTGCCCCTTGTTGCCTGGCCGCCCCTAGACGTAGCCGACTGCCCCTGCAGGTGGCCTGGTCGTGGGTGACCGCCCCTACAGGGGACCTGCCCACAAGTGGCTACCCACTTCCTCGTTGTCTTCGCTGTGAAAACGCAGCAAGAACGTGTAGAACAATTCTCGTAATTCAATCTCATCACACATAGATTAAAATCAATCTTTTGCACTAATAACCTAGCTTTGATACCACTATTGGAAAATCTCAGCAGGAGCATCACATGCACAATGGAAGATCAAAACAAAATTGGTTTCCTAATTTAGATCAAAATTGTTGTACAAAGATTGGTGCGAGAAAAATGATAAAATTGAAACATCGTGTGAGATATTGTTTACCTAGGGAGATCGTATATCCCTATTTTTCTACATATATATATACATATATATAAAAATAAATATATATATATATATATACATACATATATATATATATATAAATATGTA